>OY759215.1:375000-1002500 GCA_963662175.1 Aradus depressus | reverse complement strand
GTGTCTCTGTGTATCTTCTGGGTACTAGCCTTCTTCCTTTCAACCGACGTTTGGTCTTCTTCTCACTGCTACTCCTGTCAAGTGTTGTCCGTTCTCTTAGCTTCTTATTTTTAGTGACCCGTGCGAGGGCACACGTGGAACCTGCTCAAGGCTTTATGTTTTAGTAATGAGGTTAACAACATTACTTCATGGAAAAAGGAGTGTTTTTTAAAGAAAAAAAAATATATATATGACAATGTTTTGAGATGATTGACACGTCTTCTGGTTTATTGGCTTAATAAAAGCGAGAACGGGGTTCAACAGGGCTAACTAGTGTTTAAATGGTTTAAGAGGTGTTTATCGTGGGCTAAGTGGCCTGGTTGCCTGGTTGAGACGGGGAGGCAGGAGCCAGACAACGAGATGATTGTCGGGTCTGCAGACTGACCAGTGAGACGTAGGCGATGTCTGGAGGTCGGATCAGCTGGCATTCCTCTCTCCACCGGGGTCGTGGAGTGGGGTACTCCCTGCAACTCTTCCTTACCGGTCTGTAGTAGGTCGCTACTCGGTAAACAATAGAGAAGGGTGATCCCTGTGACCTGGCCATCACAGCTGATCAGTGATCACTCTTGGCCCAGTCACCGTCATCGATGCTTGTTTCTATCGAGTTCCTTTGCTCCTCTTTATTTTAATCTTGCCCCTTCATCATTTTTAAGCCTATCAACTCAATTTGTCTTAACAATATGGATTTTATCATATAGCGAATTTTAATGTAATACGAAATGGGCTTTCTTGTAGGGCAATAGTCTCGAATACCTTGAAGCATGTGGAGTAAGAAAAACAAGTCTAAAATAACTCGGAATACCGAATTCAAACCCCCCCCCCCCCCTTCCTTTATCTCGGAAAGTAGGTATTCAATTAAAAATGAGAACATATTTATCAATGTAAGATTATTAATTACAAAATGTGTCTTCCCACTCCCTCCCTTCTAACTCCGCCCGATTTCGATGGCCTGAGTTATTTTATGGATAAGCACCGCTCGACTACATTTTCGGAGATGCAAGCAAAAATGTGGATACTTGAAGTGCACATGGCCAGGTACTTACCAGCAGTATGGAATCTTTTTAACACATCCTGTGTATATCTTGACCTATTTATTTTATTATTTTTTATATAGTAAACCCAATTTTAGAGAAGATGACCTGAAGCGGGAAGTGGCTTTGAAAGAAGACGCCATTTGTCAATTAGGCTATCAGTTGCCGGGCGGGTAAGGCCCCTTTGAAGCTTGGGCCTCTGTTGCCCGGGCAACCTCCCTCCTCTGTTTTTTACCCCCCTCCTGTTAATATTTGATCTCTAAGTGGTACCCAGTTAATGTGGTTAACCAGATGTGATCTGACGACGAGCTGAGAGGTACACATCAGCCAGCCTCTCTCTCTCTCTCTCTCTGTCTCTACATTGGATTAGTTCAACTGAGTGTCTCATTAAAGATGGATTCCTATCCCATCCTCCGGACTACTTCTTTCAGGCTTCCCTTGGCTTCCTCCTCAGCGCGAACACTATACCATTTATCTGGAGGAATCGTTCTGGTAGTAGCTGATATTATCTCGTAGTTAAAGCCCGGTCATAAGTCACAATAACTATATAAGTACCTATATAATATAATATAATAATTAGCTAAAATAATTTGACCTGACTGTTATATCAGCTGTTGAAAGGGTTGTCCTTGGTTTTCGACACAAAGACGGCAATGGCGGAGGATGAGGTTTCTCTGCGCTCACATCCCATGAACTTCTATGTGAACCGTCCGGATATATTCGCTTTCTAAGGATTTCATCCAATACAAGATGCAAGAAGTGAGCTCCGGAGATAATGGAGGCCAAGCTCCCTTTTTATCCTATGTGGTCAGTTATAGTATAACCACTACCTCACAACTCTTGGTGGGTTTCTTTACCGATAATGGAGGCCAAGCTACCTTTTTATCCTATGTGGTCAGTTATAGTATAACCACTCCCTCACAACTCTTGGTGGGTTTCTTTACCGATAATGGAGGCCAAGCTACCTTTTTATCCTATGTGGTCAGTTATAGTATAACCACTACCTCACAACTCTTGGTGGGTTTCTTTACCGATAATGGAGACCAAGCTACCTTTTTATCCTATGTGGTCAGTTATAGTATAACCACTCCCTCACAACTCTTGGTGGGTTTCTTTACCAACAAAGAGAAACATTTTTCGTTAATCTTTAATAGATTTCATGAGTGGCAACCTTTATTGTGAATCACCTCCTCTTACAAAATACGTATTTCGAAGTGTATTGCACACGTAGGGATAACATGTATGTTGTGAGTTTTTGTCGTAAAAACGTTTTTTGTAAGTTTTTTATCCAGACTACAAATATATATTAGATATATATATTATTCGGTTCGGAGACATACTGAGGGGCCCTCAATTCATATAGACATATATCTTGGTAGATGTAGATGCAAGAGCTGTGAGGGAGTGGTTATACGATAAGCTACCACATAGGATAATAAGACGAGGTGTGGTAGCTCGGCCTCCATTATCTCCGGAGCTCACTCCTTGCATCTGGGCTTGGATGAAATAAAGTCCGAACCGAATGTCAATTCTGGGAAAATGCCAAATCTCTGCACCATAATATAATCCATTCTTCTTAGTGAAGTTGCAGAGGGAGTTTATCTTGATGCGGAACTGGAGGAGATGGAAGAGGGGGGGGGGGGGGGGGGGGGGGGGGGTGGGGGCTTCAGAGGAACTGTAGCAAACAAAATAAATAAAGGAGAGATGGGCGGAGAGGACGCGATAAATTAGGAGGTGAAAGCGGTGAAATAAAATGTAGTCCACTCTAACCGAATGGGAGAAGTCAGAAGAAGGGAAACCATTAAAGGGGGCCGTTTATAAGGTTTCCAGAGCGAGCCGGCCATTAAGGGCCCTCTGACGTCAGTTTGTAACAACCTCCTGTTTCGCCCCGACCCCCCCCCCCCCCCCCCCCCCCCCCCTGTCCGGTTTCCGAACCCCTCCCTTCCCTTGCCTGGTTTCTTCGCTCCCCCCCCCCCCCCCCCCCCTTCTTAAGTTCTCCGTCTAATTCATTAAGAGTTAACACATCGTCTGGACACTGTCTCTTTCTGTTAACTTGGTGGCTGCTTGCTCTGCTGTACCTGTCCTCCAAGGGGGGTCTTTGTACTGGCAGGGTGAAGGAGATTATATAGATATGGTATTCAGAATTGAAGAAATTTACAAAAATGTAAAAAGATAATTGAAGCTAGAGTTAAATTAATGAATTGAAAATGATTTATCATATTATTAGGTATATTTATCTTTTGTTCCACGTTTAAAAAAATTCATATAAGAGAGAACCTGATATTCTGAAAATTATTTTATTGTGAAATTTTACAATACAGTAGAACCTTGATTAACCGTGTCTCGATCAACCGTGGTGTGTAAGCAGTAAGTACAGGTTCCTAGAAACTTGGAGGCAGAGTAGAGTGAAGAGCGGGGTTCTACTCAAAACACCTAATAGCTGTCGATCTAATGAATCAAACAAGATGTAAATTGATTTCAGAGAGAGAGAGCGAAAACTTAGTTGATTACTTCGCCATGGGGAAGTACATTGCCCCAGATTTTGCGATTAGAAGAGAAGAAGCTATAGATTCGTTTTGTTGAGTGGGGAGGGGATGGACTGGATGCACTATAATGTAGAGCTACACTCTGTGTTGTGACTGAGGCTGAACCCTGATGGTCGCCTATAAAAGAGACTCTCCTAGCCACTTCCAGGTCAGTAAAGACAGCCTCAAGCACCCTCTCTTCCCCCTCCACCCTCTCTCTCCTCCCTCTCTTCCCGGAGCCATTCACTAACACAATAGGACTTCTACTTCCCCACCTATTTTTAGAACTAGCAGGTTTACCCGGCGTTCTTCTACAGTAACTTCCAATAATATTACTTTACCTGGAGCTCATTACGTGCAATGCACCGACAAACAATTAAAATGCCCTCTCTCAAAGGTACAGTTAGTTATTGAGACTCATGCCCGGGCTTATCGCCTACCACCAGTGGACATTTACCAGACTCTACTCTGGGAGTCCTAAATTATGCCAACCCAGGTTTAATCACCACAAAAATAAGGGTCTTTAAGCTTATCTGACATCGTACAAGCTCGTTCCATCCGTAGGACGGTGTACTAAAGGATTTTTCACCCCCCTACATGAAAAATGTAAGGTCCTCGGCCGGGTTTCATACCCGCAATCTTGAGCTCAGTAGACAAACACGCTGCATCTGAGGTACCTCAGGCCTTCCTTCAAAAGCAATATAAAGTAATTTACATAATCTATAATTTTATGTTTCGGGCCCCCCCCTCCTCTTAGCCCAGAATTTTGATGTCATGTACCTACTAACATCCTAAGTTGAACCATCTTTGAAGTATCCTCCAAGTTTCGTGAATATACGATCAGCCGTTTTTTTTTTTGTTAATATGTAACAAACAGTCAGACGAGTTTGGATTATATACGTATTGTATTCTCAAAAAGCTATTCAAATAAAGGTTGAAGAAAGAGGCGTAGCGTGCTTGCCTACTGAGCTCAAGATCGCGGGTTCGAAGGTGAAAAACCTTGAGTTTCTCCCCCTTCTGATGTTTCCATCCCTATCCTAGGTGAATAAAGCTAGGCAGGCAAAATTTAGTACTTCCATAGTAGCTCATGTCCACCAGAGCGACGAAAGTGCGCTCTGCTAGTGGGTGATAGGACCTCGTAGTGAAAGCCCGGGCGTGTGTCAGAGTAACTAACTTTTTGATTTACTTTTGAAAAATAAAACAGATGTACAAAAAACTATTATTCACTAGGTTTTTGTCTTTTCCATGATGACGACACTCAACATAAAATTTCTGAATGATTACTATGATAGTAAAAGTCAACATCGTTGGAGTGGGCTTGAAAGATATGAAAAAAAAAATGAAATATGTATGGAAATTAAATTAAATTAATCTGTGAGCTTGGGAGGAGTCCGGATAAATGAAGTCTGAAGGTAACGAAAGTAAAGTCAGTTTACATAGGGAAGAGGGAATTAAGAAGATGTGTGGATCCCGGGGCCCCATTGCCTTTGTGACTACGCTAACCAGCCAAAATGGAAAAGGAAAGGGGGCTTTTTTAAAATATTCTTTTAAATTTTTGAGAAGAAGGTTTCTATTTCTTTTACATATAATTTTATTTTTATATTCATGTATGTATAATTTTTTTTTTTTTCGTAGAAAGTTATTTATGCAGGATTAAATAATTCGTCAAAGGAACAAGCTGACATAAGTATGTAAGTAGTGAGCAAAGTATTAAGAGTAGAGCGTGATGAGCGTACTGAGAGAATGCCAGCGCAGATGAAAACAGGGAGGGGATTGGGTACTTTCTGTGGCGCTGGCTCAGACTGTTTCCTTCTTTCTCCGCCAGGAGGCGATAAATAGGTCGAGACTACTAACTAATACCAAACCAATATAAATAGCACCACTACTCCCTCAAATTGACACGTTTCGAGCGAGGCTATACTCCCGCCTCCCCTCCATCCTACAGTTTAAGGGATGGCTGAGCCAATTAATATCCTGGGGGAAGGGTATGAAATGCTCTGACGTTAGTACTCCTGCTCTGACGCTAATACTCCTGTTTTGACGCTAAAACTCCTGTTTAGACGCTAATACTCCTGTTAGACGCTAATACTCCTGTTCTGACGCTAATACTCCTGTTTAGACGCTAATACTCTTGTTTTGACGCTAATATTCCTGTTTAGACGCTAATACTCCTGTTCTGACGCTAATACTCCTGTTCTGACTCTAATACTCCTGTTCTGACGCTAATACTCCTGTTCTGACTCTAATACTCCTGTTTAGACGCTAATACTCCTGTTCTGACGCTAATACTCCTGTTTTGACGCTAATACTCCAGTTTTGATGCTAATACTCCTGTTTTGACCCTCAGTACCTTCTTCTACAGAAGAAACACTTTCTTCATGTGTAATTAACCCTTTGTGAACATATGCCATTCAATTGGCAAAAGAGTCGCGAACTATGTATTATGTTGGAGTAACATAGCCCGCGAGGTAATTGGGCCATGAGTCATTACCCGCCATATTGTTTGAATGTTTAAACTATTAAAAGTTGGTAGTTTTATGTGAAAGTGCACAAGTGATCAATGAAGAGACGCATCCTAGTTTATCAAGATATTGTTGTTGGTGTTCTCAATATCGGAATGTTTATTTATTTCTATCTTGAAACGTGCTACATCAGATTTTATCAGTTGCCATAGTGACAACATAATAAGTAGTATTTCATGTTTTTCGTTTTCTGATAAAAAGCAGTCGTTGGTGTATCACCGGCTATGTACTTCCCCATCACGAAATAATCAATAACTTGTTTGCTCTCCCATCAAAGCCAATCGACTGTTTGGGCTAAAACTCAAGAAGTGACTTACATAGTGGCTTCTGAATTCTCATACTCAATTTTGTGTTTGGGGGAGTAAAAATGAAGGCTGGTTGTAGCACTGCCCTGCAGTGTCTACATGACCTGAAGGAGGATCCAACAGAGTAGCCCTCGGCGGGGAGCCAGCTGGTCACCGCCCCGCCTCCTCAGGTAAGAGGGAGGTCCTCGGCAGGCTGCCCGGCCAGCCATATTGCCAAAAGTTTGGATACTTTCGGTGGAGGGGTAGGCAAGTTTCCGCCGGAAAAATTGCCGTCCAATGTGGCCGTTTTGTTAAGAGTGTCGCTTTATGTCCGCTACAGTGACCCTGCGTGTTCTCCAAGTAGAAATGAATTAGACTAGTGCGAACGGGGACCGAAGCATGGAAGGGGCCCGGATGCCCCTGGGGGACCCGGAGCACGCGGCCCCTGTCTCTAATCCAATCCAAGGGGGTGGAATCAGACTGGATTAGCGGACCTCCAATTACTAACGACCCCCTCTCCGTCTGCTACACACACATTAATCTATTAGCCAGCTTCTTGGGAACCCAACCACTCCTGCTGCTCCTCTCGGACAAATATCCCAGTTACCATTTTGGCTAGAATGGCATATTATTTCGCCAGCTGCACCAAGTAATAAAAAAATGTAAAATGAGCATAGTTCTTTACTCCGTCACCAGAGTACCCTTTAGTTAGTCAGATAGATCTATCTATCTAGTTAGTCAGTTATATTATTTATTGTGATTCATGCCCGGGCTTTAGCTTCGAGGTCATATCACCTACTACCAGAGCGCTCTTTCGTCCCTCTGATGGACATGAGCCCGACTTGGAGGGATGTTGATGTACTTTGGAAGTCCTAAATTTTGCCTATCTAGGTTTTTCCACCTAGGGTAGGGTTTTTAAAGAGTACCTGACATCGCACAGGCTCGTGACCATCGTTTAACGTCCCATCCGAAGGGCGGTGTGCACAAGGTAAATTAAAATCTAATGACTTCGGCCGAGTTTTGAACCCACGACTTTGAGCTCTTGGGCTACTTAGCAAGCAAGCATACCACTGAGCTACCGGCACCCTCTGCACCCTTGAGTTGTTTTGAGTATTTTTGTGACTCGTTGAGAGCTTTAAAGCTTAAGGCTTTTTCAAAGAGCTTCTTTAAAAAACATAAGTTATCATGGCTTTGATTCTAGTCACTAAAAAAAATGAGATAGAAATCAGTTTCACAATTCAATTTCTGACTACCCGATTTATAATAAATTTATAGTTATTATAATACTTTCAAAATCTACGTAATTAGTTGGTAAGAATGCAACATGTTAAGTCACTCTCACACCCTATTATCGTCCTGTGTAGTAGTGAATCTGGCAATGTAACACGCCAGCCGAGTTACCAGTTACTGCGTCTAGAGGTCAGGTCTCATTTCCCCATTCGCCAATAGTTAACCTTAATTTTTTTACTATACAATTATAGAGGGAGGGGGGAGGAAATTATATTGCCTAGCAACTTTACGCCTATGGGTGCAGCGTGTGTGTGTGTATGTGACGCTATACGCTAACCACTCCTGGCCAGAGATCTTAATTACTCCATCATGAGGCCCTTATGAATATGTAATACGGCATTGCCATCCCCTCCTCCTCACTTCCAAATCTTCTCTCGCTCATACAATTATCATATTTTTGTACCATCAAAGGGAGGGGGTGGGGAGGGGATGAAGAGAACGTAAAAGTTTAAACATAAAAAACCCCACTCCCCCCCCCCCCCTCGTCCCCACCCCTCGCTCTATCCCATCTCGTCCAATGAAATTCAATTTATTCCGTAAAAAGAAAAAAGGCAAGTTGTGCCAGGTAGCAGGGAGGGGAGGGGAGGGGAGGGAGGTCTTGACTCAATAACAAGACGAGAAACTTGATAGAATTTTTAAACAAAACTTTACTATATACATTTTTCATAGCGGGAGGCGGGCGGGCCGGTGTTGGTTTCTTGGCGTGGCGAGGCGGTGTTTGAGATGTAGGGGGGGCTTATCAACAATTCAGGAGGGAGACACCAAGTTTAATCCGGTTAGCTGCTGTAAGCATGTGCTTAAGTCACCTATCTGCTACAGTACTGACATCTGTCGGCTTTATAAAACATCTTCAGCTCCTTTCCTTCTTCACACTATTCCCTAATAAAACCTTCTAAATCCGGCCTAGGAAACCTTGGGGGACGTTACGCAACTGGAAATTGTAATTAATATTGATGTTTCTCCAAGTTAAGTCTGGTACAATTTCAAAAGGAAGTTTAACAATGAAGTCGACGAAATGACATTAGAAATTGAACGGACTGGAAACGGAGAAGTGAAACTAAATCATTTTGTCCATGATCTCATGAAATTACAAGACAAGACAACAGGGAAGTGCAATTTTCCAGCAGTCTTAATTAACAACTGATTTAAATGTTGAGATAAGTTTTGTTGGAAAAGTCCAGGAAGAGAAAAGTAAGATTAAGAAGGGCGGACTGAAGGATGGTTCAGTCTAATGAGATTAGTTGGTAGGGTGGCGACCAGAAACTTGCCGGAAGCAGCCTCGGATTGGATTTGTACCCACTTCTGAGTGTCCACTTAGCATAATCCCTTAGGTCATTTTCATCCTGATGAGTCTATATTACACCATCCTTCTGTCGGTTCGTAAGTCCCCCCACTGAAACGCCCTAAGTGCCAAAATTCAAACTGGATTCCCTTTTGTACAAATTTTTATAAAAATGAAACATTTTCGGATTTTTTTTCACATTTTGAATACATTTATCTCAAAAAGTATAAAATACCTAGAGCTTATTAGGTTTTTTTATAATATTTTATATTTGTACCCAGAAGCCTGTAAGGACAACACCTGTTGACTTTCAGCTGAATCAGCCGGAGGAAAGGTGGGCATGTTGGGCACACCAGATTTTTTTTTATAACCCAGAGTTGAAGTGGTCACCGCGGCTATGAGGCATGCAGTGTGCCCGTCCCTACAGATGTCCTTTGGTAAAGTACAGGATTCTGCTGCAGGTTCTTCAACAGTAAAACCTCGTACATTCCAGAGTTCTACAGCCGAACGGACCTGAGTTCTCCTTCCTAACAGAAGGAAGGTTCCTCGTTCTTGGTTTTCCAGATACTGTCTGTATTAGCATCCAACCTCACTGTGAGCCCTATTTATCCAGATAGTTGACTGTTTCTTTAGATACTTCATTTTGTCAATCCCAGCTAATCTGCTGCTAACACATTCAATCCATTCGATCTGATAATCTCATTAATTGATGATAATTGATGTGTCACATATCCAAGGTCTCCCCGAATTGAGATGCCGACTTTCTAATACGCGTGCGTTCCCCTGAAGGCTGGTGAGGTCCCACGTGACTCCTCCAATTACTGCCCTTGGGTGGTCTTTGTTAACTCTATTAGCCCTCCGGAGTCGAACCCAACCCCCCCTTAACACTACACCTCTTGTCTCTGACGTACAAGAGTATTGTCTTGACTATCCTGACTACTACGGATGCATCATTAGCAGAAACAATCCAAGCCTGCTTTAGGTACTCCTGCTAAACGACAAAGGACAGGAGCGCCCTCCATGGCTACGTCAGATCCATTCCGATGTCCTCTATAGGCCTGTCAGTCATGCTCTTGTCTTTGTTTCCCCAACATCTAGTCATTGGGTTGTTGAAATGTGGGGTCGTCTGAGCGAGTCCATGAGAGGTCCACGCAATGTACAGAGATCTCAAACAGAAAGGCTGGCATGCTAATCTTTATAAAAAAAATTCTAAGAGGGTGGCTGTCGTACATTTCGTTTTTTTTTTTTTTTTAATATCATTATTTTATCCGATTCAGGATAAAGGAAGACCATACAAATGGTTTGTACCTTGTGTCTGTCTGTTTGTTTAGTCACCAACGTACTTCATATTTTGAATCTGCCTATTGCTATGATCTCAACATCAATGTTAGTTATTCCATGTCTTCTCAGTTATATTGATGATTCCACCCGAAAACGTTACTCAATCAGTTTGAGAGACATTTTAATTGTTAACATTTTTTGTTATATGAACTGTTTTGCTCAAGTTAGAAATAACTAATAATTCGAGATAAATAACATTTTCGACTAGCAAAGATGGTGAGTGGTAGCATGGCAGCAGGGAGAAGGTTGAAGTAATAGAAGCACCGAGCTCACCTGATCAGCCTAGCCTTCTCATTCCGAGTTCTCCCCAACCCTCGCTATACCTGTACACGATTTAATAATGGGGCTATTTTCCTAATTTATTCCATGTAAATAAGAGAAAATCTTAAGAGGCTATAAATAGCTTTCCAGATTCAATGGTTAAGAGAAAAAAAAAGATAATGGTCGTCACACAGTTGGGAAAGGAGCCGTTAAACGCTGGGGTGCCGGACGTTGACCGGCATATAAAGGCTGGGGTGCCGGACGTTGACCGGCATATAAAGGCTGGGGTGCCGGACGTTGACCGGCATATAAAGGCTGGGGTGCCGGACGTTGATCGGCATATAAAGGCTGGGGTGCCGGACGTTGACCGGCATATAAAGGCTGGGGTGCCGGACGTTGACCAGCATATAAAGGCTGGGGTGCCGGACGTTGACCGGCATATAAAGGCTGGGGTGCCGGACGTTGACCGGCATATAAAGGCTGGGGTGCCGGACGTTGACCGGCATATAAAGGCTAGGGTGCCGGACGTTGACCGGCATATAAAGGCTGGGGTGCCGGACGTTGACCGGCATATAAAGGCTGGGGTGCCGGACGTTGACCGGCATATAAAGGCTGGGGTGCCGGACGTTGACCAGCATATAAAGGCTGGGGTGCCGGACGTTGACCGGCATATAAAGGCTGGGGTGCCGGACGTTGACCGGCATATAAAGGCTGGGGTGCCGGACGTTGACCGGCATATAAAGGCTGGGGTGCCGGACGTTGACCAGCATATAAAAGCTGAAGTTCCGGCTGGCACATTCATTAATAATCAGCTAAAATTCAGAGAAAAATCTGAAAACTTGAAAGTTCAAAATCACAGAGCGGGAACTGGTAGCTCTCTTGTGTTGTTGATAAAGTAATTGTGGGGAGCAATGCGGTTTTCAGCATTACCTTGCGGTTTGAACACCGAGAAACAATCTCACTTACCGTTAACGCCGGGTAACCCAACTAGTACGGTACTTACCCATCAGAGGAGAAAGGTGAGAAGATGGACTGAGGGAAGTGGGTGGGGGTGGCCGCTGACTGAGGGCTTGGTGCTGAACTGGTGCCGCCTCCTGTAGACCTGCGCAATACAACATCACTGTAGTTATAACAACTTTACAGACACTTTGGTATTACGTATGATATAAGATGGTCAAGAAGTACTCATGCACATGTAGTTCCACTCTTTCCCTCAGTTATGTCTCAAGTTCAGTTATGTGACTCTAATTTCACTGATCAATTTCAGAGAAAACATCTGATTGCTTTGTGAAATCTAAATAATATAATTAATAAAGTGAGTGATTAGAGAGTGAGAAATCAGGGAGTTCTTTATAAAATCAATGTGAAATACAGTAGTGGTATGAGGCACTTTGATGTGCCACTAAATACAGTAGTGGTGTATGAGGCACTTTGATGTGCCACTAAATTAGTTAACTGCAATTTTTTTTTTTTTTTTTTTATGTTTCTAGAATTTTAAGAAGGGTAGAAGGGTGTCTACTTTACCATCCGGAAAAATTAGGTATATTTCGGGAATTCATTTTATACAAAAAGTACTCGAAAACAAAATTTTAAGTTGTGTTGTGGAATATTCTAGGTCAGCTTTTCCCAACCTTTTTTGGATGGCGTACCACTTGGTAGTACATCATGCTAAATGGTACCACTTGGTAGTACATCATGCTAAATGGTACCACTTGGTAGTACATCATGCTAAATGGTACCACTTGGTAGTACATCATGCTAAATGGTACCACTTGGTAGTACATCATGCTAAATGGTACCACTTGGTAGTACATCATGCTAAATGGTACCACTTGGTAGTACATCATGCTAAATTGTACCACTTGGTAGTACATCATGCTAAATGGTACCACTTGGTAGTACATCATGCTAAATGGTACCACTTGGTAGTACATCATGCTAAATGGTACCACTTGGTAGTACATCATGCTAAATGGTACCACTTGGTAGTACATCATGCTAAATGGTACCACTTGGTAGTACATCATGCTAAATGGTACCACTTGGTAGTACATCATGCTAAATGGTACCACTTGGTAGTACATCATGCTAAATGGTACCACTTGGTAGTACATCATGCTAAATGGTACCACTTGGTAGTACATCATGCTAAATGGTACCACTTGGTAGTACATCATGCTAAATGGTACCACTTCGTAAAAATGATTGTATTTCGTGAAATTTGTTATTGCGAGTGTCTTATTTTATTTTCATTATACATTTTATAGGGTGACCATGTATTCACATCACATAATGAGACAAATTACATTGAAACACGCCTAAACATAATGCCGGATTATAAACTCACTGTAACATACCTGTATATATACATATGTTTGTGTTTGTTCAAAGTTTCATATTTATCTACTTGCCGGATTTTCGATCATCGACTGTACCATATTAACAACTTTACTGTATAATATTATTTATTAAAATAATTTTTATGAATTATAGGAAAAAACGTTTTTATGATATTTATATGATTTAATTTTTTTATGTCCGCCATTATTGATTATTTTTCGCGTACCACCAACCAGCAACTCGCGTACCACAGGTTGGGAAACGCTGCCCTAGGTGAATAAAAATTTAGGATAGGCAAATGTAGGACTTCCATAGTAGAGTCCACCAGAGCGACGAAAGAGGCGATATGACCTCGTAGTTAAAGCCCGGTGATGAGTCACAAACACTAACTAACAATAAATTATTAGTAAATAATGATAATTGTTTCCGGGATTCCCCCCGTATTATTTGGTTATTGGTTAGTACATGCTGTCCTGTAATGTGGACAAAGTGACTTATCAAAGATTGTTCTACCGGCCTCTCATGTACAGTAATCTCTTAACATTCTCGCCTTTTAGGTTGCACAAAACCGGCGGATACGTCGAATTCGCGAATGTTGAATCTATCTTTCTATGCCAGAAAGTGTTCAAAGAAACCAAATTTTTATTGAATTTTTACAGAAAAATATACATTTTACATTAATAACAAGTTAATCTTTGCGTTGAAGGTAGGACATAATTACTTATTTGGCTTGTTTAGTTGTTTATGTCAGTTCTTTTAGAGCTTCTACGTACGGAGTTCTCGCGGCTTCGATTGCGTTTTTCAAAAGTAAAATTGAGACTCCGAATAAGGGATGGAGCGTATTCCATGGCTATTTGAATCAAATGTCCTTGAAGGGTTAAAATTTCTCTCAATTAATTTGAAGAAACTCCTTGTTCGACGGGAAGCATGTTTGCCCTTTGAACAACTGATGGTACAACTAAAACAGTACGTTGGGGAGGTCAAATTATTTCTCAGAAGTCAAAGAGCTGTGAAGGAGACATTTTCATGAAATTGTTTTTCGCAAGGAGTTCAGAGGATTATTGTTTACGCAACTGGCTAGAGTTAATTCTACATATGTATTTTTCTTCTTTTTTTCTCCCCTCGCGATTACATACATAACCGAGATTTTTACAAACGTTGAATTATACAATTTTTACGTCCGCAAATAACCGAATCTTCTATTCGCGAAAGTTGAATCATTCCCCGCGCGAATAATCGATTTGGCGAATGTTGAGGGATTACTGTACTCCCAAACTACACGTTGCTGCTCCTTCCAAGATCTAAAATCGACTCTATTGCAGACAGTATTTTGGGCAGTCTGACTTACTTGGGACTGGAGGAGGGGAGTGGCTCTGCTGGAGGACTGGAGGTCTCCGGAGGGTGGTCAGGCCCGCCGCTGGAACACACTGAGTTGTCGTCCACAACCACCTCCTGAAACACAAGGACATTTTTATTTTCAAATGGAGATTTTAACGACACATTAGCTTTCAGATTGTATACTAGGATTAATCCTTGGTTCCCTAACTCCAAGACTATCTACGACACCCTAAAACATGTGTTCGACGTCTGTCGTCTGTTTGCGCTACTCACTTTTCGCTTCGTCTACATATAATCCTTCAATTTCGTGCAATGCTTCAGTAATATAGCTTCAATAGATATGCTTCAGAATAATGAAGTAATTTCAAGTAGTAATTTCTTTGACGTAATTTCATATATTTTCGATATTTGAATTTTGTTTGAATAATTAAAACTTAGCCTATCTGTCTGTCTGGTTTCTAATAACTCAAAAACGGCTGACCAAACTTGCTGGGTATTTAAAGGATGCCCAATATAGGCCCGGAATATAGGCTATTTGGCATTTCAAAACTGTGAACCGGAGAGGGAGTTGTGGGTGAGCCAAAACATGAAACTACTGCTAGCTCTTTAACGCTTCATCAGACTTGTTCGGCACTTAATAGCTCGAGGACCATAACCAGTACTCCAAAGAACTAAGTCTTCACTGTAATGTTGGATTGATATTTGATAAATCAAAGAGGGTCTATGTGACAGGTTCCACTAACCAGGTTTGGGACAGACAGAGAGTGTGTCTGCTGATTGGGTGACAGTCCCCAGGGCTCGATAAACAAGAGCGCCCCAGGTGGAGAGATCCCAAATATTAGAGACATCTTCGGAAGCCGGCTCATCCTTCTAATGGTTGGAGCCCTCATCCCCATATGAATAATTACCGTACCGCCGCCGCTCCTCGCATTACTTATGCACATCAGAACAGCGACCCCCCCCCCCCCCCCCCCCCCCCCCCTCCCCACACACATGTTAGCGACAAGGCTTCCTCAGTAATGGCTTTCTCTTAAGACATTCCTGTAATCAGACTAAGAATAGTCCAACTGTTCCATTTCTCATTTAACTCCATACCTTATATGAGGAGTGGCTAACCCGCGGCCCGCCTTGAATAATTTTACGGCCCGCGAGATTCATCACAATTTTACAAAATGGTTTGCCTTCTGAACTTAAAAACGTGGGTTCGAAACCCGGCTGAGGTCCTTAGCTTTTTAATCTGAGAGGTAAAAACCCCTTGAGCAGGCCGTCTTTGGAAAGGGACATTAAGCGATGGTCCCGAGCCTGTACGATGTCAGGTACTCGTTAAAGACGTGAATAAATCAGGGTAGGCAGAATTTAGGACTCCCACAGTCGGACTCATATCCACCAGAGCGACGAAAGAGCGCCCTGGTAGTATGCGATATGATCTCAGTTAAAGCCCGGGCATGAGTCACAAGAACTGTGGAACTAACAATATTAAACAGCTGGGTACGTAATTAATTGTAAGACTTTTAGTTGTGATTAATTTATTTTCAAAGACTAGATAATGTTAACTACAAATTTTTATCTCTAGTTGCGCCTTGGATAAGACAAAATTCCAAAAATTAGAGGTGAGAGGTAGAACTTTTTGATACTCTGATTGCAAACAGCAGCCATAAAGAAGTAGATATTGATACAGGTTGATTCCTTGAAATGTTAGAGAGGGGGGTGGCGCAGTTTGGACCGGAATTATTTATCGATACTTAGATAAATGGTTATAAAGAAGAGGGGAGAAGTCGATAATTCAAGGCAGGTAGCGGAGCGGAAGAAGGGGGATCGGCGCCATTTATAACCATTTCCAGACTATATTACCCACCTACTGGTGCCCAAGTGGGGGGGGGGGGGGGGGAGATTTTTTTGCCCTAAGGGTATGTATTAACATCTATATATATATATATATCCACCCCCCCTCCCCCGTCGGTGATTTATTCAGATGCAAATGAGATAAGGTTTGGTAAACAAGATGGAGGCCACCCCACATTATACCCGTCTACCAGCCCTAACCTTCCCAAGAAACCTTCTCTCTTATTTTATTTTTTCTCCGCCTAGAAAAATTGGAGAGCTTAACTACAATTTTGAGCCTAGAACATTTCATTGCAGGTTTTTAGTCACAACTATCATATCACAAATAGTATGTATATAATATAATTTAGTGTATACTAGCAGGTTATATGGCGTTGCCCGGGAGTAACTTTGCATTATGTCATTTTATCTGAAGTTGATTATATGCGATATCCTCACCAATAATAAAATTACCCATTCTCCCCACTCTTCGTCCAGCCCCCTGCCTCCTCACTTCCCTCCTTCCCCTCCCTTCCTATCTTCACCTCTTGCTTCTTTCGCCCCTCTTTTACTATTCGAAAATGTTACTATTTCCATTATTTTCAACTTTGGAAAAAAAAAAATTATGAAATAAAAAATGTTTATAAACTTCTATATCGATCTAAATTTCGATTTTGTGACTTACTAGATAATTTGAATTATTTTAATATTAAGATATTTTTGGCTTGATTAATACACAAAATTCATAATGTTATGAACTGAATCATTCATGTTTGTCAGTAGGTCATTTCATGCACTCATTTTGATCCAGAATGGCCCGGAACAAGTACCATTTTGTTACCTTAGTATTCGAACTTGAGTTTTGATTCTTTGTTTACTTTCATTCAAATTGCCAACCTATTTCTGGCTATTTTCTAGTTTTCTTTATTTTTAAAGTTATTTTAATGTTGCCATTCATCTTAAAGATTTACCCAGATCAAGTAATCACTTATACACCTTTCAGAAGGTTCTAATTCATTATCTGCGTTGTTTAAGGAGATTCTTGATTCATGTACAATATATTACCGCAGCATCAATTCTCCCATATATTTTAAAAAGTTTTTTTTGACTTGGCGTTTGTTGGTGGAAGAAGACAATGTATAAACCTAAAAGGAAGATTCTGTTTAATGAAAGGATCAGATAAGCTAAGGATCACACGTGAGTAATGCTCGAAACCTTTGTACTTATTAAATATTTTTTCAGAAGACAAAAAATAAGTGCGAGAATTGATGCTATGCTTATATATTGTACATGTTCTAATTCAGTTTTTTTTTTCTTCTTTTCTTCAGTTTAATTGTGAACAATAGTATTGGAAAGTCAGTCAGCTGTTATTATGTGTTGTTAATATACAGTGGCCAGTTAGTAAGTAGCTTCTTTCAGTGTTTATTCCATCCAGTTTCGTAACATTTGCTTGCGCATTCACTTTTTAAAATGTAGGTAACGTTGTTTCTGGTGGACTGAAGTGACTTTTGTTATTTATAAAAAGGCAGTTGTGTGTTTTCTGAAGTGATTTTTGTTATTTATAAAAAGGCAGTTGTGTGTTTTCTGAAGTGATTTTTGTTATTTATAAAAAGGCAGTTGTGTGTTTTCTCCTCACATTTTTAGTTTTCTTTTGGACTGGCTCTTTTCTGGAGCTACTCACTACGGGGTGGATTATTCATTAAATCACTTTGTAGACTCTGAAGTAGAAAGTCTGTGACAATATACACTAAAAAAAATAATAATTGTCTAGTGCTGCTTCCCCCCTACATAGCTACTAACCTGTACAGACTTGGTAGGGCCAGTGTCGTCTCGGTCCTGTTCCTCTCGTTTCCTCTGTTCTTCCTTCAGTCGCTCCGCCTTCCTCCATTTGGCCCTTCTGTTCTGGAACCAGACCTGCAACAGTCACCGTTCTCTTATAGTTTCTTTATTTTTGTATTTTATTAATTTTATTAGAATAATGACAACTCAAATATTTGCAAATGCTTATGTTAAGTTAGGATTTGTACCCATGTTATCCAATAGCTTTAGTCCCATATAACAGTCTCTCGCTAGCACTTAGCTGTCTACTCTCCTACATCTATCTATAATAAAGTGCAGCACCTGTTTCCACAAGGCCTATGAGTTGAGGAGCGCCTTATCGAGGTGTAGCCTTTACATTCACCCTGTAGTTCCTCCTTCACTTCACAGGATGAAGACTTACTGTGCTTGGCCCAGTTGAAATGAGGAGCGCTCAGTTCAATGTATTTTCCACCAAACCATTGGATGAGAACTATTTTAACGTTAATTTGGAAACTAAGCCACGAATGGACTGAGGGGCTCGTTCAGCTTTGATCAATTTAGCATGTTTGTGTTAATAGGATTGGGTGGGCATCGTGTTTGATTTACTGTTTCCATGAGATTCGCCTTAAAGCCCATCGCTTGCAGTCGGTACACAGACCCGGCCGGCTAATGCAGACTGGAATATCGCAATTTGTCCTAGCGTTGTCAACAAGGGATGGCATTTAATAAACCAACCAGCTCTCTCTCCCAATATCCACTTTTGGTAAAATAATTCAATATAAACAGATTCAGATCAAATATGGAAATGATCATTCATATAATTAACTCCCCTCCCTCACCCCCCCCCCCCCCCACACAAAATACAAAATTAATTTAATGTAATAAATGAGACGATTTTAGTAAATATTTTCATTAAGTTAAATTTGTGTCCTCAAAATGAATTTATTCCCTCTCAATTAGATGCTTTATTAACACCAAAAAGTATAAATTAAAAATGTTGTCACAACTGACGATCAGTGGTTTGTCCAATATTTTCGAAAGACTATTGCAGTTTAGTAAGATGAAGTTCGAAGCCCGGACCACTTACAGTTAGAGATGAGTGGCTAACCTGGTTACGGTTTTTGTTTTTATTTCACCAGCAATACTAAGTATAGGCCAAGTTATGTAATTGGTTACCACTTCTAGTTTCTAAATATGATTTTAAAAAATGTATGTCTTAATTTAATATTATATCATTATTAATTCGTTCTGGTGAAGTACATTGGCGGATTTTTTTTTTGCTTTATGTACGAGGGAGTTCTATCTATTAAATAAAACAGTGGTTGCGAGTTCTGGCATGAAATCGAGGATATTTTTTCAGGGCTACGTAAGTCAAAAACCCAAAAATAATAAACAAAAATTATTATTAATATAATTCCAACATTAACGGCAATATCTGTTCTTATAGAGCTCTGGATCATGGTTCGTTTGTTTATCAGTCGAGATGTGAAGTGACTAGTCTGTAGCTTCCATGGGCCGCAGCGCTCCTTGTCGAAGCTGACCTATGAGCTCAGGTTTACAAAACCTCCGACAGCCTGGAAGGAGTATGTCCTGGTCTTCATGATGGGAAGGTTCTACCTAACTCCTCTACCTGCCACCATGAACTCCTATTGTCCTTCTTCACATCCCTTGGCTACACATTCGAGGGCAAGGAAGCCTCGTTTCCAGGTCCCACTTGTTTCTTGCGATGATATCGATATCGTCCTCATAAGTCAGGATTATCATTTACTCCATTTCCTCAGTTTCTCGGACTGAGCAGCCTGTACGTTGTCAGACTAGAGCGACGAAAGAGTGCTCTGGTACTAGGCGATATGACCTCGTGGTAATAGAGAGTCGCAATAACTAACTATGTACCTATATAAAGAGACATGGTATCGGACTGGACATATGTAGTAACAAGTGATAACAAGTCATGTTCCAGCGGGGCTTTTGAAACAGTAGAGTAACAATCTGTCCAGTGGAGTGAGCGACATACAGGAAGACGAGAACTATCCCATAGGAGCTAGCCTTAGGGATTAGAGGTTTGCTGAGTTAGGAGGTACTGGAAAAGTAGGGATTTAAATGAATTAAGGACTCTCCTTGCCTTTAGTCCAGCTGGATGAGTAAAATAAGTTTCGAAAATTTATAAGACTAAAAAAAACAAGGTAAAAGAAATGTGGGAATACTTCACTTTGCTATAAGACAACATGATGGTTATTCAATAGAACAAGGTGGATATGACCCAATGGCAATAAAATGGAAGAAAGAAGTGGATTTAATGCTCAGGAGACCAACTGTCAGTCAAGAGGGGCCACCACTAAGAGGGCGGGAATGGAATCGAATTTTGGGAAAAGGACGGACAGACAGACAAGCGGACCTAACAAAGTTATTGTAGGGATCTGGTTGGAACTCCTGACGGCTGTCTGCAGAGGAGACAGTCCTTAAGATGGACTACCGACCACTTAGCCATATCACATCCCATCGTGTTAGCCATGCCGAGACCTGCAACATCTCTCTTGTCCTTGATTTAAATAAATAAAATTAACTTATTTTTGAAATATTTAAAATGCTGGACAAAATTATCACATCACTTTTAAAAAAACATTTCACCTTAATTGTTAGAATTTAATAATTTCATCTTTAATTTTAGTTTTATCACCATTATTAGAGAGGGATGAAAACATATCAGACCAAACATATCCTAACTGTACAGCCAGGGGAGGGGGGGGGGGGGGGGGGGCGTGAAATTCAACCCCTTTCCTTGAACGAAGGGTTAACAACCACCAAACTGACTTCGTTTATAACTAACCTTGACCATGGTGTAATACAGGAACCGGAAGTTTATGTATACAATGTTTGTGGAATAAAAAATTTTAAGAAAAAAGTTTGTTTTTAACCCCCGACGCAAAAGGAGGAGTGTTATAAGTTTGAAGCCTTTGTCTGTGTGTGTGTGTGTCTGTCTGTGGCACCGCAGCTCCAAGACGGCTGAACCGATTTCAAAGCGGGTTTTTCGTTTCAAAAGCCGGTATTTGCGAGATGGTTCTTAGCGATGTTTCGTGGAAATCGGGTATGCCGTCTCCAAGATATTCAAGTTTCATCTATTACAGCTAGAGACTTGGAGTTTGAGCTCAAATGTTTATAAGGAAAAAAAGACTCTTTCCACCAGGTTTTCAGAGTTTCAGAAAAACAAAAATGAACAAAAAAAAAAGTTTATTGTGTCGGGTTTTTTAAAATTTTTAATTTTATGTTTTATTTATTTATTCCGTTTCCATAATACGTCACCTTTCTCAAATGTTAGAAGTTTTTCTTGTCCGATGGGGGCAGAGCCTCGACTTTGTATCAAATGTTCGTTGTTACGAAACGTTTTATTTAAAACTTGAAGAACATGGAGCGTTTTGCATTTTGGATTGAATCATTCAACTTTGACACAACAATACTTCACGCTTAATCTGATTTCTCTATACATTTTAAACAACTATGAAGAAAGGTTCAAACAATATTGAATCCAACTTATATAGAAGAGAACAATTATTTCGTTTTTTGATTATTCACAGCTCTACGTACGAGTATTATTCACTTCAACAAGAATCTACACTTCTTCTTGTCTAGCTATACGAAGTATATGGTAATCCGTCAGAAATTCGATGTTGAAGTTTCACCTGAATTTCGGGTTTTCTGATCTCTTGATTCCAAAAGTGAAATGTCGTCGGTGAATCACCGGCTATGTACTTCCCCAGCTTGAATAAATCAATTACGATTTAGCTCTCCCTCCAAAGCCAATCGACCGTTTGGGCTATAACTCAATAATTGACTTACATTGTGGCTTCTGACTCTTCCCTCCCCTTCGGCTGATATCACTGAAAATTAATATGTGTCGACCATACAGAGCTTTAACATTATATAAGAAACTTCATGTCCATATATTCATTACAACGGCAGTTATTGGGATTTGTGAGATGAGCCCTCCATCGGCTGATTCGTCCTGCTTAGAGGGCTTTGAATGTACGTACAGTGTCAATACATTGGGCACACAACGGCAGTTATTATAATTTTTTGTTAAGCCTCCCTCCTTAATCCCTTTGGCCGATTCGGCTGTCGTCCTTCCAAGGTACTGGATGCACATAAAATTTCGTGTCGATAAATTCATTGATCCGCGAGTTATAGTGTTCAAGACAGATACATCTTTTTTGTTTTAATTTTTGCAATCATGAGATCGGAAAACAAGAAGTTCCATTGAAAACTCGGGGGGGGGGGGGGGGGGGGGGGGGGGGGGGGGGGGTTCCAAGTGACCGACTAACCCGTGTCTTGTCTTAATACAAAATCCCGCCCCCCCCTCCCCCCACCCTCAGAACAAATTACCGACAGAAGCTGCTCTCCCCTCACATTAGCTGTCACATTAGATTTCAATTGAAAAATATCCAAGGGGACTTGGAGGGGGGGGGGGGGGGGGGGGGTCCCCAAGGGTTATCTGATACTCCCCCCTCCTTGCCCAATTTACGTTATCTTGTTAATAAATGACAAGAAGGCCTTGGGTTTGGGGGACCTCTCCCGTCGCTAACAGAGTTAGTTTGAAACTTATATCAAAGGGAATACAAAAGTCGAACAGCTCTCAACTTGCCTCAATGAGGGACAATCTCATTAGCTGACCGCTTTTGTAATTAGTCTGCTAAGGCTCCGATCCCATTACAACTGAAATAAACTCACTAGCTTGAAATTTTCTTATTCATTTGGGTCCATTATCCCCCTCTCCTTTCATCCACTTAGTTGTGTCGTCTTTAGCTTGTGCATCCACTGCTTTTGTTGTTATTTCGGCTCAACGTCGATATTATATGTTTTCAGATTGGAGCAGAAATTTAGGACTGTGCGACTATCACACATCAGCGGTTCTGAGGCTCGGCCACTTTCCGCCGAGGATAGAATGCAAACTTCCAAAATAGTGAGGACATTCTACTTAGGTGGAAATTAGGTTCCTTGGGATAGGGGAGGGCTTAGGACATTTACTACTTCGCTCTGGTCCCAGCATCAGAACCTACCAGGAAGTGGCTTCCGGTGCTGGCGCCAGTAACTACAACCACTACGAATCCATCCTCAGTTGTTGGTGCTGCTTGGAAGCAACCACCCCAGTAGTACCATCTTAGCTAAGACTCTGAGAACCGCCCGCCTCAGGATACACAATGGCTATATTGTACATTTATTTCAATCCTTTTTTGACATAGAATTCTCTCTTTCACCACTTTTGAATCTTCCAATAGAAAACTTTTACGAGGTCATATCGCCTACTACCAGAGCGACGAAAGAGCGACATGAGCCCAACTCTACTATGAGTCCTGAATTTTGTCGTTGAAAAGTGGTTGAAAACTCGATCTCGGATGTTTGACCGATTACAATGGTTCCTTATATATGACATAAATATATTATATTTACATTCCTCGACTTTTGACTAGTAAAACCTGTAATAATATCTTCATATGTCAATTCTCACAAAATATAGCCCAAAAAGAGCTAGGTTGGGTTGCTCAGTCGGTTGTCATTCATTGTGCATCTGTGTCTATTTGTGCCCATTTTAAATTTTACATTAAGATCTTTCGCTGCTACAATATGTGATCATAGAACTAAATAGATTCGCGGAGCTATGATTAAGTCTTTGACTTTTCCTTCTGTAATTTATGCACTCGAATGCTCTTGACTTGTCTTTTCTTACTCTCCTCCTTTTCGTTTTCTTTCATTCCATTGTAAAATGATGCTAAACATTTTCTGCAGAGATATTGTGAAACACTTAATAAAAATAAAGAAAAAACGTAAGTTTTTTAAATAATGTCTATTTCATAAAATATATATAATATATGGTAGTAATTTCGTTAAGTGAGTATTGTGTCCACTTTGTGTTTGTTAAGTTGTGGTTCATGATGGCAGCAATACCTAGTTTTTTTCTTTATTTACATTGGAAAATAATTCAAACTGTATTAGTTCATGGACAAGGTCTTCTTATTTTGCACAAATTTGTCCTGTCCTTCATTCTTCAAAATTGTACATATCAGACAAATTTAATTTCCTGGTGGTGGGGACCCAAGGCTGAAGCCTGGTCAGCCTACCCTAAAATCTGGTCCTCTGGGGAGGAGGAAATCTTGTTAAAAGAAAAAGGAAGTTGTTAATTCATTTTTTTTTTTCTCGTTTCTTGCTGAGGAGGAATTTTGAGTTTAATTACAAGTTGAAAAAGGCGCGCACTTGCTTTGAAACTAATTAAATAGGAGGGTATCATTATGTTTTGGCGGGGAGACGAGTGCACTCTAGCGGATAAAAGGAGAAACCAAGTTGAGGAGAGGGGTTGGATAATTGGACGCCATTTTGAAAACTCACCCCCTCCTTTACTCTCCAAGGAGGGAGCTTCCACTTTGATATTTCTATTTAATTAGGGGGTTGTCATGACAACTCAACAACAAATCAGAGTCAAGTCAGTCTGTCTGTTGGAGATATCCTCGGATTTCAAATAAGTGGATGGGGCACTCCAGGTGAGGGTGCGCTCCAGATGAGGGGGTGCACTCCAGGTGAACTCAATCCTTTGTTTCTTGCTGACTGTAGAAGTGTTATAAGACAATTGTTAACAAATTATAAATAATATTTATGCGAAGTCTCTTAAAAAATGGGGAAGTTTTATCCTAGATTTAGTCGGTTTTGACCTTTTACCTTTTTCGAATAGCGGAATAAGAGCTAAAAAAAATGAATTCAATCACCGGTTTAGCACAAATCAATCAACAATGTTTCGCTTTCTTTCTTTAAAACCAATCGACTGTTTTGCCCGAATACCGACAGATGTCTTACTTGAGGACTCATAAACCCTCATACAAAGTTTCGTGTCGATGCATTCATTACATTGTCAGTTATTAGAGATTTAATGTGAAACCCCCTCCCTTCCCTTCGACTATTTGTACTGAAAATTGATAATTGATGTTTGTAAGAGGACTGGATACACCTGTAACATAGGGAAACATGAAGGCGGTGAAAACTAAACGGTGAATTTCTCACCGATTAGGTAACTCCTATACTACATCTAGCGGGAAGGAAAACAGCGGTCCAAGAATCGGAGCCTTGCGGAACTCCATAATTTATCGGCTGGATTGCAGATGTAGACCCATTTCAAAAGATTACTTGCTATACACCCAGTCTCTCCCCCCCCCCCCCCCCCCCCCTTCCTTGTGCGCCCACAGATCAGGACTCCCAGTATGGCGCACCCCCCCCCCCCCCCCCCCTTGTGCGCCCACAGATCAGGACTCCCAATATTGCCCCCCCCCCCCCCCCCCTTGTGCGCCCACAGATCAGGACTCCCAGTATTGCCCCCCCCCCCCCCCCCCCTTGTGCGCCCACAGATCAGGACTCCCAGTATTGCCCCCCCCCCCCCCCCCTTGTGCGCCCACAGATCAGGACTCCCAGTATTGCCCCCCCCCCCCCCCCCCCTTGTGCGCCCACAGATCAGGACTCCCAGTATTGCCCCCCCCCCCCCCCCCCCTTGTGCGCCCACAGATCAGGACTCCCAGTATTGCGCCCCCCCCCCCCCCCCCCCCTCGTCAGAACCTTCAGTTTCCAACCCCCTCCAAATGTAATGGGGACCCCCTGATCGAGTTAGGAGAACATTAGCGCCGTGTGTGTGTGCTACCTAATTAGAAGAGGAGACTTGTAATCGACTCAACAGAAACTCGAGTAGTGAGCGTCTCTCGAGGCTAACTTCCTTACCTGAGCCGGCTTATTTCATTAGAGTCATCACCCATTCGACTCATCAAGTCACCTACCGACAGTACATCCATGAGTCTACTTCTAGGTTAGTAGGCAGCCACTCTAACCACAACACCACCCAACTCCCTATTAAAGAATGATCGACCTGATTACAAAAAAAAACAAGGAAAACAGCTCAACTCGTTATTTCCCCCCTCTATTCAAAGAAATTTCACGGATGCAAAAAAAACTCTAATCTAGAGGTTGGAAATTTTATGTCCTGTTAATTTATTAGGTCAACACTTTTGGGATGGATCTAAGAACTTTCCTCCTAAAAAGCATTTGCATAACTAAATGTAAAATGTTTAATTAAGATTTAAAGTAGAAACAAATCTGTGCAAATCACATTTAGCCCGAGTCACAACACTTGTCCACCAGTTTACATTAACAACCAGCCCATTGCTGCATCCGACACTGTCCGATATCTAGGACTTCATTTAGACAGACGTTTAACTTGGACAACTCATATCAGACTGAAACGCACACACCTCAAAAGACGATTTGGACGACTGAAATCAATCATCGGACCACGATCGACATTATCGCTTGAAAACAAACTTCACATATACAACACCATACTAAAACCCATCTGGACTTACGGCATCGAGATATGGGGATCAGCCAAAAAATCAAACATACAACGCCTTCAGTCAATACAATCCATTATACTACGCCACATTGCGCCATTTTACGTTTCCAAGATTGCATAATGACGTCAACATCCCATTTGTACCCTCTGTTATCAGGGCACGATATCAAAATTTTCACGTCAAACTCCATCATCACGCCAATACACTTATTCTCCAATTATCCACGAACACTTTCCCCACAAATCCGTCACGACGTCTCAAGCGGGCATGGCAGAGGGACCTGCTCCAGGACTAGCCTGGACTCCACTTCGGTCACGTACCTCATTACTTGCCACCGCTCAACATCACAATCACTAGTGACATTTGAATGTTCTGTCGTTGTGAATATGTATATTGATAAATAACATTTAAAGAACTCTAAAGAATGTTGTTTTTGCCTTTTTAATAATTCAAAAATGTTTTTACAGGAATTTGTTATACTGAATTACATTCATACAAAATACATTTAAATAAATTATTATTTGCATTTTTACTTTTGAATGTATTTTTCGGTGTATTCATTAGATGGGGTGTATTTAGACACACACAGGCGGAAAAGTTTCATTCCATCTTTGAAATTAGGGGCTCAGAAAATAGGGGGTCACATTCTGGTGATAACTCAACATCGAATTTCTGATCGATTACATAACTTTGTCTATACTTCATACAGTTGGGGAAGTAATATAAAAATAAATATATAATATAAAATATTAGGGGTTTGGAGGCTGGTAGAAGGGCTTAGAGCACCTCAAGACCCGCCCGAAACGTGTCATGGCCTCTTCCCGCCTCTCATTGGCCCCTTTTCCCGCCCTCCCGCTACAGTTCTTCTACTCCACAGCCATGACAACATCTATATTATCTCAACACGTTGATTACTGTTATAATTTTGCAGCTACTATGATATTCTCATGTGATATAAATACCAAAGATATTCTTTTGATAAATCGTTTTGAAAATATTTGGACGAAAATTCATGTTAACTGGGGAACCAAAATATACACAAAAAAAGATAGAAGAGAAAAAGCGAAATACAGAAAAAAGAAAGAAAAAAAAAAGGTCCCACCGAGATTTGAACTCGGATCGCTGGATTCAAAGTCCAGAGTGCTAACCATTACACCATGGGACCGACGGATACACTACAGCGTTGCACCGTTACACCGCTCACAGCGAAAGATTCGCAAGTTTGTTCAAAAAAAGTGGGTGAGTCTATATGTGGATTGAGAAGAAGTTTCTGAGTAAGACCCCCATTTAATTTCGGCGGTATATACATACCTATATGTGCGAACATAGTTCTTATTTTAGCCGAAATCAGACGAAAATTAAAACCACTTTATTTCGGGGCCTAAGTACCTTTTACAAGATACCGCTTATATTTATGGCTTATCAATCAAAAATCGAGGGCGCCGGTAGCACAATGGTATGCGTGCTTGCCTTCTGAGCTCAAGAACGTGGGTAATCTTCGAGGTAAAATAAACTTAAGCATGCCGTCCTTCGGATGGGACGTTAAGCGATGGTCCCGAGCCTGTATGATGTCAGGTAGGTACTCGTTAAAGACCCCTGCCCTAGGTGATTAAAAAATTTGGGGTAGGCAAAATTTAGGACTCCCACAGTAGAGTCGGTCTCATGTCCACCAGAGTGACGAAAGAGCGCTCTGGTAATAGGCGATATGACCTCGTAGTTAAAGCCCGGGCATGAGTCATAAAACCTAAAGCTAAACCTCAATCAAAAATCTGTTCAAATAAAAGTTGTAGGGTATATAAAACTGGAGCACATTTTGTAAAATGACACCTCAAAGTCCATTTTTTAGAGGATTGTTTTATTTACGCGAAAACTGTTACATCGCACATTAAATTGCTAACCACTAAATGGTCTTAGATTTGAGATGATGAGAGGACAATACCAACAAAGTTACAGGGTGACGACAAATAACAAAAACATGACTTGTAAACATTGCTCTTCTCTTTTTGAAAAATATTTATTTTAATTTTTATTAAATTGAAAATGTGTCTACTTATTATAAACGTACCTTGTAATTTTTTCATATATTTTTAAGTACCCATTTATTTGTTCAGTTTTTATTAATTTCATTTTACAATAGTTTTGTTATTACTACTTATCATAGATGTGTTAGACTCAAGTAGTTATAAATCTAATTTATAACCTATCTTAATGTATAAATTATTTTGACATATCCTATTACCATATTATGGTCCAACGGAAATAAAATGTATTATTATTATACCCACTACATTTTTATGGATTACTCCTCCTCCCCTTTCCAATTTATTTCTTGGTAATTTTAAACTGGTTCTGTTGGTTATATGAGAGACACTCAAAATCACGCTATGCCATAATGCATAAGACGTTCTTATACCCAGAAATATCAGTTTGAAAAGTGGGAGGGAAGGAATTAAATAGAGGGGAGAGGGAGGTATAAGTGGGAGGGAAGGAATTAAATAGAGGGGAGAGGGAAGGTATAAGTGGGAGGGAAGGAATTAAATAGAGGGGAGAGGGAAGGTATAAGAAGGTTCACGTTTAATGTTTAGTATTCCTACTCTAAGATGTACCTAATGTTTATGTTACGTATCCTATATTACCATGTTATGGTTTAACATAAATATTATTATGATTACCTGGACTCTGGCCTCAGTCAGATTGATCTTCATGGCGAGGTCCTCCCTTGTAAACACATCAGGGTAGTGGGTCTGAGCAAAAGCATTCTCCAGTTCTTCTAACTAAAAAAAAAAACAAAAAAGACGCTTAATTAGTAGCATTAATGAACATATCATGTTAACATTAGTTGAGGTCATGAGTAGAGGGAGTGGAGCGGTGGGGGGAAGAGGAGTCAATATCCGATAGCGCTGGATAGTCACAAATTCTCCCGTAAAACTATTCCTCGGACAATTTCAAGAAATGAGATGCAAAAACTCAAAAATATTACTATGAAGATGGCTGATATAGGGAGAGAAGTGATTATTTCACAGATTGTAAAATAAAATATAGCCTGATTTCTCAGAGATTTTATTAATTTTTGCTAGCCGGCTTAAGAGGTTCCCTCATCTTCAGACAGTAACAAAGAAACAAGTATAAAGTTCTGTTAGTTAAAATCCTTTAATTATTGTGGTAATAAAATATTAGATAAATATAAATAAATTAAATGAATAGGAAGTAACAACAATTAAATTTATATAAATAGCTTTAAAAATAAACATACCTGATAAAATAATTTTAAAAACAATATAATTTAAAACGTTTTAATATGGATTTTAAAGAACAGAACTTTATACTTGTTTCTTTGTTACTGAATGATGGGTTTTTGTAGACTGCCTGATGAAGAGGACCATCAATCTCGAAAGCCGGCTAGCAAAAATTAACAAAATCTGTGAGAGGTCATACTATATTTTATTTTACAACCTGATAGACAAAAATATTACAGTTAAGAGTGCTCGGATCACACAGTGAAGGGTTATTGTACTTCTACTATTTCTCATTTACCAAAAAATTCGCATCCTCAGTTAACTGTTTTCGCTAACATTGCTTTAGTAGTAAATGGTATGGTAATGCAAAGAAAAAAACACATTTTTTCTAACAATTTTTATATTTTTTTTGGAAATCATTAAATTAACTGGGAAGTGAAAAAAAAAACTTGAGCATGTCGTCCTTCGGACCGGACTCTAAGTGATGGTGACTTGTTGGACGTTAAATACTCGTTAAAGACCCTTAGCCGAGGGAAGGGGAACAAGGTATTTTCGCACGATTTCAATACTTCCTTATACTATAGGTAAGAAAGTGAAAAGAAACGAACATTCTCTGCAGCCCATGCGATGAAAGGAGCATTGACCAGGCTTTCCAAAGCACATTCTATGCAGCCAACACGATGAAAGGAGCATTGACCAGGCTTTCCAAAGCACATTCTATGCAGCCAACTCGATGAAAGGAGCATCGACCAGGCTTTCCAAAGCACATTCTATGCAGCTCACACGATGAAAGGAGGCTTTCCAAAGCACTTTCATGGGAAAGTTCCGCATATTCAACATTTTGCATTTTTAAATAACAAAGGGATGGTTAAGAAAGAAAAAAAATATTTATCTGAACATTCATCAGTTTTCTAGCAAAATAATGTTTATAATATTGCATAGGGACATTCTTAAACAATTGTTATGTAACGCAATTTTCGAAAAAATTACCTAATTTATGAATGGTCCCTAATTGTTAACTATTTTTGTTATTGTATAAAAGATGATAACAAATAAAGGAAAACAAAATCCTACTGTTATTGGGGTCAGAACGAAAGCTAATTGTTCAAATAATCATGAAGTGGTAAACATTATACCTTATATCTTAAGGTGGAAGTGGGTTCATTGACACGGCTCTCTCTCTCTTTGACACCTAAATAAGACCATTTTCATTTTTCTTTAAGAAAAAAAATCAGCGGCAATGTACTTCCCAGCTTTGGGGGGGTTCAAATAATGAACTTTGTGAAAGTCGGCGGGTGTAAAAGAAGGGGGGGCAACAATGTTTGAAAATTACTTTGTATAATTTATGGACGACCCCCTAATCAACTAACTATTTTCTGAGTTTCTGAAAATAAGTGCATGTCTTCTTACACATTAATTCCATCAGTTATTAGGCGTTAAGCTTCCCGCTTCCTCTTTGACCGATTGGGTTGAAAAGCAATAAGTATCGGATCCTCTAGATCAACGTACTAATGGTACGATCTTGTAGTTACACTGTTCCGGGCATGAGTCACAAAAACAAACAACAATGAATAAAAATATCAGCTTGGAGGATATGATTATGTAAATGCATCAGTGCAGCTATAAGCAATATTGTTATCTGAGGGTCAAGGTCAGGTCAAGATGCAACTGCACTCATCGGATATCCGAATCTCCTCTTATCCGAACGCCCTTTTATCTGTACTGATCCAGCTCTACATTAGCTGTGACGTTGGCTATTGTGGATTGCACTAGCCAGACCACTTCACTTATCTCGCCCACATGGGGATGGTTCTATATATAATATACGTTACTAATCAGTCATAACAATAACACGGTCCCATGGTGTAATGGTTAGCACTCTGGACTTTGAATCCAGCGATCCGAGTTCAAATCTCGGTGGGACCTAGATGATGAACAATATCGTTTATTTTTGTTTATTTTTTTGTAATTTAATATTCACATGTTATGATAGCAGATACTTTTTACTTTCTTATTTCCTTTAGTATAAGAAAGTATTGTAATAGTGCAGAAATCAGAGATCGAGTTTTTTTCGCAGGCCGCCTGATCTTCGAAATACATGCCAAAATGTCTTCAAAGAGTAGACAACTCATTTCTACAGGAAATAGTTCAACGTTTAAATTGCAGCGCTTGGCAAAAAAATATTAAAATACGTTTTTGTTATTGGTAGTTTTTTATTGAAAATGATTAAAAACAATGCCAGTTTGAAATGAATTTGAGAAGAGGGAGGGGGGAGAGCGATCTGTAATAAGATAGTTGGTATTAGAAATTGTTATGGGCGTATCTTGTTTTTTTTTTAGCGACAGCCATAGAAGTAAACACACAACATGCAGCTAACAAAATTCTTGTTATTTTTATTAACAAATTTTTCGATGGGACTAAGTAACTGTTTCTGCTTGAATCAAGCAAATGTAAAAAAAAAATGATTTCGAAATGACATATTAGGTTGTCAACATCGTATTGCATAGGTCGTCAACATCGTGTTTCTTATAAAATGTGTCTTTTAATTTTCTCTACAACTTTCACTTGAAAAGAATTCCGATTATGTCCTAAATATAAGCGGTATCTTGTAAAATGTATCTAGGTCCCGATGTAAAATGTATCTAGGTCCCGATGTAAAATGTATCTAGGTCCCGATGTAAAATGGTCTTAATTTTGGTTCGATTTCGGTCAAAATCTAATGAGATCTAAGTTAGGAAATTTGACATTTTCATTCCAAATTTCAAGTTCATGGCTACAATCATTTTTGAGTTAGAGCTATCACAAAGTTGCAATCAGTTTCATGGACCAACTCAAAGTGTCAAAACATGTTCAGGAGACTCCATTGAAAAGTCGATTTCGGATTTTCACTCGATTACAGTATTATTATTACACGATTATACTAAAGATATAAGAAATAAAAAATTTAAAAAAATAGTAATATTTACTAAAATTGTTAGTGATGGCTGTCAAGTGGTGTCTCAATTTAATGGATTTGGAGACAACTCTACGAAAATCTACTTGTTGAATTCTCACTTGATTCTAACTCTCGTAATGGCGGAGGGAAAATCAGCAAGGATCTACCTGAAAGAAAACTGTAAAAAAGTATCCGAATGTGTTTCTTTAAATGTTTAGCTGTTCTTTACATTCTACGTTCACAAGCTTATACACAACACAGCTGATGAAGGGAAATTAAATAAATCCGGAATTAGCCAACAAAACCCTTCAATGTGACGTCATTACCAATGAACAATGCTGTAATATTTTATTGGAAATTATGTGTCTTCCTTATGGAGTAGAAGATGTTGAGCCGAAAAATTAATTCTATGGCGAGTTATTTAGTTTATGCAGAAAAGCCGTCTTGCTTTAAAATATGGAACCAAAACCAATATTGAGCACCTAGGTCCCATGGTGTAATGGTTAGCACTCTGGACTCTGAATCCAGCGATCCGAGTTCAAATCTCGGTGGGACCTGAGAAGACATTTTTTTAAGGTAAAGTGCATTTTTTTTTTCTGTACATTCGAACGAGATTTGTCGTCGTTTCTGAGGGTGAAACTATCAAAATAAAAGAACAAATAAAAAAAAAAGATAAAAATAAAAGAATGGTAAAAACATTTTTTCTTAGTAATTATGCTATATATTTTTTAAAATAATTTTGCTGCACTGTAGCTATACGGAGTATAGGGGAAGTTATGTAATCGGTCAGAAATTCGATGCTGTTTTGAACGGAATTTCAATTTTTCCGACTCCCTGATTCAAAAAATAAAATAAAAATGTGTTTATCTAATTGTGTGTGCGTCTGTACACGAAAACTGTCGATATAATGAATATATCAACACGAAATTGTATATGTGTATTCAGAACAACATTAGAACACCTATTAATTTTCAGCTCAATCGGCCAAAGGGAGGGGGATGAGAGGTTGGCTCACCCCAACAACTGCTGATTTAGTGATGTATCGACACAAAATTTAGTATGAGGATTTAGAAGTTCCTATGTAAGTCTCTATAAATTTGTATCCGAAACGGTCCATTGGATTTGGAGGGAAAGCAAAAACGTAATTCATTATTCGTGTTGGGGAAGTACAATACAAATGATACAGGCACCGTAAAACGGGGTTACTTCGAACATGCGGGGTTACATTGTTACGTCACGTTTTTCAAATTTGAAGCGTTGTGGCGAGCTTCGTTTTAGTGCGATCGAGATGGCTGTTTTACTCTAGTTATGAGGAAAGCCGTATTAATTTGCTGCAATCGGTTGAAGTCATCCAATGGCGCAACCTGTTGTGAGGCCCAAATATTTTTGTTATAACCAATCCCGCCATTTTTATCCACCTGTTGTAACCTCCTCTGGCCTCAGTTTCGTGGTATTGCCAAAACATCGAGCAAGATATGTTTTTTTTGCCTATATAATCTAGATTGTTTTCCCATTTTTTAATTTCTGTGAGATAATGAGGAAGTATAACGGGGTTACTTTGTCACTATTGTTTAACTGAAGACTAAAGGGGTAACTTTGGAACAAATGGTTTTAGCGAACTCTTTTGCTGTTTTAAAGGTTTTTTGTGAGTCAGGATTCCTCGAAAATATATCAGGAAGTTAGGAGCTCGCCAATACAGAAATTAGCTCTGATATAGTAACAAAAAAAAAAACGTAAAAATAAGTTACAGGTACCTCCAGGTAAAGGAATCCTCGGCCGTAAAAGAGGATGATATAATATCAGTCGCTCCAGCAAAAACAAAGAGAGCAAACACTAATGTTGTTAGCAAAATAAAGGGAGGAAGGAAGAAGACGAAGAAGGGCAAACGCTCATTTCAAGATAGTGAATCATCTGAAAGCGACCTGGATGTTCAGTAGGAAGAGAGTGAGGATAGTCTCACTTGTTGTTTGAATCGCAATCAGATGATGAACCACTTAGTGAGCAGCCTTCTACTTCTGCAGCGACAATGTCAGCGTCAACCCTTGCCTTAGCAAAAAAAATCATCACTAACTATTTTATTAAAATGTGAGGGAGCTATTTAGCGGGGTATTAATGGAACACAATTCAAAACAAGTATGAAAATGGCCTGTAACAAAGTAACCCCGAACGCGGGGTAAAATTGACACAAAAAAAAAAATTCATATTAATTTTCCTATCCAACTCAGACAAAAAATTAGAACATGGATTCAAAGCTGAGATGTATAGCTTTGGTTTAGTGAAATAATTTTAAAAATATTCCAATTACTAACAGAGATACAGTGCAAAAGATTGAAAACCTGTGCTAAAGTAACCCCGTTTTACGGCATCGATTTTTTTTTCACTTCATGAGATGAGGATCCATTATATAATAAAATATAAAAAGATTTCCCCACGTCATCACACTTGGATTTAATTAACTAATATTGGACTGTCAATAAAGTTCTGTCCGATTTATAAATTGGCATAATAAAATAATTGTTTACATCTCTATGTTTGTTTATGTTTATTTTCAAAAGACATGGATTTGTTGGTTTCAGTTTTGAGTATTAAATCCTGTTTACAAAACAAAATTATCTCAAACAGTAATTCAGTACTCAACATGGAAGTGACAAAAGAACATTTGAGGCATTGTATGCTTTCAACAATGCAAGTGATGCGGTTCGAAGCATTTGTGCGGTGTATCCTGGTGCGGTAGAGGAGCGCATGTGCCGTAGGTGGTTAGAAAAATTTCGCAGCGGTGATTACAGCCTTTCAGATTCATCTCGTTCAGGTAGACCGAAGGTGTTAGACGATGACTTCCTGAAAGAAGTAGTGGAGAGCGATCCTCGTCAAACTTTGAGGGAATTAGCAGAAAAGTTCGAACGTTCCCAGGCAACAATTGGAAATCGCTTCCAAGCACTTGGAAAAACGATTAGAGAAGTATGTTCCTCATACTCTCTCACTCAAGAACAAAAAGCAGCGACTTTCCATCTGTACATCATTGCTTTCTCGACAAACGCAAACCCCTTTTTTGAACCGTATAATTACTGGGGACGAAAAATGGGTTCTCTATGAAAATCCAGAGAAGAGGAAACAATGGCTCAATGCGGGAGAAAAACCAGTTCCTGCCCCAAAAGCTGGGTTGTCTGGTGGAGTAGGCAAGGTATGGTCCGGTTTGAGCTGTTAAAACCTAACCAAATGGTTACTGGAGGAGTCTATTGTCAACATTTAGACAGATTGAGTGAGGCTTACGGGTTAAAAACCCCGCATTGGTGAACAGAAAAGGTGTTATTCTGCATCATGACAACGCCAGACCTGACACATCCAAACTCACACAGCAAAAAATGATCTAGGTTGGCAAGTCCTCCCTCAGCCCCCCTATTCACCTGATTTAGCCCCATCAGATTACCAACCTTTTCGGCCGCTTCATCATTTTGTAAGGGGGAAGAATTTCAAAACAACTGAAGAGGTGAAATCAGCATTACAAGCTTTCTTCGATCAAAACAATTCATGCTTTTTTGTATCCGGGATTGATAAGATGCCCGAACGTTGGTTGAAGGTAGTGGAACTTGATGGATAATACATTGTAGATTAAATATTTTTATAATGTAAACATATTTTTTTTTTTAATTTTACCGAAATTCGGACAGAATCTTTTTTAGGCGGGGCCCTCCTAAGAACTGTAAGGGGTTGTTCCTGGTCTATGAACCTCTCATGAACTAATCAGTCGGGACACGACACGGTCCCATGGTGTAATGGTTAGCACTCTCCACTCTGAATCCAGCGATCCGAGTTCGAATCTCACAAAACATTTTTTCAAGCTAATGAACAATTTTTTTTTTTTTTTTTCCGAACCGCTGAATTTGTGATTCTTCTGAAGATGAAAGATATGAAACTTCATTCATATTGCGTTTCAGGTCAAAACAAACATAAAACTAAAACAGAACGGATTTTTATAAAACAGAAGTGACTTTTGAAAAACTTAGTTTTTTGTGTTACCTATTTATTTTAACTATGTGAAAAACTATATCATTTTAAACATTTTTTATTTCATTCATTTCTTCGCAAAAGTTATAAATAACGTTAAAAGTTATATATAACGTTTTTGAGCAACGAAGAAAGCGAGATTTAGCAAGATGGGGAGGGAGGGAGCCATGCTCACCTGATCAGCTCTAAGGATGTCCACCATCACGGTCAAGCCCCAGGAACAGGAACGTGATGGGTCACCATTTCTGTAGCAAGGTGGATAGGGAGGGAGCCATGCTCACCTGATCAGCTCTAAGGATGTCCACCATCACGGTCAAGCCCCAGGAACAGGAACGTGATGGGTCACCATTTCTGTAGCAAGGTGGATAGGGAGGGAGCCATGCTCACCTGATCAGCTCTAAGGATGTCCACCATCACGGTCAAGCCCCAGGAACAGGAACGTGATGGGTCACCATTTCTGTAGCAAGGTGGATAGGGAGGGAGCCATGCTCACCTGATCAGCTCTAAGGATGTCCACCATCACGGTCAAGCCCCAGGAACAGGAACGCGTTGGGTCACCATTTCTGTATCTATCTCAGTTATATTTAGTGATAATATTCATTTAAATTTCGATCGAGATTTCACGCAATTGATAACATTCGTAAACGTCAGGTAAAAATACAAATTAAATTTAACTAAACAAAATAAAAGATGTGTTCATTATTTTCAAAAAAATATTTATCTCAGGTCCCACCGAGATTTGAACTCGGATCGCTGGATTCAGAGTCCAGAGTGCTAACCATTACACCATGGGACCTCGCTGCTCATTATTGATTATCATAATAGAATTATGACCTAATTTATCGACTCGATATTTTCTGATCCATAAGAAAGACGTATATTTTACAATTAAGGCCGACTGAACGGCATGCTGCAAGTACCAGCCATTTATATTTTCCTAAACTACCTATTGGTTTAATGGCCCCATACCCATACCTAGTTTGTACGGAGTGTTATAATCTCTTACAGTGCAATATTTATAGTGGAACAATTAATTTATGGAATTGTATTTATTAATGTGATATTTAGGTGCAATGTTTCCTTCATAATTCTTACTTTACTTTATTTTAATTTTTTTTAAATGTTTTATTGATATTCATAATAATTCTGGTACCAACTAATCGATTGTTGTTAGATTCAATGTTAGATTCAATTAATCATGATCATGTTAGATTCAGTTAAGAGCAGTTTTGATTCTGAACTATTGTTTACAGTTTATATGTAGCTCTGATGATGAACGCTTCTCCGTTCGAAATGCATTAGTTATTAAAGACTATTTTGTAAGGAAGTTGTTAATTTTCTTTTTATTAACTATTGGTTATTTGACAAAAAAAAAACCGTTTTGCAAGTGGCCTGCTCATCGAAGGCTCGCCAGTCTTATCACGTCTACGACATTGGGCTCCCGATCTCGACATTCTAAACAACTGTCGTTCTCCTGAACCACACCAAGAATCCTCCGAAGAATCTTTCTATCGAATATCTCGATGTCTCTTTCGTCTGCTCGGGTCATCGTTCAGGTCTCTGACTCAGTCAGGTCAGGCCTGATCCAGAGTCTTATGGAGCTGGATCATTGTTCGTTTCTTCATCAGTCGAGATTTGAAGTGACTAGTCTGTAGCTTCCATGGGCCGCAGCGACTTACTGTGCTTGGCCCAGTTGAAATGAGGAGCGCTCAGTTCAATGTATTTTCCACCAAACCATTGGATGAGAACTATTTTAACGTTAATTTGGAAACTAAGCCACGAATGGACTGAGGGGCTCGTTCAGCTTTGATCAATTTAGCATGTTTGTGTTAATAGGATTGGGTGGGCATCGTGTTTGATTTACTGTTTCCATGAGATTCGCCTCAAAGCCCATCGCTTGCAGTCGGTACACAGACCCGGCCGGCTAATGCAGACTGGAATATCGCAATTTGTCCTAGCGTTGTCAACAAGGGATGGCATTTAATAAACCAACCAGCTCTCTCTCCCAATATCCACTTTTGGTAAAATAATTCAATATAAACAGATTCAGATCAAATATGGAAATGATCATTCATATAATTAACTCCCCTCCCTCACCCCCCCCCCCCCCCCCCACACACACAAAATACAAAATTAATTTAATGTAATAAATGAGACGATTTTAGTAAATATTTTCATTAAGTTAAATTTGTGTCCTCAAAATGAATTTATTCCCTCTCAATTAGATGCTTTATTAACACCAAAAAGTATAAATTAAAAATGTTGTCACAACTGACGATCAGTGGTTTGTCCAATATTTTCGAAAGACTATTGCAGTTTAGTAAGATGAAGTTCGAAGCCCGGACCACTTACAGTTAGAGATGAGTGGCTAACCTGGTTACGGTTTTTGTTTTTATTTCACCAGCAATACTAAGTATAGGCAAAGTTATGTAATTGGTTACCACTTCTAGTTTCCAAATATGATTTTAAAAAATGTATGTCTTAATTTAATATTATATCATTATTAATTCGTTCTGGTGAAGTACATTGGCGGATTTTTTTTTTTGCTTTATGTACGAGGGAGTTCTATCTATTAAATAAAACAGTGGTTGCGAGTTCTGGCATGAAATCGAGGATATTTTTTCAGGGCTACGTAAGTCAAAAACCCAAAAATAATAAACAAAAATTATTATTAATATAATTCCAACATTAACGGCAATATCTGTTCTTATAGAGCTCTGGATCATGGTTCGTTTGTTTATCAGTCGAGATGTGAAGTGACTAGTCTGTAGCTTCCATGGGCCGCAGCGCTCCTTGTCGAAGCTGATCTCTGAGTCAGATTTACAAAATGGATTATAATTGGTTCATTTCATTGTAACATTCAACAACATATAAATATCCATCGTGTATCATATAATATAATTACTTGCCAATTTTGCTTTGACATTTTTAAGTAGAAAAAGGGTCTTTAATTAACAAGAGCAGTCTCGGGACAGCCATTTAATTTGCCCTCTTAAGGAGGGAGGTTTTGAACGAGAGTTTTACCTCCCAGATGCAAAAAAAAATCTATGAGCTTCGGTACAAGACTGGTATTAACGGTTCAAGCGAACAATTGCATTTATGACTTATCGCACAAAAAGTGTGACAAAAACGTCGTTAAAGACAAATGTTCGGAAGGATATTTCAGTCTATTGAAGATCCAGTCGCAGTCTGGTGCCAGTCCAGTCATGGTCAAGTCTGAATCTTTCTTACTTGCTAGAATTACTTTATTTCCTTTTATCATTTTTTGTATATTCAGCGTTTTTTTTATATTTATTTATTTAAATGTTGATCAGCCCTTTCGTTGCTTTCAAATAGACATTGCTCATCCATTAAGCAGGGAATGTTTCAAAATGCTCTCTCTAAGGGCGTAAAAGAGGTGGATGATGTTGTTGGCTCACATGATGTCGCAGGACAATATGGTTTTCAGTATTAGTTGTCCATTTTACCACGACGACACATCTTCACTTATCTGTTATAATTTTCGAGTTAACTGATTTCAAAATTTAGAAAAATCCGAAAATTATTTAATTTTCTCAGACGTTTGTTTGATTTATACGATAACAGTTCGTCCTATGGAAAAATTGTCCATTGCAAAAAAATGTTTTTACGAAATTTCCAACAAATTTTTTTTGGTCTATAGCGTTCCAAAGATTACCTTTTTTATAATTGTAGAAAAAAAATATTATTTAATATTTATTGATACTAGCTGTAGTACCCGGCATGGCCCTATAAGGATTGAAGTGTACGTGGAGTCATAAATAGTGCTTTATGACATGGGGTGAGCGATTTGTGACACCCCCGAGCAACGCTAGGTACTACAGCTCGTGGTAGATAAAGGAGAATGTTCCGTACCTGTTGTAGTGTGAATGTGGTCCTGTTGCGGCGCTGTTTCCTCCGGACGAACGCTTCGTCATGTATGGCAGGATGGTACGAGTAGCTCGTGTCTGCAACAGTATCACAACAAAACACGGTCAAACATATACATATAAACACAGCCCAATTGAGCATAGTTGTGCACAAACCGACCCCCCTCAGAAAGCAAAAAAAATTTCCCAATGCCAATTGATCCACCAACTCTTCACTTTCGATCTGAAAACAATCGACCAATTTGATTTAAAGTCAATATGTGTCTCACTCAGGGACTTCTCTATCAATTACCTATCGATACATTCATTAAAATGGCAGTTATTGGGGTGTTTCAGTTGGACCCTTTCGTTTCCCTTCCCCTGATAATGTTGTTCTTCTTATGGGATATCGAATTCACGAGAACATTCATTATCATGGCAATATTTAGGGTTTTTACCTACCCCTAATCCCCTTCCTTCCCTTCGGCCGATTGGTCCCTATGGGGTTCACGTCACACATATAAAATTTCGTATCGATACATTCATTCAACTGCAGTTATCGTGTTCAGAGGCACATAGACAGAAAAACATTTTTTTTTAAATTTTGGAATCTGGAAAACTTCATATGGTATTTTGGACCGATTGCATGACTTGTATAGTTGGGGAAGTAAAAAGAAGTTTGTTTTATTTATTAGAAGTTATGTAAATGAAGAAGTTATTGAATAGTATCCATGATACAGAAGAGACTGATGTCCTGGTGCCAGTCTGGTAATGTTGAGAGAGAGCAGAGAGACATGGTGTCAGGGCAATATAAAATCAAATATTGAAAATGTGACAACTGGAGGCAGGAGAAGAGGAGAGGGAGCAGATAATCGAATATGGAGTCTAATACGGTTATTTGAGGTTCCCATGTAATATTTGGGGTTGAAACATCAAAAATAGAGCACAAACAGAGCCGGATATTTGAGTTGTCTGTTTTATTTGGGTGTGGGGTGAGTTGTGTCCACTGAGACGGGACTCTCCCACAACCTCACAACCATCCTACATGATACACACACTCAATATTATCGTATTTGTTTTCAGAGGCGTGGAGTGATCTAAAAGTGAAGGCAAGCAGAAAAAATAAATACAAAATAAATTACTAAAAATATTCATCGGCAATGTAACTCCCCAAGTCAAAAAATAATGAAGTTGTCGCTCTCCCTCTGGAGCCAATCTACCGAGTTGTGTCTTACTTAGGGACTTGTGTATCCTCACAGCAAACTTCGTACTGTCATTTGTTACATAGACAGTTATCATCGATTTTATTGAAAATCGACAGGTGTCGCTCTCATGGGGTTCTGGGATACATATGTAAAATTCCTTGTCAATAAATTCATTCTATCGGGAGATATCGTGTTCAAAGTCATACACACAAGACGGAGAGAAATGGTTTTTTTACTCTTTTGGAACCCGGGGGTCGGAAAACATGAAATTCCACTGAAAACTCAACATCGAATTTATGATCGATTACATAACTACTCCTATATTTCGAATAACTGGAAGTAAAAAAGAAGGAATTGTGAATACTAAAGCAATCCGCTAAATTCACGCAGCTTCTCCGTACCTGGACTTTTTTTATAAGCTTTCTTAGTATAAGAACGTTAACAATTAAATAATCAAAAACAAAATAAAACAATAAAATCTTTTAAAAATTGATGAGATGCAATTTTGTGGCTCAATTTTATATTTACTCTGTAAGGGTTGATGAGTTTAGATTAAGTCATGTCTTCTTAATTGTTTTTCCATCGAATCATCCCCCTTCTCTTTCCGAGAATTTATTAATTTAAAAATTAAGATAATAGACCCTTCATATTCTCTCCTCCCCTTCAGCCAATTTCCAAAAAGCTCTCTAAGCCTTATCCCAATTTCATTTCCCCTTTCATAAAAATTCATTGGAAGGGGAAGAGATACCAGGGAAAAGGGGGGGGGGGGGGGGGGGGGAGCGGGCCGTTGAAGTTTAAAAAATAATTATATAATCCATCTGTTTTCAAATTCACGAGAGGGGGGGGGGGGGGGGCGGAAGGGGGAAAAATGTCTTGAGTAAATGTCAGAGAGAAAATAGGAGGGAGTTTAATTTGTTAAGAACCGCCATAACTTGAGCAACGAATGGCACTTGCAATGTATGCTCGTAAAAAGCTAAACCGGGGATTGAACTAGTGATGGGGCAAAGCCACCTGTTACTGCTACCTTTAAATAGCAGCTATAAATAACTGTTTTAATTGTTCAACGGATGTCACGGAACAGACACTTTTCTTGACTATCAGACTAAACAATGTACATGTGTGATAGTAAGATGTTGTGGGACGAGATTTTTCATAGAAGTAAAAGACGTTATCTTCCCACTGTTTTATTATTGACGAGAACCAGTTTTCAACGCAACAGCGTCATCGTCAGTGGTACATCCCACCCATACAGAGTGGCGGTTAAACAACAACTTGCCATTACCGAGGAGTCCGATATATTTGAATTAGGTGGAAAGGTCGATTGCTATAGAGGTCGATATATTTGAATTAGTTATATACATATAGAGGTCGATATATTTGAGTTAGGTATATATAGATATCGATATATTTGAGTTAGGTATATTCAGCAGTCGATATATTCGTGATGGGTAGGAGCGTGGATTGAGAGAGTTCTAAAAAGGTGCCAGTATAAAGTTGGATACAGGAAGGTAGCTGTGTGTAGGGACAGGGACATGTGAGGGAGGTGTTGTTAGCTGACTGGGAACCACCTAAATTATTCAGCGCCCCCCTCAGAAAGTTGTGGGCCGCCCCCTAATTGAATGTCTGCCTTTGCTAGTCTAGTTTACGAGAGGATGGCATTATGTAAGCGGCCCTCGATGAAATTATCCTCGTCTGCTCTGTACACCCTCCTGTATGTGAGCCTGGCCCACTTCACTCCGCTGTTTTCTCTAACACAATAACCTTTATAGTTCAGACCTTTATTGCAGGCAGGAGCCCTTCTGAGGTCCCTTACAAAGCCCTTATCCTTACAAGGTGCTCTGTAAATCATGCTCTATCCCCCCCCCCCCCCCCCCCACCTCCCATCTTTACACTCATTTATACTTACATTGTCTACTCTGTATCCTCCTTACACTATACCATTTCTTTCTTTCCTTTCTTCTGTGGCGGTAAGGACATGTCTTTGCTTACCAGCCATATTGTCACTGACTTCCAACTTCTGAGTCTACTTGTGACTTAATCCACACTACAGTGAGTATTATCATTATCGTATTATCTACAGTGATAATTATCATTAGGGAGTAGTTCAGTATTCCATAGGAAGCGTAAACGAACTTTCTTGTTAAATAAAAATCAGCATAAAATGTAAAAAAAAAAGTGATGTGACCATAACATGATTTTCTTATAACCACTACATTTTTACGGATCACTTCTGAAATAAAGAAGACAAAACCAGAGGGGTGGCCAAAGTGAACAGACGGTGGGTTGGATAGGGTTAATTTCACGGCCGGTAGAGAGCAGATGTGTCCCCTGGGGCTAGAGCATTAGCCACTCCAACCCTCCCTCTGGCCACAACAGCCACCACAAGGCGACGGTAGCCTGCTTCCCTACCCTACCCCGAGGCCCTAAGGTTTTTATCTGGGATGTGAGCATGCTGTCCTTCGGATGGTTCGTTAAGTCAGTTAGGTCCCGAGCCTGTGTGATGTCACGTAGTCGTTAAAGACCCCTACTCTAGGTAACCAATCCTTGGTAAGCAAAATTTAGGACTCCAACAGTAGAGTTGGGCTCATAGTCACCAGGGCGGCGAAAGAATGCTCTGGTAGTAGTCGATATGACCTCTTAGTTGAAGCCGAGGCGTGAGTCAAAAACCAATGAAACAACAAACCAAGGCTTGAGCCCGCCCACAAGAGTTACTTTTTGTTGACAGTCCTGCCAATATTGGCAACTGCGACTACCACTAGGAGCGCTTGAGACTGTTGATATCTTGTATTTAGGATGGCTGTTATCAGTTCATATTACGAAAGCACAAGTTAGTAAGTTTACATGAAGGATGAGGCTTACATTAGCCGAGTGTTTACGTTTTATAGGTAAGTTATCTTTATTTTATTACAATTTTAATATCAATTTATGTGGACAGTTATTTTATTTTCCGTGGGATGTTATATCATAATGCTGAACTTTTGGATGCATACACCGTAGGGAATTTATTATAATTTATTATTAGGGGGAATTGATTACATTTGCAATTATTTTTGTTCTGCATTTTTTGATCTCTGCCCACAGAGATGCATCTTTGGCCTCCCCCCCCCCCCCCCCCCCCCCCCCCCTATTGCCTACGCTGCAGCCCCCTAGCGTCTCCCCTCCCTCCCCCCCCCCTCCTCCCCCAACTTCTCCACATACTCCGTGCTGTTCCGCTGACAGCCCTAATCCTCAGCTCCATGCTCCATTAGTAGCGGCGCCGATTCTTCTCTTCGGAGAGGGGGGAAGCCCCTAAATCCTCTTAGCTCCCACCCCTCTCTTCCAAAAACATCCCCTCGAAAAATTCCCTCAACTCTGAAACAACCCTCCGACGTGTAATTAAAACAATCCTAATAATTTCCTCTTGGCCCTGTTAAAATTTCAGAACTACTTACTTCGCCATCATTCATGGAGCTTTCAGGAAATTAATTTAGTTGCGGATTGGGGAGCAGGATTAGGCTTATAGCCGGAATTCCCTTTTCTGTAATCCTTTATTTTCATCTTTAGTGCCTTGTTAGTCGCTTTAATCTTTTCCACTCAGGAAGTCCTCATAGCCTTTCTTTACACAGCCATTGGCCTCCCAATGCCAGTATGGCTCACAATAACGCTTCGACCTCCAAATACATACCAAAATCACAAAATTAGAAACGAAAAGCACCACAGCGTAACCATTCCCATTTTGCTTTTCACATGTCAATGGACGCCAACCGATTCCACTGAAAATTAATAAGTGACGTCCTTGTGGAGTATTGAATTTACATAAGAAATGTTGTGTTGGTACATTCAAAACATGGGCATTAGAGTTTTTGAGTTAAGCCCCACCCTAATCCCCTCCATTCCTATGGCCGATTTGGCTGAAAATCAATTGGTGTCGTCGTTAGTGGTTCTGGATTCACATATAGAATTTCGAGGCGTTACACTCATTCTATCGGGAGTTATCGTGTTCATAGACACAAAGACACAGCCTTTTTTTCATAGTTGGTAGCTTGAGGTCGGAAAATTTAAAAATCATCGCATTTTTGACCGATAAAATAACTTTCCCTATATTTCGTATAGCTAGGGAAGTAAGATATTATTTAAATGAAGATATGTTTCATTTTGATTCATTAACTCTTTTACAAAAGAACAATAGTGACTGTGAAAACATGAAAGGTTTTCTGTCTCCAAGTCCTCAAAATTGATATAGAACCAAATATTATCAAAGTTAAAGCGTCCCAAAAGTGTGAAATCAAATTCCCTAGAAAATATTTCAAAGTAATTTATAAATTATGATGCATAGCAACAACTTTTAAAATATATTTTTTTTATTATTGGCAATATTGTATTGAAAAGAATAAAAATATAGAAAAAAATAAAAGATATACTTTACAGGACTTTCTGGGTGTATGTTTAGAATCACTCTTTACACCACTGACGCCAGCACATTTCTTCCATATACCCAGTAATGCCGGGGGAGGAGGAGTGATCTGTATGAAAGTGGTTGGTATATGAATCTTCTCTTATGGTCACATCATATACACCTTATTTTTGTCAATAATAATGGTTGTTATATATCCAGTCATTTTTAAGTATAGTTGATACGCTTCTTTTAGTAAATTAGTCTCAAGTTAATCTTTAGACAGATTTATTGTGTAAAGTTTATGCTAAATAGCATGAGTTGTTTTGCATATATCATAGAGAGCTAACAGACATCATACCCTCGTTATAATGGTTCCCGTTCCGTGCTCCTCAATCTATGGAACTCAAAAAAAACAAGTTGAAAGCCGACAAGGTTGGTGAGGCTAAAACCGACATATGGGGGAGGGGGAGAGGTAATACAAGTTATATGGTTATAAAGGGAGTGTCAGGTTACAGTTGTTATAATAGGCTTAATAATCTAATCTGTAAGGGTGGTGTGACGTCACTAGCCGGCGGCCGGAGAGGGCCTGTGTCTAATGCTTCATTCAGCTTGTACCTACTTACAAACATGTTCTCCGCCGCTGTCCTGAGCTACCAGCAGATACCGGATTCAATGTTTCGTTCAACTTGCGTCATGCAATACGGTGTAAAACGCATGCATTACTGAACGATGCAACTATAAACCTCATGTCGCCTCTTCACTCACGCCGCCTCCTACCAGCTTCCTTCTGTCGATATTTTCCAAGCTATACAAAGAATAGGGGAAGTTATGAAATCGGTCAGAAATTCTTTCCTTTCGATCGCTTCTGTGCGTCTGTATGTCTCTCTGAATTCGATAACTGCTCATAGAAAGAATGTGTGGACATGAAATTTTATATGTATCGCGAGATTAACAGATTATTGCAACAGCTGAAATACATAATCTCATTATTCTCTTTTTCTTCTATTGAATCTGTTTACTTTTGAATTTACGTAGCAGTCCGCTATTGTTGAAAGAAAATAGCAGTTATAACGTAACAGGTTAATAACAAGCTTGGATATCGATACTCATCCCTAGCTCCCAGTCTCCTGTCTCGCCAGATGGGTCACATACAGAGATGGTATTTTAGCCTTCTATAGGGGTAATATTCTACGAGGGCGCCGGTTGTTATCTGGGAAGTGAAAAAAAACTTGGGCACACCGTCCTTCGGATGGGACGTGTTAAGCGGTGGTCCCGAGACTGTTCGATGTCAAATACTCGTTAAAGATCTCTAAAAATTCAGGGTGTGCAAATTTAGAACTCCCATAATAGAGTCAGGCTATAGTCCTCCAGAGCGACAAAAGAGCGCTCTGGTAGTAGGCGATATGACCTTGTAGTTAAAGCCTGGGCATGAGTCGTAACTAACGTTCTATAGCGTAATTCTGACAGTGACTCTCATACCCACCCCAGTAGTATCGGGAGTTATCGTCTACACCGACACACACAAACAGAGGGGAATCTTTTGTTTTTCATTTTTGTAATGAGGGCGTTGGAAAACATGAAATTTCATCGAATTTTTGGCCGATTACGTAATGTCCCTTTTGAATAAAATACTGGAAGTGATTTTCTTTTTTTTTTTTAATTTTATAAATTATTAAGGTTTTTTTAGTTGAATAGAACTTGGTAAAAAAAGATAAATAAATGCATCATAAAACAGTTGATAAAATAAAAAAAGGATGTAGGTGAGATATAGCCAGCCTTTGGAGAGGAAAGTTGTGTGTAGTTTACCTGGGAGGGGGGCCTTCTTCAGGAAACCTCTGAATCGAATTTGGGGGAGAGGAGAAAAATAAAATAAAAAAGGTGGGCAGGGCAAAGTGCAAAGGGTAAGTTAGGGGAGAGTTATGGAGGGGGAGGGATTACCTGTAGGGGGGAATTTATAGATGGGGGGAGGGTTTATAGGGGGGCAAAAGGCAAACGGCAGGCATTACTTGGGGTAAAGAGAATCTAGGGGCGTTTGCCATGGGGCAAATACACTAGCTACCTAAACTGATAGATAAATAAAACATGGAGTCTTATATAGGTGATCCAATGAAAAATAGCAGCCATTCTATCTGGAAATTGTAACATGTTATCAAAGAACCTAGCTTCTCTCTCATTACTTCCCTGTCTGTAAGAAGAGGGGGCTACGTAATTGTGTACTAAGCGATGGTCCCGAGCCTGTACGATGTCAGGTGCTCGTTAAAAACCCCTGCCCTTAATGAATAAAAATGTAGGGTAGGCAAAATTTAGGACTCCCATAGTAGAGTCGGGCTCGTGTCCACCAGAGTGACGAAAGAATCTTCTGGTAGTAGACGATGTAACCTTGTAGTTGAAGCCCGGGCATGAGTCATAATAACTAATTATGTTCATTAATTCTTATGTTTTCTTTCTGTTTTTACATTATTTTAATGTTGTTATTCAAACAAAACATTGTTTTAGATCAATTAATTACTTCACTTCCAGTGCAGTTAAAATTTGAACAAAAATTATTCACGGAATCCTCTTAGAAATATACCGGAGATTGAAAAATCTGTCAGCTGGATTAAGAATTACATCGACAAGGAAGTAAGTTAGAATGTAAATAGTTGCATTCAGTGTTTATTTGATCCTGTTTTCTAGTATCTGGCTGTGCATTCATTTTTTAAAAAGGAGATATTGTACTTTTTGTATATTTTTGCTAGTACTTAATATAGGGAGAGTCTGCGTGTTTTTTCTCCACAATTAGTTTTTTACAATTTTTCCTTTGAATTGGCCTTTTCTGTAGAGCTTTGGTCGCATGGTCTCATCATGGTTTGCGGGTTCGAATCAAGCCCGGGAGTGAGGTTTATTCCGTAGATAGAACTCCCTCCCGGGGCCATGGATGTCGTAAATAATATAGTAGTAATAACTAGATAACACAGTGACATGGCTAATATGCATCCATCGTATATAAAGCCAAAAAAAATACATAAAAAAAAATAAATAAAAAAACTAGCTTCGTCATTAAGCGTCCACTATTTGGAAATAGTAAGTAAATAAAGAGTTACTCTCCTTAGTGTCGATTATTTATTAAGTCACAAATAGACTCAAATGTTGAAAGTTTCTGATAATAATCTTATTTCAAGTAGAAAACATCAATAATTCTAATTTAAACTCAGTAATAACAATGTGTTAAAAACATCAATTATCACACTTCGTTTTTTGAAATATTGTCTATTCCACAAGACGATGGCGCTGCTAGCTCAGAGGTAGGGTGCTTGCTAACTGAGTTCAAGATCGCGGGTTCGAAACCCGACGAGGCCCTTAGATATTTTTATGTCGGTGAGGAAAAAACTTTGAGCACGCCGTTGGACGTTAAGAGATGGTCCCGAGCCTGTACAATGTCCAGTGCTCGTTAAAGACCCCTATTCTAGGTGAATAAACACATTTAGAACTACCACAGTAGAGTCGAGCTGTATATATAGCTGTATTTTTTTCACTGTCAACAAATTTTTTTTTTTGCCTATTTAGATTCCTCGGGAAAAATTAAGAAGAGGTTTAAATGAGACATTTTTTTGTTAGACCAATATTAAAACTAATAAATGAATTTTATTGTAGTAAATGTTCTAACTGATGTCCTGCAACTTCAATACACTTATCTAAGTTGTTCCGGAAAATTGGTCAAGGTTCTTCAGTATTGGTCTAACAAAAAAATGTCTCATTTAACCTCTCCTTAATTTTTCCTCAGGAATTTAAAAAAAAAAATATATATATATATAGCCGTGGGTTCGTAGCCCGACCGAGGCCCTTAGTTTATTCTATCTGGGAGGTAAAATAAACTTAAGCACGCCGTCCTTCGGATGGGACGTTAAGCGATGGTCCCGAGCCTGTACGATGTCAGGTACTCGTTAAAGACCCCTACCCTAGATGATTAAAAAATTAAGGGTAGGCAAAATTTAGGACTCCCACAGTAGAGTCGGGCTCATGTCCACCAGAGTGACGAAAGAGCGCTCTGGTAGTAGGCGATATGACCTCGTAGTTAAAGCCCGGGCATGAGTCATAAAACCTAACCTAACCTATATATATACCTATTCCAGAAGAAATGTATACATAAACTACCGATCTCGGCATACACCATTGTCAGGCTTAATGAGTTGAAGGAGGGGAGCGGCGACTCGCTCCCCTGATCCACCTAACCTTCTCATTCTCACATTCTCCCCCACCCACAATAAACACCGCTCTGTCTCACTGTGTACTGTTTATTTCCGTTACATCTGCTAATATTCAATTAATATTAACATATTTTTATTCAATGACCCTGAATATGATAAATAATAAGAACATAGGTAATCGTATATCGATGTAACAATATCGATATAACTGATATTTTTATGAATATCGATATGTGATGTGCATCTATACAACCTGACAATGAGATGATGTGATTTTTTCCAACTTTGCCATTTAACCCTACTTAAAAGTGTACTTGCTAATTAACGCCATTACAAAGTGAATCTTTGAAAAGCTCAACAAACCCCCCCAAAGGCGCCCCAAATCCCCCAAAACAGGATCACAAACTTCCCCCCCCCCCCCCCCCCCCCCCCGTAGACAACCTGCTACCTGCTAATCCTTCTAATGGTCTTTAATGGCATGTTTTTTCCTTGTTGTTTTTTTTTTAATGTCTTCCACAGCTCTTAACAACAGATTTGTTCAACTAAGCAGAGCGCTCAACAATTACAACCGCTTTGCTTCATTCGTGGTTGGGCAACAAATTGTTTACTTTCTCAGCTATACGAAGTATAGGGGAAGTTATGAAATCGGTTGTTGTTTCCACTGGAATTCCATGTTTTCTGTCCCTCTAATTCCAAAAAAATTAAAAGTTGTAGGTGAATCACCGGCTTCCCCCTCATAAATTAACAAATTAAGTTTCCGCTCTCCCTCCAAAGCCAAGACCGTTTGGACTAAAACTCAATATTTGACTTACATAGTAGCTCCTCATACTAAATGTTGTGTCGATACATTCATTACATCGGCTGTACGAAGAGCTTTGGTTCCAATTTTTAATTTTTTTTTCTTCTGTTTTAATTTTTGTTTATTCTACAATGTGTACAAAAACAATAACAGAACCGCTACGGAAGTGAACACTTTCAACATCCCTCATGAAAGCTAATTAGAGGCTGCACATTATTTTTTATTGAACTATTTCTTCTCTAAAATATCTCATTACAAGATATTTTGAAGGTTAGTATAAAGCGGAGAGTAAAAATTCTCTACATAAAACTTTATCTCAATAATTGTTAAAAATATCGAAATATACAAAGAAACAAAAAGTAGAAGCTTGACTATTGTTTCATTTAGAAAAAAAATAGAAATCCGTTCATGAGAACCTAAGATACTGTTACATAACTCTAGGAGTGGCGTAGGTGCCATACCTCGACATGACCACACGAGATGTCCAACATTGCACTGCTGGCCATCACTGCAGTTCCAACAGGAATTATAGAATTGCCCCTTCAATTACTGGATACTACACCCATGGACTGCCATGATTCAGTCTATACATTTTCCAACAGGCAAAATTTGTAGTTTTCCAAAATGTAGCTTGGATTAGGAGTGAAGACTTACTTTTTTTTAGGGTTTCGTATCCTACTGAGGAGTGTTTGTCGTCTGGGGAGTTCCAAGGATCCGGGAAGATTTTTTTCATATTTTTTTGGTTCGAGTCATTGTGTCTTGTGAACGAAATCTCATATGTGTTTCCTAAACTCCATAAGGACGATCGCTTTTCAGCAAATCGGCTGAATGAGGAATCTTGGGAGGAGATCAGAGAAGGGGGGGGGGGGGTCTCAGTTGAAGAACCCTAATAACAATGGATATAATAAATATATATTATTAAGAAATATAATATGAGGATTCAAAAGTTTTTGAATAAGAAGCCGGTGAATCAGAGGGAGAGCAACAACTTATTTGATCAATTCGCGCTGGGGAAGTAAATATCCGGTAATTCACTAAATAATTGTTTATTTCTGCCTACAGAGCAACCCAAATGTAACTGCATGATGTCATGTTCATTGAATTACGGAAAAACTTCAAAAAATAAAAAATGAAACAAACTAAAAAGCAAAAATAACAATGAAATATAATAATTGTTGGTGGTTGGCTTGAGGCTATCTCTTTCATCCCTAGAGATAACGAACTTCCGTACTCTTTCTGTAACAACACAGGGAACAAAAGTAATCTAGTAGCAGGAGGGAGAAGCCCAGCGGCGGCGCGGCAGAATACCAAATGAGGGGAAGGAGTAACGTGTCGTAAAGGAAGTGGAGGGAGGGGAAGGGTCTGCCTCGTTAGGAGGGGAAGGTAAACCAATAGAACCGGGCCTCTGATTGGCCGGGATAACCCACCAATAGGATTAGCCAACCAATCATTCCTCTCGTTACATCCTTAACGAGGGGAATATGCCCCTGATTGGATTCTGCACTCTGGTGTCTATTGTCTGTTTCATTTCGTCCCTTTCACAATCCTATTTGGTCCTCATCCCATGGTGCCATATGTGAGTGTGTGTCTGGGTGTGAAAGCTAGATTCCACTCTCCAAGACCGCTCGCTACTCATCAGACCAAACCCGACAATTCAATGACCAAAGCCTTATTTTCTTTGGATGAGATCCTGATCCCACAATCCTGTCCCTAACAACACAGCTACCCTAATATTATTATTCGGATTTATTACAATTGTCCTTGTCCTTGTATGCATCCCCTTCGCAATCCATCCTTTCTCCTTGGTCTTTCTCATTTCCGTCTCTCTTCATATGGAACGTACTTTTTCGCCTTCGTTCTGGGCTCGTTCACCTGACATTGTAGCAGCCACAGCTGTTCTATTGTTTGTCTATCTTGTCTGTATATGGTGTACCCAATTTCTGTAATACATATGATGTCGATGTTGTAGCGAGTTAAAAAGTCTGAGGTTGAGGACGTGGCTGGAAAGGCTGTGGTCTGCTGTCTGGTCGGGGGTTTTCCTTTGGGTAGTGCACTCAGGGTCACTGGAACTTGTCGTTCAGGTTGTCTCTGTCTGATTATTGTCTACGTACGTCTTGGATGAAGCCCTCTATAGGTGGCTGGATGGTTGCTCTGACAGTTCGCGTAATTGGGAGATCTTCTGTCTAGAAGGGAGTGCTATGAAATGGTGGTCTCCCCGCACTTTACACACTTGGGAACCAGTCGGCAAAACGTTTTGTTGTTCCCGTAAGACTGCTAGTTCGTGCACTGCACGATTCTGCAGGAACGTTGGGATGGCTCGGCAGTAAAGCCTCGGCAGATATGGAATATAGCTTCTCCAGTGTTCTTCAGCTCAACTGCACAGAGATAGTGGGGTGTCTGTCGCGGTTGAGGATGAGGGTCACTATTACAATGGGATAGGTCGGGGTCAGTTGGTCGGTTATTTCTGCTTCTGTCAGCGAGTGAGGAACTCCACATATAATTACGGAGAGTTTTCTGTCCTCAGGGTTAACGTGTGATGTGTAGCATATACCGGTACCTCCTGGGAGCTGGCTCTGTTATCAGAGACTACTTGGCCGCCATCTTCTTGAGGAGAGCTGTCTCTTTGCAGATAAAGAAGTAAAATCATCTCAACTTACGGCTACATTTTCATTGTCTATTCCACTGTTCTCGCTTCCAAACGCCGGGTTTCATTTTCACCTAAAGAGAGGGAGAATTTCTAAGTGTCTTTAGTAGTATAAAACTTAAAGTATCGTAAAAGCCTGTCTCCTTAAATGTCGTCCTAAAATGACGTAGCACAACGTGATTTCATTTAGGTTCGACATTATTTTAACTTTTTTTACTTCATGATATGAAGACATAACCAATCTTTTTCATGATTATTCCTAAATTTAATCAGTCTTGATGCGTGATATGGCGAAATGAAGTGCATGTACCTCTCAGATTCACTGCACGTCCATATGTCATTTTTGCACCTCTGATAAGACCTTCCTAAGTATAGAGAAAATAGAATTTCAAAAAAGTACTCAATGCCATTAAAGAGAAGTTTGATGGGCCTTTAGGGTTTGGATAAGGATGATACATACCTCTCTCATCAACCAACCAGTTGAGAACCAGAGAAAGTCAGAACAAGAACCAGGATGTCAGCACAAGAACCACGAAAAGTAACAGGAAATACCAGGAAAAGTCTGAACAAAAACCAGGAAAGATGAGAACACGAAGCAGGATGAGTGAGACCAAGTGAGTGAGTGAGAGGGGGAGGTCTAGTTATCCAACAGTAAGCCGGTTATCCGGCCACCCTGTTATTATGTGTGACAACCTCCACAGAGACTCTCCAAGTTCCCCCTCCCCTACCCAGTCAACACATTATACCCATCACACTAATCCTGGATTTACTTCAGCTAGGTCTCCAATCTATCTCTATGAAAGTGGCTATCACACTATTATTGAGTTCATCATAAAGTTTGAAAATGAATGCATCACTCTGCAAGTTCCATGTGAAAAATAAAGAAAAAATGTGGCCTCTTCACACCATCATTCTCTATTGTGTAGTATGAAATGAAATGAAAAGAAATTTTATTATTGTGGGACCGAGGTCCCCTAAGAATAAATACATACAGAGTAAAGAAAATGAAACAATGAAATATAGCATCAGTACAAATAAATAAAAAGATAGGTAGGTAAATAAAAATTAGTGCTACATTGGAGAAAAACTATACAACTAAAAAATAGATAAACAGGAAATAGAAAAACAGGAAAAAACATAAAATTAACAACTTCAAAAATAAATAAAAGTATCTACAAAAATAAAAGAGAATAAGTAAAAAATAAAAAAATAAAATCTATACACCTAAGAAAGAAATAAAATTGATAATATAAATATAAATATAAATCGACCGAGCATAGTACTATGATGGTTGATTATAAAAGAGAAGGAAGCATGCCCAGACAAGGTTAAAAATAAAATTAATTTAGAAAGCAGAAAATAAGATAGGATAAAAAATAAATAAATGCATAATAAAAATATATTAATGTGTAAATGAGCCAAAAAGGAATTATATTGATTATGATGGAATAATTTGGGAAATATGATTAAAAAAATATAATAAAACTAGAGAATGACAAAGACAAAAAGAGAGAGAGAAAAAAAAAAGGAAAAGTAATTTGAATGATGGTTATATTTCTGTTTTGATACTAGGAGGGAACAATACTATGCATACAGTATTTCAGGAAATTAGGAAATGATCTTTATCAAATATTTAGAGAGTTGCTAATAATCAATAATTACATGAAATGTTAACAAACGCATGAAAATAATAAATGTAAAAATATATTTCGTTAAAAAAAAATCTATATTTTACTAATATCCATAGAAATATTTCGTATAACTGGGTAAAACTAGTAGGTATGTAGCAAATTAAAATAATAAATAGTGATCGTTAACCCGGAAATGCAGGTTTTCCAACCCTTGATTACATTAAAAAAAATATACAGATATTATAAAATAACGGAGGGCGCCGGTAGCTCAGTGGTATGCGTGCTTGCTTAGTAAGTTTAAGATCGCCCGGCCGAGGCCCTTAGTTTATTTTATCTAAAAGATATATTGTTTAGTCTGGCCGCCTGGAAAAGTCCCTGTTCCTTTGTTCGACTCTCAGTTTCATAAGATAACACAGTTTAGGAGTTGTAGCTGTTATTTATAACTGCTATTTAGATGTAGCAGAAATGGTTGGTAGCAGCTGCACGGAAACAGCGCTTTTGACCAATGCTATTATCAAATGAGGCACACGTTAAGAGACAGGTACAATGATCCCCTCCTCAAAAAATTGATTTCGGGCCTCCGCTCCGGATAAATGAGACTTTTTCTTTTCCATTAGAGAGGCGGGAACTGCTTCAACCTTTCGCAGGCGGGCACAAGCTGGGTTTGGCAGGGACGCTAACCACCAGACCACCAGTGACATCCCCTCTGCTCCCTACTGTCAATTGTTTAATGCTCTCCACCGTGAGAACCATGATGATAGCACCGACTCTAATGGAGACAAATCATCTATCACGATTATCTACCAGGAGGAAAGAAAAATTTCGAATAACTAAACATAGCTCCACTCATTATTAAAAAAACGTAGACCTCATAAGAAATTTAATTTTTTCTAATTCCCTGCCCAAATTCTTGAAAGCAATAGACACAATAAAAATATGTAAAATTCTTGCGGGCGCCGGTAGCTCAATATGCGTGCTTGTCTTCTGAGCTCAAGATCGTAGGTTCGGAACCCGGCCGAGGCCCTAAGTTCTGGGAGGAGGTAAAATAAACTTAAGCACGCCGTCCTCCGAATGGGACATTAAGCGATAATCCCGAGCCTGTACAATGTCAAGTACTAATTAAAGACCCCTGCCCTATGTGAATAAAAATTTAGGGTAGGCAAAATTTAGGACACAGTAGAGTCGGGCTCATGTCCACCAGAGTGACGAAAGGGCGCTCTGGTAATAGGCGATATGACCTCTTAGTTAAAGCCCGGGCATGAGTCATAATGAAGAAGTGAGAAACATAATTTAGAGAAGGAAGAGGAATCAGATGCGATAGAGAATCGCAAGAGGAAAAATGGAAGAGATGATGGCTGCTAAAAAGCGAAGCTGATGAGGAATGGTAGACAATGTGTACAAAACCGCGCATACAACCTGGGCAGTCCATGTCCGATATCGCAAGTGACCAGTATTGCTTTTATTATAATTGTTTTTCTAATATTTATTTATTCATTTTTTATTTATTTTATTTTATTTTTACTATTATTGTTATTAGTAATCTCATGTTTGTCTGATAATTATTATCATTATTATTAATCGAGGCGATACGACCTTAAGTTGCGGCATTGTGATCTGACTAATGATGTGTTCTGACGGGCGATATAAACTGACTGGCGATATGATCTGACTAGCGAAATGATCTGACTAGCAATGTGATCTGATTAGCTCTGTGACCTGACCAGCGATAAGATCTGACTGGCGATATGATCTGACTAGTGATATGATCTGACTAGCAATGTGATCTGACCAGAGATGTGATCTGACTAGCACTAGCGATGTGATCTGACTAGCGATGTGATCTGACTAGCGATGTGATCTGACCAGCGATGTGATCTGACTAGCAATGTGATCTGACCAGCGATGTGATCTGACCAGAGATGTGATCTGACTAGCAATGTGATCTGACCAGAGATGTGATCTGACTAGCACTAGCGATGTGATCTGACTGGCGATATGATCTGACTAGGAATGTGATCTGACTAGCGATGTGATCTGACTAGCGATGTGATCTGACCAGCGATGTGATCTGACTAGCAATGTGATCTGACTAGCGATGTGATCTGACTAGCAATGTAATCTGACTAGCGATGTGATCTGACTAGCACTAGCGATGTGATCTGACTGGCGATATGAACTGACTAGCGATATGATCTGACTAGCAATGTGATCTGACTAGCGATATGATCTGACTAGCAATGTGATCTGACTAGCGATGTGATCTAACTTGAACTGATTTCATTTAGATGGTGTGTCCACTTCGTTGTTTCAATCAGCTCTTGTTTATATCCTAGACTCCTCATCATCCAGTTATCCAATGCCCGAGATTGAATCATCTGATTTGTCCTCTCTGAAGAGCCTCCCAATACAATATCAGTGATTGTCTATCTAATTGAAACTATTATCATCATTCTGCTAGTTGTTCTGCATATATTAGATGCAGATTCTATCGTCTGGGGATGCCTTCAGTCGCTGGAGCCCACCACCTGATGGCATGTACTAAAGTCCCGCACTAATTGAGCAGCAGAAGAGTCAATCTGTGACTACCATTACAGAGTAAATCAGTAAATGTATGCTGAGACCAATTAATGGATACATAAATTATATTTCAAGATTTTTCTCTCACTTTCTTTTTTTTTGATAAAGGAAATTATGCCCATAAGAGTGAGATATCAGTGGAATGATAAGAAGAAAAATTGTACTTACACGGGTGAGAGGGGGTGAACGGATAATCAAGCGTAGGAAGGCGGGGTGCCGAGCTTGGATGCAGGCTCGGCGGACAGTGATAGCAGAACATATCCTGAAACATACAACAAACTGTAGAAAAATAACATAAAGGCATTTTTGAAAGCCCCGAATTGTATAAATTATCTGAAATTAATAGTTTAAGTATTTTCAGTCCACACATTTGCAACACATTAAAACTGTAAAAGTAAGAAGACGAAGAAGAGTTTATTAAAACAGTCGCATTTAGAGAGGTACAATTATACAATAAGGTTCCTTAACCATAACCCTTATACACTAAATACAAATCAAAAATAATCAGTTAATTAAAAACAAGGCTATTGCTTAAGAGTAAATTTAAAAAAACTCTTAAAGAAAATAGAAGAAAAAAAAAATACAAAGTACCTAAAATGAATAGGAAATAAATTAATAAACATTCAAAGACAGAGATTATAATTTAAAATCGTGAACGGATATTTTTGTGTTTCTCTCCCTGAGTTTTCCCTATTTTCTTTACCAAAACGTTGTGATTTGTGTCACACTTAAGTAAAAAGTTTGTACTGAAATTTATTATGTAGTCCAGTAGGGGCTCAACATTTGGGTCTTCATGGATTTGGAGGATGGAGGTGTCCTCGAGTAGCTACCAACCAATCTAAGGCATTTGTTTTGGGCCACTTGAAGAGTTCTCAAGTTGGTATTACTTGCAAGACCGGCCCACACTGGACATGCATACGTTATAACTGGCCGCAACAGAAGCTTGCTAGACCGGCCCACACCGGCCGCAACCGAAGCTTGCAAGACCGGCCCACACTGGCCGCAACAGAAGCTTGCTAGACCGGCCGCAACAGAAGCTTGCAAGACCGGCCCTCACTGGCCGCAACAGAAGCTTGCAAGACCGGCCCACATTGGCCGCAACCGAAGCTTGCAAGACCGGCCCACACTGGCCGCAACCGAAGCTTGCTAGACCGGCCCACACTGGCCGCAACCGAAGCTTGCAAGACCGGTCCACACTGGCCGCAACAGAAGCTTGCTAGACCGGCCCACACCGGCCGCAACAGAAGCTTGCAAGACCGGCCCACACCGGCCGCAACCGAAGCTTGCTAGACCGGCCCACACTGGCCGCAACCGAAGCTTGCTAGACCGGCCGCAACAGAAGCTTGCAAGACCGGCCCTCACTGGCCGCAACAGAAGCTTGCAAGACCGGCCCACACTGGCCGCAACAGAAGCTTGCAAGACCGGCCCACATTGGCCGCAACCGAAGCTTGCAAGACCGGCCCACACTGGCCGCAACAGAAGCTTGCAAGACCGGCCCACACTGGCCGCAACCGAAGCTTGCTAGACCGGCCCACACTGGCCGCAACCGAAGCTTGCAAGACCAGTCCACACTGGCCGCAAAAGAAGCTTGCTAGACCGGCCCACACCGGCCGCAACCGAAGCTTGCAAGACCGGCCCACACTGGCCGCAACAGAAGCTTGCTAGACCGGCCCACACCGGCCGCAACAGAAGCTTGCTAGACCGGCCCACACTGGCCGCAACCGAAGCTTGCAAGACCGGCCCACACTGGCCGCAACAGAACCTTGCTAGACCGGCCCACACCGGCCGCAACAGAAGCTTGCTAGACCGGCCCACACCGGCCGCAACCGAAGCTTGCAAGACCGGCCCACACTGGCCGCAACAGAAACTTGCTAGACCGGCCCACACTGGCCGCAACAGAAGCTGTCAAGACCGGCCCACACTGGCCGCAACAGAAGCTTGCTAGACCGGCCCACACTGGCCGCAACCGAAGCTTGCTAGACCGGCCCACACTGGCCGCAACAGAAGCTTGCTAGACCAGCCCACACCGGCCGCAACCGAAGCTTGCAAGACCGGCCCACACTGGCCGCAACAGAAGCTTGCAAGACCGGCCCACACCGGCCGCAACCGAAGCTTGCTAGACCGGCCCACACCGGCCGCAATCGAAGCTTGCAAGACCGGCCCTCATTGACCGCAACAGAAGCTTGCAAGACCGGCCCACACCGGCCGCAACCGAAGCTTGCAAGACCGGCCCACACCGGCCGCAACCGAAGCTTGCAAGACCGGCCCTCATTGACCGCAACAAAAGCTTGCAAGACCGGCCCACACCGGCCGCAACCGAAGCTTGCTAGACCGGCCCACACCGGCCGCAACCGAAGCTTGCTAGACCGGCCCACACCGGCCGCAACCGAAGCTTGCAAGACCGGCCCTCATTGACCGCAACAGAAGCTTGCAAGACCGGCCCACACCGGCCGCAACAGAAGCTTGCAAGACCGGCCCACACTGGCCGCAACAGAAGCTTGCAAGACCGGCCCACACCGGCCGCAACCGAAGCTTGCTAGACCGGCCCACACCGGCCGCAACCGAAGCTTGCAAGACCGGCCCTCATTGACCGCAACAGAAGCTTGCTAGACCGGCCCACACCGGCCGCAACCGAAGCTTGCAAGACCGGCCCACACCGGCCGCAACCGAAGCTTGCAAGACCGGCCCACACTGTTATCGGTCAGGAAGTCCATGTTGAGTCTTCATCGAATGTTCATGTTTTCCGACCCCTAATTCGAAAAATGAAAATTCCGAATGAAGAAAAATGTATTTCATATCCAATGTGCCTTTTAGTATTTTCTAGAACTTCTATTTGAAAAGATTTTTGATTAGGTCATAAATATAAGAGGCGTCTTGTTACATACACAGAGACATCATGAGATTTAAGCTAGGACGCGTGACATCTACAAGTTGACTTCTTGTTCTTCCATGAGACAATAATCAACATGTTATAGTAAAGGGCGCCGCTCAAAATCGTGAGTTCGAAACTCGGCGAGCACTTTAGCTTTTTTATCTCAAAAGTGAAAAAACATTGAGTAAGCCGACCTTCGGATGTGACCGGCTCACTATAAAAATAAAAAATAATACGGGATCAATGTTGTTCCTTTCATAATCGATTTTAGTTAATGGATTTTCAACTCTGTTAACTTTCATTCAAAAAACAGCTATCATAAATTTTTTTTTTCTGTTTTTATGTTATTTTAATGTCGTTATTTATCTAAACATTTGTTTTAGATCAAGATAACAGACACTTCCAGTTCAGTTGAATTCTGACCAACGATAGATAATTCATACAGTTTTCTAGGCTTTAGAAACCCTATATATAGCGGAGATGGGAGAGACAGATAGAGACAGTCAGCTGATTTGGGATGGATTGTGTTAATATTCAGTGACCAGTTATAAGTTAACATGCAAATAGTTGATTTCAGTGTTTACATTTTAAAATATAAGTAATGTTTTGTTTTTTCATTTAAACTTGGATGATGACTTATGTTATTTATAAAAAGACAGTTGTCAGTTTTCTTTTTACATTTTGGTTTTGTCAACATTTCTTTTGGACTGGCCGGGTCTTAATCGTGTACTTTTGGAAAACTGATTATTTATTAAGTCACAAATAGACTCAGAAATTGGAATTCTGTGACAATATCTTTCTTTTTGATGTTATGGTGTATATTTTCATATTTGAATCTGGACGGGGGGTCGGAAAAAATCATAATACAAGTTGCGCCGCTGGCCATAGTTGTTGGAAGAGACCTAGAGATAGATATAGAGACCTCCATAGAAAGATATAATGACATTAGCGTTCCTACCTGCCAATGTCCGTACTAAAGTAGCAGCATCAAACTTCAGAACCAACTGTCAAAGTCTCTTTTATTAAATTTGGTCCGTCTTCATCTTCAAACTTACAAAACAATTTAATAGAAAAACAATTCACCAGACAGACTAACTTGATTATAATCGATACATTTAAAGGTTTCTATATTAATTTGTTAAAAGGGAGAATTAAATGGAATAAAAAGTCAATGAAGTCCTGTTTAATTAAGTACGAAGGATTCTGATAGGATATGAAGACTTACTTCCTGAAGTGGACCAGGGGATCCGATCAAAGAGAGAGCGAAAACGTACTTGATTATTTCGTGCTGGGAAAGAACATAGCCGGTGATTGACCGACCACTTTAACAGACTGCCCGGATTTCCTATAAGAAAAGTGCCTAACCTGCTCGAATTGCTTCCAAGAAAGTAAGTTCCCACTCTCCCACTAAGCCTTGCTTCTCCTTTTCGGTTGAAGATTAGTTCATGGCTTGCTTAGAGGCTTCTGAATCTATATAACAAATGAAGCTGAATGTCTGCTTGCTTGTCTGTTCCAGTTTGGCACTACACAGCTTACGTTAGATATATTCACGAAATTTTAAGAAAATATTCAAGGTAATGCTGTCCATTGATAGGCCATGTGGTGTACTACCGTAATTGGGGCAACATAACGTTTTTGTTGAGCAAAATATTGAGTAGCACATCGTTTTAGTGATATTAATAAGGACAGTTCAAAAATATTACATAATATTCTTGAGATGAAAAAACTGGTTATTATTTTAGTATGAGGTGAAAGGAGCTTCTGAGGATAGTTAACTACAATATCATTTTGTCTATTTGAAGGTCTCGACGAGACAAATGTAGCTTTTAACCATGTTCATAAACGTGGAAAGGTTTTAACGACCTCTAACGTTAGCAAATTCTGTTGCAAATGTTCCCCTGGATGTCTCTAAAGTGAAGGAGCGAATTGACCCAGCCAAGAAAGTCATTTCTAAATATTTTTGATATGATCAAATAATAATTTACTGAGTAAAAATGACTCCCGAATAACATCGGGTAATATAGTAAGCGTTGACAACCTCTTACTGAACATTTTATCCAATTACGTTGCGTAGGATTATACTGGTGTGTGTGTGGGGGGGGGGGGGGGGGGGGGAGCTAACAGAGATTTGAAGTGTTGAACTAGTTTATTTGAGAGTGTGTGTATAGAGAATATGAGGGTGTATTGTATTTGGAAAGACATACGTTATCCCAGGCCCCGGGTAATGAGCGAGGCAGCCCCGGCGACTGACAATAGGCAACCGGCCGTCCCCTGCCAATAGCCCCGGAACTGGCCACCGAGTTAATCTGCCGTGCCCGCCGGAGTTCGAGTTGCAGTTAATTTATGTTCAGTTTCCGGGCCTCCGCTCGCTAGGCCCATTACCAGCTCGGCCGAGGTCTGCACTCTCTCACACGATACCATTCAGGACCAACCACTCGTCACATCCATTCGGATGGACAATCTCCCCTCATGAAAATATCACCCTCAACAGTAAAATTATATAGGACGATTGAAATGATTGTCGATACGTGAACCCTCTGTTATATAGAGTCGGGGGCATATTTACATGTGGGTCAATTGGGCTGTAGTCCGGGGTGGTTACACACATCCCTTCCTCAGGTCACAATGAGGTACACATTTCTCTTCCTCAAGTCACAACGAAATGCTAATCCCTTCCTCGGGTCACAATGAGAACAAGCATCCCTTCCTTAGTGCCAGTAAGATACACATCCCTTCCCCAGGTCACAATGAGGTACACATCCCTTCCTCAAGTCACAATGAGGTACACATTTTTCTTCCTCAAGTCACAACGAAATGCTCATCCCTTCCTCGGGTCACAATGAGAACAAGCATCCCTTCCTTAGTGTCAGTAAGATACACATCCCTTCCCCAGGTCACAATGAGGTACACATCCCTTCCTCAAGTCACAATGAGGTACACATTTCTCTTCTTCAAGTCACAACGAAATGCTCATCCCTTCCTCGGTTCACAATGAGAACAAGCATCCCTTCCTTAGTGCCAGTGAGGTACACATCCCTTCCTCAGGTCACAATGAGGTACTCATATTACTTTATTTTGCAAAAGTACACACAAGTTCAGCCGGTCAGTCCTAAAGGAAAGTTGGTAAAGGTCCGCTCAGAGGAGAAAGCGTATCTTGATACTAATAAAGAAAATCACATAAAATAAAAAGAAATGACCAAACTTACAGTTTAGAAATCGGTTCACAAAGAAAACAATTAAATTACCAAACTTACAGTTTAGAAATCGGTTCACAAAGAAAACAATTAAATTACCAAACTTACAGTTTAGAAATCGGTTCACAAAGAAAACAATTAAATTACCAAACTTACAGTTTAGAAATCGGTTCACAAAGAAAACAATTAAATTACCGAACTTACAGTTTAGAAATCGGTTCACAAAGAAAACAATTAAATTACCAAACTTACAGTTTAGAAATCGGTTCACAAAGAAAACAATTAAATTACCAAACTTACAGTTTAGAAATCGGTTCACAAAGAAAACAATTAAATTACCAAACTTACAGTTTAGAAATCGGTTCACAAAGAAAACAATTAAATTACCAAACTTACAGTTTAGAAATCGGTTCACAAAGAAAACAATTAAATTACCAAACTTACAGTTTAGAAATCGGTTCACAAAGAAAACAATTAAATTACCAAACTTACAGTTTAGAAATCGGTTCACAAAGAAAACAATTAAATTGGCTCAAGGCAACACAAGAAGAAAAAATATTTACAACTTATAGAAATAAAAGACGTTGTCTTCCCACAGTTTTACTTTAACTCAAGAACTAACTCTATCATTGATCCACATGAAGTGAACTTAGTCGTGCACATACAGGTAGTTGTCTGGAATGGTCGATAAATCTTGATTGGTCAGCTGTTGGAATGTTCAAAAGAGTTCTACTTTTGACAAAATGTTCTAGAAACTTGCAAAAAGTGGTCGGTGAATCACCGCCAATGTACTTCCCCCGCACGAATTGATCAATTTAGTTCTCTCCCCTCAAAACCAATCAACCGTTTGGGATACAAATTTAAAGTTTACTTATATACGGAAGTTATTAGGGTTTTTGAGTTGAAGCCCCTCTGATCCCCCCTTCCCTTCGGCCAATTTCGCTGAAAATTAACAGATGTCGTTCATATGGGGTTCTGGAGACACGAAAAATTTCGTGTCGATAAACATTCCATCGGGAGTTTGACATATTGACGAACACACAAGCACATATTTTCATTCTTGGAATCAATGGATCAGCCAGAAATGAAATTCCGGTCGAATATCTGGCCTATTAGATAACTTACCAAAACATGTGTTACAACACTAATTTCCATACTAGTATCGATACTTCTCTTCAGATACCGCCTTCGATTTGATAAACATGTCTACGTTATCTGATGTAATAATATAATGGGGATACCTCAAAGTAAATAGTGCCAAAAAAGTCCGAAAAGGTCACCGAGCTTGGAACTACATTAATGAAACTAATATAATTTATTTTTACAAAACAAAAAATCGAAAAGTAAAAGGATTTTTTTTCCCCTCCGCACAAAGTGAAAGTTCCTATTAATATTTATTTAACTTTGAGATGTATATGAGGATGAAACTAATTAAGAGCCTTGATAAAGTTTCATCTTTGAATGTTATCCTGTTAACGATTTTAGAGGGGCTTAACTGGTTTTAAAGGTATTAGAGTGGAGGAGGCGCTGGTTAAATAGTTAGTTAATGGGTAAATATACGAGATCAAAGAGAGGCAGACAGGGTTCTCTAAGTGTTGACTTGTGGGCTGGCCTCCCTCCACTGAAATGTGATTACAGTTGGGGGCTTCAGGATACCTTCAGCTTACCTAGAGCTCCATCCAACAGCAAAGAGAGGCAGACAGGGTTCTCTAAGTGTTGACTTGTGGGCTGGCCTCCCTCCACTGAAATGTGATTACAGTTGGGGGCTTCAGGATACCTTCAGCTTACCTAGAGCTCCATCCAACAGCAAAGAGAGGCAGACAGGGTTCTCTGAGTGTTGACTTGTGGGCTGGCCTCCCTCCATTGAAATGTGATTACAGTTGGGGGCTTCAGGATACCTTCAGCTTACCTAGAGCTCCATCCAACAGCAAAGAGAGGCAGACAGGGTTCTCTGAGTGTTGACTTGTGGGCTGGCCTCCCTCCACTGAAATGTGATTACAGTTGGGGGCTTCAGGATACCTTCAGCTTACCTAGAGCTCCATCCAACAGCAAAGAGAGGCAGACAGGGTTCTCTGAGTGTTGACTTGTGGGCTGGCCTCCCTCCATTGAAATGTGATTACAGTTGGGAGCTTCAGGATACCTTCAGCTTATCTAGAGCTCCATCCAACAGCAAAGAGAGGCAGACAGGGTTCTCTAAGTGTTGACTTGTGGGCTGGCCTCCCTCCATTGAAATGTGATTACAGTTGGGGGCTTCAGGATACCTTCAGCTTACCTAGAGCTCCATCCAACAGCAATGAGAGGCAGACAGGGTTCTCTGAGTGTTGACTTGTGGGCTGGCCTCCCTCCACTGAAATGTGATTACAGTTGGGGGCTTCAGGATACCTTCAGCTTACCTAGAGCTCCATCCAACAGCAAAGAGAGGCAGACAGGGTTCTCTGAGTGTTGACTTGTGGGCTGGCCTCCCTCCATTGAAATGTGATTACAGTTGGGGGCTTCAGGATACCTTCAGCTTATCTAGAGCTCCATCCAACAGCAAAGAGAGGCAGACAGGGTTCTCTAAGTGTTGACTTGTGGGCTGGCCTCCCTCCATTGAAATGTGATTACAGTTGGGGGCTTCAGGATACCTTCAGCTTACCTAGAGCTCCATCCAACAGCAAAGAGAGGCAGACAGGGTTCTCTGAGTGTTGACTTGTGGGCTGGCCTCCCTCCATTGAAATGTGATTACAGTTGGGGGCTTCAGGATACCTTCAGCTTATCTAGAGCTCCATCCAACAGCAAAGAGAGGCAGACAGGGTTCTCTAAGTGTTGACTTGTGGGCTGGCCTCCCTCCATTGAAATGTGATTACAGTTGGGGGCTTCAGGATACCTTCAGCTTACCTAGAGCTCCATCCAACAGCAAAGAGAGGCAGACAGGGTTCTCTGAGTGTTGACTTGTGGGCTGGCCTCCCTCCACTAAAATGTGATTACAGTTGGGGGCTTCAGGATACCTTCAGCTTACCTAGAGCTCCATCCAACAGCAAAGAGAGGCAGACAGGGTTCTCTGAGTGTTGACTTGTGGACTGGCCTCCCTCCATTGAAATGTGATTACAGTTGGGGGCTTCAGGATACCTTCAGCTTATCTAGAGCTCCATCCAACAGCAAAGAGAGGCAGACAGGGTTCTCTAAGTGTTGACTTGTGGGCTGGCCTCCCTCCACTGAAATGTGATTACAGTTGGGGGCTTCAGGATACCTTCAGCTTACCTAGAGCTCCATCCAACAGCAAAGAGAGGCAGACAGCCCCTCTAAAACCGTTCCTCTGCGAATGTTCTGCAACCATAAGCCAGTACTATGCCAGCACTAAGCGGAGGTCACCAGAGGCTGTCCCATTGGCTCGGTCATCCGACTCACTCTGTGGAACATACTCTTTGACGAACTGGCAGTAGCCTACATCGAGGATCTAGTGGTTAAGGTGCATGCAGAAAGTCGCGCTGCTCTCACCGAACGCACTGACACCGCCATTGAGCACATCGACCGCTGGTGCTGCGCCAACAAACTCGCCCTCTCACCCTTGAAGAAGTGCCCGGCTACGGTTACATACCTAGGAGTGCGAATCACATTAAATAAAGGATTATACTTTCAACGCTTTAAGCCACCTAGCCCGAGCAGCATGGGGCCTCGGCTAATCCCTGTGTATAAAGGTCTAAACCGGGCTGTTCGAGGCCGTTGCCAGATACATATAATTATATATATATACAATTTTTTTCACGATTACAATATTTAAAAAGCAAACATACGCAGAAAGAAACATTCAATGTATTTTTATATGAAAGCACTTGTCTATAAGGAGTGCGCTAGTAGCTCAGAGGTAGGTGCTTCTCTACTGAGACCAAGATCGTGGGTTCGAAACCCGGCCAAGGCCCTTAGGTTTTTTTATCTGGAAAGGACCCTCGTGCCCACCAAGGCGACGAATGAGCGCTCTGGTAGTAGGCGATATGACCTCATAGTTATAGCCCGGGCTGAGTCACTAATTAACTTGCCTATAATATTTGTTGCGGTTGGTAATGCGCAGGGAGACTGTTTGTGGAGATGCGGTTGTCCCGCGACCCAGATGACGTAGCCACTCCAAGCTGTATAATTACCTAATTCATCCACTAATTTATTCACTTGGCTGGGTTGCCCTCAGCTACACTCTCCGTCTTTATTAACGCTAATTAGAGTGAGCGAGAGAGCGCTATAGCTAGAGCATGCGCTCCTCTATGCGCTGGTGTCTGTGCGTCCATTAGATTCAATAGAAGTACCGTCAGTGCGCGCATTGTCTATAGATGTGGGCCCTGTTGATTTAATCAGCCACAATTATAGTGTAAGCTCCCGTCACATGACAAATAGACACTTCCTGATTCACTCATCTATAGTCTTCCAGGGTCGAACTGGCCTGCCTAGGGTCCCCTGGGCAAATCATGAGTGGTCCCCAGATTTATATATAATACATTAAAATATATAGGTAATATATATATAATATATCATATATATTAATTTATTATAAATAAATCTGGGGACCCCTCCGTATGATTTGCCTGGTACGACCTCGTAGTTAAAGCCCGGATATATATATATATATTAGGGTGTATCGAATTTTTTTAAATTTGATGGCCCTACGAAAAATTGAAAGTATTTGACATGTAAACAATAACAGAATATCAAACAAACTATTGTCGATGCTTTAGGGGGTCCCACATTCCTCTCAAAAACACGATTTTTACGTTTTTTCGAGTAGTATATTAAGAACTGAATTTATATGTATGTAATATATATATATATATATACTTATGTTTTTTTTGGCCTTATGTTCGATGCATATTAGCCATGACTCTTACTTATGATGGTTTCTTACTACGAAGAAGAACCTACTCCCGGTTAAGGAACCTTATTGTATAATTGGATCTCTGTAACGCGACTGTTATAATAAACACTTCTTCTACATCTTCTGTTTTCTAGAGAAAAAATATATGTTTCAAAACTATTTTTAAGTAGTATTTTTAATTACATTCCAGGACGGTTTTCGGCATGTATCTCAATAACCGAACGATCTACGGAACATCATAACTCATTTTATTTTTGAAATTAGAAGGTTGGAAAACATGCAAAATAAAAAGAAATAAATGTTGGACAAATGACAAATGTAGCCTACCCAGCCAGTAACCAGGAAGGTTATCCAGCACAATACTATGCTCAGAGAAGTTGGCAAAGATGCCGATTTCATATGGATTCCGGGTTAATATGGGAATTTGAATTTAAATATAAAATTTCATCTCGATACATTCATTCTACAGGGAGTTATCGTGTGCGCAGATAGACAGACAGGACATGCAATTTTGGTGAAAACTGAACATCGAATTTCTAACCGATTATATAACTTCCCCTCTTCTGTAGCTGAGAAGGTAAAAGCCTAGTACACAGGTCTGACTGCTATTTGTCCTAGATGTACGTCATGGTCTAAGAGAGCAATGAGTGGTGAGCTGAATAGTATATGGGAGCGGTGAGAGGTGTCAGGTGGTGAGTTGAATAATTGTATGATAATCTGATAGAGACAGATAACATCCTATAGTTAGCTGAACTGAGGAAGTCATTCAGATCAATGAGGGAACTGTTTCATTGAAGTCAGTCGGCCTGTATCACTCACACAAGGGCAGAGACGCACATGATATATCGATACTGTTTATATCTGTACACGAATAAAGATATATCGACAAATAAAGTTCAATAATACCTCTTCAACAACCTCCAGGTAGTGCATTAGTCCTGAATACTGATGAATCCTGATTTAGGATTTTGTTCCAGCTTTAAACTAACAGACTATTTTTTATTGCGTTCCTCCAGCATTTTAACAGCAAGATGTTATTAATTCTTATGGTGAATTTTCTATACAATATTTGTTTTTTTTTAATTTAATTTAATTTTTTTTTTTTGGCCTTATGTACGATGCATATTAGCCATGTCAATGTGTAATCTAATTATTTACAACATCCATGGCCCCGGGAGGGAGTTCTATCTACGAAATAAAACTCACTCCCGGACGGGATTCGAACCCACAAACCGTGGTGAGACCATACGACCAAAGCCCTACGCTCTAGCCCGCACGGCCACCATGGCTCCCCTATACAATATTTAGAGAGTTGGGCTCACGTCCATGAGAGCTGAGCAAAGCCCTTTGTTAGTTGGCTATATGACTGGAAGTTTTCTGAAACTACTTCACCTTGAAGTTAAAAACTTCTTTTTGCCTAATGTTTCAATATAAACAAGATCGAAAAGGCAAAAGGTTAGTTGGAACACAATGCTGTTGATAAACGTAAGTTTGTTTCAACTAAATGTGTACACAATTACATTGAGAAATAACTTTTAATAATTAAAATCTTAATAAGGTTTCTGTAATTTTTATTAAATAGTTGTTCTCGTCACGAATAATTAGTCAGTTACTGACGAATAATTTGCTAAATAAGTAATTAGATTTATCAGTCCAACATATTTTTTTATTTTTACCACAACTAGTTTCGGCAATTTGCCATCTTCAGGTGGTGAATCTGAACATACATAAACCAAAATTATATTAGAATTTACGAGCTTTTACAGTTAATAGTCCTTCAACGGCAGACTGTGACCACAGCTAGTATCGGCCTTGCAACGGCGTACCACCCCAGCTTGTAAGTGCTCAGGATAGCTGGGCACCACAGTTAGTGTGTGCTTTAAACAGCTGGGCACAACAGCTATTACGTTCTTAGGAATGCTGCGCACCACAGCTAGTACATGTTCAGGAACGCTGGGCCACACAGCTAATCGTAGTATATGCCTTGCAACGGCGGCCAGCCCAGCTAGTAAGTTCTTAGGACCACTTGGAACCACAGCTAGTTCCTAAATAAGAACGTAGGGCACCTTAGATAGTATGCACCTTGCAAATCCGTGCAACCAGCTATTAAAATCTTAGGAACGCTGGGCACCGCAGCTAGTATGTGCCTTGCAACAGCGGATGCCCTAGCTATTTTGTGCTTAAGAACGCTGGTGAGAGCTATTATCAACCGTGCAACGGTGGACCTCCTAGATAATACATGCTTAGGAAACCCACCCTATTAAAACTAGGGCTATATCCCATCTTTAAGAAAGTTCCACGTGAGATTCATTCAGCATTAATGCACCCCCGCCCCTCCCGTCCAAAAGGGTCACAGCCAATTTTTAAATATTGCTTTTGAAACTACCATTTAGGTATATGCTTGCCCCCCCCCCCCCCTCCATACCCCGCTCCCGTTGACAATTTTGAGACGTCACATATTATTTTTTTCTTTTTGTCTTTTGTCACCACCCTCCCTTTTGTGATGTCACAAACTTTATTATTCAATTTGGCTTTCAAGAATTCTACATGTGAATTTCCATGACAATCCGACCATTAGTTAATGACATCACTATTTTTATATTTAGGCCTACCCCCACAACCCCCTCCCGTTCGTTTTTGACGTCACACACCCGATTTTTCAATTTGGCTTTTCACAATACCACATGTGAAACTTCGTGGAAATCCGACCATCCGTTAATTAGCTAGCACTAAATTTATACTTAGGCCCCCCACAACCCCCCCTCCCGTCCAAAATTTATGAACGCAACATAGCCTATTTTTCAACTTGGCTTTTAGGAATACTACATGTGAAATTTCATGATAATCCGTCTATCCGTTAATGCGCAAGAGCAATTTTTATGCTTAGGCCCCCCTTACAACCCCACCTCCCTTTCAAAATTTTGGGACGCCACATAGGCTATTATTTAAACGGAGTCAAAAGGATGCTACATACGGAGTATCATGAAGATTAGTCCAGCGGTTTGGGCGTGATGCTGGAGCAAACCGACAAACAAACCCGTTTCAGCTTTATTAATATAGAAGGTTATGAAGGTCGGTCCAAGAGAACGGGAAGATAAGAGATTTCAAATTCAAAAATCCCAATAACTGCCCATGTAATGAATGTATCAACATCAAATTTCGTATTTAAAATTAACATCCACTGAGGACATAACCAGACAAATTTCAGCGATATCATATGAGGGGAGGGGGGAGTTCCGTGGTGGGGGCCCTTTTCAAAAATTCCAATAACTGCCGATGTAATGAATGTATCAAAATCAAATTCCGTATTTAAAATTAAAATTCACTGAGGACATAACCACTCAAATTTCAGCGATATCGGCTGAGGGGAGGAGGGAGTTCTGGGGAGGGGGCTCAATTCAAAAATCCCAATAACTGCCGATGTAATGAATGTATCAAAATCAAATTCCGTATTTAAAATTCAAATCCACTGAGAACAAAACCAGTCAAATTTCAGCGATATCTGCTGAGGGGAGAGGGGAGTTCCGGGGAGGGGGGTCAATTCAAAAATCCCAATAACTGCCCATGTAATGAATGTATCAACATCAAATTCCGTGCCATGGCCCCCTTAAATATGTATATTATACCTATTATATCAATGATAATAAATGTTGACAGGCTGGCCAAGGAGGCGGCCGAGTGAGGGTGGCTCATGGACCTTTAACAACCTGGCCAAGGAGGCGGCCGAGTGAGGGAGGCTCATGGACCTTTGACAACCTGGCCAAGGAGGCGGCCGAGTGAGGGTGGCTCATGGACCTTTAACAACCTGGCCAAGGAGGCGGCCGAGTGAGGGAGGCTCATGGACCTTCGACAACCTGGCCAAGGAGGCGGCCGAGTGAGGGTGGCTCATGGACCTTTAACAACCTGGCCAAGGAGGCGGCCGAGTGAGGGAGGCTCATGGACCTTTAACAACCTGGCCAAGGAGGCGGCCGAGTGAGGGAGGCTCATGGACCTTCGACAACCTGGCCAAGGAGGCGGCCGAGTGAGGGTGGCTCATGGACCTTTAACAACCTGGCCAAGGAGGCGGCCGAGTGAGGGAGGCTCATGGACCTTCGACAACCTGGCCAAGGAGGCGGCCGAGTGAGGGTGGCTCATGGACCTTTAACAACCTGGCCAAGGAGGCGGCCGAGTGAGGGAGGCTCATGGACCTTCGACAACCTGGCCAAGGAGGCGGCCGAGTGAGGGTGGCTCATGGACCTTTAACAACCTGGCCAAGGAGGCGGCCGAGTGAGGGAGGCTCATGGACCTTCGACAACCTGGCCAAGGAGGCGGCAGTGTGAGGGTGGCTCATGGACCTTTAACAACCTGGCCAAGGAGGCGGCCGAGTGAGGGAGGCTCATGGACCTTCGACAACCTGGCCAAGGAGGCGGCCGAGTGAGGGTGGCTCATGGACCTTTAACAACCTGGCCAAGGAGGCGGCCGAGTGAGGGAGGCTCATGGACCTTCGACAACCTGGCCAAGGAGGCGGCCGAGTGAGGGTGGCTCATGGACCTTTAACAACCTGGCCAAGGAGGCGGCCGAGTGAGGGAGGCTCATGGACCTTCGACAACCTGGCCAAGGAGGCGGCCGAGTGAGGGTGGCTCATGGACCTTTAACAACCTGGCCAAGGAGGCGGCCGAGTGAGGGAGGCTCATGGACCTTCGACAACCTGGCCAAGGAGGCGGCAGTGTGAGGGTGGCTCATGGACCTTTAACAACCTGGCCAAGGAGGCGGCCGAGTGAGGGAGGCTCATGGACCTTCGACAACCTGGCCAAGGAGGCGGCCGAGTGAGGGTGGCTCATGGACCTTTAACAACCTGGCCAAGGAGGCGGCCGAGTGAGGGAGGCTCATGGACCTTCGACAACCTGGCCAAGGAGGCGGCCGAGTGAGGGTGGCTCATGGACCTTTAACAACCTGGCCAAGGAGGCGGCCGAGTGAGGGAGGCTCATGGACCTTCGACAACCTGGCCAAGGAGGCGGCCGAGTGAGGGTGGCTCATGGACCTTTAACAACCTGGCCAAGGAGGCGGCCGAGTGAGGGAGGCTCATGGACCTTTGACAACCTGGCCAAGGAGGCGGCCGAGTGAGGGTGGCTCATGGACCTTTAACAACCTGGCCAAGGAGGCGGCCGAGTGAGGGAGGCTCATGGACCTTTGACAACCTGGCCAAGGAGGCGGCCGAGTGAGGGTGGCTCATGGACCTTTGACAACCTGGCCAAGGAGGCGGCCGAGTGAGGGAGGCTCATGGACCTTTGACAACCTGGCCAAGGAGGCGGCCGAGTGAGGGTGGCGCATGGACCTTTGACAACCTGGCCAAGGAGGCGGCCGAGTGAGGGTGGCGCATGGACCTTTGACAACCTGGCCAAGGAGGCGGCCGAGTGAGGGTGGCTCATGGACCTTTGACAACCTGGCCAAGGAGGCGGCCGAGTGAGGGTGGCTCATGGACCTTTAACAACCTGGCCAAGGAGGCGGCCGAGTGAGGGAGGCTCATGGACCTTTGACAACCTGGCCAAGGAGGCGGCCGAGTGAGGGTGGCTCATGGACCTTTGACAACCTGGCCAAGGAGGCGGCCGAGTGAGGGAGGCTCATGGACCTTTGACAACCTGGCCAAGGAGGCGGCCGAGTGAGGGTGGCTCATGGACCTTTGACAACCTGGCCAAGGAGGCGGCCGAGTGAGGGAGGCTCATGGACCTTTGACAACCTGGCCAAGGAGGCGGCCGTGTGAGGGAGGCTCATGGACCTTTGACAACCTGGCCAAGGAGGCGGCCGAGTGAGGGTGGCTCATGGACCTTTAACAACCTGGCCAAGGAGGCGGCAGTGTGAGGGAGGCTCATGGACCTTTGACAACCTGGCCAAGGAGGCGGCCGAGTGAGGGAGGCTCATGGACCTTTGACAACCTGGCCAAGGAGGCGGCCGTGTGAGGGAGGCTCATGGACCTTTGACAACCTGGCCAAGGAGGCGGCAGTGTGAGGGAGGCTCATGGACCTTTGACAACCTGGCCAAGGAGGCGGCCGAGTGAGGGTGGCTCATGGACCTTTAACAACCTGGCCAAGGAGGCGGCAGTGTGAGGGAGGCTCATGGACCTTTGACAACCTGGCCAAGGAGGCGGCAGTGTGAGGGAGGCTCATGGACCTTTGACAACCTGGCCAAGGAGGCGGCCGAGTGAGGGAGGCTCATGGACCTTTGACAACCTGGCCAAGGAGGCGGCCGAGTGAGGGAGGCTCATGGACCTTCGACAACCTGGCCAAGGAGGCGGCCGTGTGAGGGAGGCTCATGGACCTTTGACAACCTGGCCAAGGAGGCGGCCGAGTGAGGGTGGCTCATGGACCTTTAACCACCTGGCCAAGGAGGCGGCCGAGTGAGGGTGGCTCATGGACCTTTGACAACCTGGCCAAGGAGGCGGCCGAGTGAGGGAGGCTCATGGACCTTTGACAACCTGGCCAAGGAGGCGGCCGAGTGAGGGAGGCTCATGGACCTTTGACAACCTGGCCAAGGAGGCGGCCGAGTGAGGGAGGCTCATGGACCTTCGACAACCTGGCCAAGGAGGCGGCCGTGTGAGGGAGGCTCATGGACCTTTGACAACCTGGCCAAGGAGGCGGCCGAGTGAGGGTGGCTCATGGACCTTTAACCACCTGGCCAAGGAGGCGGCAGTGTGAGGGAGGCTCATGGACCTTTGACAACCTGGCCAAGGAGGCGGCCGAGTGAGGGAGGCTCATGGACCTTCGACAACCTGGCCAAGGAGGCGGCAGTGTGAGGGAGGCTCATGGACCTTTGACAACCTGGCCAAGGAGGCGGCCGTGTGAGGGAGGCTCATGGACCTTTGACAACCTCACATTGCTAGATACTTGTCAGGAGATTGGAAGAAGTTTCCAGTTTACTATAAAAACGAACACGAGGGCTAGACTGGTAAAGAGTGATCTATGGAGTACAGAGATGAGGTTGGGTCAGGTTCGTCTCTATAACCGTCCGTTATGCAAACGACCCTGAGTCTTATTAAATAGGTACAATAACCAGTTGATTCTATTAGCCGCCCTCCCCCCCTCTGTCTCTCAATTCAACGTCAACTAATTCTAGTTCAGTGGCTTAATTATACGAAGGGGAGGCTTGCTGGGCCGCCAGCTATCACTGCCTCCAAGTAGCTGGGCCGCCAGCTATGACTGCCTCCAAGTAGTTGGACGACACGTATTGATTTTCAACGAAATCGGCAGAAGGGAAGGGGGAATCAGAGGGGGCTCAACTAATAAAAGTCGATGTAATGAATATATCGATAGAAAATTTAGTATGACGATACATGATTTTTAGTCCAAACCGTCAATTGGTTTTGGAGCGTATGGAGCAAGGAATCGTTGAGACCTGTACGAACAATATGTACCAACTGTCAAGATGGCGTGTTGAAGAATGCTAGAAGAAATAGGAATATAATAAATGAAAGTTGCAATATGCCCTTCACATACTATCGTATACACGTATAATGCTATAGCTATTCATGCCTGTCTATGTTTGTATACGATTGGAACTCTAACGGAAAAATGATTGTAGCTATCAACTTGAAATTTGAAATGAAGATGTCGCATGTGCTAGCTTAGATCTGATTAAATTTTGAGCGAAATCGGACGAAAATCAAGACCACTTTACTTGAAGGCTTAATTACACTTTACAAGATACTGCTTATATGTATAGCCCAATCGAAAATGTCTTCAAATAAATGTTGTAGCAAAAACTAAAAGGCACATTTGATATGAAATACAATTTTCGCAGGTCGCGGTTTGTGAGATACATGTCCAAAACTCTCCCGGGATGTCATTTTGAACCTCATGTTTTATTATTATTATTATTATGTTTTTTTTTTTAAACATGAAAAAAATGGCCTATGATGTAAAAAAAATTACACACACTAAAATTATAAATATATTACAAAAAAATTCATTATTATTATTTGTATAAAAACAGCTGTTAGGAGTGAAGTAACTTAATTAGTGAATAAATATACAAAGATGGACTAGTCGCATTTTGTTTTAAAACGAAATGTTAAAAACCAATGGATGGAGACAAAAGACGAGGATCAGCTGTTCTAATAATGTGAGACAGTCTTGTGGAAGTGGACAGTCTAGAGAGAGAAGTGTTTTTAGGGTTAAGTCTAAGTGAGAGAAGATGTAGAGATATAGGAGTGAAAATTATAGCATTGGAAGTACATAGAAGAGAAAAGGTACTTTTTATTTATATCTATATATGCCCAAAATATAAAAGAGTTATAAATAGTGACCACTATAAAACAGAAAAAAGACTGATATAGTTTTAAGTGATTAGATTGTAAGATTTTTTTTTGTAAATAATTTGATTTTTTAAAATTTATAATGAAGATTATTATTAAATAAACCAAACATATGTTCTCTTATTCTATGCTATTCATTTTCCCTGTGAACCGTGTAAGATAATTTATACCTTTGGATAGGATTTAACATTTTTGCAAATTTAGAAAAACAATATGGCATCTCATTATTATATTTAGAATAAATCCAAATGAAATAAATATTAATTGAAATTTTTTTAAAATACGTGCACATTCTTCAAAATTGTACGTTTTGAACTTTCGATATTTTTTAGGGCCCATTTCGGAAATTACTGTAGAAATCAAATTTAGTAGAAAAGCAGATATAATTTTTACAGGAAATGTGGTAATTTTATATAATTTTTTATTTATTTATTATTAATTTTATTAATTCAATTATTATTTGAACATCATTAACATCTTTTTTTGAAATTATCACAAGCCTTTACAAGACTTTCTTAAACCAACCACTTTTTTACAAATCACTCTCCCTTTCAAAATCATTTCATACATTACTGGGTATTCGAAAGTCACTCTCAGAATTACGCTCTACAATGAAACAAAAAAAACACTGACGTCAACACATTAGATACTTTCTGATACCCAGTAATGCCAGTTTGAGAGAGCGGCAGGGAAAGAAATCTGTATAAAAGTGGTTGGTATATGAAAGTGATGTAATGACTACATCACATATAAGGGCGCATCATCAGGAGGCCAACTTAGTTGGGTTTATCTTCCCTTTAGTACATTTGAGAGAGCGGCAGGGAAAGTGATCTGTATAAAAGTGGTTGGTATATGAAAGTGATGTAATGACTACATCACATATAAGGGCGCATCATCAGGAGGCCAATTTAGTTGGGTTTATCTTCCCTTTAGTACATTTGAGAGAGCGGCAGGGAGAGCGATATGTATAAAAGTGGTTGGTATATAAAAGTGCTGTAATGGCTACACCACAATAAGGGCGCGTCATTAGGAGGCCAACTTAGTTGGGTTTATCTTCACTTTACTACATTTGAGAGATCGGCAGGGAGAGTGATCTGCATAAAAGTGGTTGGTATATGAAAGTGCTGTAATGGCTACATCACATATAAGGGCGCATCATCAGGAGGCCAACTTAGTTGGGTTTATGTTCCCTTTAGTACATTTACACTAAACAGAAAATATACTTCTTTATGTATTTATGTGTATTTTCCCTGCCTGGAACATTTCCAGGCCATTTCCTCCCCTCATCCTACTGGGCAATTCTATAGAAATATTCTCCAGAGGCCCCTGATGTTGTAAGACCTCTTTACAAATGTTTTGCTAGTCTCAAGTCAAAATTAATGATCAGAAATATATCATTTCCGGCGTTGTCTCTACGCTCTAACATAAAATACGTTCTCCTTCTTCAATGAATAATGCAATGGTATGCTTTATTGGTCAAATGCTTGTTAAAAAAGTCGACGAGCATGAGTTTTGATAAGTCTCTTCAAAACCAATCGATGTTACCCCCCCCCCCCCCCCCCCCCCCAAGGTTTTTCAGAAATCTATTAGTTCACAATTGCGCCGGGCAGCGTGGTTAAGATAACCTTAACCGATGGAAACAAGCCGCTTCTTTGCATCCCGAAATATGAGCACACCTCAGGTCCATATTTATGGAAGTTAAATATTTCAAAAAAATATTAATTTTTGACTAGCGTACTTGGAATATGATTACTAAATGTAGTAGTTTTAACATTGGAAATTTTTGAAATTGAAACAAAGCTGATGTTTTTGATCCCTCATATTCGCCATATTGAATATAAAAGTAGAGAAAAATCTACTCGAAGTAAGCTTCCATGTGACATCCAACTTGGTTTTTGCGACCCCCTAATTTTCGTCGAGCAGGGAGAGAAATAGTCTGGTGATGCGCTAATAATTTTGCTGGGGGGTTGGTCTCTAGTGAGACAGCGGGCTGCTAGGTTTTGTTTTCAGTTTGTTATCTACTTAAAGTATCGTCATTTGTTTACTTCACTTCCCCAGAGATCAAGTATAGGGAAAGTTATGTAATCGAACAGAAATTCGATTTTAAGTTGGGGGGCATAATTTATAAAACCAACAACTGCCATAGTAACGAATGTATCGACACGAAATTAATGGGTGTATCCAGGACCCAATCTGCCGGTACGGCGTAAGTGAAGGGGGAGCGTTGTTCTCTAAAACCCTTATGTTACCTTCCCGCCTCACATGTGCTTTCCCGCCTTACTACTCACGTGTTGTTGATTTCTGTTAACCAAGTGTGGCTAATGAGTGCACTACTCTTGAGAACAACTCGCCCCTATCTCATACGTCTGTTCTTCAAACTCACTTAGACACAATAAATTTAACTTAATCAATTTATTTCAGTCAATTGTATACGAATTAACGCGTTAGTTAACAGAGTATCTAACCCTCCCTCACTTGCCGCCTTTTTCTCACTTGATTCTCCGGGCTGCATATTTGGTTGCGTGTGAACGAAAAATATCAATCTTCTACAGTTGGGGCGAAGAGCTATTATCTCCGGCTTCGTCCACATTTTTTGGAATCTAACTCCTCTAAAACTAATTGTCTAATAAATTTCATGTCGATATATCTATTATATCGACATTTATTAAGGGTTTTTGACTTGAATTATTTTTCCCTTCGATCTATTAGTTCCACATGGAAAATTCAGTGTCGATGCATCACTTCGGCAGTTATTGGAGTTTTGACAATGTAGAGGTGCGATGTTAGAAGTGAAAATAAAAGTGTCTTCTGTGTTCCTCTTCATGTGAGGGTAAAGGGTCGTGAATACAGCTGTGTTCAGCTTCCATGTGAGTCGTATATCCAATAGTACCACATAGAAAAACGCACATCCTGGTCTTTGAGGTTCCAGAAAATTGGAAGGTCATCAATTTGAAGCTGGCGTTGCTCTTCTGGGGATAATCTGCGGGGGCTCAGAATAGAGCCTTGTCTCTAGCCGTTATCCTTTTTTTGTTGCTTAATACGTTACCAACCTCCCTACATTCAATGGTTCTCATTATATTTCTTATGAATAAACACATTTTAACATCTAACCTCTTTTATTTTAGAAACTTGAGCGGGAGAAGGGAGATTACCCACATTCTCCCTTCCCCATAGATCCGCCTTTGATGAGGTAGTTGCGCTCCAATGTGTATGCACCTAATGTAAGTTGGTGGTTGCAGGCACTTATATAATGAACCTGAGGCTGAGGTGAGGTTGGTTCAGCATGGTGCGGGTGTTGATAACGGGCAAAGTGGATCCGAGATTACTAAGTTATCAAGCTAAGAGCCTTGGCACTAATCTAATCCCCGTCTGCTCTGCTCCTCTATCTTAGAGGATCATCTCTCTCTCATTTGTATCCATATTTAACTTATACCGCCCGTCTCAGCCTTATACGCCCTAACTTACACCTCCTCAGCCCTGTGTGCCCTAACTTATGCCGCCTTCCTCAACCTTCTGGGTCCTAGCTTAAACCACCCTCCTCAGACTTGTGTCCTAACTTTATTTCACTTCAAACTTACGTGGAGTAGAGCTAAAAGAAGAGAAAACAGGTGGTTAAGGTAGGGGAGGGATGCGGATTGGCCGAGGGCTACCCCTCACCTCACTGCCACACTCTGTCACATTCTGCATCTTCATTTCTATTTTATTAGAATAGAACCACTGGCTACTTTCACAAAATTCACGTTTTTCTCAACATATTTTAAAGTTGAAACTATATTTAATAATTAAGCAGTATAAGTCACTAAACTTATAATTTTACTTTAATAATATTTCAAGAAAGTATTTTATTTTATTTATTTTTATTTTTTTATATGAAGGTTGCCTTCTTATTATTCCGATTTTCAAATTCAAAAATTAGGTCTAATGAGTGGAAGAAAGTGACTCCCCTCTTAAATGCGTGGATAAATATATACAAATTGACAATGCAGAAATATAATTGTAAACCATTCGGATTTAGAATCCTAGAGCAGCGTAGAATTTGACAGTGATTTGGATAACCTGACCGGTGTTTATCCTCTCCTGTGGTAAGGGCGGGAGGGGAGAGAGACCAGGGAATGGGAGCAGCCAACTGTGCGGGCTCCACTTCCCCACCCGTTTTATCTTCTTAGCTCTACTCTTCTATTTTTCTAGATAATCACCATTTAATGCTCTACCCATTTTCTCATAGTCGTCCATGAAGAGACTTTCTGGTCTGCCTTTAAATGAATTGTGCATAGCAGTTAAGAACTTCATAAACCTACAGTAGGGCCCAACCTCTCCCATTTTATCCCCCCCTCCAAGCACTTTTTAGGGTTACTGTTCAATCCTACGATTAGTGCTTACTAGATCATGTACGAGAGAGACAAGCTATCAAATATGTGCTCAGCAAAGTTAGAATTTCATCTCTTGCTGACTCTGTCATTTATTTTAGACAGAGATTGATAGTTTAGAATCAATTAGACCAAGTTGGTTCTATTAGTTTATCAAAGTTGGTACAACTTGGGATCACTCTATCGGCAGCTTCTGGAGTTAAATAATTACAGACCCCCCTCCCTTCCTCCCTTCAGTAATTAATTACTAACTTAGTCTAATTGACTTTTCAGTGTGCTTCACTTGAAGCTTGCGACAATGACTTACTTGTGGTTACCTAAGAAGCAAGGTCCGACCTCTAGAAACCCAGAGGTCAACTTTTCACTAAGACTGAGTCTAATTAACATATGTTGAGAAAAATAAAAGGTTAGGTTATTACTAAATTTTTATGACACATGCCCGGGCTTTAACTACGAGGTCATATCGCCTACTACCACAGCGCTCTCAAAGTTTATTTTACCTCCCAGATAATTTAAACTAAGGGCCTTGGTCGGGTTTCGAACCCACGCTCTTGAGCTCAGAAGTCAAGCACGCATACCACTGAGCTACCGGCGCCCTCACACTTAGTTGGTTCCCAACAAGTATATTTATTTTTGAACTAGACTTTAAAATGATAAACCATATATCCTTGTGGAAGTAAAAAAAAAAAAATGAACACAAAGAAATTTCGATACGCCATATATTGATTTGTGTCCAGGTTATGTTAGGTTTGCTGAGTACCGTATTTTATACTAAACAAAACTTGTTTAGTCTTAGTATCCTTTCGTGCTACACAAATTTGGGCTACTCACGTTTTAAGAAAAAGTGATGTGTGAGTGACGCGTTACTCACGAGAATTGATGTGTAAACATCTGCTTTCGTTTCAAAAATTTGCTGTCGTGAACTGATTATGATGAAAATGTTTTTTTTAATGTTACAATAAGAAAAGTAGTACGAGAAATTAAACTTTCAAATTTATTGTTCTTCAATTGCTTTTATACACTCATAAATTCACTACAACGATAAATATGATCAAAAACAGCTGACATCATAGATAAAGAAGTGTGTAGAGTGTGCGCTGTCCGACACACACACTTAACCAGCATGCACATTAACGAGATTAAGGTCTGACATAGTCCCAAGCTAGAGCTAAGATGTTTACACATCAAAAGAGTGATTCTGTGTAAGTTATTGTTCGCTTATAAACACAAACTTTTGTTTCTTTTAAAAACATAATATTATGAAAAGACATTATAATATATATATATTTTTTTTTCCAGTGCATACTTTACAAGTGCATTAACATTTTTTTTTTTTTGAAAATTTCTTTTTGAAGTGATCAACTAATTGGGTTTCTCCATCCCTCCCCCCAAACCGAACCGGATTATCGGCTCGACCCACGGACGTACAAACAGAATATCGGATGAGAATTGAATCAAAATCGGATTATGATTGTGAGGGTGTTTTTAAAAAAGAATATACTATAAGCACTCTGATCCAGAAGGAAAAAAAATGATTCTCTGGAGTGAGTAATTTCAAAGTTGTGTTTTGATTGGTCAACGGAATTTGATTTTTGATAAAGGGATTAGTTTCATTGGAATCACACGATCGAGTTGAGGGGGGAGGAGTCACATGGAAGCAAAACATGCATTTAGTTTGTAGTACAACGATTGTGCCATCCAAAAATAGTCTATTTCAGAAATATTACTGGAAATTTTAAATAGAACCATAGTCCGTATAGTACTAATTCATACAATATCAACCCATAATGTACCATACAGATTGTATCAATTAAAATAGTATCAATTTCAACTTTATTTAGACGATATCGGTGTGCGTGAGACCGAAGATAGAGAAATTCTAGTCCGGATCTAGAACCAGGTATAGACATAGTCCGGAAACTTGTGTGTGAATCGGAGTGTAGTATGAAATTCGGAGATCAAAAGACTCCTTCAGAAGAGATCAAAGATTTAGCGCGAAAGTGAAAACTTGCGTAAACGAGCATGTCTTTTACTTTATCAGGATGCTTGTAAAAATTTGGATCCGAGGACCCCGGTCCGAATTTGGAACCTTGCACCCGCTTCCGGGTCTAGAAAACGGAAACCAGGCACCTGAAAATTCAAATCCCCGGTTCTACTATCCTCAGAAACCGGCACGGTTAACCCGGAACCGTCTACCAGCATTACTAATGGACCATCATCGAATCTGGTTGAAGCCTATTTGCAGACATTGCTGTATTAATGGTTTTTTTTTTTCAGAAATATGAAGAATCGGTGCCACAAGGGCCACGTAAATTCTATATTTCCCTTCGGCTGTTTTGGTTAGCACCAACCAGAATATATTTTTCATCTTTACCTATGGTTAACTAACTCGTATCTGGTTGAAGCCTATTACCGACATTCCTGTACTAATGTTTTTTTCAGATAATATGAAGAATCCCTCTCACAAGGGCCACCTACATTCTACGATTCTTCTTTGGCTATTTCCGTCAGAACCAGAAAAAAGTTTGATCTTTTCTTATATGGTTGACTATCATCCAACTGATTGATGCCTCTCTACTGACATTCCTGCAATAATGTCTTCTGGGCTACAGAGGCTGCACCCAAACGTAAGTTTCTGCCTCCTTCTAAACCGTCGAAATCTTTATTTGCCTATTTATCTTTTGTTGTCCTTACCTTCAGTTTTTGATTTTTTATAGTTCCTTAAATCTCTGTGTTTGAGGCTCCGCCCTGAATCAAACTTAAGTTTCCGCTCTCCCTCTAAACCTTCAGTATCTTTACTTGGTGGACTTCTGAATTCGGTGTTTGTTCTTTTGAGGGTATATGTGAGAGTCGGGTTGTAGTCTAAGGACCCTCAGAGGAGAAAAACAGAAGGAAAGGTCCACCAGATAAAGAGATCAAAGATTTTATCTTATATTAATTGTGTTTCTAGGCTACAAAGACTATACCCAAATCTAAAGGCAAGTTTCGGCTTTCCTTCGAAATCGTTATTTGCCTATTTATCTTTCGTTGTCCCTTTACCTTCAGTTTTTGCTCTTTTGTACGTCCTTCCATCTCTGAATTTGAGGCAACGCCCTGACTCACTCGTATGTTTCCGCTCTTCCTCTAAACCTTCAGTGTCTCTTTGGTTTACACCAAAAATGTTTCTTATAAAATTTAAAATGTATAAGTCCTCAGATGTGAGACAGAATCTATACGACAAAATTTATGGCGCCTCTAATAATAAAAATAATTTTCCGTAGGAAATATTTCATAAAAAGGTTTAAATTGTATCGCATAGCAACGAATTATAAAATACATATTTTTTATTATTGGTAGTTATTAGGGTGCCGGTATCTGAGTGGTATGCGTACTTGCTTAGTGAGCTCAAGATCGCGGGTTCGAAACCCAGCCGAGACCCTTAGTTAATTTTATCTGGGTGGTAAAGTAAACTTTCCTTCGTATAGGTACGTTAAGCGAAGGTCCTGAGCTTCTATGATGTCAGGTACGTACACCCCTATTCTAGGTGAATAAAAATTTAGGGTAGGCAAAATTTAGGACTCCCATAGTAGCTTCGGGCTCATGTCCATCAGAGTGAGGAAAGAGCGCTCTGGTAGTAGGCGATATCATCTTGCAGTAAAAGCCCGGGCATGAGTCATAACAACTAACTTACCATTATTGGAAGTTTTTTGAAAAATTATGAAAAAAATAAAATATATGCGATGTGCCTTTAAAGGATATTCTTCTACCAACCACGCTTATGGATCACTCTCTCTCCCCCTCCTCTTCTCTAAATTATTTCATACTGGCATTACTAGATATAAGAATGCCTAAGGATTACACTGTAAAAAGAGACCGAGTAAAATGATTTTGAGAAGCTAGTTCTGAGGAAGTACATTGCTAGTGATTGAGCAGCTCGCAAACCTTTAAATTCCAGTGAAAACGGAACATGGAATTTCTGCCTATTGCATTACATAACTTCCCCTATACAGGAAGGAAAAATAAAATATTGAGGGTGAATTTACTGCAAAAACATGCTAGAGCTTTATTTTTTTTATTTTTTTCAAACAATTTATTAGCTCCTCCCGCAGGCTGTATTTCCCTATAAATATCTTCTCTAAATACGAGCTGGCTGTTAGGGTCGTGTGGGCCAGCGTTATTGAGAAATACGATAGGGGGGGGGGGGGGGGGGGGGGGGGGGGGGGGGAGGGAGTTAAGGCAGCCCGGGAAATTGGATTGGTTAAAGTTATGGGGGGGGGGGGGAGGGTACGTTAAAATTATTTTCTCCCGCCCCTAAAATGCATTTATCGAATGACTTATAGTCTCCTTGGTGGTGGGTTTTATGATTCATATGGAAACAGGAAAATGGATTATAGCTCGTGGTATTAGAAAAGTTATGGTAAAGTAGAAAAAAAACATGTTTGAAGTAACCCCCATTAAGGGGTTAGTTTAAATTTTATTTTATTCACATGATTACAAGGACATATCGTGAGTCATTAGTAAGTGAGGTTGTTTGAGGAATAACATGTGGACAGCCGTTGTACACCGTACTGCTGAGGTACCTGACCGAAGAGGAGTCCAGGCTAGTCCTGGAGCAGGTCCCTCTGCCAGGTGTCCTGGCGCATTTCTGGGGAGACTGTTTGTGGATAATTTCTGAATAAGTGGATGGCGTGAAAATTTTGATACCGTGTCCTGATAACAAAGTGTACAAATGGGATGTTAGCCATTATGCAATGTGATATTGGAAACGTAAAATGGCGCATGGGCAATATGGCGTGGTATAATGGATTGTAGGGACTGAATGGAATTTTTTAGCTGATTTTAAAGAATTAGTTTAAATTTAAAGAAGGCACACAACTCAGAGGCGTAGCCAGAGACGTTTCGGGCGGACCCTTCCCTTCCCCCACCAAAGAGAAATGACAACAAGTTATCGGGTAATCGGTCAAAAATTCACTGCGGAGTTTACAACGAAATTTAATGCTTTCTGACCTCTAAATTCCAAATATGAAAACAAATGCTGTCTGTATATAGATGCATATATGTGTGTGTCTGTGAACACGACAACTCCCGATAGAACGAATATATCGACACGAAATTTTATATATGAACCCAGGACCCTCTAACGACGACACCTATTGATTTTCAGATAAATCGACCAAAGGTAACGGGGGGATGAACATAAAAACTTTAATAACTGCTTTGGAATAAATGCATCGACATGAAATGGACAACACCCATCGATTTTCGGGGAAATCGGTCAAAGGGAGAAGCTTAACTCATAAACCCTAATAACTTCCGTTATAACTATAACCATAAAAAGAATTTAATGTTTCCAAAAATGAAAAAAAAAAACTCTAAGTGTGTCTGTGAACACAATAACACTCGATACAATAAATGCATCGACACGAGATTTTATATTTTCACCCAGAACCTGGTAATGACGACACACATTGATGTTGAACCAAATCGACCAAAGGAAGGGGGGATTAGTTGGGTATCCATTCATTAGCTATACGAAATTTTATATGTAAATTCGAGACCCCATAAGGGCGGCACCTATCAATTTTCAGTTGATGGGAAGAGGGGATCAAAGGAGATATAATGGTATATTATACATGATGGTTAATTAAACAAATTTTAATATTGTCTACCGTATAAAACTATAATGGATATAAATTGTTTTATTTTGTTACAATAGTTTTGGTAAAGGTCAACAAAAATAAAATAAATATATTTTGGGGAGATGGGAGGCCAATTGTGTTCTTTTCAAACCAACCTCAGCAAGTGAACTGTGATATATAAAATTACATACATTGTAATTATTAATAATATATTACGAAATTAATTATATTTATTTGTATAAAAACAGTGAAGTAACTAAATTAGTGAATAAATATATATATTCATATATGAAGTCGCATTTTGCTTTAAAACAACCAATGATGGAGACCGAAAGACGACCATCAGCTGTTCTAAATAGAGTGGACCAGTCTAAGTTGGGTTGTGAATTTTGACAGTCTAGGAGTGAAAGACGTGTTTTTAGGCATAAGGTAAAAAACCATGTAGGAGTGAAGAGAACAGTGAAATAGATGCGAAAAGGTACTTTTATTTATTTATATGTACATATTATGCCCAAAATATATGGAATTATAAATAATGGCCAAAAATAAAACAGAAAAAAGACTGAAATAGTTTTAAGAATTGAGTTTGTAAGATTTTTCTTTTAAATAATTTGACTTTTGTTGTAATCTTAAGTTTTAATTTTATAATGTAGGTTTAAATCAATAAACCCAATATTTGTTCTCTTATTCTATGCTTCCCTGTTTTCCCTGTTAACCCAACAAGATAATTTATAACTTTGGATTAGATTTAACATTTTTGCAAAATTTAGAAAAACAATATGGCATCTCTTTAATAAATTTAGAAGAAATCCAAATGGAAAGTTTTTAATTGAATTTTTTTTTTTAATACGTGCACTTTCTTCAAAATTGCACGTCTTGAACTTTCGATATTTTTAGAGCCCTTTTCGGAAATTACTGTAGAAATCAAAATTTAGTAGAAGACCAGCTTTAATTTCTATAGGAAATGTGGTAATTTTATTTATTAATCATTCTTATTGTTTTAATTATTATTAATTCAATTATTTATTAATAATTATTAATTATTATTTATTTATTTAATTGAACAACATAATTTCATTATCACAGAACATTACACTGGACGCAAATCAAGCATATTATGCTTCCTCAACATCAATGAATATCTTATAATACACTGATTACAAATTAATTTTTAAAAAATTGAAACAAAAATGGCGCCTGTAGCTCAAAGTTAGCGTGCTAGCCTACTTAACTCAAGAATGCGGGTTCGTAACCCGACCGAGGTTCTTAGTTTATTTTATTTTAAAGGTAAAAAAACACTTGAGCACGCCATCTTTCGGATGGGTCGTTAAGCGATGGTCCGGAGCCTGTGCGTTGTCAAGTAAAGCCAACCTCACATTAGGCAATTCCGAAGAGATGCGACTGATACTCAAGTATCAGCCATTTGAGTTGCCTGTGATACCCTTAGGCAACTTTTCTCCTCACACTGAGGATACTGTGCAGCGACTAGGATCTCTTCAGTCTCCATCTAGCCGTGGCGAGAAGCTGAGTTGTTCACCATGTCAAGTGAAGATTCTTCAAGTGATGAAGATGTCGTTGTGTCTTATTATAGAAAAAGGAAAATCCGAAGATTATGGCGCCATCCTTACATCGAAAGGAATATTAACTATTTGTTGGTGCTAAAGAGCTGGAAAAGTCGGATTCCGTAGCATTCTACCGAATGACCAAAGAATCATTCCTACACTTGATTGGCATTGTTTCTCCATCCATAGGACAGAGGAACACACAAATGTGGGAATGTGTGAGTGTAGGAGAGTGTGTTCACTAGCCATTGCGAGGCGACGCAGGAGACACAAGGGACGGGCGACCTTCTTAGCAGGTCGCGTGAGACTGATAGGATACGCGTCTCCTGGGAGTGGCGTCGTTTGTGTCTCCCCACCACTCAACATAGGAAGTGACTTCTAAGATACCCTCAAGATACTTGAGTACCAGTCGCGTCGCTTCGGAATTGCCTAATGTGAGGTTGGCCTAATCGTTAAAGAACCCAGAGGGAGAGCTAAAATGTAATTGACTAATTCATGCTGGGGAAGAACATTGCCAGTGATTCACCTTAGTAGACAAAATGTAGGACTCCCTGAGTAGAGTCGGGCTCAGGTCCACCAGAGCTGTTAGTAGGTGATGGGACCTCGTAGTTAAAGCCCGGGCATGAGTCACAAGAACTAACAAATAAATAAAAAAAGTTCAAAAATGTAAAAGTAATATTTTGTGCCGCGTCGAAACGTCTCTGTGCCGAAATGTCCAGCGCCGAAAAAAAATGTACGTTCCATTATGCTTATCTAAACTAACATTTTCAAATGTTCATCATAAAACATTTTCGTTTTTGATGAAATGAAGACGAGGTCCCTGGCATTGCAGGTATAACGAACAGAAGGTGAAATGTAATTTTTTCGTTCTCATTAAAAAGGGGTTAATTAAATATTTTAATTAAAAGTTTTAATTAACTTTTTTTTAAATATGAATGTAAATATGTAAATAAAGTTAAGTAATTTTCTTTAACTTTGAATCAAATTACTAAAATAAAAATTTACACTTCATTATAAAATACTATATTAAAAAATTACATATAGATAGATAGATAGAAGTCCCTGCTCGAGTCACGGATGTACAAATAACCATGAACTTCGTTATAGAGGCATAGCTAATATGCATTGTACATACGACCAGAGAAAAAAAAATGAAAAACATTTTTCAATAACACGAGTATCATTTGAAAATGTTTATAAATAAAAGAAAACAATTTTTTCAAAATATTTATAGATTGTTTATTACACTGAAATAATCCCCAATGCTTTAAAGTTGATGGTTTCAGTCAGAATTATCCAAAAATAAAGAAAAAAAAATTGAACCCTGCCTGTTAAGAATACAGAAATATACGTCACATATTCAACACGTGTTGGTACCATGTTTCTGATATGTACTTGTTTGGGCATATTTTACTGTCGGATTATTCGGATAGATAATCCGTGATTCTTACCCCTCTCTCTTGACCGAGAAGGCCCCGAAAGCCGGACTCAGCTCAAGAAGTTCAACCCAAGTCGTCCTCATGTTAAGTTTGTGCCAATTTAGCTCTCGTGTCAGGAGCACGGTCTTATAAGCCTTCTCCCGTGGTCTTAGCTACGCAGTGTGTGTGGAAAGTACAAATCGTGTGGTAGGTACTTCGCTTAGTTATCTCATGCAGTTTACATTGTGGGAAACAGCGTTCATAATGTGTTAAATATGTTTTCTAACTTTATGCTTGTGTAGAGATCACTCGGAGCAGTTTCGCCCTGTTCTTTCTCTATATAAGCCTGGCCAGGCAATATATACATTATACAATTATATCATTGTCCCCCACTTTATGTATCTTATAGATTCGACTGAGTCCAGTTCAAGACAGCAATCTGTAAGTACATAGTTAAGGAAATATTAATATATCAATATAATAACTTTCATCTCCCCCACTAGGGGAGTCACTTCCTGCCTCAGTATCAGTATAGACAGATCCAACTTTCATCTCCCCCATTAGGAGCCACTTCCTGCCTCAGTATCAGTATAGACAGATCCAACTTTCATCTCCCCCATTAGGAGCCACTTCCTGCCTCAGTATCAGTATAGACAGATCCAACTTTCATCTCCCCCATTAGGAGCCACTTCCTGCCTCAGTATCAGTATAGACAGATCCAACTTTCATACATTACTCCTGGTCCATAATAAGAATGATATCTCAAATATTTTCTATTATTTAATTAGCACTTTGAAAATTAGATCATTCATTGTTAATCCACTCCATTGTTAATCCACTCCATATTTACTGTCTTTGTTACATTATTTTTAATTTGTAATTACTTATTTTATTTATTTATGTTATTTATTTAGTTTGTTAAAGGTTCCTTTATATGTGTCATTATTGTTTTATATGTGTATTCCTTTACATGTGTCATTATTATGTTAAAATTGTAAAAGTAATGGTCTGTAATGTAAACAAACCCGTTGCCAAGACAACTGATGTCGAAGCGACGTTATTTTTTTTGGAACCCATTTGAAAAAAGAAACAGAAAATAAAGAAGAAAGAAACCTAAAGATGAAGAAAATAAAATAGAAAATCAACAGGAAGAAAGTAAGAACAACTTTAGAAGAAAAGGTAGCTTTAGGCCTAACCTTACAGTTATCAACTAACATTTGAGACATCAATTAAGAAACCAATCAACTTCAAAAAGAAACTAAATTTACAGGAAAAATTAATTCCACACCCAGGAAGAAAATAAAACAGTTAAAAGAAAAAAAGGAAGAAGAATTGGAGAAAATATAAACGCCAATGAAAAAAAGATCATTAGTTAAAAAACTGGTCGGTAGAAGGCTTTGAAAATTTTTGGAACAAGACAGTCAATCATTAAGAAGAGATTGAAAAAGAGAAAGAAGAGAAAAACGGCCCACATCAGATGGAAAAGCCAGCTCAAAATTTTGAAAAGGAAGCCTGTTCCAAAATTGATCCAATCATAGAGGACGGATCCAATTCAAGGCCGTAGAATGATCCGAAAGTGTATTTCACCGAAGTTTGAATACTGTTTTTGAAAAAAGTAGGAGTCAAAATTGAAAAGCAAAACCGCAGAAAATTAAAAGAATATTTAATAAGAAAGAAGAAAAAGAAACGAAGGAAGAAGACGCAAACATTTTTTTAAAGATGAAAATTATCAAGTTCCAAAAAACAAAACAGCGACGGAAAGACAATCTCAAGCCACCATTCGAAGGTGTTGTTCAGTTGTCCTCCAGTCTTTGTATAGGTCAAGCCTGTGTTCCGAGGTGTCTAATTTAAAAGGTATAACTCTTGTAAAAGTGGTGAAAAGTGGAGTATAATGTAAAGTAACATTGAAAAGAGGCCAACTGATGGAGGACGTACATTTTTTGTTTAATATTTGTATGTAAATAATGTTAATTTTTAATTTAGTTCAATGGCGTCATGAATGTGAGTAACCTTTATATTTTTTTCTAATGGCTGATCAGCAAATTTTAAATAAATTTTTCCAACTTTGTAAATTCATAATCATGTTTTAATTTATTTTTAATTCCCCAAATTTCTCTCAGCGAAGCTCAAATTTCAAAACTCATGGGGCTCCACGGACTACGCCTTTGAGGGATGTACCAATTTTTCGGGACATAATAGTTTATTTGTTTTCAGAATCATGCCGGGAGAAATTTCGATTTTTTTTGGATTGGTAAGATAAAAGTAATTGCAAGTTTTGTAGGGTTATTTATGAGATGTTTTTTTGGTTTGATATTAAGAGCTTCACTCAACCATATGGTAGATAAATTATTTTATTTTGTTAAATTATAGAATCCATTAAAATCCATTTTTTTAATTTTATTATTATTCAATTCATTTTTATTTAATTATAAGGTTCATTTAACAAAAAAAACTAGCAGGTCACTGACTCAATTGTATTGTATGGGGTGATCCCTTTAAAAAATAAAAATTATTATTATTATTATTTTTTTTTTTGTTTGGCTTTATGTACGGTGCATATTAGCCATGCCAATGTGTTATATATAATAATTTAAGACATCCATGACCCCGGGAGGGAGTTCTATCTACGAAATAAAACTCCCTCCCGGACGGGATTCGAACCCGCAAACCATGGTGAGACCATGCGACCAAAGCCCTACGCTCTAGCCCGCACGGCCACCATGGCCCATTTATTATTATTATATAATAGTTTTCATTCTCTTAGCACAATTTTCATTACTTTATGTTAAAGTTTGATTTCTCCCTGAATCAGCTAATTATCGATTTTAGTCCACTCAGAAGTGCTATGTCTACGAAAGTTTGTGCGTAGACAGTATTAAAAATACGTACCGATAATGTGTCGTTGTATAATACCTGACTAATAAACATTCACACTTCAAACCCATTGATTCTCCACCTCACAGATCCAATTTGGGTTACTAAAAGCCCAATAGCGAACATTTGGTGCTGTTACTTTCTCCATTAATTTCCTAGTTAATAAATAATAATAATAATATAATAAATTATAATAATGTTTCCTAATTAATTCATTGTCTGTCAACGTTAAACATTCATGATCCATTTTACCTACAGCTGTTGGGGTCCTGTTTTGACAACAGACCGCTCGCTAATTCTACTCCTTTCTCAGTAGTGTAGACTAGAGAGTTCTCTTTGTGGTTTACTTCGCCAACTCTACGAAGGACATATATGTAATCAGTCAGAAATTAGATGTTGAGTGTTTACCGGAATTTCATACTTTCCGATTCCTTGAATAGAAAATGAAAAAAAAAAAAAAAATGGCATGTCTGTATGTGTATTGATTTTAAGCCGAATCGACTCAAAGCGAAGGGGGAATCAATTCAACACAAAAACACTAATAACTGCCAATGTAAAGAATGTATCGACATGTAGTTTTACATGAGGTTCACCCGGCATTACCCGGAGTAACTCTAATCACTAAGCCACCGAAACCCCTTTCTGGATAATTACACTAAACAATCACTTATTGAAGCCAATTTTCTGGGTTCATAGCCAGACAAAATACAAAAGACCCCTTTCAGAATAGTAGCTAGTCAGACTAACCGCTCACCCCCCCCAAACACACAACCATCTATTCTCGTCTGAGGATAGTATCTCTAACCACCCCAAAAAGTCCCTTCTCAGCATAGAAGCAATCTTGTGTTTTTAGTAGATTTCTAAAGCATCATAAGCTGACAGAAATGAGCTTACAGGCTCACTGGTTGATAAGACCGCAAGACCTACGAAACTACAAACTTGCTCCCCTCAACACGATTTGGGATGTCAATCAAATTCTTACTTTATAATAACCTGGAGCGGATCTAGACCAACTTCTTGGAGGGGAGGGGTTATTTGATAATAATAACATATATATTTATATACTAGCTGTGTTAAGCAACTAGTTTTTATATACATATATTTTTATTATATTTATATAGTTATCTTTTTTTTTTTTTTTTTTTTTTTTTTTGCATTGGAGGGGGAAATGTTGTGACGCACATCCAGGGAAGGTAGCCCTGGATAGTGTGGGACTCGAGACGATTCACCATCACCATACCCACTAAAACCCCCTCCTTGCCGATCCTGATTCCCTTCCGCGGAACTGACGGTCTGTCATTACTTCGCGGAAGGGAGGAAGGGTGGCTGGTAACGCCCCTTCTTCTGTTTTATTACCGCTACTGTTCCTTGTCAGCCCTCTCCTGAAGGGCCAACCCGCCCATGATGAGCGCTGCAAAATCGCAGCCTTCATCCCACGACTCCTGGGAGCGCAGCATAGCGTCCACGTAACTGGTAGCAGTCAGCGGGGCGCCCATGCTGCATTCCAGATTTTTCCTTCCCTCCTCAAATCTGGGGCATTTGAGGAGGACATGCTCCGCCGACTCCGTCTCACCAAGGCACGCGGGGCAGTCTGGTGTTGTTGCTGCCCCGATTTTGTGGAGGTGCCCCCGGAACCCACCGTGTCCCGTGAGTACCTGGGTGAGGTGGTAATTCACCTCCCCATGCTTTCTGGTGAGCCAAGGCTCGACTCGAGGGATGAGCCGATGGGTCCACCGTCCCTTTGTGGACTTGTCCCATTCTTCCTGCCACTCCCTAATTGTCCTGGCCCTCTCTGGCTCTGCTGGACCAGGGCTGGCCCCCGCGTCCTGATAGAAGACCCGGTTCCTGTGGTCGAAGCGCTGCACCACCTCTTCCACCTGAACCGGGTCTTGTTTCCTTTTGAAGTGTCGCGTACGTTCCCGTGCCAAGAGGTCAATGGGGGGCAGCCCAGCAATTACATAGGCAGCGTCGCCAGAAACTGTTCGGTAGGCGCATGCGACTCTCAGTGCGCTTCGCCTGTGAGCGGGGGCGATCAGCCTCAGGTATGAGGGAATCCTCGTTGCATCTGCCCATGTCGGGGCCCCGTGCAGAAGGATGGATGTGCTGACTCCTGCCAGCAGTCTTCTCCTGCTCTGCCTAGGGCCACCGACGTTGGGCAGAATTCTCGAAATCGCCGCCGATGTCCGGCGGCCTTCGCTCCCACGTATTTGAGGTGCTCCCTAAAAGTGAGCCTCTGATCCAGCATTACTCCCAGGTACCTGATTGCCGGTTGGGTCTCGATAGTATAACCCTGGAAGGTCAGTGACATGTTGGTTCTGGCCTTTCTCCCGGTGAAGAGTACTGCATCCGTCTTGTGGATGGCCTGGGAAAGGCCCACAGAGCTCATCCAATGGTGTATCCGCTCCATGGCAGCCTGGAATTTGCGTTCCAGGTTTTCCAGATCATCAGCCACTATGACGATCCCTACATCGTCAGCATACGCCACCAAGGTAAGGTCTTCTGGCATTGGCAGGCTCAGCAAGCCATTGTACAGGATGTTCCACAGTGTGGGGCCAAGGACTGACCCTTGTGGAACTCCTGTAGTGACCTTGAATTCCCTGGTTCCGTCAGTGGTGTCCGCGAACAGCATCCTCTCGCTTAGGTAGTTCCTGATGATCTTCATCAGATACCTGGGGATCTTGAAGTCCCGTAAGAGGCTCTCCCAGATCTTGTCTCACCGAGCCGAGTTGAACGCATTGCTGATGTCCAACGTGACCATAAGGCAGTGCTTCCGGTTCCTTAGCGTCCCGGTTATTGCTGCACACACCAGATTCTTCACCTCTTCCACTGCATCTGTTGTTGACCTCCCTGGTCGAAACCCATACTGATTGTCGGTTAGGCCAGCCTCCACATGCTCGCGCAACCTCTCGTGGATGATGCCTTCCAGCACCTTCCCCGCTGTATCAAGGAGGCAGAGGGGTCTGTATGCCGAGGGATCACCTGGGGGCTTTCCCGGCTTCGGGATCAGGACAAGACGTTGCCTTTTCCATCGACCAGGGAAAACCCCCGCTCTCAAACACTTATCGTACACGTCAGCGAAGACCATTGGCCTGGCCTTCATTGCTGCTTTCAGGGCTCGGTTTGGGATTTTATCCAGCCCGGGTGCCTTGTTGGCACCGACGTGTCGACAGGCATTTATATAGTTATCTAAGAAATACTAAACTTTTATATATAAATTTTTATTAAATAAATACGATAGGCATACATATTTTATGTAATTTTTCTTTTAATATAACTAAATATGCATGAACCTATCGGATGAACCCGCGACCTTGAGCTCAGTAAGCAAGCACGCATACCACTGAGCTACCGGCACCCTCATTTTTTAAAAATAAATGTAAAAAATTATACAACAATCAGCTGATTTTGTTTTTTTATGGCTCCTTTTTATTGCCTGCCTATTTTTTAGAGCTTTTAATTTCACTGGAACTCGAGCACGTCATCCTATTTTTCTAAAATTTGCGCACATACGTGCCTAAAGACATACAATTTTTTTGTTTTTTTAGAAGACTTCTGTAGACGCATAATTGTTAATTAACAATTAACAATGAAGACAGCCATCTTGGGCTAATGAAGAGATACACTTATACAATTATTGCCAGTTGGTCAATTACCCAATGAAAGCGGGGACCTGTCATTGTCCTGCATTATTTAACATTTGATTCGGCCATCCATCGCTAACCACCCAATTAAACAATGAACAATTTGTTCTTTAATTCAAACCTTTGTAGCCACATTTTTTTGGGGGATTTGGCAGATCAAAGACAAAAAATTCGGTCTATTGGTCTCGTCACCTGATAGCCCATATCTTTCTAAAGTTCACCTTAAAAGGGATGCAGTTGAAAAACATCAAATCACAAGAAGCTGCATGAAAAGCCCTGTTAATTTCCCAGCTACACGAAAAATAGAGCAAGTTATGCAACCGGTAAAAACTCGATTTTGAGTTTTCATCTAAATATAATGTTTTTCATTCATGGCCCCTTATATCCAAAAAAAGAAAAATTTTGTGCACGATAACTTCAAATAGAATGTATATATCGATATGAAATTTTATCGGTGGGTTCAGAACCTGATAAGGACGCCACATATTGATTTTCAGCCAAATCAATGACAGGGAAAGGGGAATTAAAAGGATCCTAGCACAAAAACAATAATAACTGTTGAAGTAATGAATGAATGGCTATGAAATTCCAAATGTAGAACCAGAAGCTCATAAAGCGAATTTTCAGCCAAATCGGAAAGGGTGCGAGGAGGAGGCTCAACCCAAAAACCCCAATCAACCCCCCGTTGAAATTTAAATGAATTTATCTTCACGAAATTTTATATGAGGACTGAGGAGAAGCCACTTTGTAAGACACATAATGATTTTCAGCCAAATTGACTAAAGAGAAGGGCTATTGATAACTTAGTTGATTACAAATAAGTTGAGCTGGTGATAAATTGACTGTTTTTTTTTTTTTCTATTTTGTGTAATTTCTGTGATTATTCAGTTTTCTTCTCGTGGGACACCGTGTGATCATCTTAAGACACGGTTGGACTGCATAACTGCATTATATGTATATAAATATATATGTAATATGGTTCCACAGATATCCTCTCATGTAAACCAGAATTTGTTTATTTTTTAAAATATTTTCATTACAAATATCATTATTTATTATTAGTATTTACTCATTTCTATTGTTTTATTTATTTATTTTTATCTATTTTCTATAATTCGCACTTTGTGACCTGAGGAAGGACGTAAGAACATCCCAAAACAAACATGAAAAAATACACATTTTGGAAGAGTTATAAAAAAATATTTAGGGTTACGGTTAGGGTTTATGATTCATGCCCGGGCTTTAACTACGAGGTCATATCGCCTACTACCAGAGCGCTCTTTCGTCACTCTGATGGACATGAGCCCGACTCTACTGTGGGAGTCCTAAATTTTGCCAACCCTATATTTTTTATTCACCTAGGGAAGGGGTCTTTAACGAGTACCTACCTGACATCGTACAGGCTCGGGACCCTCGCTTAACGTCCCATCCGAAGGACGGCGTACTTAAGTTTATTTTACCTCCCAGATAAAATAAACTAAGGGCCTCGGTCGGGTTACGAACCCACGTTCTTGAGCTCAGAAGTCAAGCACGCATACCACTGAGCTACCGGCGCCCTCTAAAAAAATATTTATCATAATTTAAAATATTATTAAAAACTGTATTCATTATTTTTATAAGTATTATTATTTAGAATTTGTTTGCGATGGGTCGGTCTGGATTCTCGCGGAGATGTAGTGTCAAAGACTACAATGTGAGTCGATATCAGATGTGTGTTTTCTCCCTTTCTCCCAGGGAAAAAAAATTCGCAGGAATTAATTTCATACTGCCATTATTTAGTATATGAAAGTAATGTGTAGGCGCGTGCGATTTTCTTCAATTCATTGTACAGCGTAGTTTTGAGAGTGGCTTTCATGTAGGTATGCCTCGTATACCTATATATATGAAATGAATTTGAGATGGAGGAGGGAGAGTGGTCTGTACAGACGTGGTTGGTATAAGAAATATACCTATAACATATATTTTAAAATTCGTTACTATGCTTTTCCCTTTTTCCCCAATATTTCCCAAGGAAATTGAATGTTCGTTCTTTGAGGCACTATAATTTCGTTCATATCGGCCCCTATGTCAAATTTGAGGGCATTTCGATGTAGGAAATTTAATAAGGAACATTTTTGGTAGGTATAGATCAATTTTTCGATAGGAATAACTCTTTTCGCTTCCCTTCCTAAATAACCCTTTTCGCTTCCCTTCCTAAATAACCCTTTCAATTTTCTCTAACTTTAATTATTTACATTTAGAAACGTATGTTTTTTTCCGATTATCTCTGCTATTATCCCAGCTTCCACTGTATGATCACCCTAAGAAAGACTTTTATCCTTAAACAAAAAAATACAACGCTTAAAAAATGAAAATTTTAACAATAAACAGTGACAATTTTCCAAATAATTTAATCCATGTAATAATTACATAGGTATTAACATATTTAATGTTTTTTGCCAACTTTTCCTATTTGGTGTTCCATTATTTATTTTTTATTCCTTAGTATATATAACGACGACCGGCTATAACGATATAATTTTCCGGCTCCTTCAAAGTCGTTATTTGCGATATCCAGCCTATTTTTTTTTTTTTTTTCGGGATGCCATTTTTATAATAAAAACTTAAAAACAAATAATAAATGAAAAACATACCTTTATGTTATACGTTATGGTGGCGGTGGGGGGGACGACGACGTTTACGTAAGACGAGAATGGATGAGGTAGTCGGCACAGTGACTGCACAGAGGGCTGAGGAATGACTGTGGGCGTGGAGAGAGCAGCCCTATGTAGAAAGGGTGGGGGTTGGAAGAGGCGTGGTCTGGCTGGGGGGGGCGGGGCTCCACTAACGCCATTCTACCCTCCCCCTCCCTCTCTCACCGCAATTAGCCTGGATTTCCCCCCCACCTCCAATTGATCCTGATCCGGATTTTCTACCCCCACCACCCCCAACTCGGCCAACCTCTTCAACCACCTCCCCCCCAACCCTTCTCCCTCCTTCTCAATTGCTCCTATTAATTACTCAAATGTCCCCCCCCCCCCCTCCAACCCCCTCACCCCCGCTGGCCTTTTTTCTTTTAAAGAATTATGACTTTCAGAATTGTCTAAGAACAATATCTCGTTTGTTCTCCATTGTAATAGAAACAGACAAAATAAAAAGATAATATTATACAGAGATGAATTAATTATATGGCAAAAAGCCATGAACCTAACTGAAGGAAAAATTATTCTCCAGAGAGTAGCATGAGAAAACTTGCTAAGGAGGGGGGGGGGGGGGGGTCAGAAATGGTAGATATTTTGGTGACCATTCGTTCGGACTAGAGAAGCCTCCTTCTTCCGCTCTAACCACTGAGCCATCCGTTTCATATTAATCTTATAATTATTAACCAGATCTTATAATTATTAACCAGAAATAAAAATTTTAATGAAACAAAAAATCTTGAATAAATGAGCGGCAAAGTACTATATCAATACATGGCTTACATAGACCCTTCTGTACCCTCATACCAAATGTTGTGTCGATACATTCATTACATCAACACTCGTGCCAAAGGAAACGTTAACTACTCTCTATTACGCCTATTTACATTCCATAATCAGTTACGGTTTAATACATTGGGGATCATGTAGCTCGAGTATTAATATTTTCAGACTTCAGAAAAAAGCATTAAGAACAAGCTGCAGAGAAATATTTAAACAACTTAAAATCCTGCCTTTGCCATCGCTGTTTATATTTGAAACATTAATGGTTATTAGGAAAAATAGAAATATTTTCCCTCGCAACAATACTAGTCACGATTACGATACCAGGAAGAAAGAAGACTTTCGAATAACTAAACATTGCTCTTCTCTTTTTGAAAAAAGTATAACTCATAAAGGAATTAATTTATTTAATGCCCTTCCCCACTTCTTGAAGTCAATAGATACAATAAAAAAATTTAAATTTCAACTAAAAATATTCATGTTAGAGGAAACCCTTTACACGGAAACGGAATTTTATTCTCACTGTTCAAAAAGAGTAATATAATCACAATAAAGAATCGTTTTTCATATCCAAAATCATTATTTGATACAAAGCTTTCATTTTTATATTTTGGGCAGAGTTCCTCCACACCTTAAAAGTCAGTCCAATGTACATTATTGTTTTATTTATTCATTTATATATATTTTTTTTATTTTAGACATTTCCATACATTCATTTATAATTGACGAATTATATATATATATATATATTATTTTTCATATATTGTTATAGTTACATTGTTTTCTTTCTTTTCTATATCTCGCCACATTGGGACCTGATGATGGGACGTAAGAACGTCCCGAAACATCGTTGGGGGATAAAGACACTTCCGAAGAGTTTTCTTTGAAAAATAGTTAGGTACCTATCTTAATTTTTATTAAATTGAAAAATGTGTCTACTTATTATGAACGTATCTTGTATTATTATTTTTATTTTTTTTATTTTTTTTTTATATACTCAAATATTTTTAAGTATTTATTTGTACAGTTTTTATTAATTTAATTTTACTTTTTTTAATGTTTTTTTTTTGTTACTACTAATCATAGATGTGTTAGACTCAAGAAGTTATAAATCTAATTTATAAGCTATCATAATGTATAAATTCATTTGACGTATCCTATTACCATGTATTGGTTTAACGGAAATAAATTATTATTATTATTAATTATTATTATTATTAGGGTTTATTATTTGAGACCTCCCCCCACTCCTTCCCTTCGGCTGGTCCCGCCCTTAAGGAGGTTTTAATTTATATATGAAAACTCGTGTCAATACATTCATTACAACGGCAGTTATTGGAGTTTTTGTGTTAAGCCACCCCCTTAATCCCAAGCAGATTTGGCTGAAAATCAAGGTGTTATCTTTATGGGATTCTGGATATATACGTAAAATTTCGTGTCGATAAATTCATTATATCCGGAGTTATCGTGTTCACAAACACAAACACAAACAGCAATGTATTTTTACATAACTTGCTCTGTGCTGCATACAGCTGAGGTTGTATAAGCTTTGTGACTTCAAGTTACAGGTGAGCCAACCTCAGCCTCTTCTACCCTCAACAGTAGTATTTCGAGAAATCCCTTAGAGGGTGCTCACATCATGTGAGCAATGTCCATTTTAGAATACAATTTTATCTTTTTTATCAAGTATTTTACAATTTTATAATTAACAACAACAAAAACTTTATTTGGACCAGAACAAACTTAGTTCTTCAGACAAAATATTACATGAAATTATAAAATAATGTGATGGTACAATCTCGGCTTGAGCCTACTGTTAAGAGTAGGCTGGCCAAGATTATAGTAGGCTGGCCAAGATTATAGTAGGCTGGCCAAGATTATAGTAGGCCTTTCCAGAACACAGGCCTAGTCTTGGTAGTTCTCTACTAAGGACCTAAGACAGGCTGCGACTTGAGGAACTCTCAACTCATGGATTTGGCTGTTCTGGACAAACCATGGTTCATTCAGAGGCACACGAAGAATGATGTTCTGAAATGTTAACAGGATGAGAAGTAATGTTTTCTACAAGAGGAGTTACCATGAGTGGATGGAAACTTTTTTTCACAGGTTGTAAAATAAGATATAGTCTGACCTCTCACAGATTTTATTGATTTTTCCTAGCCGGCTTTCGAGGCTGCCTTCAGTTGAGGTTGCAGTCTGATAAAATAATTTTGAAAATAACATAATTTAGAATGTTTTAATAAATACGATTTTTTATAAAAGTTAAAGTAAACGCACATAAAAACTATCTAAAAAACAATTTAAAATTTTAAGGATGGGGGACAGATATGATACTTCTGTGCCCCATCTGAGCCAACTCTGAGTTGACTCAGATGGGGCACAGGAATCACATATCTGTCACCATCCTTGAAATTTTAAATACAGAGTTAAATTGTTTTTTATATAGTTTTTATGTGCGTTTATTTTAATTTTTATAAAAAATCGTATTTATTAAAACATTCTAAATTATGGGTTTTTCAAAATTATTTTATCAGAAAGCGTGATGATGAGGGCAACCTCGAAAGCCGGCTAGCAAGAATCAATAAAATCTGTGAAAGGTCAGACTATATCTCATTTTGTAACCTGTGAAATAATCACTTCTCAGTACATCAGCCATCTTCACATTAGTAGATGGAGACGTTTTAAACGGGGTGTAGGCTTGTGTGAATTTTGCGTTAATGTAAACTTTCCATCTGAGTCGCCTGATTAACAATCCACCAAGGACAGCTTGGTCTTCAGGGAAGGGGAGTCCTTCTATCCGCAGCCTATTCTGGTCTTCTGTCAAAAATCGGCGAAGGGCAAAAATCTTTGTTTCAGTTTTACTGGCATTTTACCGGAGCTTCCATCGAGCAAACCAGCTTGAGACGTGGTTGACAGAAGCTTGTAAAATGTGAAGTACCATCTGTAAGTCTTGATGTTGGCGTAACGTCTGCATATAGTGCTAGGGTGGTGATTCACGGCTCAGGGATGTCACAGTGGTATAAGCTGAAGAAGAGGGGTTAGCTACCTGTGGCATACCTGTCAGAATACTGCTCTTGGTGCTGAGGATGTTGTTCTCCAAAACAAATCGCAAGTACCGTGGAGCCCATGTGATCCTTAGCTTATATCGGAGAACTTGATGCCCCCACGGAAGGCAGTGGTTGTGTATTATTTCTGTTCGAAGCCATATAACACTATTTTTTCCGTGTGGCTGTTGCACAAATTAATGGTTACGTTTGAAGCCATATTGATGAACTGGAACAATTCCTGAGCTTTCCTGGTGAGATCCCAGTCTTTTTAATATTACTCGTTGGTAGGTTTTCGATGACAAGTGCAGAAGGCTTATGGGCCTATGGCTGTCTGGCTCTTGATTGGGCTTTGCATCCTTGCGGAAGGCTACTGTGCATTCTTTCAATATCGGGGAAAGCCGCTCCATGGTAGACATGCATTCAACAGGCCGTTTAGGAATGCTGTACTCTTGGTTGACAGCTTCTTCAGTTCTATGTTCGGAATGAGGTCCTTATGGCATTTTGGATTTAAATATAAAACTTCATGTCGATACATTCATTACACCGGATGAATTGGGATTTTTGAGTTGAGCCCCCCTCCCTGATCCCTTCTTCTCCTTTGGCTGATTTAGCTGAAAATCAATAGATGTCGTCCCTAGAGGGCATTGCTTTTACATATGAAATTTAATGACAATGCAGTCGTAATAACGGCATTTATTAGAGTTTTTGTATTAGACGCTTCCCCTTCCCCATGACCGATTGACTGAAAATCAATAGGTCCGTAATAGAATAAGTAGAACCGACAGGTCAAAGTCAAGCGTATTAAGTATTTGCTCTCCCTCTAAATGTTCGATCTCTTTATTTGGTGAACTCTTACTCATTTGGATCCAGGTCCATGTCTGGAATTGTGGATCGACATCTGGAATATAGAGATCGACGATTTAGAGAGAGCTGAAACTATGTGTAAGTCGGGTTTTTACTCAAATTTGAAGATTTCAAAGCACGTTTTTATCTTATAGGGAAGCTTCTGAAATTCTGGAACCGTAGACCCAGGTCTGACTCTGTAGTGGTATCGCAGTCGGCAGGTTCACCCAGAACAATCTAGCTAAAGTTTATCTGCCGCCTGGTTTTTCAGGAAATATGGAGAAATATGGAGAAAGGCGCCACAAGAACCACCTATATTTTATATTCCTTCTTCGGCTATTTTGGCTCAAATCAACCAGATCAATTTTTCATCTTTACTTATGGTTGACTATCGTCATATCTGGTTGAATTATATCTACCGTTATTGTTGTATTAATGTATTTTTCAAAAAATGAAAGGAATCGGTGCCAAGGACAACCTATATTCTACATTTCCTCTTCGACTATTTTAGTTGGGATCAACTAGAATATATTTTTTACTTCGAAATTTGATTTTGAGTTCAAAGCGGAATTCCTTGTTTTCCGAACCTCTGATTACAAAGATGAAAAAAAAAGTCTATATGTTATATGCTTAATTGATTAAATTAGTTCTAGTAGCTCAGCCGTTGAGACAGTTTGATGGGCCTTTGTAACCCTTAAAATGGCTGCTCTCTGGACTGCTACAGCCGTGAATACTCCGGCGCATCACTAGGTGTGTGATCGCACCTGGGGTCTCAATATGCCGCCCGTGGATCGTTGAAGCCAGAGGGAACTGGGCATCGGGTCAGTCTCTCATCAGTAAAGCCGAGGTTTTAATACGTGAAAAGGCCAGTTTATTGGCGTAGCCCCAGTTGCTTATATCGTCTATAGCTGCCTGCGCACGAAGAATCTCTGTCCGAGCATCACCCAAAAAAGGCTGTAAGTATATTCTTGAAACATACTGATTATCAGTATGATGATCCCACTTAAACATAGGCGACTTTGTGGCATCCCAGTATTTTATTTTAGGGGGGGGGGGGGGGGGGGGGGGGTTGTTTAGGCATTGGGGGCTGATAATGAAGAGGCGATACATTTTTTTTTTTTTTTTTAGGGTAAATGATCTTTTTGTGCCCGCTAAAAAGAGGCACGATTCTGTTCTGGATAACTGACTCCGTTTAACCGAATTACTAAAAGTGTGTATGAATGCATATTTTTGATAGAATCTACAACGTAATTAGAAGCACATATTTACTACCGGGCAACGCCGGGTGTACTGACTAGTAGATGAATAAATCCCATGAATATATTGTAGCCATGTTGGTACCAGTACCTTAACCCGGTATATCAATGTTGTTGTCTTTCTGACCAAGTAAGTGTATCTGGCATTGGTTCAGTATAAGATGGCGTAGGGGGAAGAAGGAGACAGGGGTTTATTGATGGGGACTGCCGGTTGCCGGTTCTCCAGACAAACAAACAGGCAAGTATCTTCTCTGATTGTCTCCTTATTGGTAAAGTTAGCCAAGAGAGGGAGCTGATTGGACAATTCCCCCCCGGCAATCCTCCAATCACACTTCCCCTTCCTTCCTCCCTCTCCAATAACACTCCAATAGCCGATATTCTTTTCATACCCCCCCCCCCCCCCCACCCCCCTCCCCCCTCCCCTATACAATACAAACCTCAACCAACCAATACAAAGTTATTACTTCTCTTTCTCAGAGGAAATAGATGAAAATACTTTTTTCCGCAGGGGTGACTCCTTTAGATTGAACGACAACTTCGATATTGATACTCTGCCTTGGGCAATTTTCCCTGACAAGAGGTTCGAGGCATTCTACAAACAGATTGAAGATGTCTTCTCTATAGAAACATTTTATAAAATCATTTTCTAATTACAGATTCTTAAAAAAACAATTGTGCTGAATGATACTGCATGGAACTTTCCCATAGGTTGTTTGTGGGCTTCTACAGTCGACTGGTAGTATTCCGTACCTACTTAAACACATTTTTGAAATCAAATTAGGAGCATTACTCAGTAACTTCAACAAAACTCACAAACCGGAAGGTTCCGTGCAGTTCCACCAGAGTCTTGCGGGACATGAGCTGTCACTATCCTATTCAGAACCTATAAAATGATCTCATAGCCACCTTCATAGCAGCAATACATTCTCAGTTATATCCACCAAAAAAAGGGTAGGCAAAATTTAGGACTCTTATAGTAGTCGGGCTCATGTCCACTAGATCGACGAAAGAGCGCTCTGGTATTAAGCGATAGACCTTGTAGTTAAGCCCGGGCATGAGTTAGTTATTATGACTCATGCCCGGGCTTTAACTACGAGGTCATATCGCCTACTACCAGAGCGCTCTTTCGTCACTCTGGAGGACATGAGCCCAACTCTACTGTGGGAGTACCTCTGAATCACTAAAATAAAAATAAAAAACAACTTTAAAGAATTTGAAAATTGCGCAATATTAAATAGTGTTTGAGAAGAGAGATGACAAATGTTGACATAAAAAACGAATTGGGCCCCAAGAAGACTAAGTTAAATCAAAAAAACAAAATGTCGTCCAGAGCTGTTTACTTAACTCGAGATGAGTTTTTAAATTGAAATTTCCCTTTATTTTATATTTTTTATGTATATTTCTTAAAGAAGTCGATTTTGGGAGGGGGAGATCCGAACCAACATAGTTATGTTGGGAGGGGGAGATCCGAACCAACATAGTTATGTTGGGAATGGCCCCTTTCAAGTGGATTGTCTGTAAAAACAGCTTTTATTTGCAAGTTTTTTTGTGAGGAAATTCAACCCCAACCACTTTTTATTTTCATACTCTCTTTCTGTTCTATTTGAAAATGACATTTATACATTTTAGGGTTCCGTTACTGGAAGACCGTATACAAAACCCCCTTAACGAATGTTTGACGTCTGATTTGTTGGGACCTATTGAAGCTGCATTACTGGAACGGTGGCAAGGTAGCAATACCGAAACTACTCCCATAGATTTTGTCAAATAGACAACATTTTTTAAAAACATACTTTTTTTTTAAATTTTTTATTAAGTATTTCACAATATCTCTGTAAAATATGTTAATTTAGTTAGTTATTATGACTCATGCCCGGGCTTAAACTATGAGGTCATACAGCCTACTACCAGAGCGCTCTTTCTTCACTGGTGGACATGAGCCCGACTCCACTGTTGGAGTCCTAAATTTTGTCTACCCTACATTTTTATTCACCTAGGGTAGGGGTCTTTAACGAGTACCTGACATCGTACAGGCTTGGGGTCATCGCTTAATGTCCTATCCGAAGGACGGAGTGCTTAAGTTTTTTTTTTTACCTCCCAGATAAAATAAACTAAGGGCACCTGTCTATATAATATATATTATATACAAATATATTATATTTGAAAGCAATGAACAAAAAAATTCCTTTTTACGGATTCGTTTTGTTCTTCAAACCTTTTCATTCTTCAGCCGCGTAATAATTTCCATTTTATCTTTTAATGAAAGCACTACTCGTTTCCTTTTTGCCAACATGTAAGTTTTACTTAAAATATGTGACCACTAACTAATTCAATGTACACCTCACAATGAATGATTTGAAACTGAGAGCATTGACTGGTTACCGACCATACGAATGGAAAGGGATTCAGTGGAAAAATCCAATGAACAAATTTTACTTAGACATACAAGTTAGTCCTTAGTAAACCAATATTGACTATCTGCCCGTCAAACTGAATTCGTCGAAAAACTGATATCCCTTACAGCTAACAAAGCTCTTTCTAAGAATTAATTAGGCTTCCCTCATGGAAAAACTAATTTGATTTTTTTTTCCATGAAGCCAGTTCGGATAATTGAACATTCGGATAATGGACTCTCTACTATAGGCAAAATTTAAGACTTCCACAGTAGAGTGGGGCTCATGCACACCAGCGTGACGGAAGAGCGTTCTGGTAGTAGGCGATATGACCTCGTAGTTAGACCTGAATCAATAACTATAAAGGCAGAAATAGTATAAGTCTAGGACCCTTATGTCCCAATTAATTTTTTTCATATTCATATTCACCCAACACCGATTACCTGCAGAAAGAAACAGTTTATTTTATACTTTTCAGTGTAGGTACTGTAATTGAAAAACATAATTTATTATTTCTATTTTAAGATTTCTCAATTTTTTTTTTTTTTGCCTTTATGTACGGTGCATATTAGCCATGTCAATGTGTTACATAGTTATATTTATGACATCCATGGCCCCGGGAGGGAATTCTATCTACGAAATAAAACTCTCTCCCGGATGGGATTCGAACCCGCAAACCATGGTGAGACCACGCGACCAAAGCCCTACGCTCTAGCCCGCACGGCCACCATGTCCCCCAACAATTTCTTTTTTTTTCTTACTTTCTAGTGATTTGCCTGCATCTTAAACCTGTCGTAGGGGGCCATGGTGGCCGTGCGAGCTAGATCGTATGGCTTTGGTCGCATGGTCTCACCACGGTTTGCGGGTTCGAATCCCGTCCGGGAGTGAGTTTTATTCCGTAGATAGACTTCCCTCCCGGGGCCATGGATGTCGTAAATAATTAGATAACACAAGTGGACATGGCTAATATGCATCGTATATAAGGCCAAAAAAAAAAAAAATTAATATGTCACAATACGACATTTTGTATTCAAAGCCCCATAAGGGCGACCCTATAGTGCTAATATATGTATTAATTTTCAGCCAAATCGGACTAAGGGAAGTGAGAGATCAGAGGAAGGGGCTTAACTCAAAAACGTTAAAAACTGCCAACAAAATGAATGTATGAACACGAAATTTAGTATGATGATTGAGAACTCCCTGAGTAAGATACCTAGATATTGAGTTTCAGCCAAATAGGTGAAGTGGTTTCAGAGGGAGAGCGACAACTTAATTGATTGAACTAATTGTCGAACTGCGCTGGGGAAGTACATTGGCGTTGATTTACCGATGGCTTTTTTGTTTCATTCAAAATGTTAGAAAATATGAAATTCCAGTGGAAAACTTAATTTCTGACCGATTACATAACTTCATCTAACTTCATTTACTTTGAAAAATGGTAATGGGCCAGCTGATAGCCTCTCAGATCAGTGTAATGCAGAACTATGGTGGAATTGGATACGCAGCCTCTTCCTGTGGTGATTTAGGATACAGTTGGAGACAGAAGATATTCTAAATAAAATAAAAAACAATGTAGATATCTCGATAACTTTAGGGGTTGGATGTTATGTGATTTACAAATAAGAAGAAACACGACCAACTGTATAGTGCATTGAGATAACCGGTATATCACAAAGTTCAACATTGCATTACTGCAAGTGCAGTATGGCAGCCAGTACACACAGACAATATGTGGCTACTAATCGGCTATTCTTGTGGGTCTTCTAACAGATTGTACCATGTTGACTGGCAAATCCGGATTAAATTCTTTTAGTCAAAACAAAAGGTAAACAAAATAATCCAGTGAGGGGGCGGGGAACCAAATCATGGACAAATATTTGCCATGGTTGGGGGGGGGGGGGGGGGGGGGGGGGGGCTGACAAATGGTGTGCCCCCCGGCAACCAGAACCACAGTTTTATACAAATAGATCCCGCCCCCTTGCCCACTGCCTCCATTACATCACTACTGGCCCTATTCTCCACTAAAAATTATCAGCCTATTATCGATGGACGCAATACTCCAAACCATACCTATTTCATCTATTTTCATTTTAAAACAAACACTACGATTGTTTACAATATCTTTCAACGTGTATGAAGTTTTGGAGCAAATCCATCTCAAAGATAATCAACAGATAATAACATTTCTTTCCATTAAAACATAAAATGGTAAGAGGGCGCTGGTAGCACAAAATAGGTTTCTTATATGGGAGGTGACAAAACCACCTTGGGGTCGCACAGGCTCGGGACCGTTGCTTAACATGCCATCCGAAGGACGGCGTGCTCAAGGTTTTTTACCTCTCAGATAATAATCCAAACTGCCTCGGCCGGGTTTCGTATTCTTGATTTTCAGCTCAATAGGCTAGACGGTACCTCTGAGCTACCTACCAGCGCCTCTAAACATTTTTAGTTGAAGTTTTAATTTTTTTATTGCTTCTATTGTTTTCAAGAAGTGGGGAAGGAAATTAAAAAATTAATTAAATTTATTGTTATACCTTTTTAAAACTTACAGCGGAATATAGTAGTCATTTGAAGGAGCGGACAGTACCTACTGACGAAGACGAACAAAACGTCCTAACAACCATGGATCCGATTCTCACTCTCCAGGTTATTGGACTTGTTCTTGTTTTTATCTAGAAGTTTGTTTTCGTACTTAGTACTTTTAGTACCATCAACTAAGCTTATTCCTAAATCTCTCTACTGAAATGTCTGAAGCCACGCAACAACATAATTTAATGTGTAACAAACCAACTTTCGTTAGTTTTATCGTTTCGTTTCCAATTCCCACATTATTATCTCAAGTGGTCAATTTGCAGTGAACATTCTAATTTGACAAAGGAGAGGAGAGCCAGGCAAATCAATAAAGGAAAAGTCAAAATTGTTTGAATATAATAATAATTTGACAAAATAATAATTGTAATATAAAATAATAAAATAGGTACCTATATAATATATTATAAAGAATATAATTAATTATAATTAATATATTAATATTAATTATATTTTAAAATTATAAATTATTAATATAAATTATAAATAATTAATATATTATAAATTAAAAATATATTATAAAAATAATAATTGACTAAATAATAATTTGACAAAGGAGAGGAGAGCCAGGCAAATCAATAAAGGAAAAGTCAAAATGGTTTATACTTTATTTCACTTTTTGATAACAAATAAATATGTAAAATTAACATAAATCAACTAATACTTCAATTCAGAATAACATTTATGGTTAATTATAGTGGTAGAACTGGAGACATCGGTGGCCAGAAGTCAGTTCCATCCAGTTCTGGTAGTCGAGTGTCGAGTTGTGTGTTAGCAGACATGGGACAGGGAACATGAAATTCCAGTGAAAACTCAACATCGAATTTCTGATGGCCGAATCAGCTGTTTTGGAAAGGGGAAGATCAGTAGTGGGGAGATGAGTAGTGGGGAGATCAGTAGTGGGGAGATCAGTAGTAGGGAGATCAGAAGTGGGGAGATCAGTAGTGGGGAGATCGACACAAAAACCCTCATAACTTCTCATAGTGTATGAAATGTATTAGGACGAAATTTCTTATGACGATTTCTTGAATAGACACCTATCGACTTTCAACAACATTGGCAGATCGGTTTCAGAGGGAGAGGAAAATCTTAGTTGAATCATTCGGGCTGGGGAAGTACATTACAAATGATTCACCGACATCCTTTTTTTCTCTCTGGATGTCAGTTTGGCTCTGTTTCTCCTCTAATAAAATAAATCAAGAAGGAAATGTCAAAAAACTAAGATGAGGGAGAGGTAATACGAGGATAGTGGGTGAGGATAGCGGAGGTCACTCGGCCATTGCCACCTCTGGGACGTGCAGGTACATCAGTAGTCTAGGAGAGCCCTGTTGGCCCTTCGGACAGTTCAAAGGGTCCGGTTACTAACACAGCTCTTAGTAACCGCTCTGCAACAAACGGTAACATGTAACATTTAACACGACTGACATATAAAACGTGTATATGACAAAACTACAAAAAAGGGGTTTTTTCCTGAAGAAAACCTGACCAGAAAATATAATCCAAGAAATCTTTCAAACATGAGATACCGTACGAATCGACCTCAAGCAAATCCCAAAAGACAAAATTCCGGTGAAAACAACATCTAGCAGGTTAAAGCCCGAGCATGAGTCGCACAAACTAACATTGTATACTTTTCATAAATGGCAAATTAATATAAAATAACAAATTTGGATGGAGTGTTGGTGCTGGAGAGAGACTGGACCGCTCCAGAGCAGGAGCTTCCTTCTTGGACGTTCCAGGTAACCTTCACGATATGGACTGTAAAACTAGCAACTCCCAGTTCTCCATGGATAAATGAACCTGAGATCTGCCCCTTTCTCACGTCACATAAAATTCTCTGGCCATGGATGTTGTATATAACTAAATAATATTTTTAGAGACATGGCTAATATGCATCGTACGTAAGGCCAAAAGAACAAAACAGAAAAAAGAAACTTATCTTCCAAGTTATATAACATTCAAAAAAGGGGGAAGGAAGAGCCTTTGGGGAGGGGGGGGGGGGGGGGGGCAAGGTGGTTTTTTTTTACAACAATAATGTGTGGCCTATCATTTCAAGAAGTGGTGGGGGGAATACGATGATACGTTACTAGCTGTGGTGCCCGGAGTTGCTCGCAAAGTCACTTCCTTACATGGCTTTTCCAAACTTTCATGAACATCCAAAAGAAGGTTATTGCTTCTAGGACACTTAGCTGTAGAAAGTGCAACACGATAAAGAGGATAGTGCACTCTCCCGTACAGCGCCGAGTATTGCTTCTAGGACACTTAGCTGTAGAAAGTGCAACATGATAAAGAGGATAGTGCACTCTCCCGTACAGCGCCGGGTATTGCTTCTAGGACACTTAGCTGTAGAAAGTGCAACATGATAAAGAGGATAGTGCACTCTCCCGTACAGCGCCGGGTATTGCTTCTAGGACACTTAGCTGTAGAAAGTGCAACATGATAAAGAGGATAGTGCACTCTCCCATACAGCGCCGGGTATTGCTTCTAGGACACTTAGCTGTAGAAAGTGCAACATGATAAAGAGGATAGTGCACTCTCCCGTACAGCGCCGGGTATTGCTTCTAGGACACTTAGCTGTAGAAAGTGCAACATGATAAAGAGGATAGTGCACTCTCCCGTACAGCGCCGGGTATTGCTTCTAGGACACTTAGCTGTAGAAAGTGCAACATGATAAAGAGGATAGTGCACTCTCCCGTACAGCGCCGGGTATTGCTTCTAGGACACTTAGCTGTAGAAAGTGCAACATGATAAAGAGGATAGTGCACTCTCCCGTACAGCGCCGGGTATTGCTTCTAGGACACTTAGCTGTAGAAAGTGCAACATGATAAAGAGGATAGTGCACTATCCCGTACTGCGCCGGGTATTGCTTCTAGGACACTTAGCTGTAGAAAGTGCAACATGATAAAGAGGATAGTGCACTCTCCCGTACAGCGCCGGGTATTGCTTCTAGGACACTTAGCTGTAGAAAGTGCAACATGATAAAGAGGATAGTGCACTTTCCCGTACAGCGCCGGGTATTGCTTCTAGGACACTTAGCTGTAGAAAGTGCAACATGATAAAGAGGATAGTGCACTCTCCCGTACAGCGCCGGGTATTGCTTCTAGGACACTTAGCTGTAGAAAGTGCAACATGATAAAGAGGATAGTGCACTCTCCCGTACAGCGCCGGGTATTGCTTCTAGGACACTTAGCTGTAGAAAGTGCAACATGATAAAGAGGATAGTGCACTTTCCCGTACAGCGCCGGGTATTGCTTCTAGGACACTTAGCTGTAGAAAGTGCAACATGATAAAGAGGATAGTGCACTCTCCAGTACAGCGCCGGGTATTGCTTCTAGGACACTTAGCTGTAGAAAGTGCAACATGATAAAGAGGATAGTGCACTCTCCCGTACAGCGCCGGGTATTGCTTCTAGGACACTTAGCTGTAGAAAGTGCAACATGATAAAGAGGATAGTGCACTATCCCGTACAGCGCCGGGTATTGCTTCTAGGACACTTAGCTGTAGAAAGTGCAACATGATAAAGAGGATAGTGCACTCTCCCGTACAGCGCCGGGTATTGCTTCTAGGACACTTAGCTGTAGAAAGTGCAACATGATAAAGAGGATAGTGCACTTTCCCGTACAGCGCCGGGTATTGCTTCTAGGACACTTAGCTGTAGAAAGTGCAACATGATAAAGAGGATAGTGCACTCTCCCGTACAGCGCCGGGTATTGCTTCTAGGACACTTAGCTGTAGAAAGTGCAACATGATAAAGAGGATAGTGCACTCTCCCGTACAGCGCCGGGTATTGCTTCTAGGACACTTAGCTGTAGAAAGTGCAACATGATAAAGAGGATAGTGCACTCTCCCGTACAGCGCCGGGTATTGCTTCTAGGACACTTAGCTGTAGAAAGTGCAACATGATAAAGAGGATAGTGCACTCTCCCGTACAGCGCCGGGTATTGCTTCTAGGACACTTAGCTGTAGAAAGTGCAACATGATAAAGAGGATAGTGCACTCTCCCGTACAGCGCCGGGTATTGCTTCTAGGACACTTAGCTGTAGAAAGTGCAACATGATAAAGAGGATAGTGCACTCTCCCGTACAGCGCCGGGTATTGCTTCTAGGACACTTAGCTGTAGAAAGTGCAACATGATAAAGAGGATAGTGCACTATCCCGTACAGCGCCGGGTATTGCTTCTAGGACACTCAGCTGTAGAAAGTGCAACATGATAAAGAGGATAGTGCACTATCCCGTACAGCGCCGGGTATTGCTTCTAGGACACTCAGCTGTAGAAAGTGCAACATGATAAAGAGGATAGTGCACTCTCCCGTACAGCGCCGGGTATTGCTTCTAGGACACTTAGCTGTAGAAAGTGCAACATGATAAAGAGGATAGTGCACTCTCCCGTACAGCGCCGGGTATTGCTTCTAGGACACTTAGCTGTAGAAAGTGCAACATGATAAAGAGGATAGTGCACTTTCCCGTACAGCGCCGGGTATTGCTTCTAGGACACTTAGCTGTAGAAAGTGCAACATGATAAAGAGGATAGTGCACTCTCCCGTACAGCGCCGGGTATTGCTTCTAGGACACTTAGCTGTAGAAAGTGCAACATGATAAAGAGGATAGTGCACTCTCCCGTACAGCGCCGGGTATTGCTTCTAGGACACTTAGCTGTAGAAAGTGCAACATGATAAAGAGGATAGTGCACTCTCCCGTACAGCGCCGGGTATTGCTTCTAGGACACTTAGCTGTAGAAAGTGCAACATGATAAAGAGGATAGTGCACTCTCCCGTACAGCGCCGGGTATTGCTTCTAGGACACTTAGCTGTAGAAAGTGCAACATGATAAAGAGGGTAGTGCACTTTCCCGTACAGCGCCGGGTATTGCTTCTAGGACACTTAGCTGTAGAAAGTGCAACATGATAAAGAGGATAGTGCACTCTCCAGTACAGCGCCGGGTATTGCTTCTAGGACACTTAGCTGTAGAAAGTGCAACATGATAAAGAGGATAGTGCACTCTCCCGTACAGCGCCGGGTATTGCTTCTAGGACACTTAGCTGTAGAAAGTGCAACATGATAAAGAGGATAGTGCACTATCCCGTACAGCGCCGGGTATTGCTTCTAGGACACTTAGCTGTAGAAAGTGCAACATGATAAAGAGGATAGTGCACTCTCCCGTACAGCGCCGGGTATTGCTTCTAGGACACTTAGCTGTAGAAAGTGCAACATGATAAAGAGGATAGTGCACTTTCCCGTACAGCGCCGGGTATTGCTTCTAGGACACTTAGCTGTAGAAAGTGCAACATGATAAAGAGGATAGTGCACTCTCCCGTACAGCGCCGGGTATTGCTTCTAGGACACTTAGCTGTAGAAAGTGCAACATGATAAAGAGGATAGTGCACTCTCCCGTACAGCGCCGGGTATTGCTTCTAGGACACTTAGCTGTAGAAAGTGCAACATGATAAAGAGGATAGTGCACTCTCCCGTACAGCGCCGGGTATTGCTTCTAGGACACTTAGCTGTAGAAAGTGCAACATGATAAAGAGGATAGTGCACTCTCCCGTACAGCGCCGGGTATTGCTTCTAGGACACTTAGCTGTAGAAAGTGCAACATGATAAAGAGGATAGTGCACTCTCCCGTACAGCGCCGGGTATTGCTTCTAGGACACTTAGCTGTAGAAAGTGCAACATGATAAAGAGGATAGTGCACTCTCCCGTACAGCGCCGGGTATTGCTTCTAGGACACTTAGCTGTAGAAAGTGCAACATGATAAAGAGGATAGTGCACTATCCCGTACAGCGCCGGGTATTGCTTCTAGGACACTCAGCTGTAGAAAGTGCAACATGATAAAGAGGATAGTGCACTATCCCGTACAGCGCCGGGTATTGCTTCTAGGACACTTAGCTGTAGAAAGTGCAACATGATAAAGAGGATAGTGCACTCTCCCGTACAGCGCCGGGTATTGCTTCTAGGACACTTAGCTGTAGAAAGTGCAACATGATAAAGAGGATAGTGCACTCTCCCGTACAGCGCCGGGTATTGCTTCTAGGACACTTAGCTGTAGAAAGTGCAACATGATAAAGAGGATAGTGCACTCTCCCGTACAGCGCCGGGTATTGCTTCTAGGACACTTAGCTGTAGAAAGTGCAACATGATAAAGAGGATAGTGCACTCTCCCGTACAGCGCCGGGTATTGCTTCTAGGACACTTAGCTGTAGAAAGTGCAACATGATAAAGAGGATAGTGCACTCTCCCGTACAGCGCCGGGTATTGCTTCTAGGACACTTAGCTGTAGAAAGTGCAACATGATAAAGAGGATAGTGCACTATCCCGTACAGCGCCGGGTATTGCTTCTAGGACACTCAGCTGTAGAAAGTGCAACATGATAAAGAGGATAGTGCACTATCCCGTACAGCGCCGGGTATTGCTTCTAGGACACTCAGCTGTAGAAAGTGCAACATGATAAAGAGGATAGTGCACTCTCCCGTACAGCGCCGGGTATTGCTTCTAGGACACTTAGCTGTAGAAAGTGCAACATGATAAAGAGGATAGTGCACTCTCCCGTACAGCGCCGGGTATTGCTTCTAGGACACTTAGCTGTAGAAAGTGCAACATGATAAAGAGGATAGTGCACTTTCCCGTACAGCGCCGGGTATTGCTTCTAGGACACTTAGCTGTAGAAAGTGCAACATGATAAAGAGGATAGTGCACTCTCCCGTACAGCGCCGGGTATTGCTTCTAGGACACTTAGCTGTAGAAAGTGCAACATGATAAAGAGGATAGTGCACTCTCCCGTACAGCGCCGGGTATTGCTTCTAGGACACTTAGCTGTAGAAAGTGCAACATGATAAAGAGGATAGTGCACTCTCCCGTACAGCGCCGGGTATTGCTTCTAGGACACTTAGCTGTAGAAAGTGCAACATGATAAAGAGGATAGTGCACTCTCCCGTACAGCGCCGGGTATTGCTTCTAGGACACTTAGCTGTAGAAAGTGCAACATGATAAAGAGGATAGTGCACTCTCCCGTACAGCGCCGGGTATTGCTTCTAGGACACTTAGCTGTAGAAAGTGCAACATGATAAAGAGGATAGTGCACTCTCCCGTACAGCGCCGGGTATTGCTTCTAGGACACTTAGCTGTAGAAAGTGCAACATGATAAAGAGGATAGTGCACTCTCCCGTACAGCGCCGGGTATTGCTTCTAGGACACTTAGCTGTAGAAAGTGCAACATGATAAAGAGGATAGTGCACTTTCCCGTACAGCGCCGGGTATTGCTTCTAGGACACTTAGCTGTAGAAAGTGCAACATGATAAAGAGGATAGTGCACTCTCCCGTACAGCGCCGGGTATTGCTTCTAGGACACTTAGCTGTAGAAAGTGCAACATGATAAAGAGGATAGTGCACTCTCCCGTACAGCGCCGGGTATTGCTTCTAGGACACTTAGCTGTAGAAAGTGCAACATGATAAAGAGGATAGTGCACTTTCCCGTACAGCGCCGGGTATTGCTTCTAGGACACTTAGCTGTAGAAAGTGCAACATGATAAAGAGGATAGTGCACTCTCCAGTACAGCGCCGGGTATTGCTTCTAGGACACTTAGCTGTAGAAAGTGCAACATGATAAAGAGGATAGTGCACTCTCCCGTACAGCGCCGGGTATTGCTTCTAGGACACTTAGCTGTAGAAAGTGCAACATGATAAAGAGGATAGTGCACTATCCCGTACAGCGCCGGGTATTGCTTCTAGGACACTTAGCTGTAGAAAGTGCAACATGATAAAGAGGATAGTGCACTCTCCCGTACAGCGCCGGGTATTGCTTCTAGGACACTTAGCTGTAGAAAGTGCAACATGATAAAGAGGATAGTGCACTTTCCCGTACAGCGCCGGGTATTGCTTCTAGGACACTTAGCTGTAGAAAGTGCAACATGATAAAGAGGATAGTGCACTCTCCCGTACAGCGCCGGGTATTGCTTCTAGGACACTTAGCTGTAGAAAGTGCAACATGATAAAGAGGATAGTGCACTCTCCCGTACAGCGCCGGGTATTGCTTCTAGGACACTTAGCTGTAGAAAGTGCAACATGATAAAGAGGATAGTGCACTCTCCCGTACAGCGCCGGGTATTGCTTCTAGGACACTTAGCTGTAGAAAGTGCAACATGATAAAGAGGATAGTGCACTCTCCCGTACAGCGCCGGGTATTGCTTCTAGGACACTTAGCTGTAGAAAGTGCAACATGATAAAGAGGATAGTGCACTCTCCCGTACAGCGCCGGGTATTGCTTCTAGGACACTTAGCTGTAGAAAGTGCAACATGATAAAGAGGATAGTGCACTCTCCCGTACAGCGCCGGGTATTGCTTCTAGGACACTTAGCTGTAGAAAGTGCAACATGATAAAGAGGATAGTGCACTATCCCGTACAGCGCCGGGTATTGCTTCTAGGACACTCAGCTGTAGAAAGTGCAACATGATAAAGAGGATAGTGCACTATCCCGTACAGCGCCGGGTATTGCTTCTAGGACACTCAGCTGTAGAAAGTGCAACATGATAAAGAGGATAGTGCACTCTCCCGTACAGCGCCGGGTATTGCTTCTAGGACACTTAGCTGTAGAAAGTGCAACATGATAAAGAGGATAGTGCACTCTCCCGTACAGCGCCGGGTATTGCTTCTAGGACACTTAGCTGTAGAAAGTGCAACATGATAAAGAGGATAGTGCACTTTCCCGTACAGCGCCGGGTATTGCTTCTAGGACACTTAGCTGTAGAAAGTGCAACATGATAAAGAGGATAGTGCACTCTCCCGTACAGCGCCGGGTATTGCTTCTAGGACACTTAGCTGTAGAAAGTGCAACATGATAAAGAGGATAGTGCACTCTCCCGTACAGCGCCGGGTATTGCTTCTAGGACACTTAGCTGTAGAAAGTGCAACATGATAAAGAGGATAGTGCACTCTCCCGTACAGCGCCGGGTATTGCTTCTAGGACACTTAGCTGTAGAAAGTGCAACATGATAAAGAGGATAGTGCACTCTCCCGTACAGCGCCGGGTATTGCTTCTAGGACACTTAGCTGTAGAAAGTGCAACATGATAAAGAGGGTAGTGCACTTTCCCGTACAGCGCCGGGTATTGCTTCTAGGACACTTAGCTGTAGAAAGTGCAACATGATAAAGAGGATAGTGCACTCTCCAGTACAGCGCCGGGTATTGCTTCTAGGACACTTAGCTGTAGAAAGTGCAACATGATAAAGAGGATAGTGCACTCTCCCGTACAGCGCCGGGTATTGCTTCTAGGACACTTAGCTGTAGAAAGTGCAACATGATAAAGAGGATAGTGCACTATCCCGTACAGCGCCGGGTATTGCTTCTAGGACACTTAGCTGTAGAAAGTGCAACATGATAAAGAGGATAGTGCACTCTCCCGTACAGCGCCGGGTATTGCTTCTAGGACACTTAGCTGTAGAAAGTGCAACATGATAAAGAGGATAGTGCACTTTCCCGTACAGCGCCGGGTATTGCTTCTAGGACACTTAGCTGTAGAAAGTGCAACATGATAAAGAGGATAGTGCACTCTCCCGTACAGCGCCGGGTATTGCTTCTAGGACACTTAGCTGTAGAAAGTGCAACATGATAAAGAGGATAGTGCACTCTCCCGTACAGCGCCGGGTATTGCTTCTAGGACACTTAGCTGTAGAAAGTGCAACATGATAAAGAGGATAGTGCACTCTCCCGTACAGCGCCGGGTATTGCTTCTAGGACACTTAGCTGTAGAAAGTGCAACATGATAAAGAGGATAGTGCACTCTCCCGTACAGCGCCGGGTATTGCTTCTAGGACACTTAGCTGTAGAAAGTGCAACATGATAAAGAGGATAGTGCACTCTCCCGTACAGCGCCGGGTATTGCTTCTAGGACACTTAGCTGTAGAAAGTGCAACATGATAAAGAGGATAGTGCACTCTCCCGTACAGCGCCGGGTATTGCTTCTAGGACACTTAGCTGTAGAAAGTGCAACATGATAAAGAGGATAGTGCACTATCCCGTACAGCGCCGGGTATTGCTTCTAGGACACTCAGCTGTAGAAAGTGCAACATGATAAAGAGGATAGTGCACTATCCCGTACAGCGCCGGGTATTGCTTCTAGGACACTTAGCTGTAGAAAGTGCAACATGATAAAGAGGATAGTGCACTCTCCCGTACAGCGCCGGGTATTGCTTCTAGGACACTTAGCTGTAGAAAGTGCAACATGATAAAGAGGATAGTGCACTCTCCCGTACAGCGCCGGGTATTGCTTCTAGGACACTTAGCTGTAGAAAGTGCAACATGATAAAGAGGATAGTGCACTCTCCCGTACAGCGCCGGGTATTGCTTCTAGGACACTTAGCTGTAGAAAGTGCAACATGATAAAGAGGATAGTGCACTCTCCCGTACAGCGCCGGGTATTGCTTCTAGGACACTTAGCTGTAGAAAGTGCAACATGATAAAGAGGATAGTGCACTCTCCCGTACAGCGCCGGGTATTGCTTCTAGGACACTTAGCTGTAGAAAGTGCAACATGATAAAGAGGATAGTGCACTATCCCGTACAGCGCCGGGTATTGCTTCTAGGACACTCAGCTGTAGAAAGTGCAACATGATAAAGAGGATAGTGCACTATCCCGTACAGCGCCGGGTATTGCTTCTAGGACACTCAGCTGTAGAAAGTGCAACATGATAAAGAGGATAGTGCACTCTCCCGTACAGCGCCGGGTATTGCTTCTAGGACACTTAGCTGTAGAAAGTGCAACATGATAAAGAGGATAGTGCACTCTCCCGTACAGCGCCGGGTATTGCTTCTAGGACACTTAGCTGTAGAAAGTGCAACATGATAAAGAGGATAGTGCACTTTCCCGTACAGCGCCGGGTATTGCTTCTAGGACACTTAGCTGTAGAAAGTGCAACATGATAAAGAGGATAGTGCACTCTCCCGTACAGCGCCGGGTATTGCTTCTAGGACACTTAGCTGTAGAAAGTGCAACATGATAAAGAGGATAGTGCACTCTCCCGTACAGCGCCGGGTATTGCTTCTAGGACACTTAGCTGTAGAAAGTGCAACATGATAAAGAGGATAGTGCACTCTCCCGTACAGCGCCGGGTATTGCTTCTAGGACACTTAGCTGTAGAAAGTGCAACATGATAAAGAGGATAGTGCACTCTCCCGTACAGCGCCGGGTATTGCTTCTAGGACACTTAGCTGTAGAAAGTGCAACATGATAAAGAGGATAGTGCACTCTCCCGTACAGCGCCGGGTATTGCTTCTAGGACACTTAGCTGTAGAAAGTGCAACATGATAAAGAGGATAGTGCACTCTCCCGTACAGCGCCGGGTATTGCTTCTAGGACACTTAGCTGTAGAAAGTGCAACATGATAAAGAGGATAGTGCACTCTCCCGTACAGCGCCGGGTATTGCTTCTAGGACACTTAGCTGTAGAAAGTGCAACATGATAAAGAGGATAGTGCACTCTCCCGTACAGCGCCGGGTATTGCTTCTAGGACACTTAGCTGTAGAAAGTGCAACATGATAAAGAGGATAGTGCACTATCCCGTACAGCGCCGGGTATTGCTTCTAGGACACTTAGCTGTAGAAAGTGCAACATGATAAAGAGGATAGTGCACTTTCCCGTACAGCGCCAGGTATTGCTTCTAGGACACTTAGCTGTAGAAAGTGCAACATGATAAAGAGGATAGTGCACTCTCCCGTACAGCGCCGGGTATTGCTTCTAGGACACTTAGCTGTAGAAAGTGCAACATGATAAAGAGGATAGTGCACTCTCCCGTACAGCGCCGGGTATTGCTTCTAGGACACTTAGCTGTAGAAAGTGCAACATGATAAAGAGGATAGTGCACTCTCCCGTACAGCGCCGGGTATTGCTTCTAGGACACTTAGCTGTAGAAAGTGCAACATGATAAAGAGGATAGTGCACTCTCCCGTACAGCGCCGGGTATTGCTTCTAGGACACTTAGCTGTAGAAAGTGCAACATGATAAAGAGGATAGTGCACTCTCCCGTACAGCGCCGGGTATTGCTTCTAGGACACTTAGCTGTAGAAAGTGCAACATGATAAAGAGGATAGTGCACTATCCCGTACAGCGCCGGGTATTGCTTCTAGGACACTCAGCTGTAGAAAGTGCAACATGATAAAGAGGATAGTGCACTATCCCGTACAGCGCCGGGTATTGCTTCTAGGACACTCAGCTGTAGAAAGTGCAACATGATAAAGAGGATAGTGCACTCTCCCGTACAGCGCCGGGTATTGCTTCTAGGACACTTAGCTGTAGAAAGTGCAACATGATAAAGAGGATAGTGCACTCTCCCGTACAGCGCCGGGTATTGCTTCTAGGACACTTAGCTGTAGAAAGTGCAACATGATAAAGAGGATAGTGCACTTTCCCGTACAGCGCCGGGTATTGCTTCTAGGACACTTAGCTGTAGAAAGTGCAACATGATAAAGAGGATAGTGCACTCTCCCGTACAGCGCCGGGTATTGCTTCTAGGACACTTAGCTGTAGAAAGTGCAACATGATAAAGAGGATAGTGCACTCTCCCGTACAGCGCCGGGTATTGCTTCTAGGACACTTAGCTGTAGAAAGTGCAACATGATAAAGAGGATAGTGCACTCTCCCGTACAGCGCCGGGTATTGCTTCTAGGACACTTAGCTGTAGAAAGTGCAACATGATAAAGAGGATAGTGCACTCTCCCGTACAGCGCCGGGTATTGCTTCTAGGACACTTAGCTGTAGAAAGTGCAACATGATAAAGAGGATAGTGCACTCTCCCGTACAGCGCCGGGTATTGCTTCTAGGACACTTAGCTGTAGAAAGTGCAACATGATAAAGAGGATAGTGCACTATCCCGTACAGCGCCGGGTATTGCTTCTAGGACACTCAGCTGTAGAAAGTGCAACATGATAAAGAGGATAGTGCACTATCCCGTACAGCGCCGGGTATTGCTTCTAGGACACTCAGCTGTAGAAAGTGCAACATGATAAAGAGGATAGTGCACTCTCCCGTACAGCGCCGGGTATTGCGGCTAGTTACAAATACTTTTCGAGTATTATAGTAAATATTTCAATGGAGACTCACCATTTTTTTTAATACTCATCAAGGACTTAACAAGAGACGTTATCAATCAATACGGGGGACAAATTCAATAGAATTCACGCTCTCAAAATTCAGATATGTGAATATATTTTGATAAAAGTCAGATATTCTATGGATGGCTTCAAAATATATATATATATATATATATAGAGAGAGAGAGAGAGATGTGTGGTCTCTTTTTATCTTCGGATGGGCTTTATCAATTCTACGAATAGTCGATTATTATTGGAAGCGAGATAACGAACAGTTGGGAGAGAGGGGGACAATGAAATATGTATGGAGGGGGGGGGGAAGAAAAGTGGAAAAATTAAACGAAGAGATCCCTTTTTCCCCCCACCACCTCGCAAAATGAAATCAAGCTTCGGCAAGCACCATGAGGGGAGGGGAGCTGAATAGGAAAAAATATGTAAAGGGAGACTAATTGGAAGGAGCCCTGAAGCAGGAAAAATGTGTGTGTGGGGGGGGGGGTGTTGCAGAGGGGGGGCTGATACAGCAGCATGCTACTGATGAGCAAAGACGTAAAAAACATCATCCTTAAGATATATATATATATATGATATTTAACATTTTTGAAGAGATATTGTGACACTTGATACAAATAAACAAAACGTATGTTTTTTAAAAAATTGTCTATTTCCTATTTCACAAATAATATATAATATGGGAGTACTTTCGGTATTGCTACCATCTTCAGCCACGACTTAAAAAATACTGAAATAAAAGAAAATATATTTAAATAATAAAAAAAATAAAGAAAACGTATGTTTTTAAGAAAATTGTCTATTTCACAAATAATATATAATATGGGAATATTATTATATTATATAATTTATATAATTATATAATTTATGGTTTCCAGATTTACTTTGTGAAGCTCCATTCTAGGAATAGATAATTAAAATACACAATTTCTTTGTCAAACTTCACTATATATTCTCAAATAATCAACTAGTTTCGCCGTGTTAAGGCATTATCAAGAGTCACTTACAAACTGACATAATTGGTTGACAGGGTAGAAGGTACAGTTATGGAGGGGTTTTTTAGGTAATGACGGGGAATCCCTTGTTTTTGTTACTCTATACATTCCAATAAACAGATATTTACAAGATAATAATAAATGTAAAATAAAAAAGAAAGAAAATATATATATATATATATAATCTAATAAAGCGAATCTAACAGTAAAGTGTTGGTATTTATATAGGTATGACTCTTGAATTATATAAATGTAAAATATAATAAATATTAAAGTGAATAAAAACAAATACATAGAATTTAAAGACAAATTAAAACATCAAATGAAAAATATAGTATTCTCTGAATGTCAGTTGGCAAAACATTTCCACAATCATCAGACTCTTAGCTACTTGATATTTAAATTAAGAAGGGGGGGAATGGTTCAGTTCTATTTGTTCATTTAGCATACAATATCGTTATTTTTGTTCAGTTTATTTATTTCTACCGCTTCCAGTAAATTCAAAAGTGGACCTTTTTGGCAGATATGTATTATAGTTGGTTTGTGTTGTGTGTCTATGGTATGTCCTGTTTCTGTGAGATGTTGGTGAAATGAGGAAGTGTTGCAGTTTGTATTTCTTGTGTGTTCCCTGTATCTAATCTTAAAGGATCTCCCTGTCTGTCCCACGAATTTGGCATTACATTCTGGGCATTCCAATTGATACACTCCACATTTATCCATTAAATCTATTTTTTCTTTTGAATTAAATAATATTCTACCCAGATTGGGGTTGGATTTGAAGGCTGGATTCAAGTTATGCTTACTTAATTTCTTTTTTATTATTTGGGATAATATACCAGTGTAAGGGATAGAGTAATAATTACATTTTTCTGTTTGTGGTTTAGGGTAGATATTATGATAAGTTATCTGTTTTAATTTACTAGATATTAGTTTGTCTATTATACTGGTATTAAAGTTATTGCCTGCTACAATTTGCTTTAATTTGGCTATTTCTTGTTTTTTGTTTGTGTTCGTTAGAGGCAATGAGAAGCATCTATGTATCATGGACTTGAAGTATGCAAATATCCCATATTATATATTATTTGTGAAATAGACAATTTTTTTAAAAACATACGTTTTCTTTACTTCTAAGATATATGTTTTTATAAAAAATTTTAAAGTTGTTATAAATATTCGCTGGATGAGACCCTTGTGATTTTATAAGAAATCCTTATTCAGCTAAAAAGTTGTGAAACTAAAAAAAGTATCTTTTGAAGCATGATTTATTTTATTATGATTACAGTACAGATGAAATTTATCTCTACCAACCCAAAATATAGGTATGAGCAAAAGAATCATCTAAATGATATTAATCGGTTAATCCATTAGCATTGATTTACAATTTTTAAAAAATAAAAAATAATAAATGAAACAAAGCCCCTTATTCTCGCGCATATCTCAGTTGAACAAATAACTTTAATAAACAATCAAAACATGTGACATCTTCTCAGTCTAAGAACATATTCACTTTTTTGGAAACAGGAATGCATTTTGTAGTGAATAATAAATAATACAGGAGTTTTTGTGAACTAGTTAGTTCTGAACTCGTCTGTCAGATGACACTGAAAACAGTGTTCATAGTTACTACATCTGTCACCAGACGCCACTAGTTGGTAGTTGTGAAGTCTACCGCTAGATGTCACTATCTTATGGTGCATTTCCAATATGTAACATTTACTTCCTAAGTTAATTTTTTTTTTTACTTATTATATATCGGTATTTAGACAGAAATAGCGTGCTCCTAAAGAGCAGAATCACAGACCAGAAATAATTAGGTGTCTATTCAGCGCCATCTTAATCACGTTAAAAAGTAGAAATAATAGACGTTCACTCACAGTTCACTTTGTAACCAATTATTGGTTACAAAGTGGTTACTTTATTATAAAGTCTAGCTTCTTAATGTGAATTTTGAACAATACAGTAAACATGTACAACAAATGTTTACATGTACAAAGGGCCTACTTTGTTTTCCTACTTAATTTTTTTCTTATTGTTTTTAGAAAAAAATAAGGAAAAACAGAAAAAAAGGCGAATAAACAAAACGACAAACATTTATTGAAAAAAAAAAAACAAGAACATATATTTTATTTTCCTCGAAAAAATTGACAGAAAAATTACAAATTCGTAATGAATATTGTCTCACCCACATTTAACGAGCTCGCTCATTCGTCGAGGCATATCCCGTATTAAATTTTCAAATTCCGAAACCCCCCCTTACTTACCACTTTTCAATCAGGCGAATTTTAGCATTTGTAGAATCACAAATGTGTCCCGAATAAGATGTCCTATAAGTGTACGATCGAGTTTAAATTCGGGGTTTCTTGGATGCCCTGTCAAACATCCTGGGCCTGGAATCCGGGCGCCCGAGTCCCATCCGCATCCGTTATACATTTAACGTTTCATACGACAACAAATGTTTGGAATAACCTGTGCTATTAACCATACCAGTTGAAGTGACAAACAATTATAATAAATTTCGATAAAACCCGAATTTTTCTACAAGACTCTTTATTGAACATGTGGGCATACAACATACTTATCTCTAATTTTTTCATTGAAAGAGTTGAAGGAAAAAAAAATAACCGGCATCTCCGTGAATCAATCTGGGACTATTAATAACCGAAAAATAATGATTTTAGTATATTTTAGAAGCATCAACACTATATTGTCCTCGAAACTGACATGGGGGGTATAGCTCAGTGGTAGAGCATTCGACTGCAGATCGAGAGGTCCCCGGTTCAAACCCGGGTGCCCCCTCAATTTTTTTTGTTTCATTTATTACATTCAATTTTTTCATTTTTATTTACTTTTAATTTGAAAAATGGGTATTTAAATTGATTCTTCTTGTTTCATGTTTTTCCGTCTCGTTTTTCGTATCAATTCTTTAAATATCAAAAATGCTAAATAGAATGTTTAAAAATTGGACCTAAAATAGGGTGACTAATTTTTTTTCTGAACTTTCGGTCAGTAACTGCCACTCAATTCAGGTTGCTCGCTTTCGATTTTTGCCACCATTTTGGTTCCTAGTGAGGAAAATCGGCATCTATTTTTTTTTTTAATTTATACATTTTTTATTTTCCTCTATAAAGCGTCAGGTTGCCCCTGATTCATAACGAAAAAAACACATAATTTCACAGTTGTAGAAAAGCCTTTTAGGAGTTTTCATAAGCGCCCACATTATCGGTAGGTCCTACGGAAGCCATCACCATATTTTCATATAGGGAAGCCTCTCAAATATTTATATTACTATTCATTTATTACAGAAGATGGGCCGGGCAGAAGTCTCCGAAACGCTGCCAAATTGAGAAGGATGATCCGTTCTACTTCCCCAACCAGACCAGGTATAGGGGACGTTATGTAATTCCATGTTGAGTTTTCACAGCAATTTCATGTTTTTCGACCCCTGATTCCAAAAATCAAAAAAAAAAAAAGTTGTCGGTGAATGACCGGCAATGATGACGTAGGTTATCAGGAATTAATGAATTAAGTTGTATTTCTCTCTCCAAAACCAAATTAAAAATCATAGGGTGAGAGTCACATAATTTCATAGGTACAACCAGAACCACATAAAGATGTTACCTATTAATTGTCAACCAAATCGGCCAAATGGAAGGGAGGGCTTAACTCAAAAGCCGCAATAACTGGCGATCTAATGAATGTATCAATATGCAATTTCATATTTAAGTTCAAATCTCCATAAGGATGGTATCTATTAATTTTGCGAGAAATTAGCCAAAGGGAAACATTAGTAATTAATGAATAAAACAAACTTATTTTTTGAAATATTGTCTATTCCACTAAAGATATATATACATATAACTACCGGTTTCGGCTTTATACCATCGTCAGGTCTAGTTATGAACTAAGTCAGTTTGCAGAGAGCGACCCTTCAAATACATCTCAGGTCAAAGGGTGCTATTAAAACTTGGGATTCCCCCGGCTGTACCGTTAGCTAACTCATGAAATATTTCTTAACAAAACCTAGTTCTAAATTTACATAAAACAATGTCACTAGACTAATACGGGGAAAATAACAAATAAATAAGAACAAATACAAGTAAATAATAAAAAATAGAAATAAAATTAATAATAATATTAAGATTTAGATAACTTGAAACATATATGTGGAACCAAATATTAATAACAGATAATACAAACATATATGTGGAAACAGAACTGGATCAGGGTGTTAACAAAGGGGAATAGTTGAAATAAATTTGGTCATTCATACAAATGTTCCTTTTGTTAGCTTTATTTATTTCTAATTGTTCCAAGCTATTAAGTAGCCTGCTTTTTGGGCAATAATGGAGATATTTGATGCCTGTAGATGGGTCGAAAGTGTGGCTATTGTCAATTATGTGGGTCGCGAATGTAGAACGGTTTCCTCTGTTCTTTATTTCGGCCGTGTGTTCTTTAATTCTTTCCCTAAAACGACGTCCTGTCTGTCCAATGTATAATTGACTGCACGTCGCACACTCTAGACTATAAACACCGCTTCTATTTTCAATATCTGTTCTGTCCCTACCTCTCTCTAGGCACTGGCTTATGGGATTGATAGTTTTAAACCCGATATTGAAACCTTCTTTTTTCAACTCTTTACCTATTTTTTCAGAAATTTTTCGGTGGTAAGTTAAGCTGACCCATTTATTATAAACTTTATTTTGTGTTTCTAATTTGGTCAGTTTGTTCCTAAAATTATGATTTTTGACCTTATTTTCAATTTTATTTATTGTTTTTTGTGGGTAGCTATTGTTTTTGGCTATTTCCTTAATAATCTTAAGTTCTTTATCTTTTGATTGTTGTGTCATTGGAATTGAGTAGGCTCTGTGGAACAACGAATAAAAGGCCGCGTATTTGAAACTGGAAGGACAGTTAGAAGATGGGTGTATTACCGTGTCTGTTGTAGTCGGTTTTCTGTGAAAGCTAAATTCGAATTTCTTGTTATTAATTTTGATCTCCAAGTACAGCAAATTTATGGTTTGACCTCCTATTTCCAACGTGAATTTTATTTTGTTGTGGACTTTGTTGACATAGTCAAAAAATAAGTTAATTTGTCTTTCTGTTCCGTTAAAAAGTATCAAAATATCGTCCACGTACCGCTTCCAAAACATGATATTACTGATAAATGGAGACTTCTCTAGAATTTCCCTCTCAATTCTATCCATGAATATATCGGCTAACAGGGGAGACAGGCTGGACCCCATCGCTAGCCCCTCTTTCTGTTTATATAATTCACTATTGAAGAGGAAATAATTTTGTTCTACGCACGGTTCTAAAAGGTTACAAAGTTCTATTTTCTCGAAAATGGACCTATTTGAGTTGTTTATTAGGCCCCTAACTAACTCTAGACATTCGGTTACGGGGACATTCGTAAAGAGGTTAGAGACGTCTAATGATATTAACTTGGCGCCGAGAGGTACCTTTACATCTCTAATCTTATTGACGAGGTCTAATGAGTTGATTTTTTATTGACGAATTTCGATAATTTATATGTAGGGGAATTTATGTAAGATACTACCGGTCTAATGGGGGCATCATTTTTGTAGACAATATTTCAAAAAATAAGTTTGTTTTCTTCATTTATTACAAGTTTCCACAATATGTCCGCGTTCCTCAACTTAGAAGTTGTTATTAGTAATTAAATTAATTGACATTTAAATATTGGATTAGCAAGAAAGAACATATATTAAATCATCTGAACATCATACTATATTTTTGTCAGCAGTGAAAAAATATCACTCTCAATACGTGGTTAGCAAACAAACTAAATTTTATCAGCAAGTAAACACATCTTTAGTCAGCTTAATATTTATGCGTATTGAAATACATAGTCATGAAACAAAAGTATTACTTGGTCAGGAGCATTATAAAATTGATGAGCAATAAAATAACATAATATAAGTATTAAAATAACGATTCCAATAAAAATATATATATATATCATATTAGTCATTGCAAAGTTTACAGAGTGATCCGGTGGTGACGTCTCCGGGCCTCTTCGATGGCTCACTGGGTCCGGGGGGGGCTGGACTGTGTCCCTCTGGTTCTTCTTTACTCTTATCGGCAGAGAAAAAAATAAAAACAAGAATTAATTAAATAAATTTTTAATTTTTTATGGCCAATATGCACAGAACATCAGGCCAAGAGGAGAAAACAAAATAATATCCACAAGCTATAATATTTATGTTAGCATATTAAAATAATGGTCAGCTGACAAATTAAAATGAGATATTATTATATTTAATTGAGGTGCGGTTTTATTTAAAAAAACTGTAATGTTGGGTCAACGTGGGCGGAACTACGGTGGTGTGACACACACTAGACGTTTGCAAAAGAGCCCTCGACAGCAGCGCTAGAGGATTCTTACCGAAGCTAGCCGCAACTTCAAATCTATTTATCATAATGTGCACATACCACTAAATATACTACCAACTTAGAGGTGTCTGTGCTATGTAGCGGTGACCATTATACTTACTACCAAATTCCAGGTGGTCAAGCAGCCACTTGTGAAAATTTTGAAGGGCAGTGGGAAAGCTTTGATCATTTTTGAAACAGAATTTGAGTAAGTGACTGGTTTCACCTTGAGTCCAGAGCTGGGCATCCGCCGGTTCATTCATCCTTACCTTGCTATTTTACGTAACCAGACACAACACTTATTTCTAAGTTGAGGAACGCGGACATATTGTGGAAACTTGTAATAAATAAATAAAACAAACTTATTTTTGAAATATTATCTATTCCACTAAAGATATAAATATATATAACTACCGGTTTCGGCCTTACACCATCGTCAGGTCTAGTTATGAACTAAGTTAGTTTGCAGAAACCTTGAAATAGGTACATCTCATCTGAAAGGGTGCTATTAAACTCCCAAGTTAGACTCCCAAGTTTTAATAGCACCCTTTCACCTGAGATGTACCTATTTCAAGGGTCGCTCTCTGCAAACTAACTTAGTTCATAACTAGACCTGACGATGGTGTAAGGCCAAAACCGGTAGTTATAGGTATATAATTATATTTTTAGTGGAATAGACAATATTTCAAAAATAAGTTTGTTTTATTTGTTTACAACAATTATTTACATAATATATATATATATATATTGTTTTCAAAAGATAATCACTATTCTGAAACTAATTACAGATGTTTACATTTGTCAAAAGACAATCCACAAATAGAAGAAAGCATATTTTACTTGCCCAGCTATACAAAGTATAGGGGAAGGTATGTAATCGGTCAACAATTCGATGCGGAGTTTTCAACGGAATTTCACTTTTACCGATAGATTCCTTATACCAAAATATGTCTGTCTGTTTGTGAACACTATAACTCCTTATAGAAAGACGAAATTTTATATGTGAATCCAAAACCCTCTAACGACATATTGTTTTTCATCCAAATAGACTATAGGGGGGAGGCTTAACACAAAAACTCTAATAACTGCCGATATAATGGATGTGTTGACACAAAATATCATATGTGAATTCAAAACCCCAAAAGGATGACATCAATTTTTAGTGTGAGGACGTAATCTGTCGAATCTCATCAATTCAAAAACCCTAATAACTGTCGAAGTAATCAATTTATCGACACAAAATTTTTGAAATTTTCTTCAATATTTATTCCTTCAATATAGGGGGAAACAGGTGTAGAAACAGGATGTGGGGAAACAGATGACAAGGAAGACCAGGAAAGAGACAGATGGACACGCAGAACGTTCGGTTGGAAAACTGGAGAACTCTGGCTCTGGACAGAAATGTTTGGGGGAAGTCTCTGGAGGAGGCCAAGCTTCGAACAGCGCCAAGGATCTCATCTGTCATCTCTGTATTTATCTGTGTCCTTTTTTTACATCATTGTACTTGAAATATCAAACCACAAAACAAAAAAAATTGCTTCTCGCCACAAAGCCTTGTTAATGTGTTAATATCGTTGTGAACATGTTAATATTTTTAGATAAAAATTTATTTAAGATTACGTACATAATGTAATAATTTTGTAGATTCAAATAGTTCTGGTACAGACCTTGTTCATTGGCGGATTGGACGAGGTTTTGGCATTTAGAGATTGAAACTTGAATCCTTTATATCAAAATTGCAATTAGAAATTTAATTTTTAAATATTTCTATTTATAAAACGTAGTATTTAGAATATTAAACTATTTAATCATATTTCATGTTCTAAATATAAAAATGCTATCTCTACTCCAAAGTGTCTGTCACAACCCCTATTTCATGTTCTAAATATAAAAATGCTATCTCTACTCCAAAGTGTCTGTCACAACCCCTATTTCATGTTCTAAATATAAAAATGCTATCTCTACTCCAAAGTGTCTGTCACAACCCCTATTTCATGTTCTAAATATAAAAATGCTATCTCTACTCCAAAGTGTCTGTCACAACCCCTATTTCATGTTCTAAATATAAAAATGCTATCTCTACTCCAAAGTGTCTGTCACAACCCCTATTTCATGTTCTAAATATAAAAATGCTATCTCTACTCCAAAGTGTCTGTCACAACCCCTATTTCATGTTCTAAATATAAAAATGCTATCTCTACTCCAAAGTGTCTGTCACAACCCCTATTTTTTTGATTAAGTAGTGACTTAAAGAAACAAATTCGAGTAGGTAATTGGTTTTAGGATGAAATTTAATCGTGAAATGTTTGGCACTATTGAATTTTTGTGACGTCAATCAATCTTAAAATGCATCTATTTTGACGTAATACAAACTGTTTCTTGTACATTTACTTTATCCGACATTAAAACTACAAACACTATCTGACGGATTTTGATAAAATGTGTTATATGTATATAAAATAAGTTGAGAGCACAGATTCAGTTTGGTGGTTCTAAATTAAAAGATCAGGGAAGGGAGTGTTGATGTCCTTCATCGCTCTGATCCACTTGAGCCCTTCTCCACTTTAGGGTCCCTACCTTGGTTTAGTTTTCTAAGGTACAGTCTTAGGACATGACATCACACAGGATCGAGATCATTGCTTATCGGCCCATCCGGAAGGCGTGCTTTTCAACCTTCCAGATAAAAAGAATCTAAGATCCTCGGCCAGGTTGATGTTTTATATGCATGAAAAAGTATAGATGCTTATATATTGCATTGAAATCCCTTTCATGCATTCAACTAACAAATTAAAGTTCATAAGAGGTTAGTTCCATAGTCTTTATACAAACTAGCCAACTATGAAATCTAAATTGACAGTTGTACTTAAGTATCCAAGGAATTTCAATGAAATATATCGGCACCTCTATAATTTATGTTTATAAACTTATTATTACTTATAAAGGTGTCTCAACTTTAGTACGATTGATAAATAAATACTTGAACAAAAAAAAAAAAAAACGCTCCGTTCCATTGTTGTCCTCAGACAGCCATAGTTATTTATTTACAAATAAATGATAAGTATGAAATAACTAGGTACATAAGATAAAAACGCTTCTATAACAGATTTATTTAATTAAAAAAATAAAAATATTATATTTATAAAACTAAAAAAATTTTTTAGGTAACTACATTATATGAAAGAAAAACTCTCATCACGTTTATACAATAATCAATCCGTTGCAGGAACTACTGCAATAAAATATATTTTAATGCAGTAGTTCCTGCAACAGATTGATTACTGTATATACATATATAACATATAAAAATATACAATAAAATATACGTACATACGTAAGAAGGGAATGGAAAGCTTGTCAACAGTATGATCCAAAATGGCAATAAGCGGACCTAATTGCAAACATACCGAAAGGTAAACGCACTGAACGCTTTTTTAATGAAAAATTTTGTTCAGTGGGCAATGGAATGAAGCTTTTGCCAAGTCTCTAATGTCTTAAATTTAAATAACTATATACATTTAAAAATATTTACACAAGATATCGTACAATCGGCTCACCGTAGATATATAAGTATGTAATAAATAAACTGAGGAATGAATGGTAATAGACTAGATGTATGTACCCAACAATATAAATAAATGGTAACAGACCATATTTTTTAATAAAAATAGATGGTAATTGGCCGTAATCTAACAGGTATATGAAAAAAAATTGTATATCTTAAATAAATGGTAATAGAATAAATAAAAAAAAAGAACTTGTTTAGTTAAGTACAAAAGTTAAACTAGTTCTTTGTTTTAGTTTATCTGTTATAGCATTCTGCACAGAAAGCAGAAAAGTGTTGGGACAAGGTAGCTATTGACAACAGCTACCGACCACTTTTAACGTTGGAAAATGAGATTCGATAATATAAAAAAACGACAGGAGAACCTGAACTGATGCACTAAAAACGACTGACGTCAGACTGAGGGTCATCATTTTATTCTTTTGAATGTAAGATATGATAAGAATAACTGCTCCGTTAATGAATCTTCAAATCATCATATCATCGTGGATCAGAAAGAGGTTTTGATGTCTTATATAATCAACCTCCTATCAACACTAACAGAAGTGGACAGCCATTGTAGGTACATCCAACAGGACGCTGGATAATGTCGGAACTCAAGATTGTAATGGTCATTAACTAGCTCACTCTGCTAATACCAATATTAACTAACTAACGACTAACTCACCGTCATTAGCTGAACCATATAAACATTTACTCTTTAGTATGTAATAACAGTTTCTAAGAATTTAAGTACTTATTTCACTTTTTGAATTACATACAGTAGAAATCGTAAAATAAGTACCTACGTTCAAGGGACTAGCAGTATTTCGTTCTTATAACAGATCGATATTATATCATAAATTTCTTGAAATTGAAATGGGAAGCTAGTTTTAGTAAATCTGTTGACCATTTATATAAGAAATTGAAATATATTTACGACCATACAACACAAAATAAGAGAATAAAAACAATTTTCATGGAAACAAATATTCATTTTTAAATGTTTCCATGTTTCCTTGAAAAAACAAATATATATATATGAATATGTACATCATTATATAATAGTAGTTCAAGCTTATTCCAATTCATTTATGACCAAGGAACGGAAGGACCAACAAAGTTATAATTTAAAACAGTGTACTTTTTTTTTTTTTGAAAAGCTGAAGGTCTTATTTTTTGATACAATTTTCAAAAATATCTCAATTAGCGTTGGAGCAGTATTCCACTAGCAAAGGTTGCACTGGTTGCACCAAAGCTTTTGCTTTCTTGAATTTGCCAAAAACTATCAATTTACTGATTAAAAAGGAAGGGGGCTTCTAGGAGGCTTCCTGGAACAAGACTCCAGTCTTTTCATCCTTCATTTCAGGAATGTTCTTACATCCGATTTGTTTTCCATTAACTGAACAGAATTATGGTCACAAGAAACCTTTAGTCATTATATTCGAAGTTACCATATTATTTTCACATAACTCAACGGAAATTTGGGGTTTCTGCTTCTGGCTCTAAGTTCTTGTATCCAGAATTCTTTTAAACTAATTCTACTGTCTTTATCCGGGCTTTGGTTATCAGGATGAGGAGGCTTTCTGGAGGAAGCCAGACGGCTGGAGAGAGGCTCCCATCCGCCATATTGGTTTTCTTTCGTCTCTCAGTGGTTGGTGATCCAAATTATAGAAGAATCGTTCCGTGCACCGTCCCAGATCAAGATGCAACTTCACGAACACAATTTTCTGGAAAAAAAAAAAAAAAAATTGTTACTGAATAAAATAGGTCAGGTGTTAAAAAAAAGTGTTCGGTTAATGACCGACAATGAACTTTAGGATATATAATAAGGACAATACTTCAAATTCCAATGTAATAACGTGGGGCTCATGTCCACCAGAGTGAAGAAAGAGCGCTCTGGTAGTCGGCGATTTGACCTAGTAGTTAAAGCCCCGGCATGATTCATAATAACTACTAACTACAATTAATCAAAATTATTTAAAAGAATTTGAATAAAAAACACTTATGTAAAATGTAAAATGAAAAAATCTCAACTGCTGGAAGTAGTATAGAACAGATACTTTTGTAAAGAGGGACTTTTTTTGTAAATAGTCTTTAATAATCTTTAATTTTTTAGTGACATATTGATGACAATCAGAAGTACTATTGAAAAGCTGTTCCGGACAGCCCCATTGGCAATGGCTAGTGGGGCGAGACTCCAGAAGCCAAGTCTTCAGGCGGGCTAGCCACTTGGCATTGTCCATACTTTGGTAATGGCTAGTGGGGCGAGACTCCAGAAGCCAAGTTTTCAGGCGGGCTAGCCACTTGGCATTGTCCACACTTTGGCAATGGCTAGTGGGGCGAGACTCCAGAAGCCAAGTCTTCAGGCGGGCTAGCCACTTGGCATTGTCCATACTTTGGTAATGGCTAGTGGGGCGAGACTCCAGAAGCCAAGTTTTCAGGTGGGCTAGCCACTTGGCATTGTCCACACTTTCGTAATGGCTAGTGGGGCGAGACTCCAGAAGCCAAGTCTTCAGGCGGGCTAGCCACTTGGCATTGTCCATACTTTGGTAATGGCTAGTGGGGCGAGACTCCAGAAGCCAAGTTTTCAGGCGGGCTAGCCACTTGGCATTGTCCACACTTTGGCAATGGCTAGTGGGGCGAGACTCCAGAAGCCAAGTCTTCAGGTGGGCTAGCCACTTGGCATTGTCCACACTTTCGTAATGGCTAGTGGGGCGAGACTCCAGAAGCCAAGTGTTCAGGCGGGCTAGCCACTTGGCATTGTCCATACTTTGGTAATGGCTAGTGGGGCGAGACTCCAGAAGCCAAGTCTTCAGGCGGGCTAGCCACTTGGCATTGGTCATACTTTGGTAATGGCCAGTGGGGCGAGACTCCAGAAGCCAAGTGTTCAGGCGGGCTAGCCACTTGGCATTGTCCATACTTTGGTAATGGCCAGTGGGGCGAGACTCCAGAAGCCAAGTGTTCAGGCGGGCTAGCCACTTGGCATTGTCCATACTTTGGTAATGGCTAGTGGGGCGAGTCTCCAGAAGCCAAGTTATCAGGCGGGCTAGCCACTTGGCACTGTCCACACTTTGGTAATGGCTAGTGGGGCGAGACTCCAGAAGCCAAGTGTTCAGGCGGGCTAGCCACTTGGAATTGTCATACTTTGGTAATGGCTAGTGGGGCGAGACTCCAGAAGCCAAATGTTCAGGCGGGCTAGCCACTTGGCATTGTCCACACTTTGGTAATGGCTAGTGGGGCGAGACTCCAAAAGCCAAGTCTTCAGGCGGGCTAGCCACTTGGCACTGTCCATACTTTGGTAATGGCTAGTGGGGCGAGACTCCAGAAGCCAAGTTTTCAGGCGGGCTAGCCACTTGGCATTGTCCACACTTTGGCAATGGCTAGTGGGGCGAGACTCCAGAAGCCAAGTCTTCAGGCGGGCTAGCCACTTGGCATTGTCCACACTTTGGTAATGGCTAGTGGGGCGAGACTCCAGTCTTCAGGCGGGCTAGCCACTTGGCACTGTCCATACTTTGGTAATGGCTAGTGGGGCGAGACTCCAGAAGCCAAGTCTTCAGGCGGGCTAGCCACTTGGCATTGTCCATACTTTGGTAATGGCTAGTGGGGCGAGACTCCAGAAGCCAAGTTTTCAGGTGGGCTAGCCACTTGGCATTGTCCACACTTTCGTAATGGCTAGTGGGGCGAGACTCCAGAAGCCAAGTCTTCAGGCGGGCTAGCCACTTGGCATTGTCCACACTTTGGTAATGGCTAGTGGGGCGAGACTCCAAAAGCCAAGTCTTCAGGCGGGCTAGCCACTTGGCACTGTCCATACTTTGGTAATGGCTAGTGGGGCGAGACTCCAGAAGCCAAGTCTTCAGGCGGGCTAGCCACTTGGCATTGTCCATACTTTGGTAATGGCTAGTGGGGCGAGACTCCAGAAGCCAAGTTTTCAGGCGGGCTAGCCACTTGGCATTGTCCACACTTTGGCAATGGCTAGTGGGGCGAGACTCTTAGAAGCCAAGTCTTCAGGCGGGCTAGCCACTTGGCATTGTCCACACTTTGGTAATGGCTAGTGGGGCGAGACTCCAGTCTTCAGGCGGGCTAGCCACTTGGCACTGTCCATACTTTGGTAATGGCTAGTGGGGCGAGACTCCAGAAGCCAAGTCTTCAGGCGGGCTAGCCACTTGGCATTGTCCATACTTTGGTAATGGCTAGTGGGGCGAGACTCCAGAAGCCAAGTTTTCAGGTGGGCTAGCCACTTGGCATTGTCCACACTTTCGTAATGGCTAGTGGGGCGAGACTCCAGAAGCCAAGTCTTCAGGCGGGCTAGCCACTTGGCATTGTCCACACTTTGGTAATGGCTAGTGGGGCGAGACTCCAGAAGCCAAGTCTTCAGGTGGGCTAGCCACTTGGCATTGTCCACACTTTCGTAATGGCTAGTGGGGCGAGACTCCAGAAGCCAAGTCTTCAGGCGGGCTAGCCACTTGGCATTGTCCATAATTTGGTAATGGCTAGTGGGGCGAGACTCCAGAAGCCAAGTCTTCAGGCGGGCTAGCCACTTGGCATTGTCCACACTTTGGTAATGGCTAGTGGGGCGAGACTCCAAAAGCCAAGTCTTCAGGCGGGCTAGCCACTTGGCACTGTCCATACTTTGGTAATGGCTAGTGGGGCGAGACTCCAGAAGCCAAGTCTTCAGGCGGGCTAGCCACTTGGCATTGTCCATACTTTGGTAATGGCTAGTGGGGCGAGACTCCAGAAGCCAAGTTTTCAGGCGGGCTAGCCACTTGGCATTGTCCACACTTTGGCAATGGCTAGTGGGGCGAGACTCCAGAAGCCAAGTCTTCAGGCGGGCTAGCCACTTGGCATTGTCCACACTTTGGTAATGGCTAGTGGGGCGAGACTCCAGTCTTCAGGCGGGCTAGCCACTTGGCACTGTCCATACTTTGGTAATGGCTAGTGGGGCGAGACTCCAGAAGCCAAGTCTTCAGGCGGGCTAGCCACTTGGCATTGTCCATACTTTGGTAATGGCTAGTGGGGCGAGACTCCAGAAGCCAAGTTTTCAGGTGGGCTAGCCACTTGGCATTGTCCACACTTTCGTAATGGCTAGTGGGGCGAGACTCCAGAAGCCAAGTCTTCAGGCGGGCTAGCCACTTGGCATTGTCCACACTTTGGTAATGGCTAGTGGGGCGAGACTCCAGAAGCCAAGTCTTCAGGTGGGCTAGCCACTTGGCATTGTCCACACTTTCGTAATGGCTAGTGGGGCGAGACTCCAGAAGCCAAGTCTTCAGGCGGGCTAGCCACTTGGCATTGTCCATAATTTGGTAATGGCTAGTGGGGCGAGACTCCAGAAGCCAAGTCTTCAGGCGGGCTAGCCACTTGGCATTGTCCATAATTTGGTAATGGCTAGTGGGGCGAGACTCCAGAAGCCAAGTCTTCAGGCGGGCTAGCCACTTGGCATCGTCCATACTTTGGTAACTATTATGTTCTCAATTGAGACAGACTAACAATTATTGTAAGACTAATAATTATTGTAAATCCTTCAATGAATGTATTATTTACAATTACTTGCCTAACTACGAAATATAGGGGAAGTTATGTAATCGATCAGAAACTCGATGATGAGTTATCGAAATGAAAAATGTATTCGGTGAATCGCCGGCAATGTACTCCCCAGAATGAATTAATCAATTAATTTTTCGCTCCCCTTCCAAAACCAGTTGACTGGTTGCGCTAATATTCAATAAAGCCCCTCTTCCCTTTGGTCAATTTGGCTAAAAAAACAATAGATTCGTTGTTAGAGGATTCTGGATTCACATATCAAATTTCGTATCGATGCGGGAGTTACAGTGTTTACAGACAAACACACAGACAATTTTTTTTTCATACTTAGGAAAATAGAGGTCGGAAAACATCAAATTATGTTGAAAACCCCGCATCAAATTTTTAACCGATTGCATAACTTCCCCTATACTTCGTACAACTGGGGAAGTAAAAAAAGTCTTGTCTGCCTTTGTATGTGTGTGTGTGTGTGTGTAGACACGACAACTCTCGATAGAATGAATATATCGAGTCTATGTGCCACGTCTATATTGTGAAAGGGAGGGGGCTCAACTCAACACCTAATCTGAATAGCTCTTTAACGCTTCAACTAATTGTCATGAAACTTTACTCCTATCATCCCCACGAGCCAGGCATAATACGTTGATGAGCTACTTATCAACCAGGTAACCTGCTTGTAATTAATAACTGATACTTTCAGATTTAAGAGGTCCGAAATAGTTGAAATTTAAATTTTAAGATAGCTTACAAAAATGTATTTATCACAGGTGTCGTTGTGTCCTACATCTATGACAACCTGAAGAAGATATCCTGCCTTTTCATCATCCTATTGGAATAAATTGTGACTAGAATATTTGATAAATGTCAATGAACCTAATTAAAACGTGGATAACCTGAAATGGATTATCTATGACTTGTTATTGTCGAGGCTTCAAATACTAGGTCACATTGGCCTTATATGTTAAACGCTCTCATAGACATGAGTTGGACTCTACTGTAGCCTGACATTGCACAGGTTTCGGACCATCTCTTAACTTCCCATTCCTCCCACATAAAAAATATGGTGTTCAGCACAGGCTAATTCTGTGCTACCGGTGCTTGGTTATCTATTTCTTGATAACCTAAGTTAATAACTGAACTTAATTAGTGATAACAACATTCGCAGATGCCTAAAAAGAGTTAAGCAAGATCAGGTCACATTGAAGGGATCCGTAGGTAAACAATGCTTTGTACCAATAAATATAAATACATTCAATAATTGAAAGGTTTCACAAATCGTTTATAAATTACTAATTGCTCCACTACCGAACGAAGCGGACTTTCAGATGATGTGATTTCATATAAGTGTTAGTCCTATGCTAGTAAAAATCACCGGATCCTCTTCATATCTCAAGCATATATTAATCAAATAGCCAAAAATAATTGTATAGTTTTTGGTATGTATACCAGGGAGAGGGCTTAACTGAAATACCCTAATAACTGTCTACATAATGAATGTATAGATATGATGTTATATGTACGTAATTCCAAAACCCCATAGCGACGATATATTTCCAACCAAGTTCTGGATGGAGATCTAAGGGGCGCCGATAGATCAGTGGTATGCGTGCTTGTCGTCTGTGCTCAAGGTCGTGGGTTTGTAACCCGACCGAGGCCCTCAATTTATTTTATCTGGGAGGTAAAATAAACTTAATCAAGCCGTCCTTCAGATGAGACGTCAAGCGATGGTCCCGAGCCTGTACGATGTCAGGTACTCGTTAAAGACCCCTACCCTAGGTGAATAAAAATGTAGGGTAGGGAAAATTTAGGACTCTCATAGTAGAGTCGGGCTCATGTTCACCAGAGTGACGAAAGAGCGCTCTGGTAGTAGGCGATATGACCCCGTAGTTAAAGCCCGGGCATGAGTCATAAAACCGAACCTAACCTAGATGGAGATCGAAAACTTTGTGGAATAAATGAGAAAGTACAAAGATGGTGATTCGCTGACGTTATTTTCAATTTGCATGTAAAAATCTCAATGAATAGTACTTACATTGGACATTGATTACCTTGATAACCCTCATTTTAATTATATTTTATATGTCTACAATTAGTAAAATCTAACTTTGTTTTATTGAGCAGTGAATGGTGTCTGCAATACATAACCTTCCAGCCTCCTACAATCTTAGTTTGAAAAACGCCAGTAGGATTGTAGCTACTCTTCAGAAAAGCCACTTATTTTATGTTGGACTATTGTATATAATATTTCATATCTATAAACTTCGAATGAATATTTTAATGCCAATACCCCATCATTTGCATTCATTTCATAATTATTGTTTATATTTCATCACGCAAAATTCACACAACTTTTTCAGTGTTTATTGTTTTTACTATTATTATTATTATTATTATTATTGTTTTCGCTCTCCCTAAAACTCTTCATTTCCGTAGTTGTTATACCCCAAAGAATCCAATAAAATTTAAATTGTTCTTAATATTGATCTTTATTAGTTACTTCACAAACTAACTACATGATAAAATTTTCTATCGTTCAGTTAAACTTGTAAATTATCGATCAAATTAGACACTAATGAAAACAAATCAAATAAATTTTACAATTTATTACTATGCATTCATCATAAGTCAGTTATCAAAACTTTTATCTGCGAGTTCTCTCAAACAGAAATATATATAAATTCATAAGTGTTCATTTGTTATTCTTATATCCTATTTATCATTATTTTTTATTTTTGGCAGTTAATACAGAAATATACGCATTTGAACTAGTAGAAGTAGAATACTAAAACTTAAGATACATTGCTGAGAAACTGATGGAAGTGATTATAGAAGGATGGGGTAACACATTTCATTATTTTTCGAAAATTTTTTTTTTAGTGCTTTTTTCAGGAACCACACAGAGCTCCTAACAAAAAGTGTTTGACGTATATCATCGACCAAAGGGAAAAGAGTATTTGGAGGGCTTAAAGCAAAAACAAAAACTATTATAACTGCCGTTGTAATGAATGCAACGATACAAAATATAGTATGACAATTCAGAAGGTCCCTATGTAAGTTAACTATTGACTTTTTGATCAAACTGTTGATTGATTTTGGAGGGAGAGCGGAAACTTAATTGATATATATCCTATAAATATACATATAAACAGTTTAATAATTACCCTGTAAAAGGTGAGCACTTTCAGCATAGTCCCATTTGCATCGCCATTGTGGAAAGAAAGACCGGAAAGGCTCCGTACATCCAAAGTCAGCTACAGACAGATAAATTGGCTTCCATACTCTTATCCTGTTGAAAAGAAATGTGACAAGTTAGATAAATATAGGAGAGCAGTGTGATAAGACCACACATTGAAGGGTCCCGTAGGCAAACATTCCACTGATACCCATGCAAAAATTACAATGATGAAAATTCGACAATTGAGGTGGCTGCAAGAAGGGCCCATTTGTAAAAACTTCAGTTTGAGATATTTGCATTCAGTTTTTAGAGTTCATGTTCAATCTTCGATAAGAATGATAAGAGAACAAATTGTTTTCATAAGCAACGTTAAGAATCATAAAAGAGGGTAAAAAAATTTGTATGGGCCCTTTTTCCACCCAAGTGCCCTTTTGGCATAAAACTCACTAAAATATTAAGAAACATTATTAAAATAAAAAATACAATATTATTTTTTAAAAAATATATTATTATTACAATATTTTTTAATGAAACTTTCTATTATAAAACTTTTTTTTTTTTTTTTTTTCACCTTTATTACTAAATTTCCAACTATGAATTACTTCACAACTAAGAAATATGAACACAACAAAGAAAAACAGAAACACCACTTGAGTCTCTTGATGAGACGGCTGGTCAACACCACCGCCTCCTCAGGGGTCCTCCTCAGGCAGGAGGTCACGCGGCCAGCGACGATTCAGTCGCCGAGGAGGTCTGCCCGGCAAGGACCGGCCCGACATTGCTTCCACCAGTGTGTTTGGATGTGTCGTGAACTTATTGTGCAAATTTGTGTATAATTGTTGTCTAACTTCGTGTAAGAATGGTATGTTCAGGTCATGATGTAATGTTATGTTTGATACGTAGTAAGGGCATTGTGTGATTGTTCGGAGGATTTTATTTTGGATGGCTTGAATTCTTTTGGTGTGTGAGGGCTTAGCTGAACCCCAGAGCTGAACGCCATACGTCCAGATGGGTCTGATAACGGTCTTGTAAACACCCAGTTTGTGGTTGAGGCGAAGTTGAGATCGCTTGTCTAGTAGTCTTTTGAGGTGTCCAAATCGCCGTTTCATTTTCTGTCGAGTCTGTGAAACATGTTTACTCCATGTCAGTCGTCTGTCAAGATAGAGTCCTAAGTATCGTACGTCTTTGTCATGTTTCAGAGGGACATTATTCAGCCATACAGTTGGGCAGTCACCGCGCCTCAAGGCGAATGTAACATGAAGGGATTTGATCTCATTTATTTTTACCTTCCACAGATGCAACCAACCCTCTAGAAGGTGTAAGTGCTCCTGCAGAGATTTGGATGCGTCCCCAGCCGATTTATTAGTAGCTAAAATTGCTATGTCATCGGCATAGGTGGCTAACACCGTCTCAGGCGATGTTGGGATGCTGGACATGCTTGCAACATAGGGAAATGGACCCAGAATGCTCCCCTGTGGGACACCAGCTCTTATGGGTTGAACGTCAGAGTGGACACTGCCCTGTCTGACCTGGAAAAAACGATCATCCAGGTAAGAGCGGAGAAGACGATAATAACCGTCAGGGATCACATGTTTCAGCTTATACAGCAGCCCAACATGCCAGACACGGTCGAAAGCTTGACTCACATCCAAAAATGCTGCAGAGCAATAACACTTCCTTTCCAAAGCAGAGGAAATCTCATCAACTAATCTGTGACATTGTTGAAGTGTTGAGTGTTTCTGTCGGAATCCAAACTGATGATTCGGAATAAGGTCGTGTTCTTCGAAGAGAGGTAATAGGCGGCTAAGAAGAATTTTTTCAAAGAGTTTAAAAGGAGTGGGAAGAAGACTTATGGGGCGGTATGAAGAGAGCAAGTGTTTAGGTTTATCTGGTTTCGGGACTAAAGTAATGATAGAAAATTTCCAAAGAAGTGGGAAGTAGGAAAGGCGAAGGATGCAATTGTAAATGTAAGTAAGAAAGATGACAGATGCTTTTTCAACACTCTGGCAGTAATGAGATCATAGCCAGGGCTCTTCTTGTTGGGAAGCTGAAGGATAGCCAGCTGCACCTCAGACGGAGTGATGGGTTTCGGCGGTAAACTCAGTTGTAGAGGTGTGTTGAAGAAATCGTGTATGTGTATATGAAGTGGATGATGAATGTCATGGGGTGTAAAAGTGTCTGTTAAGTGTTGAGAAAATAATTGTGCTTTTTCCTCGTCCGACTTAGCCCATGTTCCGTCCGGGTTTTGAATGGGAAAGGAGGAGGAAGAAAAGTTCAGTAGACGTCTGGTTGCTCTCCACAGAGAACCATCGTCAGTGGCTAGTGTGTCAGTGTAAAGTGAAAACGTTTCTGCTTTGTATTGTGCTATAGCTGTTTTGAGTTTGTGTGTGAGTCTGTTGAGTCGTGTTTTGATGGATGGGTATCTATGTCTTTTCCACTGACGACGACATCTGCGTTTTTCAACCAGCAGTCTTCTAATGTGTTGTGGTACGTTGTGTGTGTGTATGTGGGCAGGCTGGGCGTAGGTGCTACTGCTCCATGCCGCCTCCTGAAGTGTTGTTGTGAAAGAGTTCACTGCATCATCCAGGTCAGGAGGTGCTTTCGGGGTGACTGACAGATTAAGTCTGTCTGTCACAATATCTCTGAATCTGTCCCAATCAATGAGCCCTGAAGTGAGGGAGGGTCGGGGTGTCTTCTGAATAGGTTGGGAGTCTAGGGTAAAAATTACTGGAGAATGGTCTGATGTCAAGTCGGGAATTATTTCTATTGATGTATAGGGGAAGAATTTCGAAGCTACAAAAAAGTCTAGGATATCGGGAAGTTTTCTTCTGTTAGTTGGCCAATATGTGGGTTCTCGGGGGGAATAGACTCTGTATCGTCTGTTCGTCAAAACCTAGTTAAGTGTCTTTAAAAATAAAATAACACAATAAAGACTAGTCGTTTATGTTAACAGTATATAAATAGTTAGGTATGTACTAGACTTTGTTCCTTTTTGAGCCTGGGACTCCAAAAGAAAAAGTGTAGACGTAGAAGTCGTCATTATTGTGGAGATGAATGTTGAAGACGTAAAGCCATAATAGTCGTTTGTAAAATTGGCGTCCAACATTCAGCTTGGGCAGTAGCAAATTTTAGCAAATCCTAAAATTCTAGCACAATAGTTTCTTGGCTGCACTTTGCTTTGGCAATGTACCTACTCGTCTTTAAGTGATTAATACTTATCCACTCTTTTTTTGTGAAGAAAGTATTCGAGTCGACATGGATCTTCCGAGTTTATTTCCATTTTTTTTACACTCCACACAAAAATCCATTTTAGGAATCACAAAGGTAAAGTCGGTTTTTCAATAAAATTTAAAGTAAGTGTTGTACTTCATATTGAGGGTGTTTCCAGCTATATCTTTATAAAACTCTATAAACTTTGAGTGAAATATCTTGACATTCAACTCAGGATTTTCGAAATAACGATTTGTTCTGGTTTGATGACTTTCTTATGTGGACTGGATTGCAAGTAATTTAAACCAAGTTCCCAAACGTCTCAAGGTAATTTGTTGAGCCTGTTCGTATGGGTGGGTCCCTCTTCTTTATTTAAATGTCGACTTGTTCCATATTTTTGTCTGCAAGACTTCCCTAGTCTCTTGGTTGTTATTTTAAATAAGTGCAGGACAAAGTTTCGGCAAACTTGCTTATCTTCACCACTTCCATTTGACTTAACATGTCGTGGAAGTACTCTTGGATTGGCCACAAAATGGCACGATAAGGATGTTTTTCTTGAAATAAGAGAGGCTAAAAACAAATCTTGTGCTTCTTTCGACGTACAATTTGTAAATAAGTCGTTTATATCTTTTTGTTCGTATCTTTCTATCTTTTTACAGCATTCAATCATGCAACAACTAGCAACTATAGTAAAACATTTAGCCTTTATCGTTTTTCCTGCCGTTGATACATACTCCTCGCCCGTCAAACAGCTATGCTGACCTGTTATTTTGAAAAAGGGCCATAGCAACAGGTTACTACAGGTCATCTGTAGCCCATATAATATATGACCTGTAGTAACCTGTTGCTATGGTATGTTGATATTATCATAGATAGTAAAAGAAAATCTAAAAATATGTCGTGAAACACCGGCAATGTACTTCCCCAGAACGAATTAATCAATTAATTTTTCGTTCCCCCTCCAATACCAGTCGACCATTTGCGCCTCATACTACATTTTGTGTCAATAAATAATAACCTAAGGGCTTCAAATGAGTTTGAAAAGATCGCGAATCTGGAGCGTTTTTGAAAAAATAAATTTATAAAAAAATCGTGAATACCGGTAATATGGGAAATTGGTATATAGAAGTACACAAGTTTTCACTCTCCCTCTGAAACAAATCTACAGATTTGTTTGAAAATCAGGAGGTTCCTTACTTAGGGACTTCTGAATCATCATACTAAATTGTGTGTTGAAGCATTTGTTATATCGACAGTTCTAAGGGTTTTTGAGTTAGGCCCCCATATCTGATCTCACTTTCCTTTGGCCCATTTACCTGAAAAATGATAGGTATTGTCCTCATGGGGTTTCGGTTATACATATAAACTTTTGTCCATACATTCATTATTTTTGTTTCTTATTAAAGTTTTTTGTGAAAACTTAGCATCGAATTTTGGACCAAATAGATACGAAAGGTAGGTACCACGTGTAGCTGTGGACGTAAAATAAAAATTGTTTAAGAAAATTTTCGGATCAAGGGCAAATTATTTTGTATATTTGACACTATTTCACATTTGAAATATGTTGTTAATGAGGAGATGACGAGAAACAGCTGTGACAACAAGTCTAACCAAACAACATTGAGAAGGTGGAGCTAGGGCACTTCGACCACCTGTTATCAAGTTTTAGAATACAATTTTATAGATTTACCAAAAAATATAAATTTGAAAATAACTGGATCAGGGGTTATGCGTCCCCAACGCGTGTAGGTGCACCCGCGACGTTGCACGATTATTTTCCTATAGAGAAACTTAAAAAAAAATTAAATATCGAAGATAATAACACAATAGCTTTGTTACTCATTTATATGCAATCTATGTGCAGTATACATAATATGGTACCTAACTATTTACATGAATAAGTGTCTACATCACATGATGGGAGGAAATAGTAAAATGTTTAAATTTCACTAAAAAGATTTCGAGGTCATCTCCTATTCAGACGTCGTGGAGGATTGTCAGTAAGGGATTGAGAGGATAAGACTTCTGCAAATGGGTTAGGATGGAATTAAAGTTTATGGTGGAAGGTTAAGAATCGGGGACTGGATTAGTTCCTGGACGGTTGGGATGTTTAGGTCTTCATGGAGTAATTTATTGGTGACAAAGAAAGGAGCATTAACAATTCGACGGAGGACTTTGTACTGGAAAGCTTGGATCGTTTGGCTGAACCCCATAATTCGAGGTATGTCCATTTTGGCCCTAGGTAGGTATATATAGTCTTGTAAATTGTCAGTTTGTTGACAGTAAGTACGATAGTATGTACAAATATTAGCAACTGAGTATTCCTTAGTCGTTAATTAAACTGTTTCTCTGTTAAATAAGCTTCAAACTGTTAACGTTAAGGGACACCAGGCTATTTTTTTGTACTTCCGCAGCTAAACGAAGTATACGGGAAGTTATGTAATCGGTCAAAAATTTGATGCGGAGTTTTCAAAGGAATTTCATGTTTTCCGACCACCCGATTTTTAAAAAATGCATACCTGTCTGTGATCACGATAACTCCATTTTGATTTCGATTTTCGGACCCATTACATATGCTGGGAAGTTAAAAATATGTTTCCTCTTAACAATTCTAGTCATGATTAGGATACCAGGGAGAAAGATGATTTTCGAATAACTAAACACAGCTCGTCTCTTTTTTTAAAAAGTATACCTCATAAAGGAATGTATTTTTTCAATGCCTTCCCCACTTCTTGAAGATATAACAGAAACAATAAGTAGATTCAAACTTCAATTAAAAACGTTTAAGTCAGAGGAAACCCTCGAATTTTTTCTCATTGTTCAAAAATAATAAAATAACCAAAATAAAAAACAGTGTTTCATATTCAAAAACATTATTTCATACATAGCTTTAATTTTTTTATTTGTTTTGGCAGAGTTCCTCCATAGATATCCACTCCAACGTCTGTAGAATCTACGTTTAAATCATTACCTATTTTTTATTATTTATATACTAATTTATTTTTCAAGTTTTTTTTGTATTTTTTTTAGCATTTTATTCATTTATTTATGTATATAAATATTTTATAATTGTTATTTGTTTTTTTTTCTCTTTTCTATATTTCGCCCATTGTGACCTGAGGAAGGGACGTGAGAAAAAGACACTTCCGGAAAAGTTATCAAAAATTATTATCTTAATTTTAAGTAAATTAAACAAATGTATCTACTCTTACATACTTTATATACCTCCTGTATTTATTATATACCTACTGTATTTATTATATACCTACTGTATTTATTATATACTTTACCTACTGTGTAATATTATTATTTGTGTCCTCATATTTTCAAGTATTAGTTATTCATTTATTATTATTTTTTAGTAATATTGCTAATTCTAATCCATTTGTGTCAGACTCTAACAGTTAATATCTGTTTTAGTACCTATCTAAACTATAAGCTATCTTAATGTAAACATTGTTATGACGTATCATATTACCTTGTTATGGTTTAACATAAATGAATATTATTATTATTATTATATTAGCCCTGTCCTATTTAAATATTTTAACAAATGGGTTACACCTGAAGTTGTTAGACCGAATATTAGTTGTCCTGGAATCAATGTTGGGCAAAATTCATTTGGAATAATGAATACAAATTTATTTTCATTCAAAGCTTTTGAGTAATGATTATTTATTATTCAGTTCTTCATCAAATAAAATTATTAATTATTTTGTTTCATCCATTGTTTGAATAAAAAAATTTATGTATTCAATAAAAATCAGTTATTGAATAAACATAATTTATTCAATAAAAGTCAATTATTGAATAAAAATAAATCTATTATAATTTATTTTCTTCTCTTTTTTACTTAGTAGTCATTCCATTACACCATATTTAGGTATTGAAAAATGTTCAATTGGATTTTCGTTTGCATAATTTTGAATTTGGTCAAATAAATGAAAAACCAACTAAACCTTTATTCTTTAGAAAATATATATTATAAAAAAAAATAGTGTATTATTATTATTTCCTCGGCCCAATATATTGAAGAAAACATTAAAATCAGAATTTTTAAATTTTTACTGAAGTGTTGGTCTTTTACAATTCTGAATGGGCACATAGAATGTATTAAGAACTTTACAATATTATGGTCAAAATCGGCTTGTGTGGTTTTTTTTCAAGCTTTTGTTTGATAATTGAGTTTCTCTTAAGTTATTTTCTTTGTTCTTTTATTTACTTCTCATACTATTAAAATGCACTTTTTCCATGGCGCCGTTTTAAATGAGAAATGAAATTTGAAGATGAAAATCTACTACCTTTAATTTTAACCTTATTGGGTTGGCACTTGACACGTTGATTTGATTCATTAATTCTAGATCAATAACTGACAATGTTGAAAAACTTATAATCCCACTGGTGTCGGAATCGCTATTGATGTCACTCATTAAAGAAATTAGAAAAAAAAATTGAACACCATAAAAAATATATTTAACTTAACTTCAGTTGTAACGGCAGGAATTAACACTCAACACTGATGTATGATGTATGGTACCTTTGTTTATCGAACTAATCCATTGTTTACACTTTACCTTATGCATTTAATTTAATGTAGATTGAAATTTTGTAAACATAACGTATTTGTCATTATAAACAAACAGTTGTCAATAAACCTGTTGGCAGGTGGGGGGGGGGGGGGGGGGGGGGGGGGGGAGAGGGACAAGAATTCTTAAATTATAATCCAATAAAGCTATTAGCTAACTCGGCCTTGAAAAATACAACAAATTAAAAAATAATCATCATTCATAAATTAGCTAAAATAATGATAATGATTAAAGAATAAAGAATGATTCATAGAATAAAACAGTAACTTGATTCATGAATAAAACACTAATCACGAAAAAATTATTGAATAACTTTATTAAATAAAAATGTATTCAATAATGCTCAACATCGCCTGGAATTAGGATTTGAGAATAATATTGAATAACGACTAATTATTACAGATCGATGGCTAATGGCGTAAAGCTGAAGCCTAAAGCATAATAATAATGGTTTTAGCTGATTTAGTAGGTAGTGGGTATGTTTTTTTAGAGAGGTTGGTGACCCGTCCACTCCATCCTAATGCAGATTTAGTAGTGGGTATGTTTTGTTAGAGAGGTTGGTCCACTCCATCCTAATGCAGATTCATTAGCATTCCTAAGTTCCGTAGCGCCATCTTCCCTCTAAACTGTTTATCATTAAATTATAAGTTTTGCATTTCCCATTTTTGTATTTAGCCAATATGACTCGCCATTAAGAGGACTTTCCTATACCAATTATGTTTTTACAGATAACTGTTAATGTTGATCATATCGGTCCTGTATCAAATCTTAGAACTACTTTTTTTGTTTGTTTTTTCCACCTTTATTACATAATTTCCAACTATGAGCTAGGTAAATCACAAGTAGGAAATATAATCACAACAAAGAAAAACAGAAACACCACTTGAGTCTCTTGATGAGACGGCTGGTCAATGCCACCGCCTCCTCAGGGGTCCTCCTCAGGCAGGAGGTCACGCGGCCAACGACGATTCAGTCGCCGAGGAGGCCCGCCCGGCAAGGACCGGACCGACATTACATGGCTTCCACCAGTGTATTCGGATGTGTCGTGAACTTGTTGTGCAAATTTGTGTATAAGAATGGTATGTTCAGGTGATGATGTAATGTTATGTTTGATACATAGTATGGGCATTGTGTTATTGTTCGGAGGATTTTATTTTGAATGGCTTGAATTCTTTTTGTGTGTGAGGGCTTAGCTGAACGCCATACGTCCAGATAGGTCTGTTAACGGTCTTGTAGACACCCAGTTTGTGGTTGAGGCGAAGTTGAGATCGCTTGTCTAGTAGTCTTTTGAGGAGTCCAAATCGCCGTTTCATTTTCTGTCGAGTCTGTGAAACATGTTTACTCCATGTCAGTCGTCTGTCAAGATAGAGTCCTAAGTATCGTACGTCTTTGTCATGTTTCAGAGGGACATTATTCAGCCATACAGTTGGGCAGTCACCGCGCCTCAAGGCGAATGTAACATGAAGGGATTTGATCTCATTTATTTTTACCTTCCACAGATGCAACCAACCCTCTAGAAGGTGTAAGTGCTCCTGCAGAGATTTGGATGCGTCCCCAGCCGATTTATTAGTAGCTAAAATTGCTATGTCATCGGCGTAGGTGGGAGAGCAATTTTAAGTTGGAATTGTATTAGGGAACTTTTTTGGTAAGGTCTAACCGTTATCGCGTAACTCAAGCATATGTCTAAATATATGGATTTCAAAACAACATTTTACAACGGTTTGCGCCCTGGCATGTATCTTGCATGGCATGTATCTCGCATGGCATGTATCTTGCATGGCATATATCTTATAAACCGAGCTACCTTCCAAAAAAAGTATTTTATACAAAATGTGCCTTTCAGTTTTCTCTACATCTTTTATTTGCCAGAAATGTTAATTGGAACCTAAATATAATCGGTATCTAACGTACTTAGGCCCCCAAAAGTAAAAAGGTCTTCTTTTTCGTTCGATTTTGTCCAAAATCTATTCAGATCTAAATAAGCACATCTTCATTTCCAGTTTATAGTTACAATCGTTTCTGTGTTAGATCGCTCACAAAGTTCTAATCACACACACACACACACACACGTAGACAAAATAGTAAAGGGACCTTGAAATGTGAAATACTGTTCAAAACTCGATCTCGGATTTTTGCACGATTACAATGGGAATCCGCTACTGTGCCCAGCTTCTGCGTGACTTTATTTTTAGCCAGTTTGAAAACATGTTAGGCAACCTCACAGTTAAAGCCTGGGCATAAGTCACAAAAATGAAAAGTGTTAGAATATGGGCTGAGAGGGAGTCAGGGGTGGTGTTGGTCCGACCATCCTCTGGTGGCCGTCCTCTCAACCAACCAAGTATCCTCAACGGTACTAACCTTACGATGTGAACCACTACCACTGTCTGGAGGAGGGCTCCAGACCTGCAGTCGTCGGTCCAATTCTTCTTCACTTGGTTCAGCTTTCTTATTAGTAAGCTATCTTGAATTTAGTTTTTTTTTTTTTTTTTTAATTAACAAAAGTGATGGTGTTTGTCCTCGGATGTCTTCTATCCACAGGACACAATCTTTTGTCCAACCAGCTGCTCAGGTAACCACTCTTAGCAGCTGATTTCTTGAGATGAGATACAAACAACCTTGACCAACCTGAAATGGGAAACATTCTATATTATATTTCTGTAGTGACAAAGAGAAACCTAGTTTAGTTGAAAGTTAGTCGGTAAAACATTATATGCACTTAAAGTGCACATTTTTGGAGCAGGATCCAAACTGTATTGCTCAGTTGAATAATATATGATGTTATTGTGGTTGTTATCTTAAGATAAATGGAGATAACTTTCAACAATGATAAAACATAATTTACACAATTATATATATATAGCATAATCGGAGGTACCGCATCGTAGCTTTTCTAGAAAATGTATGTTCGTGAGTATATGCGTCCTTCTCCAAGGCTAACGGTTGGTTTACGGTCTAATTTGGAACACTATACTACGGTGTGACCCGCTGTTGGGCCAGCACCTTTCAAGTAGAACGTTCGTTTTTGGCTCTACTTATATCAGTTATAAGGATAACAATTGTGCACAACTTTAGGGCTCATATAAACAAACACTTTAAAAAACAATTTAAAAAATCTATGGAAATTAAGTTTCTGGCAAATGTTTGGTATAACTCCCGATAGAATAAATGTATCGAGACGTAATTTCATATGTGAATCCAAAACTCTCTAACGACGACTCCTACTGTGTTTCAGCCAAATCGGGATTAAGGGGAAGACTTAAGGTTAATACTGTGATAACTACCGGATATAATGAATGTAATCGTCACAAAATTATGTATGTGTGACCAAATCCCCTTAAGGTCAAAACCTATCGTTTTTCAGCCAAATCGGTCAAAGGGGAGGGGGGGGGGGGGGGTTAGGGGAGAGGCTTAACTGAAAAACTCTAATAACTGCCGTTGTAATGAATGTATCTACACCAAATTTCAAATGTAAATTCAAAACTCTATGAGAGCGACACTTATTAATTTTTAGAACAATCGTTTGAAGGGGAGGGGGATCAGAGGGTGGCTCAAATCAGACCCCCAATAACTGCCGATGTTATGAAGTTATCGATACAAAATTCAGTATGTGGATTTAGGAGCCCCTATGTAAGACAACTGTTGAATATTAGCGCAAACGTTCGACTGGTTTTGGAGGGGGAGCGAAAAGTTAATTGATTAATGTGTTCTGAGGAAGTACATTGCCGGTGATTCCCGATGACTTTTTTTTTATCATTTTAAGTATGTAGCTACGTCAGCCCAGCCGCTGGTTATGTAGTTTTATTTGAAGAGTTAGTTAACTTAGATTTCAATAAATAACAAATTATAAATTTTTATTCATTATCCTTCCCCCCCCCCCCCCCCTCCCCCGCGATTCGATCCTGGTTACGTATAAATAGTTGTTCTATAGAGGAAAGTTGAAATCGATAATTATCAGTTGAATATCTCAAGTTGATTTTTCCACTGAAATTGAATATTTTTCGACCCCCTATAACCAAAGAAAAAATGAAATATTCATAATTAAATTAACTGACATCATGACAATGTCATCAACTGGGGATGTATGGCCTCAGATAACCCTAGAGTAGATCTTACATCTACAGTTGAATCTAAACTCTGACTTCTGAACTCTCCATTATCTTTCAGAACATTTTCATCGCTTCTAATGTGTTTAAACTACTCGTACAAATCAAGTTGAATAAATTAATAAAAACAAATATTGTTACTTTGCGTAAATGATCGGTTGGCTGGTGTGCCACAATTTTAAATACCTCCCGCCCCCCCCCCCCCCCCCCCCTACCCTTCTTGTATAATGATTCGATTGATAAACTTAGGTTTTTTATATAATGATACATATAATATTGAAGTATCGAAAGTGGCAGGTAAATAACTCTTTTATAAGTATTTTTAAATTGTATGATTTCAATAAATAAAAACAAACTTGTTTTTGAAATATTGTCTATGCCACCAAAGATATTTACAAAACTACCGGTTTCGGCCTTACTCCATCGTCAGCTCTAGTTATGGACTAAATAAGTTTGCAGAGTGCGGCCCTTCTAATACATCTCAGGTGCAAGGGTCCTATTTCAACTTGGGAATCCCTTAGCTGTACCGTTAGCTATATCATGAAATATTTTAACATCTTTTTTCGTATTTACATAAAACAATATCATTTGATTAATAAGTAAAAAATAAAACTAAGATAACATAAAACATATATGTGGAAACAAACAATAATAACATATAATAATAAACATATCGCTCACCGGCGGCAATAGTGGCACATCTCAAAAATAGCAAAATACGTACTAATTCTTGTATCAAAACTTGAATTTAATGCTCTTTCTTGCAACAATACTGGCACAAAGATAGTTCCCATATTTTCCGCGGGGTGGCGAATATGTCGGTAAGGCATTACACAAATTTTGTTTAAAAGCTGCAGCAAAACCGGCACATTTCCAATGTGTCCTCTGACTTTGGTAAGAGACGTTACTTTGTGTGTGCGCAATAGTGGCCCTTCTGAATTGTGTCGGTATAACATCAGTGAATAGCATCAATTTATTTCAGCAATAGTGACACATTTTGAGTTATGCCAATATAGACTTTCGTTTTTGTTTGTTTTTCTTATATGTGTCACTCTATAAACGGTGGGTTCTGTTTATTTTTCTTACTTGTGCCAGTATAGATTTTGTATTCCGGTTTTTTTTGTTAGTTGTGCCAGTTTAGACTGTGTTTTGTTATTTATTTGTTTTTGTTGTAGCATAAAGACAGTGTGTTTATTTTCAATATGGATTACAATAGCCGGGGTCAGAAGATGTTATAAATTATAGGAGTTAGATAATGAATTTTACATCATGGTATTTTTAGCATTATTCTTGTAATATTCATTTCACAAAATCCATTTTATCAAAATAGGTTGCAAAAGGTTGGTAAAGAAGAACCAAAATGGAAAGTGTCTAGTCTAAACCTTATTGACAATAATGAGGTTTCAACTTTCTAGTCTAAATGCTGAGCGAACTTGTCACAAGTTTAGCAAAAATTATATGGGAGAAGACTTCAAGCTCAGTGATGCTACCATAATCAGAGTAGAAATGGAGCACTTAGACTGTTTTTTCTATAAAACCTCTTTCAAGGACGTTGATTTCAAGATAGTCAAAATAAACGAAAGACGCACAAGGACACCACTTTCTCCTTTACCTGCTTCACAATAAAGAGAGCTTACAATAACACAATACCCATCACAAAAAAAAAAAATACGATGACCTTATGTATTTATTACGAACCAATGCAAATAAAAATAGTCACAGCCATTTTTATGATAGTTTAAGTTGTGAAGTAAAAGGACAATAATTTAAACATTGGTTAGAATAAGTTTTCATTGAAAGAGCTAACCATAACAAGTAGCTTCTATAATCTTTATTTGAAGCCTGAAACATGTACTGTTGTGTATTATTTTTTACTATGATATTTTTCTAAATAAGGCAAAACTATACGAACCGTCTGTTTTTATTTGGAACATATGAAACAAACTATTTCCATCTCATCCAAATGGCACAACTTACGTTTTTATTAAAAACTACTCAAATTAGTTTAATGAATAGTGGCACATCTATTAAATTTCGCCATTTTGAAAAGCCAGTCAGCAAACACTTCCTCATCATCAGTTTGGCTTCCGCTCAGAACACTCCACAATACACCAGTTACACAGGGTTGTGGATTACGTGGCGTCTGCCCTAGAAAGAAAGTTTTATGCAACGGGGGCGTTCCTTGATGTAAGTCAGGCTTTTGACCGAGTTTGGCACGCGGGACTTCTTTATAAATTGAGACCGTTGCTTCCTCACACATATTATTTAATCATTCATTCATATCTAACAAACAGATACTTCGCCGTCCGTCAGGGCTCTGCTATCTCCTCAATAAGACCCATATTGGCGGGTGTACCGCAGGGTTCTGTCTTAGCTCCTTTATTATATACAATATACACATCTGACATGCCCACCTCCATCCACACAATGACAGCTACATACGCCGATGACACCGCCATCTTAGCTGCTGCTGACCTTCACATACACGCCTCATTTACACTACAACACCATCTCACACAAATTGAAAACTGGTGCAACACATGAAAAATCAAACTAAATACAGAAAAATCACAGCACATCACATTTACACTTCGACGAGAAACATGCCCCCCCGTTTTCATCTACGACAAGCCCCTCCCTCAAACTAATACTGTACGATACCTAGGACTGACATTGGATCGAAGACTGACATGGAATCCTCACACACGAAACACGCTGAACCGTCGACTCAAAATACTCTACGGACTTCTAAATAGACGATCAAAATTAGACATGACACAAAAACGGAACTGTTATACTTACTTACTTAGACCATTATGGACATACGGATCACAGATATACGGTTCAGCAAAAACATCCAACATCAAACGAATTCAGGCATTTCAGTCAAAAACCCTCAGACTGATAACACAATGCCCCCCATACATAAACAACAGAACACTTCATAACGATCTTATGATACACACAGTACCCGACACAATACAAACTATTTACATACGTTTTTTTAGAAAACTTTACACACATACAAATCCAGAAATACGTACTTTATCTTCACAACACTTACCACAAAACCCCCCACGAAGGTTGAAGAGGAGGTGGAACCGCGACTTACTGCCACCTTAATTCCTATTCGTTCTTAATATTTATTTTACATTATTTTCCTTCACTTTTATCATCTCTCTCACCCATTCCATCAAAGTTGTCTTTCAATTCCTTTTTATTTATTTATTTTTTCCCTTGTCCTTATAATTAATATAAATTTTCGTCCCGAGGACCTACCACTGGGTGGCCTTCCTCTCACATGCCATTCACGCCAACGTCTCCATACCTACCAACATACATAGATGCTGGTTGTTGCCCCCTAGCAACAGTTGCATCTTTATGAATAAAAGACAAAAAAAAAAAAAAAAAAAAAATTTTGAAAAGAAAATTGTAGAACTTAATATAATCGATCAATAAGGAGTACGAAAACAAACCAGTAATCACAACAAAACTTAAAATTTTTGTTGATATTATTGTTATTTATATCAATGTAAATTACTGCGACTATTAATCTTCATTTCCTCCAAGATACCTATTTTTGAGTTGTGCCACTATTTCCGCCGGTGAGCGATATATGTGAAAACAGAACTGGATCAGGGTGTTAACAAAGGGGAATAGTTGAAAAAAAATTGGTCATTCATAAAAATGTTCTTCTTGGTAGCTTTATTTATTTCTAATTGTTCTGAGCTATCAAGTAGCCTGCCTTTTGAGCAATAATGGAGATATTTGAATGAATGAATGAATGAAAAATAATCTTTATTCTGGGACTTTCGTCCCCTAAGAATCATAACATAAGAAGTAGATAAAAGAGTACAAGTATCGACCCATTGAGACAGAATAAAAATAAAGGAAAAGAGGTCTCTAGTAATAAATATAAAATGTTAGAGAGAGGCAATGATTAAAGCAATAAAAAACTGGTGAAAATTAATGATAAAAATAAGAAAAAAACAAAGTATGAATAATAATGTAAAACATAATAACAATAGTGAATTATATATGAATTTAATCGCAAAAAAACTGGGCAGATGAAACTGGAGTGTGACAATCTGTCCAGTGGAGTGAGAGACTTATAGGAAGACTAGAACTATCTCATAGGAGCCCGCCTTAGGAATCAGAGGTTTGTTGAGTTAGGAGATAATGGAAAAGTAAGGACTTAAATGAAAGAAGAGAAGGAGCATGGCGGATCTGGAGAGGGAGAGAGTTCCAGAGGGAGTTAGCTTGGATAAGGAAAGAGTTGTGGTAGGTTGTTGTCCTGTGGGAAGGGAGGTAAAGATCCGAGGGGCGGGATCTAGTGACTTTCTGGTGGATATGGGATTTAAATTGGAGCATTTGGAAGATGTAGGAGGGCTTTTGGGAAGATATGGTTTGATAGAGGAAGGAGCCTAGGAAGTATTGTCGACGAGAGGATGGGAAGAGCCATTTTAGGTCGGTATAGGAACTAGTAATAGAGGAGTGTCTGGAGAGCCCGAAGATGAATCTTAGAAAGGAGTTCATGACTCGCTTTAGTTTCATGTCGAGCTCACCAGACAGTCCTCCATATGCGAGGCAAGCATAATCAAAGTAGGGGAAAACAAGAGATGATACCAACAGCTGACGGGCTTTCGTGGGAAGAAGGTGACGAAGGCGTTTGAGGAAGTAGAGGGTTTTGAAGGAGCGGTTGGAGATGTGAGAAACATGGTCTTTCCAGGAGAGGGTTTGATCAAGGATCAATCCAAGATTTTTTACACTGGTGCAGTATTCAATATCGGTGTCATGTAGTCTTAATGGAGGTGAGTCAGTAAGGGAGTTTAGTAGTTTATGGTTACCTATCACAATGGCTTTAGTCTTCTCAGCGTTCAGTGTCAGTCCATTCTTGGAAGCCCAGTCTGTGATACCAAGGATGTCCTCCATCATCTTGTCGTAAGCAACAAGAGCGGTGGAGAGGTGGAAGGAGAGATAAATTTGGAAGTCATCGGCATAAAGGTGATAATTGGAGTGTTTGATGGAATTGGGGAGGTCATTTATGAAGATAGAGAAAAGGGTAGGAGAAAGGGATGAGCCTTGAGGGACCCCAGAATTAACTGGCAGAAAGGAAGAGGGAGGGAGATATTTGATGTCTGTAGATGGGTCAAAAGTGTGGCTATTGTCAATAATGTGAGTCGCAAATTTAGAACGGTTGCCTCGGTTCTTTATTTCGGCTGTGTTCTTTTATTTTGTCTTTAAAACGACGTCCTGTCTGTCCAATGTATAATTGACTGCACGTCGCACACTCTAGACTATAAACTCCGCTTTTATTCTCAATATCGGTTTTGTCCCTACCTCTCTCTAAGCACTGGCTGAAGCGGAACAGAAAGACTTGAAGAAACTTCGTAAAAAACTCAAAGAGAATGACATTTTAACGGTGAAAGAGGATTAAGTTCCACAATATGTCCGCGTTCCTCAACTTAGGAGTTGTATCATTTCAAATATAACACTGTCGGGACTTAGTCGTCAGCTTTCTAACAATTTATTAAACCCAAATATTTAAAAACTAAAACAGTGTAAGCAGGTAATGGAGGGAACCTGTAGCAGAATCCTGGAATTTATAGGGCTGTGGTAGGGACCAACACACAGGACACACAATAGACCTACTCTGGCCCCGGTGACATCATCAGCCCTCAAAATAAAAAAAGTTTCCTTTGTATTTTATTCAGTTAAACATTAATTATATAGAGAAGAAAAAAATAAAAAAGTAAGGTTACTGTTCTCTATTTCAAGTTGATGTTATAATGGAAACTGGCTCTTCAATATACACGAGTATAGTTCGAAATTACATTTCAAACTCAATCAATTGAATTCAATAAGAGATATTTAAGCAAAATCTGAGGTAGGTAAATCTGAAGCCAGATGGAACAAACATCGTTCAGCGAACAAACGAACGAGAAATACATCACCGGTGATCCACCGACGATTTTTTTTTTTTTTTTTGCGATTCAAAAACAAAATTTTTATTTTTTATTTTTCTCTTTTGTTGGTTCTAATGCCTTCAGCGGTCCAACCTCGAGGCTTGGCCCGCAGTTCACAATCAGTCGACCTTCTTAACTACGAAACTGGTTTTAAAGTTTAAAAAAGCAACGTTTAAGAAAAAATAAACAAAAAACTGATATATATATGTATATATTGGTTTTCCTTATTCCTCAATATATCGTCTACGTAATTCCTTATTTATAATGGGCCTACGCTGCGTAATTCCTTCTAAGTTCAGTGGCACATTTGCACATTTGACAGAAATAGATCTTCCAAATTTTAAGAAAATTGATTGATTTGTTGTGGGGTTTATCTTCGGATCAACTACTGTGGTTATATCAGATGGAGCTGGTAGTCAGTTCCGGGTCGATCCGGAACCGGTTCCTGGAGAGTGAAAACCCGGGTTTTTGAATTTCGGGTACTCGGTTTCAAATGTATACATTTTTTTTACAAGTACTACTACATTTTGCTACATAGGGGCGGGCCATGCCTCTCTCCTTCCTATCAGATAGCCTTTCCTGGGCTATCTACAGATATCCCTCCTCATTCTTAACATCCAGGTGTAGACGGCAGATACAGTAAAACCTTGATTTAACATTTTTCAAAATTCCTCAAATAAAATATTACGGAATACCGTTACAACGAATTTTTAGAGAAATTGTGAACACATATTAACATGGTGGTCTCACAGAGGAAACAACTAAACCGCCGTTCTGAGATAATATGAACAACAATGTTAGTTCATTGAAAGTTAAAATTTAACATTAGCGATGGAACATAGTGCTCTCTTCTGTAAATTTCAATAAAACGAAATAGTGCTCTCGAAAAATGATTCTCCATCTGTCTATTTACGAAATACCGGCAATATCTGAAAATCGTAAAATGTTCTCTTAAACTGGAGCATCGATATGTTTTATGTATGTTATTCATAATTGAGTACGAGGAAAAAAGTTTAGAATACATAAGGAATTTGTCAGTTCCACAGAATGCCAATAACTCCATATATCAACTTTCAGCCGAATCGGCCAAAGGGAAGGGGAGAATCAAAGAAGGGCTTAACTCCTAAACCATGTAAGGAATGTATCGACAGGTTTAATATGAGAATCAAAGAAGGGCTTAACTCCTAAACCATGTAAGGAATGTATCGACAGGTTTAATATGAGAATCAAAGAAGGGCTTAACTCCTAAACCATGTAAGGAATGTATCGACAGGTTTAATATGAGAATCAAAGAAGGGCTTAACTCCTAAACCATGTGAGGAATGTATCGACAGGTTTAATATGAGAATCATAAAAGGGCTTAACTCCTAAACCATGTAAGGAATGTATCGACAGGTTTAATATGAGAATTCTATCTCTGAAGGAATCTCTCTGAAAAGACACCTTCCTTTTCAAGAAAATCGGAAGATTGTTTAGAGGGAGGTTGAATTATAGTGTTGATTAATTGGCGCTGGGGAAGTTCATTGTCATTGATTAACTGACGACTTTCTAGATTAGACTTGATGTAGTCAGAAAGGGACCAAGTTATTGAGAGTGACACAGGTACATAAGGTTAGGTACCTCATTGATGTAGTCAGAAAGGGACCAAGTTATTGAGAGTGACGCAGGTACATAGGGTTAGGTACCTCATTGATGTAGTCAGAAAGGGACCAAGTTATTGAGTGACACAGGTACATAAGGTTAGGTACCTCATTGATGTAGTCAGAAAGGGACCAAGTTATTGAGAGTGACACAGGTACATAAGGTTAGGTACCTCATTGATGTAGTCAGAAAGGGACCAAGTTACTGAGAGTGACGCAGGTACATAGGTTAGGTACCTCATTGCTAAGGTTGGGTTCCGCATCTGGCAACTTTGCACTATGAAGACAAGGCGCGTTACCCCACTCAGCCATCGGATCGGGATCTCGCCCACCCATCCCTCCCAAAATGTTCTAGAATATTTATAAGACTTTCTTATACCAATCACTTTGATACAGATCACTCTCACTCCCCCTCCCCCGGCATTACTGGGTATATGAAAGTAATGTGTAATGTATGTAGCGACAGTGGTGTTCTTTGTTTCATTGTGCAAAGTAGTTCTGAGAGTGACTTTCTTATACCAATCACTTTCATACAGATCACTTTCACTCCCTCTCCCCCAGCATTACTGGGTATATGAAAGTAATGTGTAATGTATGTAGCGACAGTGGTGTTCTTTGTTTCATTGTGCAAAGTAGTTCTGAGAGTGACTTTCTTATACCAATCACTTTGATACAGATCACTCTCACTCCCCCTCCCCCGGCATTACTGGGTATATGAAAGTAATGTGTAATGTATGTAGCGACAGTGGTGTTCTTTGTTTCATTGTGCAAAGTAGTTCTGAGAGTGACTTTCTTATACCAATCACTTTCATACAGATCACTCTCACTTCGTCTCCCCCGGCATTACTGGGTATATGAAAGTAATGTGTAATGTATGTAGCGACAGTGGTGTTCTTTGTTTCATTGTGCAAAGTAGTTCTGAGAGTGAGTTTCTTATACCAATCACTTTGATACAGATCACTCTCACTCCCCTTCCCCCGGCATTACTGGGTATATGAAAGTAATGTGTAATGTATGTAGCGACAGTGGTGTTCTTTGTTTCATTGTGCTGAGTAGTTCTGAGAGTGACTTTCTTATAACTAGTAACGTCATAATGAAATGATTTTTGAAGGGGGACCATACCATATTTTAATAAATAAAAACCAATAATAAAAGAGTAGAGAGCGGTTCTCAAAGTAATGTCCATAGAACTAACCCATTTTAAATGGGGATTAAAATATAAATCTAGCAAACGTGTAAAAAAATGTGGTCCATAACGCCATTTTAGGACGGTTAGGAACCCATTGAAAATTCAATCTCAGATTTTCGCACAATTACAATACTACAGGGTGTTCATTTTATCTTGATCCAGGTAAATAACTGGAAAAATAATGATTTCCTCAAAAAAAGCTTGAGACAAAAAATGTAGAGTAGAATTAACAGCATTATTTGCTGTAATCTAATTTTTAAACAAATGAATATTTTTAACATTTTTTACTCATTAAAAAAAAATATTTTTGACCGTCAACCAATTTTTTTTTTTTTTTTTTGCATATATAGATTTCTGGGGAAAATTTAAGTTGAGGTTAAATGAGACATTTTTTTGTTAGACCAATATTAAACCTAATAAATGAATTTTAGTGTAGTAAATGTTCTAACTGATGTCCTGCAATTTCAATACATTCATCTAAGTTGTTCCAGAAAATTGCTCAAGGTCAAGCTCAGGCTAAGAAAGTGTTGATATTTCTGCCCATTTAAATTTCCGTCGATAAAAAAGGGACCAATTACTTTGTCATTGATGCTTCCAGCCCAAACATTAACTGACCATGGATGTTGTTTATTCATTTGACGAAACCAGCGAGGATTTTCTGCACTCCAGTAATGCATATTATGCCTATTTACTAATCCAATATTGGTGAAAGTTGATCCGTCTGAAAACACTGTGTACCGAAAAAAATCCCAATTAACTTGAACTCGTTCACGCGCCCACTGACGGAAATTAAAATCTTCACCAATATCCCTGGTTATTAAAATCTTCACCAGATAGAGCTTGATGAAGAGAAATATGGTAAGGGTGAAATTTATGGTTCTTCAATATTTTATGAACACTACCAACAGTAATCCTAGAACCTTGAGACATTTTCCGGTGTTGCAGGACATCAGTTCCAACATTTACTACAATAAAATTCATTAATATTGGTTTAACAAAAAAATGTCTCATTTAACCTCCCCTTAATTTTTTCTCAGGAATCTAAATATGCAAAATAAAAATTAACGGTAAATTTTTTTTTTTTTTTAATTCATAAAAAACGTTAAACATTTTCATTTGTGTAAAAATTAGATAACAGCAAATAATGCAGTAAATTCTACTCTACATTTTTTGTCTCAAGCTTTTTTTGAGAAAATCATTTTTTTTTTTTTTTTTTTTTTTTTGCATTGGAGGGGGAAATGCTGTGACGCATATCCAGGGAAGGTAGCCCTGGATAGTGTGGGACTCGAAACGGTTCACCATCACCATACCCACTAAAACCCCCTCCTTGCCGATCCTGATTCCCTTCCGCGGAACTGACGGTCTGTCATTACTTCGCGGAAGGGAGGAAGGGTGGCTGGTAACGCCCCTTCTTCTGTTTTATTACCGCTACTGTTCCTTGTCAGCCCTCTCCTGAAGGGCCAACCCGCCCATGATGAGCGCTGCAAAATCGCAGCCTTCATCCCACGACTCCTGGGAGCGCAGCATAGCGTCCACGTAACTGGTGGGTTATTTACCCGGGGTCAAGATAAACCTGTATATATACTATAGGTACAAAAAAGTAAATAAAAAAACACCACAAATTTGTAAACTGTGATCCTTTAAAACACTCAGACATTGTTTTTCAACGTAAGGAGTTATGTGGAATTGTTACCCTGTTTTCTACCGTAAACGTAAACTCGTGATTCTCAATCTATTACTATTCGTATCTCTCTAAAATATCTCCTGTTGCTTGCTGGTCACAAAATCTAGGTGACTAGACTAGATTAGACATTTATAAAGACGGATATTTTCCAAGGTCATCAAAAGCGTACGTACTCTAATTCTCGATCTCGAAATTTTCTTAAAATCCCATCTTAGTGAGCCAGTGATAGCTCATCCCCAGCTGACGGACTATTCTTAGCTGTGTTTTCATACCTCAATACGTGATACAATCTTCTGTAATTATCCTCCGTAAACAGGATGACCACAACACACACTACTAACACAAATTGCTGTTTGTTGCAGAACAATTGTGTTCTCTATTTTCTAATGGTCTGTTTTTAACTTTTTTTTTTCCTTATTCAAAAAGATAGTTAAGTAGTACATCCCTAGCTCGAATCGTTTGTAAACAACGAAGATATTGCTCTCCCCCTAAAGTCTTCTCATCTTCCATCTTCCATCTTCGGCCAAATAGACTGGAATAACTCTGATAGTATATATGTATTTATGTGGATATGTGTATGTTGTGAGTGTATATTTATGTACCTATATATAATTTTAATCGATCACTCATTATATTTTTCCAATCTTGATTCCCCCATGTTTGTCTTGTTTTTGTTAGGCCCTGATGATGATATGAAATATATTGAAACGTTGGCATTTGAATAGTGTTTTCATCATTGACTGACCCTCAATAACCCCAGAATTCTGATAGTAATGTGTGTTTTACTCAATAGATTTCTCAATCTGTATATGAGTCCCCTAAAAACAAAACGATGACAAGCTAAATAAGCAAAATTACTAAAAATATTAAACCTCCCCAACTGTAGGAGACGTAAGCAACCGGTAAGAAATTCGATGCACAGTTTTCAAAGGAATTTCATGTTTTTCAAACTCCTGAATCCTAAAATGGAAAAAATTCTGTCTGTGAACACGATAACTGCCGATACAATGAATGTATCAACACGAAACTTTATATGTGAATCCAGAACTCGATAAGGACGACGTCTATTGATTTGCAGCCAAATTGGGTAAAGTGGAGGGGGGATAAGAAATTTCATAAGTGAATTAAAAGCCCTATAAGGCGGAAACTTATTAATTTTCATTGTTTTTTGGTTGGGACCTTTTTTCTATATGGTGGTATAGGTGAAAAAGTGGCCAGTTAGGTCCAAGCAATATTTATTTTTATGTACGTTTCGACCTCTTATGGGTCATTATCATCAGAAACGGTTGCTTATAAACATTTATGAGAAATGTGCCTCCTATTTGGAACGGCCACTTTTTCACCTAAACCACCATTAATTTTCAGTGGAAGCAGACGAAGTGGGGAAGTGGGGGGGGGGGGGGGGGGGGGGGGGGGCATTCATTTTCCACGAAATCGGTCGAAGGGATGGGGGCTCGACTCAAGTACCATAATAACTGCCGATCTAATGATTGTATCGACACACAATTAAGTATGAGCCTTAAGAAGCCACCAAATGTTCATTTTTAGCCCAAACGTTCGATGGACTTTGGAGGGAGAGCGAACACATCATTGATTAATTCTTGCTGGGGAAGTACATAGCCGTCGGTTCACCGACAACTTTTTTTTTACTGCTTTCATAAATTTAATTGCATACCAAACTATTTGTTGGATTGAAACATTGTTGTTTTGAAACCAATTTACGAAATTACAATTTTCAATTATAATTTAGCAGTTTTGTTGTAAAGTGAGCTATATCCGCGCTAGCCACTTAGCAACCCTGACCCCCCCCCCCCCCCCCCCCCCCCTGTACAATTTCACTTTGAGGGCCACCCCCACGGCTTCACATTCCACGTACGAAAAGTGAAATTCATTAGTCTAAATCTTAGCTGTAATAGATTTCAATAATCCAAATCGCAAAGTCATCTTTTCATGAAAACTTAGAATATAATACTTTTAAAAATATATTTCTCCAAGAACTACCTATTTCGTTATTTATGGTTGACAAAATATTTTGTTCTCTGTAACTGAAAATAAATATTTGAAGTGATTTTATGTTCATTGCTAATAATATCATTTACCTGATGACAATTTTCGGATCTTTTCGGTTATGTGTCAGGGATTCTGAAAAATTTTCTACCGAAACCACTTACTCTTTGTAAATCCACTTGATGTATCCGAAGAAATACAATGTTGACCCTCCCGTCGGTCCTCTTACTGAAACAGTTCACATTCTCCTCATGTAAGAGAAACATATAGTTCAAATGGAAAATGTTTAGAATCCCTGACACATAACCGAAAAGATCCCAATTTTCGGATAGACTGACAAATATTGTATTATATTGTAGACATAATACAGTTTTTTATAAAATGTATATTCATATATAGACTGGGAGAGGGGAGACGCCCCCTCCCTAGCTTCCGGTAAAGTTAAAAAATTATAAATGACGTTTAGCAGTAGGGCAGAGTATAAAGAAAAATGTGGTGGGGTTGGATTATCTCAAATAAAAATGTTAAAAAATGGCACTTCTAACCTATTTCATGCGCACAATATATTTCTGATATTTTGAGTACAACTAAATTTAAATTAGGAAATTAATATTTACCTGGAATAATGTGCGTCTTGGTTTAAATATCCTGCAGCTTGCGTTCACACGACTGTTGCTACGATGATCATAACGGTGACGATGGCAGCGCCCATGATACGGAAAAAAGTGTAGGATTCATTGAAGAAGTAGAGTTCGAGAATGTAGGAGAAGACAATGTCAGAAGCGTGAATGATGGATATGATGCCTGCCTCCTCTTGAGCGAAAGACAAGAACATGAAGACCTCTTGAAGACAGGAGAGGATGACCTGAGAGAAAAGAATGGGAAGACAGTCTTTCGGGTTGATCCATTCTTCGACGAAGGACATAGGCACTGTGATGACGAGAGCGGAACAGGCGGAACAGAGGAGCATGACGGAACAGTGCAGATCCGAGAGTTGCTTCGTGATGATGTAGATAGCAGAGTCACAAACGGCTCCGACCAGGGTCAACACTACCCCAAGCAGGTAGTGTGGGTAGAGCAGGTTACCTGCGGGTCATACAATGCAAAACTCTCATTAGAACCACTCTCAGTAGCACTCGCTTTCGGGTTAGTCGGGGGATTTATGACCGGGGATGGGGGAGTAGTCTGGGCTTTGGAAGAGGTGCAAATTAATCAACTTCGTTTTCGCTCTCCCTCTGAGATCAACCTGCCGATCTGGTTGAAAATCAATAGGTTTTTAAATCAGTTAGGATTTTTGAGTTACATAATTATAATATTTTAAAAATTTACTGAAAATTTCAAAAAATCATTTCGTGTAGTTTCAACCGCTTCCCTAAAAAAAAAGGTGGTGGGTGTATTACCGGCAATGTACTGCCGAAACGAATTAATTAAGTTTTCGCTCTCCCTCTAAAACCAAATGACCGTTTTGGTAAAATTCAAGTTGACTTCCTAGTCCTTCTACTAAATGTCGTGTCGATACATTCATTACATCGGCCGATATGGCTGCTAATCGGTGTCGTTCTTATGGAGTTATGGATACACATATAAAATGTCATGTCGATACATTCATTACAACGGCCGATATGGCTGCTAATCGGTGTCGTTCTTATGGAGTTATGGATACACATATAAAATGTCATGTCGATACATTCATTACAACGGCCGATATGGCTGCTAATCGGTGTCGTTCTTATGGAGTTATGGATACACATATAAAATGTCATGTCGATACATTCATTACAACGGCCGATATGGCTGCTAATCGGTGTCGTTCTTATGGAGTTCTGGATACACATATAAAATGTCATGTCGATACATTCATTACAACGGCCGATATGGCTGCTAATCGGTGTCGTTCTTATGGAGTTATGGATACACAAATAAAATGTCATGTCGATACATTCATTACAACGGCCGATATGGCTGCTAATCGGTGTCGTTCTTATGGAGTTATGGATACACATATAAAATGTCATGTCGATACATTCATTACAACGGCCGATATGGCTGCTAATCGGTGTCGTTCTTATGGAGTTCTGGATACACATATAAAATGTCATGTCAATACATTCATTACAACGGCCGATATGGCTGCTAATCGATGTCGTTCTTATGGAGTTCTGGATACACATATAAAATTTCATGTCGATAAATGCATTACATCGCAAGTAATCGTGTTCACAAACACACACAGACAGGTTTTTTTATTCATTATTGGAATCGGTGGGTCTCGGAAAATATAAAATTCCGTTAAAAACTCAAGATCGAATTTCTGACCGGAAATTTCTGACTTACGGAGAAGTAAAAATAATAATAATAAAAAAACATTATTCTTGAAAAAGTTACTAGTTGATGAAATTAGCCGAAGGAAGCGGAAGTTTGGGATCTCGTTGTAGCTCCAACGTTGGATCTTTAGGCTAACATATATTCAAATATATTAGCCAAGTGTCACTATTAACAATGTTATATATATGCTATTTACGAAATAAAAATCTCTCCCGGACGGAATTCGAACCCGCAACCCATGATGAGACGATGCGACCAAAGCACTACGCTCTAGCCTGCACGGCCACTATGGCACCCTAAAATGATTACAAAATTAAGTAATTTTTACTTTCTATTGAAATACACATAACTTTTTTTGATTTTGTCATAAAAACTAATCTTGGTAGACGGGAGAGGACCCCCCCTCCCTTGCTTTGTACACACATCCCCCCTCTCACATCTCATGCTAATTCAGCTTATCTGTAATTTCATTAAAGGGTTTTGTGTAATTTTTTTGCAGCATTGGTTGTATTATTAACGTTCAAATGATATCACAACTTCTCAGCTGTTTAATGAAACCAAACATAGTTTTAAAATTCAGAAATCGAAAAAGTAAGATAAAAGAGAAATTATATTTAAAAAAATAGTTTGTAAAAAAATATTTGTCCTACAGAGAAGGAAATAAACATTTCTTTCCGCAGGAGGTCGGTGTTGGGTAGAAATAAAAATGATATCAATTTAAATATATAAATATATTTCAATATTGAGGGCGCCGGTAGCTCAGTGGTATGCGTGCTTGACTTCTGAGCTCAAGGTCGTGGGTTCGTAGCCCGACCGAGGCCCTTAGTTTATTTAATCTGGGAGGTAAAATAAACTTAAGCACGCCGTCCTTCGGATGGGACGTTAAGCGATGGTCCCGAGCCTGTACGATGTCAGGTACTCGTTAAAGACCCCTACCCTAGATGAATAAAAATTTAGGGTAGGCAAAATTTAGGACTCCCACAGTAGAGTCGGGCTCATGTCCACCAGAGTGACGAAAGAGCGCTCTGGTAGTAGGCGATATGACCTCGTACTTAACGCCCGGGCATGAGTCATAAAACCTAACCTATTTCAATATTAATTCTTTATTTTTATTTGTTTGTTCATCTTTATTTTATTTTTATATTTACTTCAACTAGAGAAGTGGAGTGGAAATTGTGTAATCGGTCAGAGATACGTTGTTGAATTTTCATCGGAATTTCGTGCGAAAAATTAGTTAGGTTAGGTTAGGTTTTATGACTCATGCCCGGGCTTTAACAACGAGGTCATATCGCCTACTACCAAAGCGCTCTTTCGTCACTCTGGTGGACATGAGCCCGTCTCTCCTGTGGGAGTCCTAAATTTTGCCTACCCAAAATTTTTATTCACCTGGGGTAGGGGTCTTTAACGAGTACCTGACATCGTACAGGCTCGGGACCATCGCTGAACGTCCTATCCGAAGGACGGCGTGCTTAAGTTTATTTTATGTCCCAGATAAAATAAACTAAGGGCCTCGGTCGGGTTATGAACCCTCGTTTCTTGAGCTCAGAAGTCAAGCACGCATACCACTGAGCTATCGGTGCCCTCCGAAAAATTAGTTGATTAATAAGTTGAGATTCATCGACTTTTTCTTAAATTCTAGTAATATTGTGTAATAGTAATTGTAATTAAATGTTCTTGTTTGACGTCAAGTAACTGGGCATTAATCTGTTGGGAGCATAAGTACAAATGTAGACATTTATATAGTTACCTGCGGGCTGAACGAGGAAGGCCACCCCGACTACGATGAGGATAGAGCACAGGATCTTACCACGATTGAACCGTTCATTGAGAAATATCGAAGCTAGGACAATGGTGAACAGAACGGAAGAATAGGCAATGACGACCTCATCACCGATCGGCATCAGTCGAATGGCATAATAGTCGAAGATGTTGAAGAAAGTGCCAAGAAAGGAGACAATGAAGAGAAGGAACCGACGACCTTTGGGGAAGAGGGATTCACGTCGGTAGAGTACCGCCGGGAAAGTGACGAGGAGAAGAACAAGATTGAAGAGGAAGACGATCTGTCCGATAGGAAGCGGGGACCACTTTATACAGAGAGAGACGACGGAGAGGAGGATGGAGGAGAGAAGCGCATGGAGGAGGCCCCAGCGTGGAGGGCCGGGGGCCCGTCGTCCTGGGGCACTTGAGAAGTAGAGAGGAAGACAGGAGACACATGGCGGCATCGCCCGGACTGACACCACTCCTCACCCCCCCCTCCCCCCTTCTCTATCACTACGCTACGTATACTATACCACTAATTTGTTGCGTCACATCTCTCTCCCAATGTCATCCTGCTACTTTTCCTGGCTATCAGTCTTAATAACATAAGTAGCAGTTCCAAGGAATCTGTTATTTTATGTATCTGTCGTGTTCGAAAACATCGAAGACACTTAACTGGTTACTCCCCTTTTCAATTTTATATTTATATAATTTCCAGAAAATAGAAACAAAATTTATCAGTAATCAATATCAACAAAGGGCGTCGGTAGCTCAGTGGTATGCGTGCTTGACTTCTGAGCTCAAGGTCGTGGGTTCGTAGCCCGACCGAGGCCCTTAGTTTATTTTATCTGGGAGGCAAAATAAACTTAAGCACGCCGTCCTTCGGATGGGACGTTAAGCGATGGTCCCGAGCCTGTACGATGTCAGGTACTCGTTAAAGACCCCTACCCTAGATGAATAAAAATTTAGGGTAGGCAAAATTTAGGACTCCCACAGTAGAGTCGGGCTCATGTCCACCAGAGTGACGAAAGAGCGCTCTGGTAGTAGGCGATATGACCTCGTAGTTAAAGCTCGGGCATGAGTCATAAAACCTAACCTCAACAATTTTTTTTTTTAATTTGTACTAACCTTATCACTAGTAGTAATGTGCTGAAAAATAGTTTTGTACTAACCTTATCACTAGTAGTAATGTGCTAAAAAAATAGTTTTCAATGTTTTAGCAATATTAAAATTAAGTTTTGCGTGCTACAAAAATAAAAAAATAATTCGTTTGGATTTAGGGAAGCAGTGACAATAAAGCAGATAGCAGGTCGGTGAGCAACAGAAAAGCAGAATAACAGGTTATATCAACTGAAAGTTAGTATAGACTGATATGTTATCCTGCTAATAAGACTAAATGGGGCGCCAAGGGTGCGAGAGAGACAGAAGGTAGAGACATTTATCCCAATTTATTCTTCTCAAAACCACAAAAGTGACCCTATTTTGGTTTTGGAAAATGTTTTAGTTTATATTCATAAACAGAATTGGTCTTTAGTGTAACAGAGTATTGTAATCGTGCGAAAATCCGGGATCGAGTTTTCAACTGATTTTCACGTTTCAAGGTCCCTCTAACCCATGTGGTTGAAACTTTATGAATGCTCTACTAACACAGAACAAATTTTAGCAATGAACTTGAAATTTGGAATGGAAAAGTCAGGTTTTAGCTGAAATCGAACATAAATTTAGACCACTTTACTCCTGTGGTAATGAAAAGAAATTCTTAATGTAAATGAATAAGAATTAAATAAATATATAATTCAAATAATAGATATAAAAATTAGAAAAATAAATAAACAATTGAATTAATAATAATACAAACAATAAATTACCACATTTCCTGTAGAAATTTTATCTCTTTTCTTTTACTAAATTTTGATTTCTACAGTAGTTTTTCGAAAAGGGCCCTAAAAAATATCAAAAGTTCAAGATGTGCAGCTTTGAAGAAAGTACACGTAATTTTTAAAAAATCCCAATTAACAAACTTTTCATTTGGATTTCTTAAGAGATGCCATGTTTTTCTAAATTTTTCAAATATATTTCTAATCCAAAGGTTTTCAAATTATCTTACTGGGCCAACAGGGAAAATGAATAGAATAGAATTTACGAGAACAAATAGTTTGGGTTTATTTTTTTTAAATCATCTACATTATAAAATTAAGAAAACTAAACATTGAAACAAACAAAAATCAAAAGAGAAATCTTAAAAACTAAATTCTCAAAACCATATCAACCTTCTTTCTGTTTTATAATTTTGGTCATTCTTTTAATTTAAGTTATATATTTCTGGGCATATATCCTGTACATATAAACAAACCACAGTACCTTCTTTGCGGATCAATTTCACCGTCAATTCACTTCTATTTAGTTCATTACAACTTAAGCCTAAACACAATTCTCCATCTTCACTCAGACCGTCTCCATTCAACACGACTCGTCTCTCCACACTAAAAAACAGCTGATGGCCGTGTTTTTTTGTTGTTTTTTTTACTCATTTGTTTTAAAAGAAATGTGCTTTTTATAGAAAAATAAATATAATTAATTTTTTAATATTAATAATTTAATCATTTTAATGTGTGTATTTTTTTTTTATATATCACACTCCGAAAAGCCTAACTACATTTCACATTCTACCGCTTATAATTATCACCTAATCAAAAATCTTTTAAAATAAAAGTTGTAGAGAAAACTGAAAGTCACATTTATATGCAATTCGGTTTTTGGAAGGTGGCGTCGAAAACCCTCCTAAAATGGCGTTTTGCACCACATTTTTTTGGACGTTTGCTAGATTTATATTTTAAAGCCTATATAAAAAGAGTTAAGTAGTTCTATGGAGAACGTGGTTCTCAAAGTAATGTTTAAATTCTATCAAAAAATATAGCAACCAATCATAAAATATATATTTTTATTATTGGTAGTTTTTATTTATTAAAAATTATAAAAAATATATTTGATGTGGCCATTAAAGGACTTTTTTATACCAACCACATTTTTACATATCACTCTCTACCCCTCACCCCCGTTCAAGATCATTTCATTATGGCGTTACTAGGAGTAAGAAAGTCACTCTCAGAACTACTCTGCACAATGAAACAAAGAAACCCGCTGACGTCAACACATTACTTTCATATACCCAGTAACTCCAGTATAAAATGATTTTGAGAGGGGGAGTGGGAGAGAGTGTTCTGTAAAAACGTGATTGGTATTTTGTTTTTACTTTCTTGTAACTGTAGTATAAGGAAGTATTGTAATCGTGCAAAAATCTGAGATCGAGTTTTAAAGGGAACTTTACGTTTCAAGGCCCCTCAATACGTTTTGACCATTTTCGGGCTTTGGTCCTATCACATTCCGGACAAAATACGAGTATCTGAATATTCCCTTGAAACAATTTCTCTTGTAGTGTTTTTGTTTTATAGTTGTCATAAATATAACAAAGAGGCATAGTGATTGCTCTATCTACCAACACAGACCATTAATGTAATAGCTACATAGATTGATTAACGGAGGTTTATTTGACATTTTATTACGTTCTGTATATGATAATAGGCGATAAATCTGTTGCTTCCATTTCATGTCATGTCATCATTCAGACATAAATTAACAAGATGCAAAACTTGCGGATTCTATTCTTCTTAGGATTTGGATATAGATAATACAAAATGCAGCGTAGGCAAAATTACCCTTCTGATAAAATGTGAAAATTTCTCTAGTTGTATAACCTAGTTTATACGTGTGGAGTAGATTTGATAGTCTGAGCTACTAGCATCGTCTAACGATTAGGATAGTGGTTGGTAGAATAGCTGATAGCTGGTGTAGAGTGGCTCTACCACTCGCCTTCCTGGTGTAGTGTGGCTCCACCACTCGCCTTCCTGGTGTAGAGTGGCTCCACCACTCGCCTTCCTGGTGTAGAGTGGCTCCACCACTCGCCTTCCTGGTGTAGTGTCGCTCCACCACTCGCCTTCCTGGTGTAGTGTCGCTCCACCACTCGCCTTCCTGGTGTAGTGTGGCTCCACCACTCGCCTTCCTGGTGTAGTGTCGCTCCACCACTCGCCTTCCTGGTGTAGTGTGGCTCCACCACTCGCCTTCCCCCACCACCGCCTGTAGGCTCAATCTACTATGTACTTAACTATCTCTGTGGGAACTAGGGATGTGTTTTGATAGCCATTTGCTGTATCAGATACTGATTGATACTGGTAGAAACCAGTACCTGTTACTTTTCACTGATACTGGGTACTGATACGATCTGTTACTGAAAGATCGGGACTGCCCCGTACTTGGGATGGCTTGTGACAACCATTTGCTGTATGTAAAAGAGTTGTGCCAATTGGGAAATCGCCTTACTTTCAGAGTTGTTGTCAAGTTCTACAGCCGCAAGAGGGGATGCGGCATTTTCAACTTGAGGCAGGAAGTATGGAACCGCTCGGATAACTAGCGACAGTTTCCTATCCTTGGGTTCAGGAAGGTATAGAACTTCACGTCATTGGTTGGATAACTTTTCGTTATTGTAAAGTCGTCCTTGTTCATGACAGATTTTTATTTTTTTCAAACACTGTTTCATTTCGAAACTATATGTTACTGTGCGTCGTACGTCATTTAGTACTTTTGGTACCCGTCGGTATCGGGGAAAAAAAAGGGAAGATTTTTATTTTTTATTGGAGTATTGAGTGGTGTGTAGTTGGATGTTGAATATTGTCAATGGCTCAGTGTGTGTTATTATGTCAGCGTGGCTGTTTCCGTTACCACTCCATTTTATTGTGACTACCGTTCGACTCATGGTTTGGTTTCATCTTCCGCCCACGCCTCTTAGAAAAGTATTTAATTTTACCTAATAATAATATACCTACGTCAAAATTATTTCCTAAGTATTAAAAAAAAAAGAATTTTACATACAGAAATTCTTCTTTTTAACTATGGTTGAAAGAGCTACCCGAACACGCCATGTTAACTTTAAATGGACTTGAAAAATAAAATAAAACTGGTTTATTTAATATATTGTCTAATTTCACTAACTATATATACATGGGAGTACTTTCGGTATTTCTACCATCCTCAGCCAAAAGCATATCTCTTATGCTTTTGGCTGAGGATGGTAGAAATACCGAAAGTACTCCCATGTATATATAGTTAGTGAAATTAGACAATATATTAAATAAACCAGTTTTATTTTATTTTTCAAGTCCATTTGAATTATTTCACAATATCTCTGCAATGATGTCAGTTTTCGTTAACTTTAAAATTTAAAAACTTGTTCTCGTAACCTTTTGGAAATATAGCAAACTAAAAGAAAGTCGTTATATTCTTCTTCCTTTGTTTTGACACAACACAACTAACTGTTTTTTTTCACACACGTGACGTTGGTACTTATTCGATTTTGCAAAAATTATACACCATGTATCGAGTATCTGATTATCACACAGTATGAGTGGAGCCCGGATTCCCGTGTAATTACATTTTTTTTCTCTTGCTTGAAATCATTAAATAATTTATTTTTATAAATTAAGGCATCCTGATTAATATACATATATTTTATTTTTTTGCACGAAGTTGCATTGTTTTTAACTTTTTGGACAAAATTGCACGTTTTAGATTTTTACTGCACAAAATTGCATATATTGTCGTAATAAGAAAATATATTTGTAAGTTAGTTTGAATATGTATACCTTTGTTACAAATTTACAACAGTTTTGAGAAAAAATCCCAGATATGACCAACTCAAAAAATACAATGCGGCCACAATTGGTGAAGATATTGGAGTGGATCTACTACAACCTGACATTATAAGCATCTATAAAAAAATGCCCCATCACAAGCAGCGTCGAGAGATCGTTTTCCCAGCTAAGACATAATATGTCATATTATATATTATATAATATGTACTTAGCAATAGGCGGCATAGTTTTTCAGACAAGAATTTTGAAATGCATTTATTAGTAAATTTTAACGCATCAAATGCTTGAATAATAAATATATATCAATTTAATTAAAGTCAAATTCTTGGCCCCGAATAATGTAGTGAACTGTTTTGTATTTTACATATCTCTATTATTTTTTTAATCAAAAATTTATACATATGCTTTTGTAATTAAAACATGGAGGTAAAAAGAAACTTGTGTTTTCAGTAGGTAAAGATTTTTTATGAATTGTTTAAATAAATTCCTTTAGACTTTTTATTTTATAAATTTATTTTTAAACCATACCAAATTTTATGTTGAAAAAAGAGTTATTTAATTTATAAATTAGATCCAATTTTTTTTTTCTCGCAGAAAATCAGTTAATGGCATGATTTTATTTTTTGTTGCACGTTTTTTAATTGTTTTACTGCACGAAATCCGGGCTCTAATAATGAGAAACATCGTGCTTTCTTTATTTGTCCAAAACGATGTCGTTAAAATAAGATACTCCAATATTAGTCGACGGAACCCCTCATGGAGATGCAAGCCAAGAGTTGCCACAGTGAGAGATACGAAACTTTCCGTTTTAGAAATCTGTCCTCACCTTATTCTTAAGTGTAAATTTTCTTGGAACCGATATGCGTTAATGTTATTGATGACCATTAATATTGCTTTCCAGACTGTTCGTTAAGTTTTCTGTTCTACCCTACCATGGAAACGGCACATCGTCAATTGAACATCCACCTTAGTTGTCATTTTTGTTGTTTAAGTATTAAAATACTATAAGGAAACTCACTACACGCTGAAATACAAACAAGGAGGAAATCTTGGAAATTGGTAATGATAGGCCAACAAGTAGTGGAAAAGTGCAAAACAACATGGTTCTTTGTACATACATACGAGTATTAATGTTCCATTAAAGCATATCAATTTAGTATAACATATAGATAGATTTACAGAAAATTTACCTATAAAAATAATGCCGTCTGTCCTTCACTCTGACGCCTGAAAAAAAAGGATCAGGACACATTTTAGGAAACATAAGTTTCATTAGGACGGGAGGGGGGGGGGGGGGGTCAACTAATTGGAGGAAATTTTGAGGCCGCAGCAATAGGTTATTCGGTGATTCTCTTGTTTGGTGACTAGTAAAAAATATTTGGAGGATGAAAACTAGTTCCTAACGGTAGGAACAAATATGGGGGCCATGGTGATGAGTGCGTGCTAGAGCGTAGTGTTTGGCTCGCATGGTCTCAAATACGGTTGCGGGTTCGAATCATGACCGGAACAGAGTTTTATTTCATAGATAGCACTCCCTCCCGGGGCCACAGATGTTGTAAATAACACCATTATAGATTCATTACTAACAAACTGCCAATAAAAAAAATGCAATGTGATTATTATTTGTATATCGATAGTCAGTAAAATCATTATATTCTCGACTGTCGGATTTCAGTCGATGTTGAAGTCATTATCTGTTCCCAAGTTGTGGTTGTTTTGTTGATATTTTATTTCTTCATTCGTGATATTTTTTGAGATGTTATGGATCACAGTTCAGGTATGAAGTTACTTATAGAATGTACCTAGAATTTAGCTCAATTCGTTTTTATATAATATACAGTGGCTCAAAAAAGTATAGGCAATTTTATTTTTGTAGGTTTTAATCTTATAACAAAATAGAGAACAAAACAAAAAGCTTTTTAAAAGAAAACATTTATTATGAGAAAGACTTGAACAATAGTAGTTTAGAAAAAAAAAACATTGCAACCAATCAATATTGAAAAATGGGAAAAAACAGCATCAAAAAAGTATAGGCAATTGCCTGAAATACCAATTAACTACTTCAATTTTAATTATTATTCCAATTTTAAGCAAAATTAATATTTTGTATGCATCCCTTTGGCTTGTATTATGTCATTAAGCCTCCTGGGCGTTGAAGAAACTAAATTTTTAGTGGTGTCGGTCGATATCTTTTGCCACTCATCCAGCAGTACTTTTTTGAGCTCATTTTTTGAAGAAATTTTGCTCTTACGGATCGCTGATCCCAGGTGACTCCAAAGGTTCTCTATCGGGTTCACATCTGGCGACTGGGGAGGAGGTTTGAATTGACGGGGTGCATTATATAGCAACCATTCTTTAGTTTTTCTGGCCCTATGTTTGGGGTCATTATCTTGCTGAAATATAAATGTTCTCTCTAATCCTAGTTTCACGGCACTCTCCTTTAAATTATGACGCAACACATTGATGTAAACATCAGCAGTCATAATAACATCAATACAGGCTAAATTACCCACTCCACTTGCAGCCATAGGCCCCACACCATAACACTCCGACCGCCGTGTTTTACCAATGGCCTTAAATTCTTTGTTTGAAATTCTGTATTGGTTTTTCTCCAAACATAACGACGTCCATCGGATCCAAAAATATTAAATTTAGATTCGTCAGAAAAAATTACTTTATTCCAAAATTCTTCAGTTTGGTTTTAATACTGTTTGGCAAACAGCAAACGTTTCTCCCTATTAGCTTGTGAAATGAACGGTTTCTTTCGGGCGGCTCTTCCGAAAAATTGCTTTTCATTCAAAACATTGAATGACAAAACATTACACAGAAAGACTTGTCTACACAATTTACCAAGTCTGGTCCATTTATAAATGGATTTTTTTTACCTTTTTTACGATTTCTCGTGTTTCCCTGACTGTGAATATCCTTGGGCGTCCACTTCGTTTCCTATCGACCCAGTGTTTTCAAAATTTGTAATAATCATTCTCAGAGTAAATAAGCTTAATTTTAACTTTTCACCAATCGCTCGATAAGTCACCTGGGATCAGCGATCGGTAAGAGCAAAATTTCTTCAAAAAATGAGCTCAAAAAAGTACTGCTGGATGAGTGGCAAAAGATATCGACCGACACCACTAAAAATTTAGTTTCCTCAATGCCCAGAAGACTTAATGCCATAATACAAGTCAAAGGGATGCATACAAAATATTAATTTTGCGTAAAATTGGAATAATAATTAAAATTGAAGAAGTTAATTGGTATTTCAGGCAATTGCCTATACTTTTTTGATGCTGTTTTTTCCCATTTTTCAATATTGATTTGTTGCAATGTTTTTTTTTTCTAAACTACTATTGTTCAAGTCTTTCTCATAATAAATGTTTTCTTTTAAAAAGCTTTTTGTTTTGTTCTCTATTTTGTTATAAGATTAAAACCTACAAAAATAAAATTGCCTATACTTTTTTGAGCCACTGTATATGGAACTGTGAGACACAAAGCTAGCAATCTCCATTTTTATTGATGTATAGTTAGTTATCTGTTGGCTCCACAAAATGTGACTTTAGGGGTTGTTTTAGTGGAAGTTTAGTTTTCTGAAGAATTTAATACGATAATCGTGGAGGTAGGGGCATCGTTAATACAAACGTAAATCTTAAGAGACAAGACAAAAATTGTTTTTTTTTTGTTATTTTCATTTTATTTATTTTGCAATCCGCAATTTGAAAACCCCTATTACCCTACCAAATAAGTTTAATCCATTTAAGAGCACTCTTCAAACTTCCTAATATTGAAGGACCCTACTCCTATTTTTTCTTCTAGTTAATAACACAAATAAGTACTGTTTATTGAGTGGTATGATATATTTATTTGTACAGTTCTTATTTATGTTGGCAGACCAAGGTCACAAAAGGATATACATTAAACAGAAGGCGCTTCTCTAGTTTTTTCTTATGGGAAGTCAGCTCGGCTTTTATCTCATTTTAAAGTCCTCATAAAAACAAGAAAGTTTTTTAAGTATGACTCATCTTTTCAAAATAGCGACTTTGAAAAAGAATATTTGCTTTATAATAACTTGCATTCTCTCTCACCAAAAAATAGAACATTCACTGGTATTAAAAGCACTCCAAGATAGCTTCCATGTGCTATGTCACATGCCTACTTGGAGCGATGTGGGGAGCCTTAAATGGAATTTTGGTTTTGAGAAGACTTGTCTACATTTTCTTGTAAATGGCAACGAATTGGGGCTAATTTGTTCTCATTTCCAGATTTCAAAGAGCAGGATGTTCACATTAAAGAAGAAGATAAGGTCCAAGTTAAGGAAGAGCCCGAGCTGCTCATCGCCTATCAATTCGGTAAGTCTCTTCTACGTTAGTTTTATATCCTATTTGTAATTTTTTTTAAATATATGTTTTTCGCGCAGCGCTATTTTGCGCTTATTTCTGGCGATTCTAGGCTTTTCTGGAAGTTTTACGTATTTTTCCTGTTATTTTGGTGTTATTATATTTGTATCCCAATTTTGAAATCTCTACATTACTAGATAGCTAAGAGTCCCATTACATTAAATCAAATTTAACCCTTTGATTCAATAGCAAATGAAAGTTAACCTAAATTTTGCGCGATATTTGTTGCGCCTTACACAGTTTGAAGGTCGATAATTACTGAGTAAATCATAATAGTGATGACCTCAGCCCTGCATTCCGTTGCTGTCGGTCCAAGCTAACGGACTTATGTGATATACGGAAAATCCGAGTTATCTTCTTCATCTGAGTTTATCTGTGTCCTGATGTTGATTATCAAAGCAGTGAGGCTCTCTGCCCTTCCCGGGCCGCGCATTGTAACTTATATTAGCTTTCTCCGTTTGCTCATCTTGCCCTGTTGGCACTCTTCTCTTCTCGCTGGAATGTCCTAGTTTAATAGGGTTTCCGTGGAAGAACAGGTGATCCGATAATCCCAAACATCTCCGTTAGGCTGGCCGGGTTAGTTCAGAGCTGCACCATTCTGAGCCACCTCTTGGTATCAACTACCCTCCTTGTGACTGATTGGAGTTTATCTTCAGGCATTTTTATGGGTCGTGTTCTACTTTCCACTTCATAGGTAATGCTCAAATGATCATCTTCGTGGCTGAAAAAATCCATCTGTCATTGCATACCATTAATTTGAGGGCTCCGATAGATCAAAGGTATCATGCTTGCTTACTAAGCTCAAGTTCGCTGTTTCAAAGGCCCTTAGGGTTTTTATCTGGGACATGAAAAAACCTCTAGCACGCCGTTCTTCGGATGGGACGTTAAGCGATGGTCCTGAGGCGGTGCGATGTCAGATACTCGTTAAAGACCCCTACTTAAGGTGAAGAAAAATGTATGATAGACAAAAATTAGGTTAGCCACAGCAGAGTCGGGCTCATGTCGCACTAAAGCGGCGAAATAGCGCTCTGGGAGTAGGCGACATGACCTCGTAGTTAAAGCCCGGACGCGAGTCACAATAACTAACTACCATTAATGAACCAAACAAAATGACATGATTCAGATGGAACCGTTCCACATTTGGCCAAATAGAGGATAGTAAGCACGTTGCTTCTTATGTTATTTCATTTGCTTTGAAAGAAAGATTTTAAATAGTCTATGAATTATTTCAGCTGAAATAGAATTTTGTTTTTATGAGTACTTTCCTACTTTATTTGTAAATGGCAGCGAATTGGGTCTAATTTCGTTGTATTTCCAGATTTAGACGGATGCAGTATCCCTATTAAAGAAGAACGAAAGATCTATATGAAAGAGGAAGCCGAGTTGTTGATAGAGGATCACTTTGGTAACTCTGTTCTACTCTACACTATAGCAAACATTTTCATTTGACTTTTCCTATTTTCTTTTTAGTTTGTTTTCTATCTTATGATCTATGGAAGATTTCTCAAAAATAATCCCGATTCATTCTAGGGGCTCCAGTATCTTTTATTTTATAACCTATTTGTATTATTTAGAAAATATTTGTTTTTTAACGCACTTAAATGTTGCTCATATTTCTGGCAATAGACTTTGCTAGAAGTTATACGTATTTTTCCTGACGTTGGCCTTACTATATTTATAGCTTAATTTTGAAGTAACTACGATTGATGGCGGCCGCTTATATCTTCGAAACCAATAATTGTACACTCATGAATATTACACCATTAAATACCTTGTAGAGCTTCAGTTATATCAAAAACCTTCGAACCAGTATCGTTGAAAAATTTCAATATTGATAACTAGTGAATAAATAATGATAGCCATGACCTATATTTTTTGATAATTAAAAAAAAATTATAAAATTAAATAATAGAAATAATTGTAAAACGTTTCAAGTGATTGAGTTGAATAGAACCAAAAGGACAGTGACGTGTTAACTAGACCAAATGGAGACAGACGTTTTGTATTAGATCTTGAAAATTCGTCGTTCTAAGCTAACTTATACCTAGTTACCAGCGATGGTTACATCAATCTCTGACCTGTTTTTTTTCTCTTATTTTATTGTATGAGCGTACATATGTATGTAACCAAGTATGACAACAGTCCTGTATCTCTGATTGCTAGCCAGGTGTGTATATATGCTCTTTTTTCTGATTTATTAGAAGAACCAATGATTGTGCTACCTTTTCCAGTTTCCTTTCGGCGGAGCTGTAAGCTAGAGAGCGCGTCCCCAGGTGGCGGATAGGGGAATGCCCGGCAGTTATCTAAGGATGACATCCTGGATTCGAGAATCTTAGGATGCTGCAGGGTAGGAAGGAAATAATATACTTCCCGCGGACCAAACAGGAAAAAAGATGCAATGCAAACGCAAACTGGAAATAATACCCCAGGTGGCAGGCCGGTTTCTTCGGAGGTTGACCCCACGGATTCTGGGGAGGGTCAAACATTGCAAAAAGACAAGGAGATGGAACATACGGGCCTAACAGTGCCTAAGAAGCCAGAGGATAAGGGACAGCAAGCGTTTGAGTGGCTAGGACTCAAAATAGATGTGCTGACTAAGTTCTTAGCAGGAAAAAAGAACATCCATAAGGAGATCCATACTATGGCAAAGGCTGTAAAAAGCGCTTATGCCAGGGTTAATTATGCAGAAGTTACTAAAGCCAAGGATGGAGTGAAGGAACAGCACCCTCCAGGGACACCTAGGGGGACGCAGACATCTCCAATCTTCAAGGCGGCTGCTCCTGCTGGATTGGGAACTCCGGCAGAAAAAACGAAGAGGAAGAAAGACAGCTCAGAACTAAGGGATGTCACTGCCAAGAGGAAGAAGGAGAAGGACTCAAGAAACTCTGCTAAACCGGGAGAAAAACCAGAGACCCAGTCCTCTGTCCGGCCGCCGGAAGAGCAATGGCAGAATGTTGACAGGAAGAAGCCGAGGAAAATCCCAAAGCCTCCGAAGCAGCGTCCGAAGCCAACACTCAGTGGAGCGATTATCATCCAGAAGAAGGGCAGCCTGTCGTATGCGGAAATCCTAAGTAAAGTCAAAAAAGACCCTAACTTGGAAGAGTTGGGGAACAAAGTACATAGGATCAGGAAAACCATGTCCGGAGACCTGATCCTCATACTAGATAAGTCCGCTACTGAGCAAACTGCCTACTTTACATCATCTATTGGAGCGGCTCTAGGTGAGGACGCGAAAGTAGGTAGCCGGGTACACCACATTGAAGTGGAAATCAAAGATTTGGATGAAGCTTCAACAAAAGAAGACATCCTAGAGGCTCTAACCAAGCACTTCAAGGACGTAAACGGGATAGTGCTCGACTCGATCAAATCTGTTAGAAAAGCTTACGGGGGCACTCAAACTGCAGTGGCCAACCTCCCAGCCGAGATCGCCAGAAAGGCTGTCGAAGATGGTAAAATCCGCATTGGTTGGGTAAACTGTCGTATTAGAGAAAAAACGCGCCTCACGAAATGTTACAAGTGCTGGCATTTTGGACACCTATCACGGAACTGTAAAAGCGAAGTTGATAGGGCTCAGGATTGCTTCAAGTGCGGGAAAAATGGTCACAAGGCGGACATATGCACTAACAATCCTTGTTGTGTACTTTGCCTGGAGAAAGATAACAAGGTAAAGAAAGATCATGTAGCTGGTAGTAGGAAATGCCCACTATTCGCCGAAGCAATGCGGACAGCGACGAAAAGAAAATGAGGATCCTACAACTCAACCTCAATCATTGTGAAGCTGCGCAAGATCTATTGTGGCAGACAGTACGCGAAAAGAATATCGACATAGCTATACTCTCTGAGCAATACAAAAATGTCGATAGCCAACCCTGGGCAGCAGATAACACCAGCTGGGCGGCAGTTTGGTCGTGCCGAGGGCGACCTTTCCAGGAGACTATGAAGAGACCAGAGTCTGGCTTCGTGCGGGTGAAGATGGATGGTATCCACTTCTATAGCTGCTACGCTTCTCCCAATGCAAAGATTGAGGAATTCGAAGACTTTCTGGACCGGTTGGTCGATGATGCCAGGGGGCACAGTCCGCTGGCGATCGCCGGAGACTTCAATGCATGGGCTGAGGATTGGGGCAGCGTAGAAACGAATACTAGAGGGCAGGCACTCTTGGAGGCTTTTGCTTCTTTGGATGTAGTGCTACTCAACAAAGGTGACGAGTTCACATTCCGCAGGGGAAATACAGGGTCCATAGTTGACCTGACTTTCGTCAGCGGTCGACTAGTCAATAGCAATACGGAATGGGAAGTGAGCGAATGCTACACAAATAGCGATCACCAGGCAATTCTGTGGCAGGTATCATGCGAGCCAAAAAATAGAGCACCAGGCAGCCGAATGATAGCAGGATGGAAGGCAAAGGCATTTGACGAAGAAGCTTTTCGTTTTGTAATGAGGGATAACACCAGCCAAAAAAGCATAGCGGAAACTGAAACGAAACATGTCATGGAGTGTGTGAAGAGAGCCTGCGATGCTTCAATGCCTAGGAATCAAAGGAACAATAAACATCCTCCCGTCTACTGGTGGAATAATGGCATTGCTCAACTCCGGAAGGACTGCAACAGAGCTAGGAGGTTATATCAACGAGCACGTGTTAGAGATAATCGCACAGAGCTGCAACTAAAATTCAAACTGGCGCGAACAACATTGAAGCTTGCCATAAGGTCCAGCAAGCAGCAATGCTGGAAAGAATTGTGTAATGAAGTTGACAGGGATCCATGGGGAACACCGTATAAAACGGTCATGAAAAGGCTGAAGAGCTTCCCTATGCCCATGCCGACCTGTCCTACGCTCTTGAGGAAAATCGTGAAGACGTTGTTCCCTCAACAACTGAAACAAGAGCTCCGAAGCGAAGAAGTGGCTGTGTGCGAGTTTATCCCTCCGATAACCCCTGATGAACTGAGGAAGGCTAGTGAAAGACTGAGAACAGGCAAGGCCCCTGGACTAGACGGTATTCCAAATATAGCGCTAAAAACTGCTATTAGTGCTAAGCCGGATATGTTCTTAGAGATGTACAACGCATGCCTCAGGGAGGGAGTATTCCCAGAACCATGGAAGAGGCAGAGACTAGTGCTCATTCCCAAGGGGAAAAGGCCTCCAGACGAGCCATCGTCATACCGCCCTCTCTGCATGTTGGATAGTGCTGGCAAAGTCCTGGAGCGAATCCTATTGGACAGACTTGAGGAAACCATAGGCGACGGACTCTCTGAGAACCAGTACGGTTTTAGGAAGGCTCGATCGACGCTGAACGCAGTGAATTCGGTGACAAACATCGCTAAGGAAGCGATCTCTGGCAAACGATGGAAAGGCGGTAGCAAACACTACTGCCTTGTAGCTACACTGGACGTCAAGAATGCCTTTAATTCAGCCAGATGGGACTGCATCTGGAAAGCACTAGGGAGACATAGCGTGCCACGTTACCTCAAGAAGATAGTCGCCGATTACTTCCATAACAGGGTGCTAATTTATGAGACGCAGAATGGAGTCGAAAAGTATAATGTGACGGGCGGCGTTCCCCAGGGATCGGTACTCGGACCATTCATGTGGAACGTGATGTACGATCTCTTATTGAGACTGCCGCTACCAGCGAACGTTAAGCTAGTGGCGTTTGCAGATGACGTGGCAGTCGTCATTACTGATAAGACCCTGGACGAAGTAAATAGCGACTTCGAGTATGTCATGGTACTCATCCATGAGTGGATGAAGTCAGTAGGCCTACAACTGGCAGAACATAAGACGGAGACAGTCTTGATAACGAGCAGGAAAAAGAGGGAGACCATCACCCTTGAGGTTGGTGACCACGCCATCCCGTCACAACCTTACATCCGCTACCTCGGTATTATGTTGGATGCAAGGCTATCCTTCAAGTATCACATCGAGCAAGCCAGCAAAAAGGCCGCGAACATCAATGCAGCCCTGTCCCGGATAATGCCTAACGCGGGTGGACCAAGACAAGTAGCGAGATGGTTGCTGGCTTCAGTTACCTCCTCAGTACTGCTCTACGGAGCTCCAATCTGGTCAGAAGCCCTTAAGGTGGCAACGTTCCGAAGCAAGATGGCGGCTGTGCATCGGATAGCTGCAATAAGAGTAACGGCCGCATTTCGCACCGTGTCCGGTGATGCTGTGTGCGTCATAGCTGGAATGCCCCCGATAGACATCACTGCGGAAGAGCGCCAGAGGCTTTATCTGCGACGCACGACCGATCAAGCAGAAAAAATACAGATCCGAGAGGAAGAAAGGAAGACCAGCCTGCAACAGTGGCAAACAAGGTGGAAAAATTCACCGAATGGCAGGTGGACCCGCCGATTAATATTGAATATTGAGAAGTGGGTAAACCGGCCCCACGGTGAAGTAGGGTACTACCTGACCCAACTGCTGTCTGGGCACGGGTGTTTCCTGGCATACCTGTTCAGATTTAAACGAGTAGAAGACCCGGACTGTGCACACTGCTGCGGAGCAAGGGAAGATTTTGAGCACATATTCTTCCAGTGTGCTCGCTTCAGCGGGGAGCGTCATGAGCTCGAAAGAGTTCCTAGGTGAGCCGCTCACGCCGGAGACCCTAGTGAGCTGCATGCTGGAGTCGCAGGAGAAGTGTACTGCGGTCGGCGGGTATGCTGCGGAAGTCCTCAGGAAGCTCCGAGAGATGGAGAAGCGTGGAATTGAGTAATGCTTAGTTGTCTTTGAGGGAGAGCGTCAGCTAGAGCCTCCCCCGTGAAGTAATGCGTGATGGCGGTTCCACGGGGATAATGAGGCAGGAGAGGATACAGGGAGGTGTTTTTTAGTGAGTAGTCCCAATGAGGGAGACTCTCACACTGTCCAGTGACTACTGTCATCTTGTCATATGTTCGCCTATCAAAGGTTTTTCACCTCCCTCCGCACAAAAAAAAAAAAAAAAAAAAAAAGTATGACAGTACTCCTGTATCTCTGATTGCTAGCCAGGTGTGTACATATGCATGTAACCAAGTATATCAGCAGTCTTGTATCTCTGATTGCTAGCCAAGTGTGTACATAAGTATGTAACCAAGTCTGACAGTAGTCCTGTATCTCTGATTGCTAGCCAGGTGTGTATATATGCTCTTTTTTCTGATTTATTAGAAGAACCAATGATTGTGCTACCTTTTCCAGTTTCCTTTTACCCTCTGCTGTTGCACAGAGTTCGTCACTATATATTTATTTTGGTTTGTTCCTTTCCTTCACTTTATTATTGGTTAAGATATTTTTCTTACCTGTATTTACAAGGAAGGTTACCTCGCACACTCTGTGTTAACTGTTTGAAGAGTAACGTCAGGCGTCCTTGTCACTATTATTTATTAATCAATATTCCTATTTTAACAAAGCTTTTTCTTAATTCTCTTTCTTATAAATTACAACTTGCTATTCATCTATTTTTGTTTTTAAATAAATAAAACAAATTCTTTTTAGGAATATTGTTTATTTTCACAAAAAAGATAAATAATTAACTACCGTTTTTTTGGCATTACACCAAGGTCAGAGTAGGTATAATCTAATATACTTTCGCTGTGTGCAAACCGTAGTTACGAGTATAATAGGTCTTCACACATGAAATGTCCGTTCTTCATAACACATTGAAAAGGATTAAAGATTTACCTGTTGATTACCAGCAAAATATTTACAATCTACAATAAACACGAGTTAATTCTCTATTTAGTAATAATGTTTGTTTTCCTTCCAAGTAGATATTCATATTTTAGTTTCATTTTAAACGTGACTATGGAAACACATGATTTTCGGGTAATTTTTTTTTTCGAGTTCAAACTTGGTCATTCCGCTGCACAAGCTTCACTGAATACGATGACAAACATCTCAAGGAAGCTGTGGAAAAAAATCTGGAGAACTTGCGGCACTTGAAATCAATGGGAAAGGTTAAAAAGCTCGCTGGGTTCCACATGAGCTGAATGAACGTCAGCAGCTGAAACGTCAAATGATTTGTGTTTCTCTGCTTGCACGTCAAAAAAATGAGCCATTTCTTGGGCGCAATAGCAACATGCGACGAAAAATGGATCTTGTATGACAATTTCCACCGATCAGGTCAGTGGTTAGATGTCGACCAGCCACCTGATCACATGCCAAAACAGGATCTTTATCCAAAAAAAAATGAATGGTGGCTTTTGGTGGTCTCAGGTTGGGGTCATCCATTTTTCTTTTCTTCCGAGGGGGGAAACTATCACCTCAGCGAACTACTGCCAAGAAATTGACCACATGCATCAAAATTTTATCAAAAAACAGCCATCACTGGTAAGGTGCTATCCTGTTGCATGACAACGCCAGATCTCACACTTCAATTCAGACAGTGAACAAAATAAAGGAGCTTGGCTATGAAGGCCTACCACATTCTCCCTATCTCCTGATCTGTCCCCTACAGACTAACATTTTTGGAGCTTGGACAACTTTCTTCGAGGAAAAAGTTTTGCAAATGAATGGAGTTCAACAAAGTTTCTGATTTTCTCTTATCTCGTGACTCAAATTTTTTCAAAACTGGTATAGAAAACCTAATTACTCGTTGGCAAAAATGTATGGAAAATATTTTGAATAACACATATTTTATTTGTTGTTCAATTTTTTTCATTTACTTCCTGTTCAAAAAAACGGACATTTCGGAAAAACGGACCAATAGATAAATCAGGAAGGTTTGGAAATCGACGTGGCTTAGACTTAGCAACTGTTTTGGGGGGGGTTTAGTTGAAATAAATCACTTCTTTTATTCAAATGTTCCTTGAGATTGAGTATGTTTTGTGGATCGCCGAGCAGGGGCGCATATCTTAGTTAGTAGGACAATTTGAAGCAGGATGTATAACTGTATCTGTTTTTTGATGATGAGAACGATGTATATAAAAACTGAATGAACGTTAATTAATTTGTATATGGGGTTAATAATTTCTATTCGCGGTCGACCATAGAAAGAGATTCTCCTATAGAGGACTACAGTGGCATTTAGTCGAGCTCTGTATTTACTCATAGCATTAAATATTTCAAAATATTTATTTTCTTCCTATTTGTTTTAGGTGATTCTGCTCTCTCCGTCAGGATGGTGTGTTTTCACGGTGGTCATATGTCAGTCAGTCGAGGCAGACTTAGGAAACACATTGTTTGGTGGCATATAAGAGCCAACTCTCCACAGCTCGACATACATTCGACATCGGAGCACATTAACGCAATCTCTTCGATGAGAAATATTCGAAAACCTTTCCAATGTTCAATCTGTAGCTACAATGGTAAATACTCAGGCAATTTGAAAAGGCATATGTTAATACATAATGGGGAGAAACCTTTCCAATGTGAGCTATGCAGCTACATTTGCAGAGCGTCAGGCAATTTGAAGAGGCATATGTTGATACATAAGGGAGAGAAACCTTTCCAATGTGAGCTGCGCAGCTACAGTTGTAGAGCGTCAGGCAGTTTGAAGACACGTATGTTGATACATAAGGGTATAGAAACCTTTCCAATGTGAGTTGTGCAGCTACAGTTGTAGAGACACATTCAATTTGAAATCGCATTGCTTGATGCAAAAATATGAAAAACGTTTCCATATATTAGGATGAGGTAGTAAGCGTTGGTAGACGCGAGGTCTCATTTCTTCATTTTTCACCCTGTTCAGTAGAATTCTTCTTAGGCCTGACTTATCGAGAACTCGTCTGCCCTGCGTAAAATGTTTTGTTTTTGGACTCTACTGCTGTTTCTGACTGTTGTGTTAATTTTCTGCTTTAAATCATGTGCCCGAGTTGTTATCTGACTCGGTCCCACTAACACAACGTTAGCTAACCAAGGTGGGCCATGCTAGTGTTACCCCCCTTCCCATCAATAGGACATTTATTACTAGGATACTGAAAGAAAACAAAGGAGTTGAAAGGTTACAAAACTATTTGAACTTAATTAGATAAATAAAACAGAGGATCTGTAATTACTGAATGAGAACCTATATTGCAGAAAGGTTGATATGTTCTTGTTTATTAAAACAAACAATTAAACACATAATCATTAACCCAATGTTCAATAATTGATATGTTGTTATAAATGAAAATGTATGTTAATTTTGTCTTAGTGCTTAATTACTATCATCCCCTTCATATTTATAGTGAAGAATACTAAAAAATGCAGGTTGGATATCAGTTGTTTTGAAGTTGACAATATCATATAATTATGACAATACCATAATGTTACTTCGTAGATTTGCTGCAAATAAGTTTTTTTAGAATTGTTTTCAAAGTTTGCGCGAGTGAATTGTTTAAGCAAATTCCATAATTTTGATAATACGAGGACTATCCTGCATTATCTTGTTAATGGCAACGAATTGTGCTCAACTTACTTATATTTTCAGATTTTGAAGATCGCAATATCCCCGTCGAAGAAGAAGGAAGGGTCCATATTAAACAAGATCCCGAGCTGCTGATAGACGATGACTTGGGTAAGTCTGTTCTACTCTAAACCATAGCTAACATCTTCCTTATGAAAAACTTTTTATAAATTTCCGCAGTTTATAACATTCAGTAAAGCAGGGATAACGAGAGGGAATAATTTACAGAAAATTCTAAACTATCACCTTTTTTTGTTTTCACAGTCATGGCACATTTCGAAAATTGAAGTAAATGTTACTACAATACGAAGTGAATTTTTTTTATTTTTTATTTCACCTTTTCGAAACCCCACTATCTTGAGCACGGTGGGCCAGAATGCTGCTTCTGTGCCACCGGGTCCTCAAGGGAAATGCAATCATTACAGTCAATTTTTTTTTAATTTTCACAATAAATAATCATCACATACACATACGTGTGTATTGTATGTAACCGTTTAAATCCATTCTTTACTTTCATATTTATCCTCTTGGCAGAGCTCCTTCTCCAAGACCTTGTATGTAACCGTTTAAATCCATTCTTTACTTTCATATTTATTCTCTTGGCAGAGCTCCTTCTCCAAGACCTTGTATGTAACCGTTTAAATCCATTCTTTACTTTCATATTTATTCTCTTGGCAGAGCTCCTTCTCCAAGACCTTGTATGTAACCGTTTAAATCCATTCTTTACTTTCATATTTATTCTCTTGGCAGAGCTCCTTCTCCAAGACCTTGTATGTAACCGTTTAAATCCATTCTTTACTTTCATATTTATCCTCTTGGCAGAGCTCCTTCTCCAAGACCTTGTATGTTTTACCGTTATTGCATTCCTCAACAATGTTATTACTTATTTACTATTAACTTGTTAATTTATTTATACGTATATTTTGTTTTTTGTAGTATCTATTATCTATTATTCTTGGGTTATTGAGGGTCAGTCAATGATGAAAACACTATTCAAATGCCAACGTTTCGATATATTTCATATCATCATCAGGGCCTAACAAACATGGGAGAATCAAGATTACAAAAACATAATGAGTGATTGATTAAAATTATATATAGGTACATAAATATACATCCATATACATACACATACATATACACATTGATGAAAAACAAGGAAACTTACTATGAATATAGATGGTTGAGGTTTTCATCATTGAAGTGTTTTCATCATTGACTGACCCTCAATACCCCCAGAATTTTGAATTCTACAGTCGCTAGCAAACATCTAATTATCTATTATATTTATTAATATCAGTAATTTCATATTATCTTTTATTTATTCATTATTTAAAGTTTATTTTCCACCTCGTATGTGTTCTTATCCGATAGTTTCAATTTCGGTTGGTATATATTTATAAACTATTCCGATATACAAAATTGTTTGACGTTTCCAATTACCATGTTATTGTTATGGCCAACTTTTTTTATAATTTCAGATTTCGTAGACCGCAACATCCATATTAAAGAAGAACGAAATGCCCACATCAAGGAGGAACCCGAGCTGCTGGAAGACGATGACTTGGGTAAGTCTGTTCTTCTCTGACTATAGCAAAACATCTTGCTGTGACTATTTCTACTTTCTGACTAGTCTTGTTCCTAACTACTAGCGGCCCATAGATCGCAATATATATTATCTATATAGCACAACTATACTTCCCTTCCCCCTCTTCCTCAAAATGTCTCAGCTTTTTTATTTATAATTTCTAAATTCTCAACAAACGTACAACGAAGTTGATACCTGTTATCAAAGTCTAGTTGCGGATCATGAAATGCGCACCCTGCTGCCCATAACATTCTGGTTAAGTACATCCGTGTACAAAGATAGCTTCCCTATCTATTTCTTTTCTGTATATATTATTCGATTGGATAAATTACAGAATTGGTTTCAGGAGTTACCACTTTCAGCATAATTCTAGATTGTTGAGGAATCTCCTGCATTATCTTGTTAATGGCAACGAATCGTGCTCAACTTACTTATATTTCCAGATTTTGAAGATCGCAATATCCCCGTCAAAGAAGAAGGAAGGGTCCATATTAAACAAGATCCCGAGCTGCTGATAGACGATGACTTTGGTAAGTTTGTTCTACTCTAAACTATAACGACATGCCATGTAAACTGTGACTTATGGGGCTAAAATTTTAATTCTTGAATCGAACAGATGTCCGCGATAGTTTTAACGCTGTGTTGACTTGCGGTGAAGAGCTAAGATATGTGGCTGCAACTTTCTGCTAATGTGGGGGAATTTTGTTTTCTGCCAAACTGCGCAATTTAGAATCTTCTTGTTAAGTTACGTTACCATACTTTTCAACATCTTTAACTTAAGCCTATTTGAATCGAATAAAAAACACAGCTGCTGTCATGACAACTAGATCGATGACTCAATGTATTAATCATCAAAGAAATGTTTAAGAACCAATACATGAACTCATCAATGAAAACTGACATTATTGCAGAGATATTGTGAAATAATTCAAATGAACTTGAATGAAATAAAACACGTTTATTTGTGGTACTGTCTAATTTCACAGAATATATACATATACATGGGAGTACTTTCGGTTTTTCTACCATCCTCAGCCAAAAGCATAACAGACAAGACTAAATAAAATATTACAGAATGCCAGCCTCTTGGTGGAACCCCTCACCCTCCCTCCTGGTGTTAACAATGACGTCAGACATTCCTATCTATGTTAAACTGTCAAACTGTGAGATATTTTATGAAAAGATCACAATTTTTCAAATGTTCCCTTCTAAGATCTAGGTAATATTGTAGACTATATAATGTTTCCTATGCATTAACAATGAACAGACGAATAATATAACATAGTAAAAAATTAAAATAATTTGTTCTAATTACAAACTTATTAAAATTATTATATTGTAAATTATAGTATCTATTGTTAAGAGGTAAATGCTATGTACATTTAAACGTACATGTGCACATCGACTGGAGGGTTGTATTATTGGTGACAGGAAGGGGAATATAAACATGCAACATTTTATTCATTCTTCTGTAGAGCGTACACAATACCACTAAAAGTGAAAGACAGAAGCAAAGAGGTTAGGTTAGGTTTTATGACTCATGCCCGGGCTTTAACTACGAGGTCATATCGCCTACTACCAGAGCGCTCTATCGTCACTGGTGGACATGAGCCCGACTCTACTGTGGGAGTCCTAAATTTTGCCTACCCTAAATTTTTATTCACCTAGGGCAGGGGTCTTTAACGAGTTCCTGACATCGTACAGGCTCGGGACCATCGCTTAACGTCCCATCCGAAGGACGGCGTGCTTAAGTTTATTTTACCTCCCAGATAAAATAAACTAAGGGCCTCGGTCGGGCTACGAACCCACAACCTTGAGCTCAGAAGTCAAGCACGCATACCACTGAGCTACCGGCGCCCTTAAACAAAGAGATAAATATACTCAACAGCATAGCCATAGAAACGGATACAACCATCCGATAGATAAAATTAGAAGAAAAGTAACCAACAAAATCAATTTAAAAGATACCTCCAAAGTAGACATAATATATACGACAGAAACCAAGAAATGGGTAAGCTTACCCTATTATGGGAAAATTTCTGAACAAATAGGCAATACTCTTAAAAAAGAAAACTTCAAAGTTAGTTTCAGAACAAATAGGACACTTTACAAACACCTTAACAATACGAAAGACCAAATAAAAGCAGAAGAAAAGAGTGGAGTTTACCAATTAAAGTGTAATTCTTGCAACCTAGTCTATACAGGACAAACTGTGAGACAATTGAAACATAGACTCAAAGAACATATATCAGAAATAGATACAAACTTAGACACAACACACAACATAACAAAATCAACATTCAAATGTTTAAGAACCAATACTGGAACTCATCAGTTGTTCTCGTGTAAAGTACATGGAAATAAAGAGTATTGATTAGAAGGTCCGAAGTGTCATGCGCACTTTATCGCCTGGACATCTCCAACGATATAAGTTGTACTTTCAGCTATAACAGATTAGAAGCACTGATCAGTCCAGCCAAAGCCCATTGATGGCCGGCGGGGGATCTTCCACCCGCTTGTATTATTTGCCCCCAGTTAGACATAGACTGTTATTTTAGAAGATATATTTTTACAGCTATTATTTACTTTGACAGGTAAAGGAGGCAGCGGGATGGGCGTCAAACAGCAGTTAGACCTCTCTAAACAAGACATCTCTCTCACAGCCTGTAAGTATTCTACATACACAGTAAGGCCCTCAAGTAATGAGACCCATCTTATATAACTTTTGAACGAGTGGTTAGTTCAAGATGGGACTCATCGTTGCCATGGGGGAGGAAGAAAAATCATATGATTTCTGATGTATTAAAAAAACATAGTTGAATAAAAATATTTATTTGTGGAGTTTAACCTAACTGTATTTATATATATATATATATATATATATATATATATATATATATATATATATATATATTGTAATATTTGATGGGTTGCGCGTCGCGTTTTTAATAATAAAATGGGTGATTTCTATTTACTTTTAATCTTAACTGCGGAGATTTTTTCAAAAATGCTTTGTCTTTACTAATTTAAAATGTCCAAAGGATGCCAGATCGCCAATATAACGATCATTTAAATTTACTGATTTTAATATACAAATTGGATTTCTATAACCAAAGGCGAAGGATTCGTCAGCGAAAAGAGTTTTGAAAAACCAAATTCTTAAATCAATATTGACTTGCGATGGCATGGGAAACAAACTACTGAAAAATTAGCAACTCATATTTAAAAGAATATATTTACAAAATAAAAATTAATAATTAAAATAAAAATAAAAATTATAATATAAAATATGAACCTTATTACTACTGAAAACTGTAGAGAGACGGGGCTGGGTAGATAGCTGACTGGGTGCTGGGTCCTGGGTATCGCTGCGGGGACTTTCGAGTGGAAAGGATGTCGGCTGGCTGAGTTCCTCCTCAAGGTCTAGGCATCAACTGCCGCTCTGGACTGGAGCTGAAGACTTCCACTGGTGGATCTCGACTCCTGGTCTGTCCACCTCCACCTCTGGACTAGAACTCTAGGAAGTGGACTCCAAGACTCCTGGATCTAGACTGTAACTGAATGAACTCCAGACTTGAACTGATGTCTTCCTCTCCTCACTTGGAACTGACTCTCCACTCTCCCTTCTTCGATGCTCTCGAACTGTTCCCCCTCTCCTCTTTCTTCTCCCTTCTCCTCTGTCCTCTTGGAAAATTTGCGGTCTCTCCTTTGAGCCTCTGTTTTTACCTCTGTCAACTTTAATTTGGACATTCCAGATAGTTTTATGGGCCACCTACAGCGGGCTTGGAGCTCTAATCCGGTACCTGACTGTAGCCAGATTGTAAATCCGGGTTGTAAAAGGCTATATAAATATTCATCCAGGTGACTGGTGGTGCCTTCTGTGTTACCCCTGGATACCTGAGCCGGGTCCCTCTAGCCAGCCTCCAGAATTAAGGGTTTATTTCTTACTTATATACATTATATATTTTTACAAACTTTAAATAAAATTATATTTGGCCTACGCAAATTGCCTTCATTACAATATATATAAAATATCTCGGGTTGTTAGAAGTAAGACGTACTAAATTGGTGACCCCGACGTGATGGAAGAACAGATTGGACAACTCAACGCTCAATTAGCCGCTCTGATGTCTCAGGTGACTGAACTGCAAAATCGGCCAGCAACACCACCCCAACCGGCTCCGCAACCCCACGTCGCACACGTCTCGATTAAATACCCACCATTTTGGGGTGCGGAGGTAGATCTGTGGCTCATACAGTTAGAGTCTCAGTTTACCCTCGCTCGTATCACGGCCGACACCACCACTTAATAGCTGCTATCGACGCTGACACACTTCGATTCGATGATGTAGTGCGGCGCACCGAACCACCCCTGACCTATGTCGCTTTAAAGGCAGCTCTTCTAAGCAGATGCAGAGAGTCTGAAGAGCAGAAGATGCGTAAACTCTTATCAGGTTTGTCCTTGGGTGACAGAAAGCCTTCACAACTTCTTCGAGACATGCTGGCCCTGACAGATGACACGCCTGCTGATAACATCATCCTGTCGCTATGGCTGTCTCGTCTGCCTACGTTTACTCAGGCTATTTTTCAATCGACACCGACCCTCGAGTTGGTTCAACTAGCCGAGATCGCCGACAAAGTCGCCGAAGTTTCACAGCCACAAATCCAAGCTTGTTCCAGCACCCCCACCTCTGCCGTTTCGGCCACGGATTTTACAGCCTTGATTGGTGAAGTCGCCGCCCTCAGACGCGATTTCGAGGTTTCCAGAGATTTTTCGCGGAGCTTACGTTCTCCCACACCTCGACCACGCTCCAGGGTCCGTTCACATTCCCGTCCTCGCGTACTTTCGGGGCCTCTCACTTGGTGCTGGTATCATCGTACCTTCAACACTGAAGCAACTAAGTGCTCCTCACCTTGTGATTACGCTGCAGATCCTTCCAAAAACTAGTTCGGCGGCGGGAATCAGCGGCCTGTTCCTGTCACACGTCACCTGGCCGCCTCTTTCTCACTGATGTCCACACCAAACAGCAGTACCTCGTCGATACAGGCGCCGACGTCTCTTTGTTGCCCCTACAACCAACCGACTCATGAAGTGTCATCACCAGTCACCTTTTCGCAGCCAACAACACCCGCATTCCAGTCTACGGACGTCGCAAACTCGCCTTGGATTTCGGTTTTGGCAAACGTTTTGCCTACGATTTTCTTTTGGCTGACATCAACACTTCTGGCAAGCAACATCACCCCAACCGGCTCCGCACCCCACGTCGCAGACGTTCTTCATCACACCAAGGAACACTATGTTTACAGAGGCCGAGCTGCTGATAGACGATGACTTGGGTAACACTTGTTTTACTCTCAACTATAGCACGTCTTGCAATAACTATTCTAACTTGCAGTGTAGCCATGTTCCTAGCTACTTGCGGTCCATTCATCTCAGAATATCAGAATATTTCGCTTCTACAACTACTCCCCCCCTTCCTCAACTTTTTGTGGAGCTCCTGTATTTGCTGATAGTATTAAATCATTAATGATATTTATTTCCTTTTGTTTTAGACGATACTGCTGACTACATTTTGATGGTGTGTTTTCACTGTGCCCATAAGTCGGACAGCCTTGCCAGACTTAGGAAACACATTGTTCGGCGGCATATGAAAGTCATCTCTCCACAGCTGGAGATACGGTCGACATCGGAGGACATTAACATAAACTGTTATATGAGAAATTTGCAAAAACCGTTCCAATGTTCATTCTGTAGTTACAGTTGTAGAAAATCAGGTAATCTGAAGAGGCATATGTTGATACATAAGGAAGAGAAGCTTTTCCAATGTGAGTTATGCAGCTATAGTAGACAATCAGGCAGTTTGAAGATGCATATGTTGATACATAAGGGAGAGAGACCTTTCCAATGTGAGTTGTGCAGTTATAGTTGTAGACAATCAAGCAATCTGAAGAGACATATGTTGATACATAAGGGAGAGAGACCTTTCCAATGTGAGTTGTGCTGTTATAGTTTTAGACGATCAGGCAGTTTGAAGATGCATATGTTGATACATAAGGGAGAGAAGCTTTTCCAATGTGAGTTATGCAGCTATAGTTGTAGACAATCAGGCAATCTGAAGAGGCATATGTTGATACATTAGGAAGAGAAGCTTTTCAAATGTGAGTTAAGCAGCTACAGTTGTAGACAATCAGGCAGTTTGAAGATGCATATGTTGATACATAAGGGAGAGAAGCTTTTCCAATGTGAGTTATGCAGCTATAGTTGTAGACAATCAGGCAATCTGAAGAGGCATATGTTGATACATTAGGAAGAGAAGCTTTTCAAATGTGAGTTAAGCAGCTACAGTTGTAGACAATCAGGCAGTTTGAAGATGCATATGTTGATACAGAAGGGAGTGAATCTTTTGCTTAATTAGACTTGTGGAGCATCACTCCATAGGATATTTTTTGTATAAGGGACCATTTCCAAAGTTATAATGTAATTTTGAAGTAAATTGAAGATAGCTTATTTATCGCCGATAGAATTTTATTATAATCTATCATAACCATAAGCTTGTGGAAATGTTTACGTTTGGTGCTAATAATGTAAATGGATGAACCTAGTTAAGTGAATAAAATCCCTCCATTTCTAGTATCATTTGGCGTTATAATTTATTGTTTTCTAGCCTTTTCTTCCTCCCTCTTCGCTGCCTCCTAGATTTAGTTTTGTAATATACTGGGGGGGGGGGGGGGGGGGGGGGGGTAAACCCTAATATGGCGTCTATTGACATTGGTTCTTGGGGCTGCAAAATAATAAGATGAAAAAATCGGAATACTCGATTTTGCTAACTATAGTGCTAACTAATGGCAATAAATGCTTTTAATAACTTTTTTAACCCTAGAATTGGAGTTCTAAACAATTGAAAAATATATTTATTATTTAAGTATCTTTACTAAAACTAATTGTACAGTTTAACACATATTGTAGAATTAACTATAATACCTAATTATTTGTTTATATACCACAATATACAGTTCCCCAATTAACTATAATACCTAATTATTTGTTTATATACCACAATATACAGTTCCCCAATTGGTTATTATGGCTTCATATGAACGAAATAGGTCGATGTATTAGAAAATCAAACTGCTCCGTATTATTTTGATTTTGTATACCACATTTCGTTTTCTTTTTGGAGCCATTCCCAATATTTCTGTTTTTTCATTGTGCTGACCCTGACGTCGTCTTCATCTATTTCTGTGTTTCTTACAGGAACATATTTATGCTCGCTCCAGGGCCTTATGTGTCCATCAAACTTAGTGTTCCGTCAGACTGGACTTTTCTTCTAACTTTATGGGTAGAAGTTCCCTTTTTAGGTGTGAAATTACTCCTTTCTTCTGGAACATCTTCTCGAGGGACTCCCACATTTTCTTTGAGGTGATTTCCTCCTGAATTACCTCCAGGATCGTCGTGAATACATGACACTATTATGGCTTTGCCTTTCATATTTTTTTTTCTTTGTACCTTCTGGGATGCCGCGGTGTGTCACATCCGTTTTTTTTTTTTTTTTTTTTTTTCCGCAGAGCGATGGGAATACTATCAACGAAGGGAAGCACGTGCTTCCCAACAGTGTGGTGTACCTCGTCAAGGGCTAGTTCCACTAAAACCACCCCCCTGTGCTCTTGGGTGCTTTCGTCCCTGGTGTGGGACCATAACACCCTCTTCGTCCTCCTGATGAGGAACCATAGTTGTAGTTTTCTGGAGTGCGCTGACTCTCGGAAAGTTCACGCCGGGTTAGGCCCGCCAGGTGTTATTGGCACCGGCGGTCCGCCGAGGCTCGAGGTTAGGAGGCTTTTTTTTCGCCTCCTCCACTCCGCTACAAATTGGGTGAATGCCGGGTAACAAGACTCGGCCACCAGCTGCTGCAGGGTCAGCCCCAGTTACGATCCGGTCGAGCGTATCAACGCCGCCCTAGGCCCGTCGTACAGCGGACATTCGATGACTACGTGCTCCGTAGTCTCGACGCCACCGCACGCACAGTTCGGGCTTTCTTTTCTTTGAAAAAAGAAAAGCTTGGCGTTGAAGTCGCCATGACCAGATAGTATCTGGGACGTCCCTGGGGCTGGACCCATGCCGAGGCAAGTCGTGCTCGCACATCCGGGAAGAAGGCGTGTGTCGTCCGGCCATCCGAAGAATCCGTCCAGCGCCGTTGCCATCTGGTCAATACCCACTCCTGGACAATGTCCCCGCAACGCTCTGGCCTGCCATCGCCCTGCATCTCCGCCGCCAATGCCGCGCTCAAGGGCCCATCCACATCCTGTCCCAGAGGCAGATTGCGTCTGCAATAGTACGAGGCTACGGCTCCGTCCAAGACCAAGTCAATGGGCGGGGCCGCGGCCAGCACCTGCAGCGCCGCCGTAGAGACGGTGCGATAGGCCCTCGTCACCCGCAGCAGTGCGGATCGCTGGGCCTGCAGAAGAATTCCGCGTTGCCGCTTAGTGGGGCGTTGCCACCACCCAGCAGCCGCGTATCTTGCAACTGCCTCGAAAACCCCCGTGTAGATTGCTCTACACGCAGGATAGCCGAGGCCCCAGGTAGCCCTGGCTAAGCAGCTCAGAGCGTTGAAGGTGGCATTGGTCCTATCCTTGATGCCAACAACGTGTGGAGTCACATTGAGACCCCGTCCCAGCCTCACCCCTAGGTACGTTACGACCTCCGGGCTCTCAATGCGCATCCCCTGGATCCTGACCAAAAGTGGATGGCGTCCACTCTCCCTCTCATAAGCAAGGCCTGGGTCTTACTTGGTGAGAGCGAGAGCTTGTTGCCGGTGCACCAGTCGCCTATATAGTCGATGGCAACCTGGGCTTGTCGGGTTAGAGCTGCACGGCTATCAGCGTGCACCGTGACCACCAGGTCGTCGACATAGGCTATTGCCTTAAGTCCACGAGCCTCGAGTTCACGGAGCAATCCGTCAAAGAGTATGTTCCACAGAGCCGGTCCTAGGATCTACCCTTGCGGGCAGCCTCTTGTGATTTCCACTGATGAGCTTGAGTACAGATTGCTTATGGTCGCTGATCTGTCGCTCAGAAAGCTCGCTATTAGTCCGAATATATTCCTCAGCGTTCCCATTTCTTGTAGCATCGTCAGTATGGCCGGCCACCAGGCACAGTCGAACGCTGCGGCTATGTCGAAGAAGACACAGAGAGCATATTTGTCCCTGCGCTCCTCCACATCCGCCCTCAGCGTCCTCCGTGGAACGACCCCTGGAACAGCCAAACTGTCGCTGGGACACCGAGGCATATACCCGGTCCCGTATAGTAAGGAGGACGAGGGCCTCCAGCACCTTACCAAAAATAGGCAGCAGGCTGATTGGTCTGAAACTCCCCGCCCGGGTTGGGTCCCTAACCCCAGGCTTGGCAAACGTACACACTATGGCTCATTTCCAAGCCCTAGGAAAGTGGCCCAACCTAAGGCAGGTGTTGTACAGATACAACAGGTCCCGCCCAATGATCGGGAGCGCTTTCTTAATCATGGCGGCGTCAATGAGGTCTCCCCCAGGGGCCCCGCCATTCTGCCTCCCGATCGCCAGGTCAAGGTCTATGCTATCCCAAACAGGTGCATCTTCTGTGTTAGGCAAGGCGCGGGATGCTAACCTTACCGCTGCTTGTGCGGGGTATCCTCGTCCGGGTTGTCCGCCGGGAAGGCCTCCCTCAGGTACATCTCTCCGGCCTCCTCCAGGGTCGTGGCGTATACGTCACCGACCCTGATTGCAGCCATCGGAATGACCGACCTGAGCCTGCCGACAGCCACCCGGTAGGGGATCCCCCAAGGATTGCTCTGGCTCTCGTCCTCCACGAACTTACGCCAGCTCGTTCTCTTCGCTGACTGAACCAGCTTCCCATAAGCCCTGTCCTGGTACCTAAACTCTTCCCTCCGCATCAAACGCAGCAGGGGGTCTCGGCACCTCTGATATCTTCTCCTGCAACGATTAACAGCCCTCTTGGCGAGGGTGAGGGCCTCGTTCCACCATGGAACATTCCGAACCCGACTGACCCTCTTGGGGATGGTGCCGTCCGCCGCACTCAGCATTATATTGCTGAGCTGGCCTACGCCCTCCTCAATCTGGTCAATCGGGTCGGCTGAGTTGAGGCCCTCCCATTCTGCGTCGCAGGAGAAGGCTGCCACCGACGTCACAAAGGCCTCGGTTATTCGTTTGCGAGTCGCAAACCGCGGATCCCTAGATCTGGTCTACCGTTTGTGTAGAGATGAAAATCTCCCCCCCCTCTCTTTGAAGTTCGTAAAAAATAATAAAAATAAAAAAATATATTATCGATTGTCAATCGATAATCGATGTGAGAGATAACCTTGAAGATAGAAGAAAAGCCAATAAGAATTTGAGTGTGTTCATTTTGAGATAGATATTTTGGTGATTAGTCAATATAAGAGTGGACTTGTTATTTGGTTTTTCTTTTCTTCTTTTTCTACTTTATTTTTAAACCTACATCCCAAGCAAATCATTCCCGGCACGGACGAACAGGACTAGTGAGGAGAACTCTGGGTCCCGCTGAGTAGATCCAGCAAAATTGTGCTTTCCCGGGGTGGAGGTAAGTCCAGTAACGGCACAATTTTGGCGCACGAACAGGGACTAAAGGGTCCTATTTTCATTATATCGTAAAATTTCTCTTCCTTTTTTTTTTATTGTCATTTTATCAGTTAAAGAATGGCCACCTTTGATAGGCTGTCCGAGACTCAGAAGTATAACTTCTTGAAATCGAAAAGAGAGTCAGTTTTCTCTAGGGTCAACAAAATTTATGTTAAATCAGAGATTTTGACTGCTGAGAACCTGTCATCGTTCAAATACCAGTTTGAGAGACTCAAGGTCTTAGAAGATGACTGGCGAGAAATCCAAGAGAAAATTGAACTTTTTAATGCTTCGAGGACGGAGGAAAATCTCGCTCTGTCAACAATTTCGGAAGAATTATCTTTTATCGAATTGGTCGATACATCAAGGAACAGATATATGACGTTATTACCGGTAGTTCCTACTTCTATAGAAGAAACTAAGTTGACAGGACAAGTTAGTCCATTACCAGAGAACCTTTTGCCAAGGATATCGATACCTACATTCTACGGAGAGGTCGAAGCCTTCGTTGAGTATTTTTCATTATTCGAATCCGTCGTTCACAATAATAAATATATATCCGACATTGCCAAGTTTCAATATCTAAGATCATCGTTGAGAGGAGACGCGTTAGCTATAATATCCGGTTTCGATTTTGTTCCAGAGAACTACCAGCTCGCCATAGAAGCACTGAAGAATCGTTATGAGAACAAAAGAAGATTGGCCACCATTTATCTGGACCGGATTTCGAGACTCATACACGTATCCTGAAGGAGGTCTTCCGAAGACTTTACGAGGCCGGACTGAAAGTCAACAGCGAGAAGTGCGCATTCGTTTGTAACGAAGTGAAGTATCTCGGGTATGTAGTCCCACCCCAGGGAATTGTCCCTGACCCGGAGAAGATTTCTTCAGTAACTGAATTTCCACAGCCACATAACGTAAAAGCCCTTAGGAGATTTCTGGGCATAGCTGGATGGTATCGGAGGTTCGTTTGTGATTACTCTACCATTACTGCTCCTCTAACATCTTTGCTTCGCAAGAGTGCTCGCTGGAAATGGACCGACGATTAGGACAAGTCATTCTCCAAACTGAAGGAAGTGCTTACCACAGCCCCCATTTTAGCGAGACCAGACTTTAGTGTCCCATTCACTCTCATCACAGATGCCAGCCAATGTGGACTTGGCGCAGTCCTCGCCCAGGTGCAAGAAGGAGTGGAACGAGTAATTGCCTATAGCTCAAGATCCTTATCAGCTAGTGAAAGGAATTACTCAGTGTGTGAAAGAGAATGCTTGGCAGTGGTCTGGAGCATAGCAAAGCACCGCCAATATTTGGAAGGATTCAAATTTAAAGTGATAACCGATCACAGTAGTTTACGGTGGTTGTTTAATCTGAAAGATCCCACTGGTAGGCTCGCACGATGGGCTCTTCAGTTGCAACAATATGACTTCGATTTCGAATACCGGAAGGGGAAACTTAATGTGGTAGCTGATGCCTTATCTCGCATACCGGAAGTCTCTTCATTCACCCTTGTCCCTAAAGAGGAAACTCTCAAGTCGGATCTGTGGTATGACTTAAAAGTAGAGAGGGTAAAGAGCCACCCCCATCATCACACAGACTGGTTGGTACAGGACGCATACCTGTACTGCTATCGCGAAGACCCCAAGAAGAATGGCCTAGACGAAGGAAGACCTGAAGTTTGGAAACTAGTGCTTCCCGCTCACCTTCGAAAAGAGGTCATGGAAGAAAATCACAAGCTCCCACAAGCCGGTCACCTAGGAATAGCCAAAACACACTGGAGAATCGCAAGGCAATATTACTGGCCTGGCATGTATGAAGATGTTTTGCGTTACGTGTGTACTTGCGAGGTCTGTCAGAAGGTAAAGGCCAATAATCAGCCTACTCGCGGATGGATGCAGCATCGATACGTGCAGTCCCCATGGGAATGTGTCAGCTTTGATTTAATGGGTCCCTATCCAAGGAGCTCTCAAGGATCCATTTATCTGCTTGTACTACAGGATGTCTTCTCCCGCTGGGTAGAACTGGTCCCTTTGAGGAAAACTACATCGCAGAATATCGCAGAAAAGTTCAGGAACACCATCCTCAATAGATACGGATGCCCCAAGGTTATCATCACCGATAATGGTTCTAATCTGGTGAGCTCGAGCATCAGGAACATAGCAACTTCATGTGGAATCCATCATCATCGGACACCGTTTTACCACTCCCAAGCGAATCCAGTAGAACGCTCCAACCGCAATGTGAAACAAGTTATAGTTTCGTATTTGGAGGGTTCCCAGAAATATTGGGACAAGTACATCGGCGAAGTCCAATTCGCACTCAACTCAGTATGTCAGGAATCCACCAAATATTCTCCAGCCTTCCTTAACTATGGGAGAGAACTTTCAGCTACTTCTAGCTATAAGAACAAAGTACAGACCCAGCAGTTACAGACAACGCACCCTACGGAACAGTCCAAAGACAGCTGGGCTCTGAGAATGAAGAAGCTCAAGGAGATCTACTACAACGTGGAAGCCCATCTAGTCATAGCCCAGGAGGCCCAGATGAACCGGTATAACCTCAGAAGAAGAAAGGATAATTTTAGACCGGGTGACTTGGTGTTGAAGCGCAGCTTTCAACAATCGTCGAAGCCAGATGGCGTTTGTGCTAAGCTGCTCCCCAAGTACGAAGGTCTCTTCAAGGTCATCCATGTGAGTCGCGCCGGCGTATGCAAGCTCGAAGATGAAGAGGGCAAGTACAAAGGGTTGTGGCATCCCTCAAGGCTCAAGTCATTTCATACGTGAGTCACTCAGGGGAGATTTGCATTCTAGGAGGGGGAAATTGTACCGTTTGTGTAGAGATGAAAATCTCCCACCCCTCTCTTTGAAGTTCGTAAAAAATAATAATAATAAAAAAAAAAAATATTATCGATTGTCAATCACAAGCTGAGAGATAACCTTGAAGAGAGAAGAAAAGCCAGTAAGAATTTGAGTGTGTTCATTTTGAGATAGATATTTTTGTGATTAGTCAATATAAGAGTGGACTTGTTATTTGGTTTTTCTTTTCTTCTTTTTCTACTTTATTTTTAAACCTACATCCCAAGGAAATCATTCCCGGCACGGACGAACAGGACTAGTGAGGAGAACTCTGGGTCCCGCTGAGTAGATCCAGCAAAATTGTGCTTTCCCGGGGTGGAGGTAAGTCCAGTAACGGCACACTGGCCGCCGGCCGGCGGGCGTCGGAAAGCACCATATCCAGCACCATATGGTCACTGGACGTGAGCTCCCGCACCCTCCACCCGCCAACTGCCCGGTATAGCCCGCTCGACACCAGCGTGACGTCGATGTGAGACACCCCGCGCGCACCCCGAAAGGTCGGCGGTGACTGCTGGCCATTAACTATGCACAAGTCATGACGGTCTATCAGCTCCTGTAGTCTATCTCCCCGGCGGTCGGTACGAACCGACCCCCAGGCGACCGACCAAGAGTTGGAGTCCGCCATGATCACCACATTACTCCCAGCCAGGGCGTTCAAGACTCCGTCCACTGATCACATTACAGCATATGTTCGCCGACCTGACATTGGCCACAACAACGTGACTAGTGGACATGTGCTGCAGAACCATCACATCCACTTGCGGGCTAGTGACAACGATTGCGGCCATGGGTCGCTCGTTGTCCCTCGCTCCGGTCATTACCTTGTAGCCCGTGCCTAGGCCAGCCACAACGCCCCTAACACAGTAGGGCTCCTGGAGGGCCAGGATTGAAACATCCCCTTCGGGGATCAGGGTGCGCAGTTCGTCTGCAACGATTCTGCGCCTGTGCATGTTATGCTGCCACAGGCGCAGGTCTCCGACTCTCCTATGCGTCATAGTCGGTCCGGGAGACCAGCGCCTCCAGGGCCTTTATATAGGCTGGGCACTCTTCACTGTCCGCTCCGTGAGGGCGGGCTTTCCCCCCGCAGTTTTTACACTTTGGGGGACTGCACTTATTTATAGCGATTGTTATAAATCAACTTATATTTTGGGTCCCTTCTGACCCCACCTTACCCTTTAAGTTAAATATTTTTAGAATGTTTTTGGTGATTTTTATTGCTATTTTGATGAATGTAATGCTGAATGGGATTTAAACGACCCCACCTTACCATTAACATTTCATAATTAATTTGTATAAAATTGAAGAAATTCTGGAAAAATTATTGCGTCAGCAGGCAGAATCCGACGAAGAGCTGGATGTTCACCTTGTTATAAAATTAGTACGACAAATTGCACATCATATTTCATTTTATTTTACATTTCTGAACTGAACTATATCATATAATTTACAAATCCAACATAATAATAATAACAGATGTTTTTAATATACATCAATGTCCTAACAACTCTTCCCCGGCAGCGCTGATGACAGTCGGCCTATTTGTACCCCAGGCCTGACGTATGTCAGTCTGCTAGGCGGATGCCGGACTCAGGTGCTGCACCTGGTAGCTTGCGGCGCCTCAGCCCTCTCCTCTCTGCAGGCTGCAGAAGCCACGTCTTCCTGAGCTGCTGGCAGCCCCAGAGATCCAGTCCTTGTAGTGCTCGACTCCATCAACACCTCAGGAGGTCTGCTCAGAGAGTCAGCCCTGCCTCGATCCGACTGGAGTTGGTCAGTGTGCCTCTTCCAAATGGCACCATCCAAGTCCACTTCATAATGTCTTTGGCCCAACTTTCTTTTTACAACTCCTCGTTTCCACTTGGCCGAGTCGTTGTATGACCGGACCAATACCGCTTCTCCTTCTTCGAATCCCCTTTCTTTCTTCACTGCTAGTCCCACGGCCTCTTGCCTCTTACCGACTTTAGACCTCACACTCTCCCGCATGGTATCCAGCCGAGTGCGAACCAGACGTCCCATCAGCAACTCGCTAGGAGCCTGTCCGGTAGTACTGTGAGGGGCAACGCGATAGCTCAGCAAAAATATATCTATTTTCTTCTGCAACGTTCCTCCCTGGTTCTTCATGGCCCGCAGGCTTCTTTTGAGAGTCTGCATAAATCGCTCCACTTGTCCGTTCGTCGCCGGATGATATGGAGCGGATTTGAGGTGCAAGATATTATTTCTCCTCATGAATTGTTCAAAGTCGGCCCCTGCAAACTGTGGCCCGTTGTCCGTGACCACTTGTTCAGGTATTCCGAACCTTGCAAAAAAAGACCTTAGTACACTTACCGTGGAGTCGGAGGTAGTGGAACTCATCTTGAAATCTTCTGGCCACTTTGAGTAGGCATCTATTACCACTAAGAATGATGTTCCCATAAACGGCCCAGAATAATCGATATGTAGCCGCTGCCACGGACCCTGCGGCCACTCCCGATGGGACAGGATGAACTGTGACTTTATCCGGCTCTCTTTGATTCAGCTGGCACCCGTCGAATGTTTTCACCGTCCTTTCTATCTCCTTAGTGATTCCAGGCCACCATACATAAGAACGGGCAAGCTCCTTCATCTTCCTTTCACCCAGATGCCCACTGTGCAACTCTTCGAGTATTCTGGGTTGAAGGCTTCCAGGGACGATTACTCTAACGAAACTTCATCTTTCTTTGTATGGAACTCACCAAGTTGGCTAGTTCTGTCATGAGCCGGCCACCCACCCTGAGTAAACTCCGCGACTTTCGAGAGGACTTTATCTCTTCGAGTTTCCCGCCGCACCTCCTTGTGACTCACCGCTGTCGCCTCCTCCATGAATTTTACTATCCCGTAAGCCTCCTCCTCTTCTGTGTCCCTCCTGTCTTCCTCTTCCATCTTCAATGGCAACCGGGAGAGACCATCCACATTACAATGTAAACCATTTTTACGATAAGTAATGTCATATTGATAAGCCCCCAAAGCCACACCCCATCGCTGAATTCTATCGGACGCCGAGTTAGGAATGCTTCTTTTAGGGTCAAATATAGCCCTTACCGGTTTATTATCGGTTACGATAGTGAACTTACGACCCCTCAGATAACGATCTAACTTTTTAACACTCCACACGAGGGCCAGCGCTTCCCTATCAAACTGCGCATAACGTCTTTTACAAGGTGATAGTCGCCGAGAGATAAAAGCCACAGGTCGCTCTTCACCGTCCACTATATGTGATAAGGTTGCCCCAATGCGTACGGGTGAAGCATCACAAGCCACTATCAGAGGCAAGTTTGGGTTGTAGTGTGTGAGAACGACATCGGATGCCAGGGATTTCTTGGCCTTTGCAAAAGCCTCATCACAATTCTTATCCCAGCTCCACCTAACATGCTTTTCCAGCCGCTCAAAAAAGGGATCTAATAGCGAGGATATCCGTGGTAAGAACCGACCATAATAATTTATCATACCCAGAGAAGCTTTTAATTCAGACTTGTTTGTTGGTCGGGGAACATCCAACACTGCTTTGATTTTCTTATCTGTTTTATGAAGTCCCTTTTTATCAATAATAAAGCCACAATAAGCTACTTGATCCTTAAGAAACTCGCACTTATCTTTATTCAGGCGAATCCCCTTCGCAGCCAAAACATCAAATACTTCTTTTAAATTTTGTAAATGTTCTCTTTCATTTGCCCAGATATGATATCGTCAAGATAGCAAAGCGCCTTAGTACCAGTCAAGATTTCGTCCATCGTTCTTTGCCAAAGTGCCGGAGCCGCTGCTATCCCAAAAGCCAAACGATTATACCTATATAAGCCCTTATGGGTATTGATCGTTAAGCAATGACTAGCGGCTTCATCCATTTCTAGCTGAAGATAGGCGTCCTTTAAATCTAGTTTCGTAAAGACCTGCCCATCTCCCAACTTCGCAAAAATATCTTCAATAGCAATTAACGGATAATCAGGAACCTGCAATAGGGGATTAACAGTCACTTTGTAGTCCCCGCAGATTCTGATGCTCCCGTTCGGCTTCACTATGGGCACTATGGGTGTCGCCCAGTCACTATGAGGCACCTTCGTTACCACTCCTATACCTTTCAGTCTCTGCAGTTCTGCCTCAACCCGAGGTCTCAAAGAATATGGCAACAGCCGCGCCTTCCTGTACATCGGAACTGCTCCTTCTTTTAACGATAGTTTTCCTTTGAGGCCAACAACCTTACCCAAAGAAATATCAAAAACCCTTGAAAATTTCTTTATAAGTACTTCAATACTTAAATAGTCCCTGAAATCAATTGTGTTGATTTCGTTCCATTGTATAGGGAGCTTACGAATAAAGTACCTTCCTAAGAGTGCTTTACTCTTATGCGGGCAAACATAAAAATATCCACTATAAGATAGCCCCTTATAGACCAGCTCTACCTTAAGTTTGCCTTCCGGTACTATAGTTTCCCCAGTGTAAGTCCTTAAAGTAACCGAGGTTGGCTTCAGTGACAGCCTTTCGACCTTCATCAGCTTCTTGGCCTCGCCTATACTCATCACACTCAAAGCCGCCCCGGTGTCCACCTCTATATCGACACGCTTCCCGTTGTTGGTAACTGGCAACAACATAGGCTTGCTTTTTATTTATTTCTCTCTTTTATTTATTTTATATCGCTTCTTATTCAGCCGGCCACGGTTTACCTCTTGATAACACACCTCAATATCCGTATGGTCACTGTCACTTGACTCCTCACTTACCTCATTCACTCTAATTTTGGCTCTACAAACTTTGCGAAGATCCCTTACGTCCACACTTACTGCATTTACTATTTTTATATGGACAGTCCGTCTTGATATGTCCCTTTTTTCCGCAACAATAACAAACTAAATTAGCTTTGTCCTTATATCCGCTACCTTTCTTATCTAGAGTACCTGTGCGTAATGCATGTAGTCCACTCACCTCATTGTTCTTCAACACCGAAGCTTCCTCCAGGGCGGACTCTAAGGACGTGGCTATGTCCAGAGCTTTCTGCAAGGTTAAATCGGGTTCGGTCAACAGCCTGGACTGAATGTGCACCAAATTTAACCCTATTACCAGAAGGTCCCTCAGTGTCACATCCAAATAGTCCCCGTAGTTGCAGTAACGTGATTTACTTTTGAGTCTGATTAAAAGGTATTAACAGACTCACCTACATCCTGCTTACACTGATGCAGTCTGAAACGTTCCGCAATTTCCACAGTTTTAGGACGAAACTGATTTATTAATAGCCTCAGCAACGTGCTGTAGTCCATACTGGCAAGTTTGACAGGCTCACATGCTGCCCGTAGCCACGAATACGTTTCTTTCCCAACGCTATCCAGCAGAATTGAAACCATTTTTTCTTTCCGAACATCTTTCCCAACAAAAATGTTTTCTACGATTTCTAAATACTCCTCAATATCGTCAGTATTTTTGTTAAATGTTTCCAATTTCCCGGCAAACATTTTAAACTTATCCTCGTTCGCCAATTTTTATAAAATTAGTACGACAAATTGCACATCATATTTCATTTTATATTTCTGAACTGAACTAATTTTTATATCATATGTATAATTTACAAATCCAACATAATAATAATAACAGATGTTTTTAATATACATCAATGTCCTAACACGAAGTTGCTTCCGAGAATGAGGATGAAATTTTGCCAGATGAGAAGATTGATGATATTGTCGACGCTGAGCCCGACGAGTGTAGCCCACCTCACACTGATTGTGCCGACATCGAAAGAACTTTCGTAGTAGGCAAAGATGAAGAAACAATTTTTACAGATAGACCCCTGATTTCGAAGTGCGTTAAAATCCGTCAAACACATATAATCAGCCATTTGCCAGATCCTAAGGGTGAAGCCCATGGACTCACCGATGAAGAGAAACTTGTTCGGCTATTTATAAATGATGAATTAGTGGAGAAAATAGTTTAACATAGAAATGAGGAAATTGAAAGATCTGTTCAAAATGACACTTGACAAGAGTGCTTTATATCGTACATCCGACCTCTAATAGGTTTACTTACATTTCTTTTTTGTACTAAGACTGAATAATTCTTACCTTTTGTTTAATAAATAATTTTGGAGTTATTTCTTGTTGTTTTTTTAACCTTAAAATATTTAAAATTATTTAATTTAAGCTGAAAATTCGGATCCTATAGACCCCGCCTTACCGTTTGTTCTCGCCTAGATCACCTTACAATTAGAGGGTTAATGACCCAAGGACTACCTTATGTCAAATAATTTCAAAAATTGAAATAAATGCTACTTAAAAAAATTATTTATTTTTTATTATTTAATTTTCATTTTTACAAGTATAAATCGCTTGTCAGCCAACAAGCATATACAGCTAGTAGATAATACTTTTACAAACTGAAATGCTTGTAATTTTTTGCAGCTTGCATCCTGGCGGACAGACTGACCGAAATTTCATCATTATCAGTTCTAATGTTGACTGGATTTGAAAATGAAAATGCAATTTCTGATAATCCACTCATTTATAGCCTGGATGCAGTTACTAATGCAACTTCAGTTCCACAGAAAAGAGCATGTTTAGGTAAGTAGTTTTATTTATCTCATTCTAATTTTAATAATTAATTATTAAATAAGTGTAAATTAATACACCGTATACTCTTGAGTCACTACAGATTACCAGTTGTCTCCTATCGCGTGTATAGGTAGAACTTGTCATCGCAAACCACAGCAGCTCCTACTCCATAGGATTCTAAGATCCATCCGTGTAGACATAATTTTATTATGGTTCAATGGAAATTATTATTATTATGCCTAACTTTTTTATATTTCTGGATTTCAAAGAACGCAAAGCTTATATTGAAGAAGAACGAAAGGTCCATATGAAGGAGAAACACGAGCTGCTGAAAGACGACGATAAGTCTGTTCTTCTTTGAACTATAGCTAAACATATGACTATTTCTACATTCTGTCTAGTCTTGTTCCTAGCTACTAGCGGTCCCTATACCGGAATATATCGATACAACATTTCAGAAGTGGGACAACTCAAAAAAAAAATAGTTTTTGAAAAACTGGTCATTTTCTTATTCAAGTTTTCACTCTCTTTCATTTCTGAACTTGGATAGCAGAAAATACAAAATTTAAGGCTTAATAAATGTACTTAAACCTGTTGTAGAATTTTCATTTTTTCCAAATGTTCAGTTTCAAATGCGTTTTCTCAAAAATCAATATTTGTGAGATATCCCACTTCTGAACTGGTGTATCGATATATTACCTATATAACACAACTATACTTTCCCATCTTCCTCAAATATTACTAACGTCCACCCAGAGAAAAAAAAAGTCAGAAAAGAATTAAAATAAAAACATTATTAAAGAAGCATGCATGACAGGAAACCAAGACATTTGCTGTACACCTCAGCAACAGCTCATGAGGAGAGTTTTATAGCTGAAAGTGCAAGTGATACAAACATCGTTGAAAAAACGTTTCTCAACAGAGCGAAGTTAGAGTCCTCCATGACCATATGGTCCATGGTATAATGGACCATAGTCCCTGGTATCATGGACCATAGTCCGTGGTATCATGGACCCCACGCCGAGAACAGCATGGAATTTTGTTTTAATCGTCCTATCCTAAACAGATATAACCCATAATGGTTTGAACACATTCTGCAAATTGGTTATTTTAGTTAAAATTTCTAAATTCTCAATAAGTTTAAAACAAAGTTAGCACCTTTCAGCAAAGACTAGTGTAAATCATAAAAATGTGCACAATGCTGCCCCATAAAGTTATGTATGGTTAAATACGTCCGTATAAAAGGTAGCATTTATTCCTAGCTACTTCTTCCCTGTATATTTTATTCGATACATTCGTTTGTTCAGCAAATATTAAGAAAAAAAGTATTTTTTCCAAAATGTTTAACTCTTACCCATCGTCCTGTTTTTGTCGAATGCCATAGTGAATCATCTCTAAAAGTATAGATTAGTTCAAAAATAAATACACCATTAAGGAAGAAGTTAGAATAATAAGATCATTATTTTATAGAAAAAGTTGTGCTGAAACAACGCCACGCCCCTGTCACGTTGCACTTCATTATATAGCTATTTGCCTTTCATTAAACGAAAAAAACAATAAGCCTCATATAAATACTCCATCATTATTAAATAAATACAACAATTATTGTGGTAACTAACTACATGCTCTCTTTTCTTATGTTCCATATTTATTTTGTGTAATTGGCATTGTAATAACAATTAAAATGTAATGAACATTTGGTACAATTGACAATTGAAAAACTACACTTTATAACATACCTCTTGGACGCCATGTTCAAGCAAATATTACTAAAAAAAATGGCACAGAAAATATCACATACAATAACAACAAAATGTTAGAATTAAAAATAGGATCAACTTTGGCACATTAGCGCTATATACTTTAACAAAAGAGAGAGTTGATATATTCATATATAAATATATATATATATATATATATAATCAAATTAAAGATAACATCATGGTATATATATATATATATATATATAAAACCCGGGCGAAGCCCTTAGTTTATTTTATCTGGGGGGTAAAATAAACTAAGGCACGTCGTCCTTCGGATGGGACGTTAAGCGATGGTCCCGAGCCTGTACGATGTCAGGTACTAGTTAAAGACCCCTACCCTAGGTGAATAAAAATTTATGGTAGGCAAAATTTAGGACTCCCATAGTAGCGTCGGGCTCATGTCCACCAGAGTGACAAAAGAGCGTTCTAGAAGTAGGCGATATGATCTCGTAGTTAAAGCCCGGGCATGAGTCATAATAACTAACTATATATATATATATATATATATATATAATCAACTATCTCTTTCGTATATATATATATATATATATTATCATTAATTTGATTTTTACATTTGAATAATTAACGATAAATGACTTACTCAAACATTTTCATTCGAAAAAAAAAAATTTTGATTCAATAAATTTACAACTTATTGTTAAATAATTCAACGACAAATTTGAAGAATGTATCACATACAATTTTTATTTTCAGGAAGAGAGAATAACAAAATTTCAGACTTGACTGGTCTAGAGAAGAAACGGTTTTATGGTTTTTCATGTGGCGGACATCATGACGGCTCGACTAGAATATGTTCCATGCTCCGAAGACTTTCCAGATCGGGTTGCTCACTACACTCCACTCAAGTCAGGAACCAGATAATGGCGCTGTGAGGGGTCACATGGTGAACATCTCAACGAACCTAATATAGTCGAGATGTCGTTGGATAGAAGTGAGACGTGAGTGTTCAGAACCTGCTGGGAGGGCTACTGTACGTCCTGATGACAGCGAAGTGGGTCGTCTGATAGGAGTGGTCCTTTCTGTTGCCTCGCTCCAGACTCCCCGTCATACAATAACCCATGTTCCTGTCTCCCAGACTCACACTCGACGTCAGCCATAACTGAAACATCATCATCATATAGAATAGTTTGGGTCGGGGTCTTCAAATTTTTTTACTTCTATGTTTTGCTTTTATTTCGGCCATTCGGAGATCTTCAGAGGGTATACTTTTTATGGTTCAAACAGTACATAAAAGTATCAAATTATCAAAAGTTAAAATTTAATTAAGTCCCAAAAAAGAACAATACGTTCTTTTGATGATTTGTTTTTATGGTTCAACTTCAAGCATTACATACAAGATCTCAAATCACCAAAGCTGAAGATTTGAGTCCCGGAAAAGAACAAGAGGTACACTGGATGGTTCGTCAAGACAGAATTCTATATTATTTGGTAGTCTTTGTGACTCGGGCTTTAACTACGAGGTCATATCGCTTACTACTAGAGCGCCCTTTCGTCGCTCTGGGAAACATGAGCCCGATTCTACAGTGGAAATCCTAAATTTGGCCTACTCAGGTTTAGTTATCTAATGTAAGCGGGCAGCCTGGATATCCTATAAAACATACGTTTTGGATCTCTCACTCTATACTTTTTTTTCCCAATAATATGGAATTTTGTTTTGACAAACCATCTAAAGAACCTTAACATTTTTGCAGAGATATTGTGAAACACTTGATAAAAATAAAGAAAACGTATGTTTTTAAAAAATATTGTCTATTTTACAAATAATATATAATATGGGAGTACTTTCGGTATTGCTACCATCTTCAGCCACGACTTAACAATCACTGTATTTTTTAAAAACATACGTTTTCTTTATTTTCATCTAAAGAACGTTTTTGGGAGTTATGTTTTTGCTTTTGATGACTTAAATTGGGTCTCAAAGGTTTTCAAGTATATTAAATACATTTGATTATATATATACTTGAGTAATAGAAGAAGACAAAAAATATAATAGATCAAAACACGAATGGACGTTAAACCCAGTGGAGACTGCACTCATCAAGATACCATCCTGACCAGGGATCTGGATGTTTAAAGGATAGCTGGACCTGTTGTAGTAAGCTGTCTCGAAGTGGAGAAAATAGGAACAGACCCGGACTACTAGTCTGAAATTAGGGACCTGGATGTTCAGAGGATAGCCGGACCTGTTGAAGTAAGCTGTCTCGAAGTGGAGAAGATAGGAACAGACCCGGACTACTAGCCTGAAATTAGGGACCTGGATGTTCAGAGGATAGCCGGACCTGTTGAAGTAAGCTGTCTCGAAGTGGAGAAGATAGGAACAGACCCGGACTACTGGCCTGACATTAGGGACCTGGATGTTCCAAGGATAGCCTGTTGAAGCTGTGTCGAACAGGACGACAGGGACTGCTGATAAATGTTCGAATATCTGAGTGTTCTGGAGCTTGAACTGAAAAATCAATGTTCGAATTAGGGACCCAGTAAAGTCAGTAAAGGTGAAGTAGGAAATGATAAGACAGGAATAAGAAAATGAACTTTGAAAGTTTAGAGATAGGAGATAGGTGGGAATAAGGAGGAGTGGGACAGTTGTCTTTATCAATAATTCAGGTCTCATTTAACTAATGTGCAAGTTGAACTTTTTGTTATTGTTGTCCCATTCTAGAGGGGTGCTGGATGAGATGCCAACAGTGCTGCCAACCCTCCTACCCTCTCAATATTTATTCATTAGACAGTGGAGGAGACGCCGGAGATTGGAGGTCTGACAACGAACTCACTTCCCCCGGAACTTACCCCACTCCTTTCCATCTCCCTGTTTGCCTGCATCTTGAGCAGATAAACCAATCAATAATAATCAATGTCTTCACCTATTTGACTTACCTCCTAGCTTATAACGAATCAGCTTGAGATACCAAGTGGCCGATTTAGAAAAAGGGTGTATGGGGATGCTGTATGTAAAATTTCATGAAAATTCGAACAGTTTTTTTCTCCTCACCCCTTCCAAAACCGCCCCCGCTGCCTAAAACCTGTCTCAATAAATTACCATTCTAATGGTAAAAACATCCTGTCAATTAATTGGGTCAATGGTTGCCAAGTTTTTATCAATTTCCACATAATTACATACATATAAAATTTTACTCTTTATAATATGTACACAAATCTCGATCAAAATAAAAAATAAATCAAGAATTCTTATGGTTTATGACTCCGAAGGGTTGTGACTTCTTTTAAGTTGCTGAGCTACATGGATAAATAAAACAAACTTTTTTTTTTTTTTTAATATTGTCTATTCCATAAAGTAGTATACAAACTACCGGTTTTGACCTTACACCATCGTTAGGTTTAGTTATAAATATACTAAGATATAATATGTCACCTTAATACTACAACTAGACATCTTAAAATTATTAGTTTTGAGAAAAACGCAAATATTTTTTTTTAATCAGCCGTTGTAGAATGACCCAAATTGAACTACTGACATTTTTACATAAGTTCTAAACATATTTTCTTAGAGTTGTCTACTTCTAGCACAACAAAGATACAAAATACAACTAATGGTACAATTATCCCATGCATGCCGATTTTCGAGTTATCTAGTTATAGTATTAAGGTGACGATATTATGACTAAACCTGCAGACACCGGTAAGTTTTGAATACATTTTTATGTGTGGAATAGACCATATTTCAAAAAATAAGTTTGTTTTATATATTTATTCCAAGTTTCCATAATATGTCGATGTTTCTCAACATACTTGTTTCATTAATAGTTTTAACGCCCTCTCACATAGCCTCTGTTTCATTGATAGTTTTAATGCCCTCCTACATAGCCTCTGTTTCATTAATAGTTATAACGCCCTCCCACATAGTCTCTGTTTCCCTTCGGTAGTGCTCTCTTCAAACCTTCATTGGCTTCTTTCAAGAGACCATCAGATCCTTCTCAAGTCGCCTCATGCACCCTTCTTCTTCCCTCTCATACTGTCTGTCTCCTTAACTCTTCAGCTTGTGTATACTGTGTATATAACTATGTATTCGAGCTGGGGAAGTACATTGCCGTTGACTATGTATTCGAGTTGGGGAAGTAGCTTTGACAGGTGCTGGCATATAGCGGAAGGAAACAGTACTAATGTCTAATTTGACTGCTGCTGACATCTAGCCGTGAGATCCAGAACTATTTAAAACAAACAGCGTTACGCTACGGTTTTTCCTCGTTGACCCCCAACTCCCAGGAGTCCCATAAGAAGCATAGCTTCAATAAATAAAATATTAAAAGAATGCAGTAATAAGAGAAAATATAATTATTTTTTTTAAGTTTATTGATCATGGTTTCTTTTGAATTCTCCAAAAATTTAGAAGTCTTTTTGTCTTTATGTAATCCTCGACCACTTAAAGGCATAATAAAGGAGAGAAAAGAGACTAATTCTGAAGAAAAAAGAGACTGAAAGCTAAACAAGAGACCTTGCGACATCCGGACAAAGAATAAACAGCTTATTTTCCCCCTCTTCCTCCCGTCTCGCTACATCTTGCCTCCTTTCCCCCTCTTCCTCCCGTCTCGCTACATCTTGCCTCCTTTCCCCCTCTTCCTCCCGTCTCGCTACATCTTGCCTCCTTTGCCCCTCTTCCTCCCGTCTCGCTACATCTTGCCTCCTTTGCCCCTCTTCCTCCCGTCTCGCTACATCTTGCCTCCTTTCCCCCTCTTCCTCCCGTCTCGCTACATCTTGCCTCCTTTCCCCCTCTTCCTCCCGTCTCGCTACATCTTGCCTCCTTTCCCCCTCTTCCTCCCGTCTCGCTACATCTTGCCTCCTTTCCCCCTCTTCCTCCCGTCTCGCTACATCTTGCCTCCTTTCCCCCTCTTCCTCCCGTCTCGCTACATCTTGCCTCCTTTCCCCCTCTTCCTCCCGTCTCGCTACATCTTGCCTCCTTTCCCCCTCTTCCTCCCGTCTCGCTACATCTTGCCTCCTTTCCCCCTCTTCCTCCCGTCTCGCTACATCTTGCCTCCTTTGCCCCTCCTTCGCTATTCCAAAATTTTATTTACTTATTTAATTCTTACTTCTAACATTAGCGAAGAAATGTTTAAAATTAAAATTTCTTTCATATTGATTTTTGTAACGTTTTCAGTTAGGATTAATAGTAACACAGAAAACATGAAATATATATTTTTCTGTCTCCATTTAAACCCCTGACCCCATATTCTCTGATTCTGGAATTACATGTATCTTAAACTTTATTCCTGAGTAGGCAAATTCAAAATATGAAATTTCATTGAAATATGTTCAATAATTCTCCCGTGAAAAAAGTAACAAAAAGACACGAAATCTCAAAACCACTTTCTAAAAAAGGTTTCTTTACTACAGCCTCATTTATAAAGATAGTGTGTACGCATATTACCTTGAAATGAGGGTCGGGGATGGCCTTCCTGAAGGAGCCCACGATGTGGAGGTTGCCTCTCTCCGGTTCGAACATCCTCGCCCTCGTTGTGTATCTAGCGAACAGAGATAGGATAGATATCAAAATTAGTGGAAACTGAAGCCTAGTTCCAACCTTACTGGGCACATAATATAAAAATTAAAGTAATTAGTAAAATTTATGATGTGGTCATTACAGGACATTCTTATACCAACAACGCTTACAGATTACTCTCTTTCCCCCTCCCCTCCCCCTTCTCAAAATCATTTCATTTTGTCTCTTTGTACAGCGTAATCCTGAGATTGACATTCTTATACCCAGTAATGGCAGAATCAAATAATTTTGAGAAGGTGGAGGGGGATCTGTAAGCATAGTTGGTATATGAAAATCCTGTAATGGCCACATCACATATATTTTATTATATTTTTATAATTAAAAAAAACAATTACCAATAATAAAACCTTCAGATTTATTCCTAATAGACTTTTGGTTTACAACCTTCGGGGCGCTATGACTTTTGTTGTCAAATCTGAGGACTTATTTGCGATTGGAAATTTTATAAAGAACGTTTTTGTTAAGAACCAATTTTCGATAGGACTTACCATTTTCAGGAAAATTTAGGAATTAGGTCATAAACATAAGCGGAATCTTGTAAAATGTACTTGAGCCTCGAAGTAAAGTAATCTCAATTTTCGTCTGATTTCTGCCAAAATCAAATCAGATCTAAGTTAGCACATTTGACCTCCCCATTCCAAATTTCAAGTTCATAGATACAATCGTTTTTGCGGTAGAGCGCTCACAACTTTCCAATCACATACACATCTACATGCACAAACAAATATCGCGAAAATGGTGAAAACGTATTGAGGGGACCTTGAAACGTGAAAATCCGTTGAAACGGGTTCCGTAGGTCGAAGAATGCACCCTACTAACAACGTCCGTCTCTACCTCCCTCCCCTCCATATCTTAGAAACATATAGGTTAGGTTTTATGACTCATGCCCGGGCTTTAACTACGAGGTCATATCGCCTACTACCAGAGCGCTCTTTCATCACTCTGGTGGACATGAGCCCAACTCTACTGTGGGAGTCCTAAATTTTGACTACCCTAAATTTTTATTCATCTAGGGTAGGGGTCTTTAACGAGTACCTGACATCGTACAGGCTCGGGACCATCGCTTAACGTCCCATCCGAAGGACGGCGTGCTTAAGTTTATTTTACCTCCCAGATAAAATAAACTAAGGGCCTCAGTCGGGCTACGAACCCACAACCTTGAGCTCAGAAGTCAAGCACGCATACCACTGAGCTACCGGCGCCCTCAAGAAACATATATAAATGAAACTTTATACTAAGCTAAAGGGTGAAATTTAACCCAGGCCATCAACGGTTGGGGCAAACAGAAAGTATTAAGTCAAATAAATACAATATTTTCAGGTTAAGATTAATAGAAATATTACAAAAATTAAATTTGTATTAATTACATAGAATATTTAACTAATTTAAATTATCTTCCCCAAGTCAATGTTTTTGTAGAATGTAAAAAAAATAAAATAAATTAAACAATTTGGACCTGTGTATAATTAATTAAATTTAGTTTTATAACTTGCAATATCTGTTTTTTATAAACGTTATATAAAAGTAGCAGAAACAGGTGGTAGCCGCAACTCAGAAACAGGTGGTAGCCGCAACTCAGAAACAGGTGTTAGCCGCAACTCAGAATTAGTGCTTTTGCCCATCACTAAAAAAAATACCTGAAGAAGATTCAACGCAAGCTTGCAACCGAATAGCACATGAAGAAAAATGTCCAGGGGTGAAGTTTCACCCAAAGTAGCCTTCAAGGGTCATTTTTTTATTTTTTTTTTATTTTTCGGGAAAACTCTAGACATTTATTATATTTTTATTTTAGATACAATAATTTGGATTGAAATTTTTGAAAGTTTCCATTGAACTTCTAATTATTTCGGCTATGACAGAAGATATTTGATGATAATTATCACAAATAAAAAGCTTATTTCAACCTGTTTTCAAATATCTCAACTTTCCCCCTTTGGGATTAAGGGCAGCTTAAAATCAGAATTTGAATACAATCCGTAAGTATTTAAGGGTTTGAATACTTACAGATCCCTTTAATGTGTTCCTCGTACCTACGCAACCCTTCAATGTGTACTTCGTATCTTAAATAACATTACCAATACATGTTTTTTTTCTGAAGGGACTACCATTAAATAAAACAGTGTGGTTCCTTTCTTCTCAAATCATTATTGTGCCACCTCTCGAAAACAAAATGATATATACATGCAAATTAACATAATTGTAACTGAATTGTCACCTTATTTTTTAGTATTTTTATGTAAAAACAATAAATAAATAAAGACGGAAGAAGGGAGGGGAGGGGAGGGGAGGTTCACAGCGCCTGGCGACATTGCATTTTTGACAGTTAAATCAGTTAAATTTTAAAAGTTTTCAAAAATATGACGTTTTGTACAGACTAAAAGACGGAGGACATAGAGAGTAGGGTGAAGTTAGCCCCGGAGTTATGAAGAAAACTTGGTTGAACTTGTAATAAAAGGTAATAACAGCTCACCAGAGCCCGCTCCTCTCTCCACAAGTAGAAGAAATATTGAAATATGAAAGTAAAAATAAAAGTTAGAGGTAAAAGGGGGAAAGTTGAACGAGGTGGAAAGCCCCGTCCAGCTTTTCAAATGGCTCAACAATACCCACTAATTAAAATATCACCAACTTTCCCCTTTTACTGGTTAAAAAAAGGAGATATTTAATATTATCCAATTTCGGAAGGGGAGGGGGCAAGATGTTATAATTGAATTTATAATATATGTTCTAATTATACTTAAGAATACATTTTCTTTATTAATAAAGATATTATATATATATATATACTCTCACGCAGGATACGTATATACTTTCGTCCTGCGTGAGAGTGCAAATTACTTAATTAGTAAAATATAAATTTATATGGAAAAATTATTAAAATCGCGACTTTAAATGAAAAATTGCCTTGGATAGCTGAGTACACTCCTCACGGGAAGAACGGTTACAAGTTCCTAATGTGTAGTTGTCACCAGTAATTAATAATAATTAATTACTGTTGCCAACTAGAAGAAGCATGAGTGGGGGGGAATGGAATGAATCAAACCTAGAACTGTAACATATTTATTTTAAAAAGAACATATCATATTTTAAATTGGAACATATTATATTTAAAAAAAAAAAAAATTTAATATATATAATTTGTCTGAAGGACTTAATTATAACTTAACTACGAGATACCTCGATAATGATATCCCTGAAGATGACGGTGTGATCATCTTTATCTGGACATCCCGCAGAAATCATTCGCTCACATATTTTAAAGTTGTTGAAGATCTGTCTGGTTTCGAGGCTACATTAGAAGTTACATTTTTCACTGGCTTTACACCCTCCGAAATACACTATAATTCACTGTAGTTCGAGTGGCCTGACCGGCCCAAGCATGAAGAAGGAGTTGATTTACTCACATATTTAAAATTCAACTGTAAAATCTAAGAGAAAGATATAATTGACGTGGTCTTTCTGGCCCCAACTCTCAACGTTGACTTGTATCACATATTTGAAACTGTAAAATATAAACTGACGTGGTCTTAGCGGCCCCAACACCCAACGTTAACTGAAGCTCTTCCCGGGCACCACTCTTCATTTTCGTGAGGTGGGGGATGGATCCCGACATCTTATTGGCTGTTATTTCCCGCCAAATCCACCTCCAGCCAATCACCGATCACCGGTTGCGTAAGGCTCTTCTAAGAACAGCAGATGTGCTAGCCCGCCCTGCCGTACATGCAACACCGGATGCAAACAATTATCTTGCTTCCTTTTTTCCTCTGTATCCTTTGTTCCTTGTTTCGCTCCTAGCGATCGCGATTCTCTCGCAGGCATCGCTAGTTCCGAGCATGTTCTTCTAAATAAAATCCTCTTCAAATTCAAATCCAAATGACCCATAATTCGCTCCTAGCGATCGCGATTCACTCGCAGGCATCGCTAGTTCCGAGCATTAATCTTCTTAATAAAATCCTCTTTAATCAGCTCCAAGTGGCCTCGATTCGCTCGTAGTGTCACTGGTCCTTGCTGTATAATAATAATAATAATTGTCCATAGGGTGGACATGCTACAATATATATATATTATAGAGAGAGAGAGAGAGAGAGAGAGAGAGAGTGACGACACCTATTGATTTCAGCCACATCAGCCCAAGGGAATTAGGTGGGAGACTTAACACAAAAACTCGGATAACTGCGTTGTAATGAATGAATGTATCGACACAAATAGAGAAAATACTTTTCCCCAAGTTAATTACCACATTTTCCTGAAGTAGCCTTTCAACAACTAAAATGTTCTGTATGAACATTCGCCGATTAGTATGTCATTAATGTACGCACACATGAACGGACCATTCGACATGTTTCCTAGCAATATTTGTCGATTTTCAACGATATCAGCCGAAGGAGGAGGGAGGTGGGGGGGGGGATGAGAGGAAGGGGCACAACTATAAAGTAATGACATTTAGTTAGTAAGAGGATTCTGAAGAGTATACAGAGTTTCAGAGGGAAGTGAACTGTTGGTGCGGTGGCATGGAGACTGCACAACAGTCCTCCAATGTCCGTCGGACGACCAGGTCACGGGACTGGATCTAGTGGTGACGGAAACCGACTATCCAGTGTTCAGCGGGTAGATAAACAGGCATTGTAACATGCATGGGCTGGGAACGACCCGATGCCGCCTTTGGTCTGTCCCAGTCCTTCAGCGGCCCCCTGGTCCCCTGAGCTACTCGCCAGGGGCCTAAAAGGTTTGGGGATAGTGGCGTGATGGTAGTTCCACCTAGTAGCTTAAAGGTGAACTACCATCACGGTGTGTCCTTAGATAATCATGTCATGACGAGAGAAGTTACAGATCTGTTTGTACAGCAGGCAAGATAAGTGAAATAGGGAGAACTGGAAGCTGAGGGTTGTCTGCATCTGTATTCATTGCAGGGGGGGGGGGGGCCAATCTGGCGTCTCTAGAGATCTGTACAGAGTGCTGACTCTATCAAGTACTCACGGTTTGTGCTGACTGCTACTCCCTCCCAGCCATATATACTTAGTTCGCGGCATAAGTTTGGAAATTTTCTTCAATGCCCTCTCGATACTCATTTTACTACTAATCTCAAATTTATTGCTTTTTAGAGATGCTCTCATTTCTCTCATAGATTGTTTCGCCATAAATTATGTAACGCTAATTTAAAAAGCAACTTTTTCCCTCCCCCTCCAATATATTTAAAATGTATATTCAAACTTTACCCCCCCCTTTTTTGAACTATTGCAACATCTTTGTGCAAAATTGTTATCTATTTTGTAAAATTTAAGCTTATAAACACGTGTAGAAAAAAAATCTTGAATTAAACACACTTATCAGATGGCCCATCACTAGTAGGTAGTGTAACGACTGAGGGATCGGTCAACGTGGCCCATCACTAGTAGGTAGTGTAACGACTGATGGATCGGTCAACGTGGCCCATCACTAGTAGGTAGTGTAACGACTGAGGGATCGGTCAACGTGGCACATCACTAGTAGGTAGTGTAACGACTGATGGATCGGTCAACGTGGCCCATCACTAGTAGGTAGTGTAACGACTGATGGATCGGTCATCGTGGCCCATCACTAGTAGGTAGTGTGACGACTGAGGGATCGGTCAACGTGGCCCATCACTAGTAGGTAGTGTAACGACTGAGGGATCGGTCAACGTGGCTCATCACTAGTAGGTAGTGTAACGAACGGAAGGGAAGTTGTCTGTCCCAAATTGGGCTTGATTGGGGGTGATGCCCGGGGCGGCATGAATATGAATGAGAAAGTAACAGGATATCTGTCTGAGATGAGGGGCTCTGCCCCCTAGGCTATCTTCAATTTGCCACCCCATTCCAGTCAGTTCTCTCCCCTTTTTTACCCGACTGTGGGGGGTAAAATTGTCATCAGACTTGTATGTATGTTTTTGCCGCCATAGCTCCAAAACAGCTGGACCGATTTTCACTGGCGGACTGTGACATAGGCTATGTGGCATCTCATGGACGGAAAAGGCATAAAATAAGTACTAGCTTTTTAACGATTGATCGAATTTTACATACAATTTCAGATGTAGCATCCGTATAAGCCCCGTTCGAACAGAGGCCATATGGGACAATAAGCCCCGTTCGAACATAGGCCATATGGGACAATAAGCCCCGTTCGAACATAGGTCATATGGGAAAATAATCAGCTGAACGGAAATCAGTTGAACTCCCACACTATTCTCATTAAGCAATTTTACTTGTGGGGTGACAGATTTACAATTGCACCGGGCAACGTTAGGTACTACAACTAGTTGGGTACCTATATAACATCATCGGCAACATCTGTGTCTGGGGTTGGGTTAGTGACAAACCACCAAATACTGAACAGAATTGGACAGGACTATCATTGGCTTAAATTACATAGATTCAGCTGAAAAATAATCAGTTGAACTTAATCAGCTTTACTAAAGATTTTGAAGACCCCAAACATTATTTTTTTAAACGATTATATATTTCTCTTTTTCTTTCTTGATTCGAATTATTACGAAAACTTCGAGTGGAAACAATACCCAACTAAGATCTCGCAAACCTAGTGCCGAGAACTCCATACGTTTGAGGGCCCTGCAAGGCTTTAACTAAAAATGTATAATAACATGTGATGTCTAAGGATAACAAAACAACAAATCAGGAAAAAAAGACCGTCGGAACTATTTATTGCAACACAAGCCAGGACCTCGTCACCTATCAGTATCTTTATATTTTCGCCTACCCCCACAACCCCCTCCCTTTTGTGACGTCACACACTTTATTTTTCAATTTGGCTTTCAAGAATTCGACATGTGAAATTCCATGACATTCGGATCATCCGTTAAAGACCTATCAATATCTTTATATGTAGGCCTACCCCCACAACCCCCCCTCCCGTTCAAAATTTTGAGATGCCACGTAGCGTATTTTTCAATTTGGCCTTTAAGAATACTACATGTGAAATTCCATGACAATCCGATCATCCGTTAAAGACCTATCAGTATCTTTATATGTAGGCCTACCCCACAACCCCCCCTCCCGTGCAAAATTTAGCCATTCATTTTTATTATATAGACATAGATATGTAAAAACTGAATAAAACGAAACAGTAAGTAAATGACAAAGATGACAACCAAACAACCAAAGATAAATCGAGGAACTCGCCAGAACATTGCCGGAAGCGAAGATTTAAAAACAACCAAGAAAATAACATGCACTAAAAACTGAATAAAACGAAACGGTAAGCAAATGATTTTAGGGTTCTGAGATCGTTTCACTTGATCGATTCATTGTTCACATCGATCTTTACGACCCAGAAACATCGATTCTTCGATTAACCTATCTCAGATCGCCATCCCTTGAATTAACAGCTAAGAACTCTTCATAAGAACCTTCCTCAGACTTCAACTATAATATTTGAAAGAAAAAATTAGCCGAATTGGTCCAGCTGTTCTCGAGTTTTGCGCTTAGCAAAATTAGCCATTCATTTTTATTATATAGATATATATCTCCTCATGCGAGCCTGAAAATATCATTTGGTTGGGGGTAGTGAGAAGGGGAGGGGGGGTCAAAAATGTTGGAAAATTGCACGATGTAATTTATGAACATTCTCTTAATATAAGGGGATGTAATAAATAAACAAAACAGATGGGAATGGAGGGATTATTTACAATATCTTGTATAATTAGTTGATGGCTCAGTGTGAAGGAAGGGATTAAATGTGAATTAATGAGCTCGTTGTAAGGGGACCACACTGTGGTGTGAATACGGTAATGAAGATAGAAACCCTGCTACATAAGAACGGTGTAGATGATGGGCAGGCTGAGTGTTTAGAGAGCCTTGTCGCCAGACTCTACCACCACTCTAGGTAAGAGGACCACACTGTGGTGTGAATACGGCAATGAAGATAGGAGCCCTGCTACATAAGAACGGGGTAGATGATGGGCAGGCTGAGTGTTTAGAGAGCCTTGTCGCCAGACTCTACCACCACTCTAGGTAAGGGGACCACACTGTGGTGTGAATACGGTAATGAAGATAGGAGCCGTGCTACATAAGAACGGGGTAGATGATGGGCTGGCTGAGTGTTTAGAGAGCCTTGTCGCCAGACTCTACCACCACTCTAGCTGCCATTGTGTCCATTTGACAAAATTCGTCTCCTCACTCACTAGCTTGCCTTACTTGAAAACGGCATTTATACATTTTTAAAATCTCGACAAGAAGCTTGGGTGTAGTTTCGGTCTGCTTCTGTCGAGCCTCTCGAAACAGGTCTTTCTGGTATCTGCCTACTTCTTATACCAATATCCCGACAAGAAATGAGAACGACAAAGCCTTAGAATATATCAGGTCCTGTTAAGGTGATTTTAAGGCATGCCACTAAAAGTATGCCTTTTCAGGAACAAGTCAGGCCCAGAGTATTATGACCTAATGGTATGTGCAATAAAGTTCCATGAGTTCTTCCAGGTGGGGCCGAGTATGGACCAAAATAAGATATCCAGACCCTTTAAAATATTAAGTAGCATCAGACTTTCCCGATTAGAACTGCGTTAGCACAAATAAAATATCCAGATTCGACGAAATATTTAATTTTTTACTATTACAATTTTCTAAACAATTCCAGAGAAGGCCTCGGCTAGAGAAGAATAATTAACTTTATAAATTATTATTATTACAAATATAAATAGTTACAGTTACCTATACAGTTTTTTTAAATTTGTAGAAATGTTTATTATTATGTAAGATTTATTCATTTTCTTATTATTCTTTTAAGAATTGCATTCCATTTATTTTGATTAATTATTTATAATTTATAATAATTATTTTGATTAATAGTAAATTTTTAGTTATAAGTTCTTATTCATCCCTATTTCAGTAATTATTAATCTCTATAAAATTTATAAAAATTTAAAATTATTATATTAATGTTTCTAATTAAGTCAGATAAGAACTGTTTTTGAAAACATTAAGCATTGATCAGGAGAACCTAATCAGTTGTACATTAGGTATTCCTGATCAGAACCTTATCTTAGAGGGGTGTTACACGTTCAATCTGGCATCAGTTCAGTCCGTGACCTTGATCATGAACTGACTGATGGTATACTGATGGAGTGTGGATAGAGGTTACACGATCAGTCCAGACTGACATCAGTCTATCTCCAAGTCGGTCAAGTAACACCTCTTGCTTCTTTAATATTAATATTATTGTGGACTGCAATAAAAAAAAAAGCGTGTATTGCAATAATTGCTGCATTGTCTGCAAAAAGACGATTAAAAAGAAAACGATGGGATAAAGAATGGTTACTGAAAAGAGATGTTTATACGCATTTAAACTTAGTGAGAGAAATAAGAGGCACTGAAGATGAGGATTATGAAAATTATTATCGTATGAAAGATGCTTGTTTTGATAGCTTGCTCGTAATGGTCCAACCATTTTTGACAAAACAAGATACATGCATGAGAAAGGCGATAAGTGCAGAAGAGAAGCTGGCTGTAACCTTACGATTTCTTGCTACTGGGAGGAATATGAAAGACCTGAGATTTTCGGCTATAATGTCCACAGCTGCTATTGGCCAGGCTATAATGGACACTTGTGAAGCGCTACTTTATTCCCTTCAGTCTCATATTCAGGTAAGTGAATTTAACATATTTTTTTTAAACGAAAGTATTTATTAAAATAATATAAATTAAAAGAAGTAAGTAAACAATATATGTGAATAGTTATAAAATAAAAAAATTAAGCACTTATTTATTTTGCATAAAGTAAGCAAATAATGTACCGGTAGTGTACTCAGGTTCACTACTTTCAGGTCTCAAAGCGAAATAAACCGGTTCGTCCGGTGTTGTGACTTGTATCATGGTAGGAGGTGGCTCCGAAGAGGAGCCACTTCTTACATCTCCACATGGAGATGTAACGTCATTTGAGTAGAGAGACGGCGCAGATCTAGGCGATTCACCTTGCTCATTAGGAGATGGCACATCTACGTTTATTTGAACTGAATGTCTATTCAAATTGCCCAACTCTGCCTCAAATAATACATCATTTAGTGCTTTTTTGGCAAACAGTTTTTGAGTCGGGTCGAGTCGATCCAAAGTTTGTGCCCAGTTGCATTGAGTTGCTAGTATTTCCTTTTGGTTCAGATTTTGATAAATATGCGACAGCTTTATCCAACAACTCGTTTTGCTTGTTGATTAGACTTTTCCTAACTCTGGTCGAAGGTCGTGGTGGAGGAAGAACTGCCTTTACTGAGGAAATTGAGGTACATGCTTTTAAAGAAGTGCTTTCTTGAGATTTTTTTACTTCTGTCTGTGCTTCAGCATCTTCTTCATTATCGCTTCCAATAATCTGTAAACATAATATTTGGTTATTATTATAACAAAATAATAATTTGGTTAAAAATAATAGATTTGTAATTTCTTTTTGTGTTTCAGATGCCAACAACAGAGGAAGAATGGGAAAAAAGTTCTTCCGATTTTGGAGAAAAATACCAGTTCTGGAACGCGATAGGAGCCTTAGATGGAAAACATGTTGCTATTCAAAAACCGGCACATTCAGGAGCATTATACCACAATTATAAGGGTTATTTCAGCATAGTTCTTATGGCATTAGCAAATTCGAACAAGGAATTTATAATGATAGATGTTGGAGCTAATGGACGTATATCTGATGGCGGTGTATTATTCTACACTAAATTCTGGGAAAAATTTACAAAAGGCGAATTGAATATACCAGATTGGTCACCATTGCCAAATACAAATGAAACATTTCCTTATGTTTTCCTATCTGACGAAGCTTTTGCACTAGGCATAAATTTAATGAAACCATTCCCGCAAAGTGCGTGTACTGCTAACCAATCCTAAAACTCAGCCGCGGCTTTATATGGCATCAAATTGGAGAATCACAGCACCGGATGAAGTTATTGATTTCTCTGATTTGCAGCCCAATGGAAATAGAAATTCATCAAAAGATGCAAAAAGTGTCAGGGAAAAATTTTGTAACTACTTCAATAACGAAGGAAAACTGCAGATACGTAAAAATGACTAAAATAAAAAACAATGTTGTTTTAGTAACCTATAAGAAGTAACCCAAAATAAAACCATAATTACTTTTTTATTTTATGAGTTTGAATTCATTAGAAAAATTATGAAATATTTATAATAACATAGCTTTAAATTAATTTGTGTACCTTATCTTAGTAAAAATATATGTATTTCTAATGAAAACTAATAAGTGTATAGATTCTTACCTGGGGTTTCTCAAACTTGTTCAAAAAATGAAGATATTCGAAGGTCCAACTCTTCGGCGTGTACACAATGTGCAAAGTTCGAATATCTTCGATGATGATGTCATCATCTGCCCCAACACCAGATCTTCTAGACTGTTCTATTTTTTTCAGATCCCGACGATAATTGGAGCGTAGAGTATTTTTTTTTTTTTTTACATCCTCTACCGTGGATGCCGGTTTGACTTTTTTTAAAATAACAAGCAACTTTCGTAGAGATTCATGTCTCTTATATTTATTTACATAAAACCTATGGGTTTTATCCCATAAGAGAGGCAACGATTCAAGATTTAATATAAACTCTTTCTCCGGTTCCAATGATGGAGGAGTTGTCGTGGCAGGATTAATTTCGCAGCTGGGAGAGTGGGACATACCGGAACCGTCCGTCTCCATCGCTGTCTCAGCTGTGACTGACGCCAGACTGATAAGAATGTAGCTACACGATCAGTCTTGCATCAGTTCAGTCAAGACTGATGGAAATTATCAAAATATTTAAAAATCCATCAGTTCAGTCCATCAGTCAACGCAATAAACGATCAGTTTCCCGTCAGTCTGACCAAGGTCACGGACTGAACTAATGCCAGATTGAACGTGTAACACCCTTCATAGGAACGTACAGGACAAACACAACACCCTCTTTTTACACAAGAAAAAGCAACGTTTGAACATGTCAAAGCCAAATCCGTGCAACCTGCATTTAGTACCACTTGGGGAAGAGTTGGGCAGTGATGGCCATGAATCAATCCATCAATAACTTTTTTATTAATTTATTTATACTTTTCATTAATTTGTTTTGTCCCCCAAGACTCTATTTTGTTGAGTGGGGTCGGAAAGAGGTAACCCTGGTGTTGAGGGCGCAAATAAATAAATAAAGTTAAGGTGAATTGGGACAAATTTATAGGCAACAAATATCATTCAATTAAATAGTTATATGATGCTGCCATCTCAGAGATTACGTTGTAAAAATCTTGCTCGTTGTAAAAACTCCTTCAGAGAGATTTTGGCTTTATTATTAAAATTTCGTGTCGATATACTCACTACATCGGCAGTTATTTGAATTACCCCCCCTCCTCTTTTGACATATATCATCAAAAGCTATAAAGTTATTTTTGACTGTTTGAGTAATGTATGTTTCAATTGTGAAGAGAATCTGTCCATTTATACAAGGGCAAGACGAACATAGACACACACATAGGAGGGTTAGACTTCTCAAAGAACAGAGCTCAAGACTCAGGGGATCTATGGTTGGGTTGGGTTTAATTAGTAAAATTAGACGTGAAGTGTGGCGGGGAGCCGGCGCTCGGCTGAGTTACCGGGTCAGCAGCTGCCCAAGCCCCCAAAGTTCAACTCAACTTCAGATAAACTTTCCTTAAATTGGCTGACTTTTCAAATTGTCAATGTGCGTACTTATGAAAGAAAAACTTTTAGACCTACCTCCCCCCCCCCCCAAGATGAATAATCTCTGTAATTTCCTAAGCCGCCCCCCCCCCCCCCCTCCCAAACAATGTTTAACAGTGGTGATTTAAGGTCTGAATCCCATTTTAGCGTTCAGTGCTGAGAAGAATAGTGACAATCCCAGGAGGATTCAAAAATTAGCCAATTTTCAATTCGGAAAATCTCAAGATTTTTCGTCTAAAGATACAGTGATATACTGAAGCGAGGGTCCTGCCCCCAAAATCCGAAATTGAATATAAATAAATCATAAACGATTAAAAAGACTTAATTTAATTTATTTTTTCTTTAAAATAAACTTTATTTTTAAGGGCACTGACCATAAATAATTAGGCCATCAATAAATTATATTAGTAATAAATGTACAAGTTAGGACTGATTATAAAATACTTTCTATGTCTACTGAAAGTACACTATCGTAATTTCTGTTTGGAACTGATGTAGAAGCCTTCGAATAGCCAATAAATATATTTTCTGTTATGACATAGCTAAAATACTTGATGGACAAAGAGATGGGTTAGTTGGTCCTTGTGGCTCCAATTCCTCTGTGTTTCTATAATCTACCTGCTGATGTTATGCTCCCTCCTGCAGATTCAGACAACCTTAGCTTCAATATTTCATTGGGATTCACTTTATAATAATGGATAAGATGAAACCTTAGAGTGATATAACCTCTTCCATTTGAAGGTTATGAAGGTCAATTGAACCCTATTTTCCTTTTTTTCTGGTTACTGATTGAGATTTGAAATACGAGTATATAATACTCGCAAAGGTTAATCCGTAAGAAATATTTTCATAATGTAACTGTTGTTTTGTGATTTTTTTAAAACAACAGTGAAATATAACAGTTATTTTCAGTCCCTAATATGATTGATATAAGTGGCAGGACCGGTGGCTGAGAGAGGGTCTAGTTGCCAATTTGACAGGCGGCTTCCTTCCTGCCTCCGATTGGCCTGACTCCCGCTAGAGGCACCACTAACCATTTCCGTACCATCAGCTCCCATCAAAGGGACCATGATCAGGTCCCCCTCTCTTCCTTTACACACATAACTACATTTATCCTTCCATTTTGTACAAAAGAGATGATCCCAAGTCCCTGAAAGCCACCACATAGCCTTCCTCCGCAATATAATTCTATATACTAGTAGTGACCGTCAAAAGTGATATTTCTGTGTAGCTGCTACTACCTGTTTCTGCTATTTAAAAATGTAGTAGTTAAGTCATAAATAACAGATGCAACAGATAAACTGTTATTAAGAGTCGAACAACGGAACAATTACTTTTCCTGGCGGACAGATTAAACAACATAAATAGCAGTTCAAACGTATCTGTTATTTTATAATATCTGTTGTCGGGTTGGAAGGATTCAGATACTTCTTTACTCCCCTTATCAATTTTATATTATACTAGCAGTATTATCCAGCGTTGCCCGAGAAACTTTGACTTAATATCTCTCGTGTGATTGTGTGTGTCCTTGACAGTACATTCATGACGTTGAAATCTTAAATGATTCACATGGAACTAAGTCATAGAGTCATTCAAATCCCGGAAAAAGGGAATGTGTGACTGTTATTTGATGCTAGTTGAGTGCTAGAATTATTGAGTCACCTCGCTAAAACATTTTCAATAACAAACATTGCTACCCCCACCCCTTTTAGATATGGTAAAATACGTTCGATAAAAACGTAGTACATTTGATTAAGTGCATTTTCAGTTCTCTTTTTTGACCTCGTTCTTTTTTTTTTTCTACTACAAATAGGTATTTAAAGTTGCATAAATAATATACAAAATTTGCAAATTTGCTAAAATAGAAAAATATATATTGAAAAAATGTCAAGAGAGGAGAAATCACCCAGTGGTGACACTCCCTAGGCACACTGAGTTGCCCTCATTTATAACTCACTGTCACTACTGCTACTAAGGAGGTCTCTAGGTCATTGGCGCTTAATGCGTCGTTGGGGAGAGGTGGCAGAATGGAGAGTCTTGTTGGAAACAAATCGTAGTTAGGAACGTTGGCTGTTGTACGAAGGATTTAGGATTGAAGGGATATTGGCTGAAGATTGGAAACCTTGGCAGTACATAAGTCCACATAAACTCATCGAAAATATTACTAAATATACTATGGCTATCTTATATTATTATTACTAAATATACTATGGCTAACTATCTTATATTATTATTACTAAATATACTATGGCTAACTATCTTATATTATTATTACTAAATGTACTATGGCTTACTATCTTATATTATTATTACTAAATATACTATGGCTAACTATCTTATATTGCAGCATATAAAACGAAATTATTAAAGTCTTGTTTATAATTTTGAAAATCCCCAAATCGGCGAAACGTCAACTTATGTATAAAAAATAAACTTTTGGAGGCCTTAAGGCCTTTACAGTATCAACCACATTTTACATTTCATTTGTACTGAAATATAGCGCACAAGCTATATGTTTATCGTTATCCAATTATTCTTAGGTAACATATATTCCAGAATAAAGTTTATTTTTCTTTATTCTTTATCGAGGGTTTTGTCATATTGTTGGACGCCATGAGAAAACAACTTGAATGTTAATATTACTGTAGTTTTGCTAACTTTAGAATGGACAACCAACCACTCCATCTAAGTTGGATCGACTTCAACTCGGTCGAATCAGATAATGGTAGTTGAACTAATTGAGATGAACGGGGGCTTTGATCGGAGCAGAGCTATCTCTAATTTGTCGATCTAAGCTCTAAGCTAACCCCCCTCTTCCCGGACATTGTTGTTACAAATTGAATTGACCATATTGCGGAAACAGGATTTGGGAGGATATAGCACCGCGAATCTACCCCCCTCCCCTCCCCCCCCCCTCAAACATTATCAAATATAAAATCCAATCTTCAACCCCCATCCCTCACCACTCTCTTGCTACCAGCCAATCAGGTGGAAGGAAACCTGCCTTCCAAAATGATATTCTCTTAAGAAAAAATGAAAAATGTCAAAGCCAACTTACTTTGTGCCATTTCGTCAATATTATTACAAACTGAATCGATCTATTTTTATCAGTGGGTTATTTCATGCATTCACTGATAATCTACTATGACCTGGAATGTTGCGAATCTAACCCCAGCTCCCCCCCCCCCCCCCCCTCAACATTATCAAATATAAAATCCAATTTCAAGCCCCCCCCCCCTCTCAATCTGACTTGGTATCAGCCAATAAGGTGAACCCTTCCAAAATGATATTCGCTTTTGAAAAATGAAAAATTCCAAAGGTAACTTATTTTGTTTCTTTGTTCTTCGTCAATATTGCATCTAACTAGGTTGTCTGCTGGACCGTGATATATAGAAAAGACATGTAATATATAGAAAAATAAAATTAATTCGTTTGGGACTTGGCCTACCAACCTAAGGGACCATGGTTCCAATCCCAGCGTCACAAGTAATGTTCAACTTAAAAAAGTAAAATTCCTGTAGTAACAAGGGGGATGGTTTATTCACCAAGGGTAGGGGTCTTCAACGATAAACCTGACATCGTACAGGCTCGGGACCTTCGCTTAACGTCACATCCGATAGACTCAAGGATTTTTTCACTTCCCAGATAGAGAACCTCGGCCGGGTTTCGAACCCGCGATCTTGAGCTCAGTAGACAAGTATCTACCTCTGAGCTACTGGCGTCCTCTATACTGTAGTAAGGTTATACATTTTTAAATCAGTCCAAATATCTTCAAGGCTTCTATTAATATACATAAAATAGTATTAAACTCATAAACAAATAAGATAAAATATCTCAAGTGAATATAACATAACTTCCTTATACCTACCTCAAGTGAATATAACATAACTTCCTTATACCTACCTCAAGTGAATATAACATAACTTCCTTATACCTACCTCAAGTGAATATAACATAACTTCCTTATACCTACCTCAAGTGAATATAACATAACTTCCTTATACCTACCTCAAGTGAATATAACATAACTTCCTTAAACCTACCTCAAGTGAATATAACATAACTTCCTTATACCTACCTCATTTTTACGGATCAATGTGGAGAGACTATAAAAATGTTATGGAGTCATGTTATGACCACATATATTTAACTTTATTTTAGTATATATATACGGTTATTATTATTGTATTATATACATAATATGTTTTTGTTTCGATAGATGGCACCTCATTACAGGGTAAAACAATGAGCTTAGTATAATTATTTCATTTCAACGGAAACATTATTTACAAAATTAGGATATTTATTATTTCTACCAATTTATGGTAGATTAAACAAAAAACAGTTTTTTGCTTCTCCCTTGTGGGTTACTACATTTGGACTTTATGCCCACGATATGTCAATACGGACCCAGACAAAGGCCCGACTCAGTGCCGAAAGCTTGGCACAAATACCTTGAATTTGTTATATCGACCACAAGCCTCATCTCACTTCGTAAATACTATTCGTAGTTTGATTAGGTTGTTGCTATATTAGAATCTCGTCCATAAAAAGTGCAAAAATGTTCCCAAGAGTTTATAAACTTTTGCGAATACTATCTGTACTGAACAAAACGAATCTCCAGAACAGACAGAGAATGGTTTGAAAGGTCTTGCCTCATCGGGATCTCAGCATCAGTTCTCATCATATCTTAGATCATTTATCATATCTACCCAAACGTTTACTGTTGTATGAAAAGTTAAACTTTTTCATTGAAGTTAGCTCTAAGCTAACTACGGCTTTTTAGTGCGTGTTATCATTTATTTTCCCGTATTATTTTCTTGGTTGTTGTTAAATCTTCGCTTCTGGCAATGTTCTGGCAAGTTCCTCGATTTATCTTTGATTGTTTGGTTGTCATTTACTTATGGTTTCGTTTTATTCAGTTTTTAGTGCGTACTATCAGTTTTTAGTGCGTGTTATCAGTTTTTAGTGCGTGTTAGGCAACTTCCTCGATTTATCTTTGGTTGTCATCTTTTTCATTTACTTACTGTTTCGTTTTATTCAAGTTTTAGTGCGTGTTATCAGTTTTTAGTGCGTGTTAGGCAAGTTCCTCGATTTATCTTTGGTTGTCATCTTTTTCATTTACTTACTGTTTCATTTTATTCAAGTTTTAGTGCGTGTTATCAGTTTTTAGTGTGTGTTATTTTCTTGGTTGTTTTTAAATCTTCTCTTCTGGCAAGTTCCTCGATTTATCTTTGGTTGTCATCTTTGTCATTTACTTACTGTTTCGTTTTATTCAGTTTTTACATATCTACATCTATATAATAAAAATGATTGGCTAAATTTTGCACGGGAGCGGGGGTTGTGGGGGTAGGCCTTAGTATAAAGATACCGGTAACTCATTAACGAATAGTCGGATTGTCATGGAATTTCACATGTAGTATTCTAAAAAGCCAAATTTAAAAATAGGATGTGTGACGTCTCAAAATTTGAAAGGGGGGGGGGGGACTAGGCCTAATATAAAGAGAGTGATAGGTCTTTAACGGATGATCGGAATGTCATGGAATTTCACATGTCGAATCCTTGAAAGTCAAATTGGAAAATAAAGTGTGTGACGTCACAAAAGGGAGGGGGGTTGTGGGGGTAGGCGTAAATATAAAGATACTGATAGGTCATTAACAGATGATCGGATTGTCATGGAATTTCACATGTGGTATTCTTAAAGCCCGAATTGAAAAATAGGGTGTGTGACATCTCAACATTTTGAAGGGGAGGGGGGTTTTGGGGGTAGGCCTTAGCATAAAATAGTTGTAACTCATTAACGAATGGTCTGATTGCCATGGAATTTCAGATGTAGTATTCTTAAAAGACAAAAACAAAAAAAGGATATGTGACGTCTCAACATTGTCAACAGGAGGGGGGTATGGGGGGCAAGCATATACCTAAATAGTAGTTTCAAAAGCAATATTTAAAAATTGGCTGTAACCCTTTTGGACGGGAGGGGCGGGGGTGCATTAATGCTGAATGAATCTCACATGGAGCTTTCTTAAAGATGGGAAATAGCCTTAATTTTAATAGGGTGGGTTTACTAAGAATGTATTACATTGAAGGTGCACCGTTGCACGGTAAATAATAGCTCTCACCAGCGTTCTTAAGCACATAATACCTAGGGCATCCGCTTTTGCAAGGCACATACTAGCTGCGGTGCCCTGCGTTCCTAACTACGTAGTATCTGTGTTGCCCAGCGGTCCTAAGAACTTAATAGCTGGTTGCACGGAGTTGCAAGGCGCATACTATCTAAGGTGCCCGGTGTTCTTAAGTTAGAACTAGCTGTGGTTCCAAGTAAAAAAAATTTAAAAAAAAAAAAATCCAGTCCAAAATAGCTTTTGACAGAACGACGTCTGTCGGGTCAGCTAGTAATATAAATAAAATTAATTATATTTATTGACTTAAAAAAAAAAAAAAAAAGTGAATAAATATATGAAGTAGCATTTTGTTTTAAAACGGACCAATGAATGAAGAACGAAAGTCGATGATGAGGTGGACCAGTCTAAGTTGGGTTGTGGAGGTGAGATGAGATGTGAAAGTGAACAGGCTAGGAGTGAGCAAAGTGTTTAGGCTTAAGGTGCGTTGAACCAAGTAGGTGTGAAATAACATTGAAATCGATGCGCCAAGGAGGTACTTTTATTTATTTATATCTTTTATATGCCCTAAATAACTCTGATTTGAAGAATGGCCAATATTTAAAAAGAAAAGAGACTAAAATAGTTGTAAAAATTAGGTTGTAAGATTTCTTTTTGTAGATAGTTTGATTTTTTTATATATTTAAATCTCTTAGTTATACAATTTATAATGTAGATTTAAGTAAATAAACCCAATATTTGTTTTCTTATTCTATGGTATTCATTTCCCAGTTAACCCAGTGAGATAATTTGTACCTTTGGATTATATTTAACACATTTCTAACTTTTTAAGATTTTCTGGAAATTGTCATATTTGAACGTATATATACAATAAAAATTAATTTCAAAAATGTGAGTCACAAGACGGTAGCAAGACCATGCCTAGGTCCGCCTGCTCTACAAAGATGATGGAGTAACCACCTTCGCGCTGGGGGAACCTCGCTCGAGTAAAAAATATGAAGCCTGATTCGGAGAGATTGTAAGGTGCGCTCGGAATAAAAAGGGATAAAAAAACGTAGAAATTCGGACTGCAAATCTGTAAGTATCCTCTCATCAATAGTCTCCACATTATTACGTTGCACACAAGCCCTGATGAAGGTTGCAGAATAAAAGTAAAAACCTTAACCTCTTTATATTTAAAATTATTAATTTTTAACATTTCAACCAGTACATTCAAATGTACTCCAATTATAACTTTTAAATTAAGTAAGAACTCTTTTATTAAATATGAATTTATTCAAATTTTCTTATCTCTGTTTTCAGCATTTATTAATTAAATATATTCCGGCATTGCAGGGACTTATGCCGTTGCCCAGCAGATACACCAATAATCATCCGGTAGCTCAGTGGTATGCGTGCTTGCCTTCTGAGCTCAAGATCGTGGGTTCGAAACCCGACCGAGGCCTTTTAGTTTATTTTATTTGGGAGGTAAAATAAACTTAAGCACGCCGTCCTTCGGATGGGACGTTAATCGATGGTCCCGAGCCTGTATGATGTCAGGTACTCGTTAAAGACCCCTACCCTAGGTGAATAAAAATTTAGGACTCCCACAGTAGAGTCGGGCTCATGTCCATCAGTGTGACCAAAGAGCACTCTGGTAGTAGGCGATATGACCTCGTAGTTAAAGCCCGGGCATGAGTCATAAAACCTAACCTAACCAATAATCATCTGTACAACGATAAATAAAATAATAATTGTAATGTTGTCTTTATTTTTTAAAACATATGAAATGAAACTTACCTATTCTAAGTATTCAAAGATTAATACTTTAATTGGTATTTTAAACGTAATGACGGGAGTAAGGCAACCTGAGTCAGGAAGCCAACCGAACCGATCTAAGTCAAGAATCCAATCGAACCTATCTGAGTCAGGAAGCCAACCGAACCGATCTGTCAAGAATCTAATCCAACCTATCTGAGTCAGGTCTCTCTCCAGACTACAGTCAAGTCCAATCAGGAACCAGTGGTAAAGGCTAAATAGAAAACCATGGAACCGTTTTCTATATTGTCTGGAGCGTCAGGTCCTGTGGCGCTCCATCCTAAAGGGCGGAAGGAAGAAACAAGGCTTTTTTCGGGGAAGAGTAAAAAAGAACTGGTACTTAGCATCAAGCCATGACAAATCTTACAATAAATGCTAGTAGATATACAAGTTAGTACTGACCTTCTGGTTCCTGCTACTTCGATCACTGTACAGCTACTGCTACTCCACCAAGAGGGTCGAAGAATCCAGTAGGATGAGGCAGCACTGCGGGCCCAGCCCTCCTCTGGGTAGAGCAGCACCTGCACAAGAACTGTTATAACCGACATGGTAACGAGTGGAAAGTGGGTTCACAGATGATACACTTGAGGCTCCCACTTCGGCGAGGACATCACTGTGACAGTTAGCTACTGTGATAGTTACCTTGTTGGTTTTGGCGAGTATCTTCCTGCAGGAGGGCGGAGTGGGCGGCCTCGGATCAGGAGGGTCTGCAGAAGTGACGGAGGAGGACGAGAGACAAAGCAAGGAGCGGACAGGTCCGGAGACACAGCTCATTGTCACATCCCGCGGTGATTCCACTAGAACATTCTCTGAAAATCAACAAACACAGACAAATATAACAGTAACAGGTAATGCGGTGACAAACAGGGCAGGAAGTGTTTTTCCTTTATAAAACATAGAAATTATTTTTACTTTCTTATACATGTAGTATAAGAAAGTATTGTAATCGTGTGAAAATCTAAGTTCGAGGTTTCAACGACTGCTTCAAGGTTCCCTGAATATGTTTTGACCATTGTCGCGATGATGTCTGTTTGTGCATGTGTGTATGTGATTAGAAAGTTGTGAAACTTGAATTTGAAATGACAACGTTACACGTGTTAACTTAGATCTGATTAGATTTTGGCCGAAATCGGACGAAAATGTAGAGCACTTTACTTCTGGGCCAAAGTATATCTTACAAGATACCGCTTATGTTTATGAGATTTTCAAAAATATTTTCGAATAATAGTACTGAAATACATATTTTATATGCAATACGATTCTTCATAAGTCATCCGGTTTCGAAATACATGCCGAAAACCGTCCTGAAAATAAACATGTTGAAACATATTTTTAGACGTTTCCTAGATATACACCGAAAACTGAGTTCTATCGAAAAATGTGGTAGCCGATTAACTAATGGTCGGATTGTCACGAAATTTCACATGTTGTTTTCCTAAGAGCCAAATTGAAAAATAAGTTACCTGACGTCACAAAATGTTTAAAGGGAGGGGGGTTGTGGGTGTAGGACTAAGTATAAAAATAGTGGTAGCTCATTATCTAATGGTCGGATTGTCACGAAATTTCACATGTTGTTTTCCTAAGAGCCAAATTGAAAAATAAGTTACCTGACGTCACAAAATGTTTAAAGGGAGGGGGGTTGTGGGTGTAGGACTAAGTATAAAAATAGTGGTAGCCCATTAATAATGGTCGGATTGTCATGGAATTTCACATGTAGTATTCTTCAAAGCCAAATAGAAAAATAGGGTGTGTGACGTCACAATATTGTGAACGGGAGATGGGTTTGGGAGGTAGACCTAAGTATAAAAATAGTGCTAACACATTAACGGATAATCGGATTGTCATGAAATTTCACATGTAGTAGTTTCAAAAGCAAAATTTGAAAATTGGTTGTGACGTCTTAACTTTTTGAACCTGAGGGCAGGTGCATGAATGCTGAAGGAATTTCGCATGTAGCTCTCTCTTCTTCTGACCGCCGCTGCAAAGTAGATACTAACTGGGGTGCCTGCCGTTGAAGGACTATAAGCCTTATTCCATATGAATAATTGAAAATGATAACATATGAATGTACAGTTGAAGAATTGAATAGGATTCGAACGAGAGATATTAGGCAAAAAGTCAAAGTTCTCCTGGCAACGCCGGGTTTTACTGCTAGTCTATATTAATAAAGCTGAAACGGGATTGGTTTGTTTGTTCCAGCATCACGCCCAAACGGCTGGACGGATTTTTATGAAACTTCACAGGTAGCATCCTTTTGAGCCCGATTGAATAATAGGCTATGTTGCGTTCCAAAATTTTGAACGGGAGGGGGGTTACGGGGGTGCCTAAGTATAAATATTGTGCTAGCTCATTAATTAATGGTCGGATTATCATGAAATTTCACATGTAGTATTCTAAAAGCCAACTGAAAAATAGGGTGTGTGGCGTCCCAAAATATTCAACGGGAGGGGGGGAGGTGCGTTGCAAGGCTTATAATAGCTAAGGTTCCCAGTGTTCCTAACTACGTACTAGCTGTGGTACCCAGCCTGCGTAAGTACGTATTAGCTGTAGTGCCCTGCTAGCTGTAGTGCCTACTAAACACTTAATAGGTGGGGTATCCGCCAATGCAAAGCAGATACTAGCTGGGGAGTCTGCAGTTGAAAGAATATAAGCCTTATTTCAATTAAATAATTGAAAAATATAACATCATGAATGTATTGTTGAAGAATTGAATAGGATTCGAACGAGAATTATTAGGAGGTAAAGTCAAAGTTCCCCGGGCAACGCTGGGTATTACTGCTAGTATATAAATATATAAATTATAATATAAAAGTTATTTTAATTATTTATATCATTTAACCCTTATGTCTACGGACCATTCAATGATACGTCAGTCTACGGACGGGTCCAGCCAGACCCATACATGTTTTTTTGTAGAAATTACATACTAAAAGGAAGGAATAAAGCTTTACTCAATGAAATTCAACTAAAATAACGTTTAATTAATTATAATGTATTACTTATTAATTAATTAATTATTTATTAATTATTCAATAATTTTTATACAAAAAATGAAAAAACCTTTTTTTTTTATGTTATGCTTTTCTATTAAACAAAAGATTACTTAAGAAACAAAACTTAAAAGAAAACTTTATTAACTATTTTCCCCTTCACTGCTAATACACTTGAAGCATTTCTGAAATTGCTTAGAATGTTGGGGCTGCTTCATCGGTCGCTTCTTTTTACCTTCTAGTTCTCTGGTCGTCAAACCTAATAAAACGGCTAATGGCCCAGAAACGCTGAATAGGCATTGTGGCTCTAAACACTGAGAGAACATTCGTTTTCGATAGCTCTTTCTTGTGCTGTGCATTGCAGTGGTTTACCGGCGGCCAATAGCAATCCAAAATATGCATATAGCTCTTTTACTGTTACACTTTTCCACAACTTTGATTGTTTATCTTTCGGTGGCTTCTAGCACCTTTCTGTTTGTTTCTCGCATATGATTACAACCACGTCCTCAGTGATAATTGATTTCAACATATCTAGTGGATTTCTTCCTATGGAAGTTTTGATAGTTCCACCAGTTTGCCGTACAATGTTGTGGATTCGTACCCGAGTTGATGAAGGTGGTATTTTATTCCATCTGGTTCCATCTCGAGACATAAAATATTTACTATGATCTTGTTGTTGTTGTTGTGACACAACAGCATTCTTTAGCGCAGCCAGTTCCTCTTCATAGTCACTTATCATCTTTATCAGCTTCTCTTTCAACTACAACAACTTGTTCTTCATCCGAAGCACATGCATCAAGGATGTACTCCTTAACTGTATCTTCCGCACCCTTATCTGAATATTCGTTGTTTCTTGACAAAAAGTCACCAATTCGACAATAATATGCCTCCCTTTCTTCCTCCTTCATGCTAAAACAGTTTATTTGAACGAATAAGACAAAAGTAATCAGCTAGGCAAATCGTAAGAAAAAGACCACAACCAGAATTTTGTATCAAAGCACTGAAAAATACAAGAAGCTCAGAAATTTTCATTTGTTTGGTGGCTTCCCCAACACGTATACATCTATCGTTGCGGTACAGTAACATAAGTAATTAGTGCTAAACAATTAAGTAAGTAATATAGAGGAAAAACTTACCGACTCAGTGTATAATGAGGAACATTTTCAAAATCTTCACTCATTTTATCAACAAAAATTAATTTTTATACAAAATAGCACAAACTACAATTCTACGACTTACTAGAATCACTGTTAGTTGTAAACTAAAGTGAAATAATCTATTTATGAAATACCCTGGATTGACAATAAAGATAAGGTAGAAATATATATACATGGGTCTGTACAGACCCATCCGTAGACCAGAAGTTGTGATTTACAAAATTTCACAGACATTCGACAAAAATTATTTTTTTCGAAGTTTCTTTTGAGGAACCTGTTCTCAACATTCTCGTTGAGGATATCATGAAGTTTCATCTCATTCTGTGGAAAATTTAATACTTTTTTTAATGAGTGTTTTTGAAATGGGTCTGGCATGACCCATCCGTAGACATAAGGGTTAAAAGAAAAACACTGGATCTTTTCGTTATGTGTCAGAGATTCTGAAAAATTTTCTACCGAAACCACTTACTCTTTGTAAATCCACTTGATGTATCCGAAGAAATACAATTTTGACCCTCCCGTCGGTCCTTTTACTGAAACATTCCAGATTCTCCTGATATAAGAGAAACATATAGTTAAATGGAAATTTTTTTAGAATCCCTGACACATAACCGAAAAGATCCAAAACACTTTTTTTTATTCTAGACACTCGTATTTTTTTTTTTTTTCACATTTTACGAATGTTACCGCTAATTATTACAATGTAAACTTTAAGCATCTTGTTTTCATTATCTAAACTCTATGCACCTGCACCTGCACCTGCACCTGACTAGTACAGGTCAAAACACTCTTTGTAGATGATTGCTAAACCTTTTATTATACAACTACATAGATATTGCTAATCTGAAATATTTTATTTTATTCAAAATGTGCGGAAATTATTATACCCGCCACTGATGTCTACATAAAAATAACTAGTCTAATGGAAGAATCGAAGAAATGTAATAAGTTGGGGGCAAACAAACATTATTGTGTTATGTGAAGCTTAGCTAGAGAGAGAGAGAGCGTGGGCCGGGAGGGGTTACGTTGTGTTTACAAAGAGTTATGAGAGATGAGATAGACTCAGTCGCTGCAAAAACACGACAGTGTTACGAGTGTTTTTCTTTTATTTATGGAAACGCATTCTTTTCATTCAGTTTATTTGTTTTATCTTCTATTAATTATATCCGAGTTTTGTACTATTGTGTTTTCAATTTATTATTTAACAATTATTACCCATTCCTACTTGTGGCAGACACCTCTCCAACAAGAATGGTTCCAGTATTGTGAGACAGGCGGCATTTGTTTTTGGTTATGGGGATTTCGGTTGATCACAGAGCACTGGCACTAACAATAATTATAGAGAAAAAAAATTGTATTGAAGTAAGACTCTACATGTGAGAATTATTTATGGCAACTGAGGGCGCCGGTAGCTCAGTGGTATGCGTGCTTGTCTCCTGAGCTCAAGATCGTGGGTTCGAAACCCGACCGAGGCCCTTAGTTTATTTTATCTGGGAGGTAAAGTAAACTTAAGCACGCCGTCCTTTAGATGAGACGTTAAGCGATGGTCCCGAGCCTGTACGATGTCAGGTACTCGTTAAAGACTCTTGGCCTAGATGAATAAAAAATTTAAGGTAGACAAAATTTAGGACTCCCACAGTAGAGTCGGGTTCATGTCCACCAGAGTGACGAAAGAGCGCTCTTGGCGATAGGACCTCGTAATTAAAGCCCGGGCATGAGTCATAAAACCTAATCTATTTATGGCAATTTCCTTAGAGAAGGATAAAGGAAAAGTGATATTTATAAGAATATGTTTTTTTTTCCAAAGTTGAGAATGCAAAATTTTGTTCATCCCAAAAAGTGTGATGTTGCTTAGATATTGTGGAAAGTTGCCTTTATTTTGAGGCCACACTTGGACAAATAGTTATTCTACAGTTTCATCAGCTCAGTTGCAACCAGTTGGATTTCACTCCTTACCACATATGTATTTATGGTATGATTCCGACAAAGTCGCTTAATATATGTTTTTCTCTCTCTCTCTGACCTCTGTTTTTCTTTAAAATTATTCATTATTAATATAATTATTTACATTATTATTCTTACTTTGCTTTTCTTTAAATATATATATTTTTTTAGGTTATTTTTTAACAATTATTTATGTTATTATATATTATCTGATTATTTATATTATACGATTATTGTTGAGATTTATAAAATATATATATTTTTTTAGGTTATTTTTTAACAATTATTTATGTTATTATATATTATCTGATTATTTATATTATACGATTATTGTTGAGATTTATAAAATATATATATTTTTTTAATGAGTCGTTTTAAGTGTTTTTAGGGCTATTTGAATATATTGATGAATGATTTCAAATAATAAAATTGAATATATACATAGGTAGGTATACCTATATATATTTATAATATACTATATAATTACTAAATATAAAAAGGTCATATTAATCAGTTTCTTTAAAAATGTATATATATTTTTTTTTTAATGAAACTGACTAATTTATTTTCATTTACCTTTTAATTTTATAAACAATAGGGAGTGTTTATGTTACGTACTGCAATAAAAAAAATTAATGTTATTTTTTGTTGACTGTTGATTAATTTTTTTTTATTGAAAAATGTCAGTAGTTACTTATTATGTTCACGAGAAATATTGTTTCAAGTGTCAAGTTATTTTGTTTTTTGTTTGCATTTAGCCGAATTGAATGTTATATTGTACAAAAGGTGTCAACAAATGAGGAGAAAAAAGTTTATTTTTATTGTTTCAATGTAATTATTGATAATTATTGTTTCTTTTATTATGTTAATTCCTAGAAGCCTAATTTTTTTTTTTTTTCATTGAATTGAAGTTTATTATGCATATTTACAACCGGTACAAACCATGAGTAAAAAATGTTTGACATTATGGTTAATGGGACAAAGTGAAATAATGAATGGCAGTATGTACAATAATAACTAAATAGAAGAAAAAAAATAAAAATTATAATTAAAAAAATTAAAATTCTGTGAAGGTCATGTGGAACATGTACAAAATAATAATACTATAAATACAATGAGAACATAATTACAACGATAATATATAAAAAAATAATAATAATAATAAAAATAAAAATTAAGAATAAAGATAAAAATAAATTATATAAGATAAGGACAAAACAATTTTAACATATCTGAGAGGCAACTCACTCCACTCCATCTTAGTTCTATCGGCGAGGGTTACCGTCACAGTAAGAACCACTGGTTTAGACTGGCGATATCAATAACCGGCTGGTTAATCGGCGTTTATGCTTCCTTTAACCGGTTATTGCTATTTTATTTGCTTTGAATATAACCTGTTTTTTGTTTTTTTATTCAATAACCGAAACCAATTGAAAAAATAAATTACTAAACCAACATAAATAATTATGAATCACAATAAATATGATTGCTTGTACAAATTAATGGTAGATTTTAAAGTGTTCCAGTATTTTAGATTAAAAAATTCTGACAAAAGCAAACATTTAATTGATTAATTCGTGGATTCACTCGCTCCAAATTCGAACTCAATTTGTTCGATAATTCCCAAAAAGAATTTCGGATCTTATCTTCACGAGTTAAGGTGCCATTACTTTTTTCTTCAGATTTTCAGCACCACTAAGAACGACTTTAGAAGGGAGGGGACACATTTTGTTGGTCTTTAATATGTCACCTATATTAATTTTAGACTTGAAAAATAAAAATATTTTCTTTATATACTCTGTGAATCCTTCAGTTTGATATACTATTTAACTATGTATGACCAAATTTTGGTACTTGTAAAATAGATTTTTGAAGCTGTGCGGCACGCACTGCACCCAAATTTCTAGTACCATTCACTATGCTCAGTTTGTAGCTGACATTTCCCGAATTTCAAGTTGCCAAACCCCTCCTCAATTCAGTGATTTTGAAATCATATACAGGGTGTCTTTTTTAGATTGCCTGGCTGAATTTTTCTTGAACAGATAATGTTACCGAAAAAATAAAAAATACGTATTTAATATTTTTCAGTCTAGTTTTAAATTATTTACTGTTTTTCCAAAAAATTGTATACAAGTACAACTTTGAAATTTCAAACGGGAACCTATACTTTCTTAGAAACCATTTTAAAGGCTTTTTCACGCTGAAATCAATGCCGCAATCCGATTTTAAATTGGTCAAGAAATAACAAAGTTAGTTACAAAATTTGGAAAAAATTCCCAATTTCGTTTGATTTATTATTTTTAATAATTTGCTTCTTAATTCTAATAGTTTATTATTTTCAAAAATTTGCTTCTTAATTCTAATAGTTTATTATTTTCAATAATTTGCTTCTTAATTCTAATAGTTTATTATTTTCAAAAATTTGCTTCTTAATTCTAATAGTTTATTATTTTCAATAATTTGCTTCTTAATTCTAATAGTTTATTATTTTCAATAATTTGCTTCTTAATTCTAATAGTTTATTATTTTCAATAATTTGCTTCTTAATTCTAATAGTTTATTATTTTCAATAATTTGCTTCTTAATTCTAATAGTTTATTATTTTCAATAATTTGCTTCTTAATTCTAATAGTTTATTATTTTCAAAAATTTGCTTCTTAATTCTAATAGTTTATTATTTTCAAAAATTTGCTTCTTAATTCTAATAGTTTATTATTTTCAATAATTTGCTTCTTAATTCTAATAGTTTATTATTTTCAATAATTTGCTTCTTAATTCTAATAGTTTATTATTTTCAATAATTTGCTTCTTAATTATAATAGTTTATTATTTTCAATAATTTGCTTCTTAATTCTAATAGTTTATTATTTTCAAAAATTTGCTTCTTAATTCTAATAGTTTATTATTTTCAATAATTTGCTTCTTAATTCTAATAGTTTATTATTTTCAATAATTTGCTTCTTAATTCTAATAGTTTATTATTTTCAAAAATTTGCTTCTTAATTCTAATAGTTTATTATTTTCAATAATTTGCTTCTTAATTCTAATAGTTTATTATTTTCAATAATTTGCTTCTTAATTCTAATAGTTTATTATTTTCAATAATTTGCTTCTTAATTCTAATAGTTTATTATTTTCAATAATTTGCTTCTTAATTCTAATAGTTTATTATTTTCAAAAATTTGCTTCTTAATTCTAATAGTTTATTATTTTCAAAAATTTGCTTCTTAATTCTAATAGTTTATTATTTTCAAAATTTGCTTCTTAATTCTAATAGTTTATTATTTTCAAAAATTTGCTTCTTAATTCTAATAGTTTATTATTTTCAATAATTTGCTTCTTAATTCTAATAGTTTATTATTTTCAATAATTTGCTTCTTAATTCTAATAGTTTATTATTTTCAATAATTTGCTTCTTAATTCTAATAGTTTATTATTTTCAATAATTTGCTTCTTAATTCTAATAGTTTATTATTTTCAAAAATTTGCTTCTTAATTCTAATAGTTTATTATTTTCAAAAATTTGCTTCTTAATTCTAATAGTTTATTATTTTCAATAATTTGCTTCTTAATTCTAATAGTTTATTATTTTCAATAATTTGCTTCTTAATTCTAATAGTTTATTATTTTCAATAATTTGCTTCTTAATTATAATAGTTTATTATTTTCAATAATTTGCTTCTTAATTCTAATAGTTTATTATTTTCAAAAATTTGCTTCTTAATTCTAATAGTTTATTATTTTCAATAATTTGCTTCTTAATTCTAATAGTTTATTATTTTCAATAATTTGCTTCTTAATTCTAATAGTTTATTATTTTCAAAAATTTGCTTCTTAATTCTAATAGTTTATTATTTTCAAAAATTTGCTTCTTAATTCTAATAGTTTATTATTTTCAATAATTTGCTTCTTAATTCTAATAGTTTATTATTTTCAATAATTTGCTTCTTAATTCTAATAGTTTATTATTTTCAATAATTTGCTTCTTAATTCTAATAGTTTATTATTTTCAATAATTTGCTTCTTAATTCTAATAGTTTATTATTTTCAAAAATTTGCTTCTTAATTCTAATAGTTTATTATTTTCAAAAATTTGCTTCTTAATTCTAATAGTTTATTATTTTCAAAAATTTGCTTCTTAATTCTAATAGTTTATTATTTTCAATAATTTGCTTCTTAATTCTAATAGTTTATTATTTTCAAAAATTTGCTTCTTAATTCTAATAGTTTATTATTTTCAAAAATTTGCTTCTTAATTTTAGTAAAGTGACTTTGCTTTTTCAATGATTGTTTTGATATTGTTTACACAACTGGATTTAGACAACAAGAAAGGCATTAGAGCTAATTCCAACTTATTTTTACTTCCTTCAACAATTATTTTTATCTTGTTTTCAGTAAGTTTTTATCAGTCAGTCAAAATGAACCGAAAGGTACAAAAACGAGTTGATATGCACGATACTTTCATTGAAAGTGGCGGTATTGCTCGTCGTGCAGTCGAGTTGTATCCCAGAAGAGTGAGGAGTTGCGGAATGGTAGAGGGCCCATCAAGAAACCGGCCGCGTGATTTCGATTACTAAGTGTACATTTTGTTGTATGTTCGCGAAATGCCAAACTCGTCCCTTCGAAATACCGGAAGGACTTTGGGTTTTTCAAATAACAAATTTGGAGATGTACTCCGAACATACAACTTTAAGCCATATCGCTCTCCTGTTGTCCAGGGGTATCGGTACATCCATTATGATAGGCCATTAATGTTCCTTTCAGAAACTTCGATTTGGGATACAGAAGAAAACATTCTCTCATAGATTCTGTGGACTGATGAATCCAAATTCACCAAGAATGGTATTCTAAATCGGTGGAATTTTCGAACGTGGGCAGAGGAAAACTCTCGAATAAAGAACCCACATCACACCAAGTGATTCATAGCATTACCGTTTGGTGTGGACTCCTCGGAAATCAATTAATTGGTCCTTATTTATTTTATTTTTTATTACGTATTTATTCATTCTACAATCTGTACAAAAAAAATAAGCAGAAGTAATGACTGTAAGAATAATTGGTAAAATAATAAGCACCTAATCTATATTAATAAAGCTGAAACGGGGTTTTTTTGTTTGTTTGTATGTATGTACTGTGGCGTTCAAAAGTATTTGCACAAACAATATTTTACTCATAATCATAGTAAGGGATAACTAAAAAAATCACATAACTATATATACAAAAACGTTATTTATTTATGCATATATTTGCGTAAAAACCGTTAATGCGAAATAAGAATACATATTTTTACAACAATTTTTCTTGAAAAAGCTCCGTTCAAAAGTATTTGCACAAATTATACTGGTTATTTTAATTAGCACAGTAATTCTATACCTGAGTGTGTTTACTCTTTTTGTTTACATTTCCTTTCTCACTCAATTAGGGATTAACATTCTTCAGAATAGTCTACTATTTTAATCCAGTCTCAGTCAACATGGCACCGAAGAAACGTGAGTTATCCCAGGCAGTAAGGGGAAATATTATTTTATTGAGAAACCAAGGCAAAACCTACCGTGAAATTGGAAATATTTTAAATTTAAATTTTTCTACAGTCCGTTATGTCATAAAAAGGTTCGAGGAGACAGGAAATACGTTAAATAAGCAACGAACAGGACGACCAAGGGCTCTGACACAACAGGAGTGCAGGGATATCGTACGGGAAGTAAAGGCACACCCATCCACAAGAGGTTGGCAATTAGTCAATAAGGTCGAATTGACTTGTGAAAAACGTGTGAATGAATCAACAGTAAAAAGAGAGCTCTATAAAGCTGATTTTCATGGAAGAGTTCCAAGGAAAAAACCCTTCATATCTGAGGTCAACAGGAAAAAAAGGTTGGAATTTGCAAAAACCCATCTCAGCAAGCCAATGGAATTTTGGCAAAGCGTCCTCTTTAGTGATGAGAGCAAATTTAGCGTTTTTGGAAGTGACGGGGAAAAATATATCTGGCGAAAACCAAATAAAGAGCTTAAACGCCTTAATGTCACACCTACGATAAAACATGGTGGAGGTCATGTGATGGTCTGGGGGTGTGTGGCTTATAATGGGCTAGGCAATCTTGTCCCAATTGAATCTGTCATGACTGCTGATACCTACGTCAACATTTTGCGCCATAATCTCCGAGCTAGTGCCGTCAAATGGAATATGGAAAATATTTTTATATTCCAACAGGACAATGATCCAAAACACAAGGCCAATAAAACCAGAGAATGGCTTCTTTATAATGCGCCCAGGATGCTACAAACCCCTCCACAATCTCCAGATTTAAATATTATAGAACATGTTTGGAACTATTTAGACCTTAACATCCGAAAACATAAAATTAAGGAAAAAAATAATTTAAAAGACATTTTATTGGACGAGTGGAATAAAGTTGACATTAACTTCATAAAAAATGTAGTTAATTCCATGCCAAGGAGGCTTGAGGCTGTGATAGACGCCAATGGACTTTATACCAAGTATTAAATATATTATAGGATGTCTTATTGATTTTATAATAATTTTTATTTCAAGTTTTATATTATGTGCAAATACTTTTGAACGGAGCTTTTTCAAGAAAAATTGTTGTAAAAATATGTATTCTTATTTAATAACGGGTTTTACGTAAATATATGCTTAAATAAATAACGTTTTTGTGTAGCTAGTTATATGATTTTTTTAGTTGTCCCTTACTATGATTATGTGGCGTCCCAAACCGCTGGACGGATTTTTATGAAACTTCCCATGTAGTATTCTTTTGAGCCCGATTGAATAATAGGCTATGTGGCGTCCCAAAATTTTGATCGGGAGGGGGGGTTGTAAGGGGGGCCTAAGTATATAAATAGTGCTAACTCATTAACTAATGGTCAAATTGTCATGAAATTTCACACGTAGTCTTTTTAAAAGCCAAACAGGACAAAAAGGTGTGTGGCGTCCCAAAGTTTTGAACGGGAGGGGGGGTTGTGGGGGGGGCCTAAGTATAAATATAGAGCTAACTCTTTAACGGTTGGTCGGATTGTCACGAAATTTCACATGGAGTATTCCTGAAGGCCAAATAGAAAAATAAGGTGTGTGGCGTCCCAAAGTTTTGAACGGGAGGGGGGGTTGTGGCGGGGCCTAAGTATAAATATAGAGCTAGCTCATTAACGGTTGGTCGCATTGTCACGAAGTTTCACATGTAGTATTCCTGAAGACCAAATAAAAAAAAAGGTGTGTGGCGTCCCAAAAATTTGAACGGGGGGAGGGGGGGGGGGGGGTTGTGGGGGTAGGCCTAAGTACAAATATAGTGCTGGCTCATTAACGGTTGGTCAGATTGTCACGAAATTTCATTCCTGAAAGTCAAATAGAAAAATACGCGGTGTGACGGCTCAAAATTTTGTACGGGAGGGGGGGTAGTGGCGGGGGGGCCTAAGTATAAATATAATGCTAGCTCAATAACGGTTGGTGGTATTGTCATGGAATTTCACATGTAGTATTCTTAAAAGCCAAATAGAAATATAGGGTGTATATGTCACAAAATTTTGAACGGGAGGGGGGGTTGTGGGGGGCCTAAGTATAAATATAGAGCTAACTCTTTAACGGTTGGTCGGATTGTCACGAAATTCCACATGGAGTATTCCTGAAGGCCAAATAGAAAAATAAGGTGTGTGGGGTCCCAAAGTTTCGAACGGGAGGGGGGGTTGTGGGGGGGCCTAAGTATAAATATAGAGCTAGCTCATTAACGGTTGGTCGCATTGTCACGAAGTTTCACATGTAGTATTCCTGAAGACCAAATAAAAAAAAAGGTGTGTGGCGTCCCAAAAATTTGAACGGGGGGAGGGGGGGGGGGAGGGGGTTGTGGGGGTAGGCCTAAGTATAAATATAGTGCTGGCTCATTAACGGTTGGTCAGATTGTCACGAAATTTCATTCCTGAAAGTCAAATAGAAAAATAGGCGGTGTGACGGCTCAAAGTTTTGTACGGGAGGGGGGGTAGTGGCGGGGGGGGCCTAAGTATAAATATAGTGCTAGCTCAATAACGGTTGGTCGTATTGTCATGGAATTTCACATGTAGTATTCTTAAAAGCCAAATAGAAATATAGGGTGTATATGTCACAAAATTTTGAATGGGAGGGTGGGTTGATGGGGGCCTAAATATAAGTATAGTGATAAGTCATTACGGATGATCGGATTGTCACGAAATTTCACATGTAGTATTCCTGAAGGCCAAAAAGGAAAAATAGGCGGTGTGACGGCTCAAAATTTTGTACGGGAGGGGGGGGGGGGTTGTGGCGGGGGAGCCTAAGTATAAATATAGTGCTAGCTCATTAACGGTTGGTCGTATTGTCATGGAATTTCACATGTAGTATTCTTGATGGTCAAATAGAAAAATACACTATGTGACATTTTAAAAATTTGGGAGGGCGGGCTAAGCATAAAAATAATGCTGAATCATTAAAGGGTAATCGGATTGTCATGAATTTTACATGTAGTAGTAGTAACTATGTATTCGCTGTGGGGCCACTGTTGTAAGGCATTTACTGGCTGTGATGCCCAGCGTTCCTAATATCGTACTAGCTTTGGGGTCCGCTGTTGCAAGGCACTTAATAGCTGTAGGGCCCAGCGTTCCTAAAAACGTACTATCTGTGGGGTCCGCTGTTGCAAGGCACATACTAGCTGTGGTGACCAGCGTTCCTAATTACGTACTAGCTGTGGGTTCGCTGTTGCAAGGCACATACTAGCTGTGGTCACAAGCGTTCTTAAGTACGCACTGGCTAGGATGTCCAGCGATGCTAAGTATTCACTAGCTGTGGTTTCCGCCGTTGAAAGACGCATACTGGCTGTGATGCCCAGGGATCCTAAAAACTTACTAGCTGGGGTGTTTGACGTTGAAGGACTATAAGCCTTATTCCGTATGAATAATTGAAAATTATAACATCATGAATGTACTGTTGAAGAATTTAAAAGACTTATAGAAGATTATAGTAGAAAAGTCAAAGTTCCCCGGGCAACGCCGGGTATTACTGCTAGTCTATCTATATTAATAAAGCTGAAACGGGGTTTGTTTGTTTGTATGTATGTATGTATGTATGTATGTATGTATGTATGTATGTATGTTTGTTCCAGCATCACGCCCAAACCGCTGGACGGATTTTTATGAAACTACCCATGTAGCATCCTTTTGAGCCCGATTGAATAATGGGCTATGTGGCGTCCCAAAATTTTGATCGGCAGAGGGGGTTGTGGGGGGCCTAAGGATAAATATAGAGCTAGCTCATTAACGGTTGGTCGTATTGTCACGAAATTTTACATGTAGTATTCATGAAGGCCAAATAGAAAAATAAGGTGTGTCGCGACCGAAAAATTTGAACGGGAGGGGGGGTTGTGGGGGGGCCTAAGTATAAATATAGAGCTAATTCTTTAACGGTTGGTCGGATTGTCACGAAATTTCACATGGAGTATTCCTGAAGGCCAAATAGAAAAATAAGGTGTGTGGCGTCCCAAAGTTTTGAACGGGAGGGGGGGTTGTGGGGGGGCCTAAGTATAAATATAGAGCTAACTCATTAACTAATGGGCGAATCGTCATGAAATTTCACGTAGTATTTTTAAAAGCCAAATAGGAAAAAAAGGTGTGTGGCGTCCCAAAGTTTTGAACGGGAGGGGGGGTTGTGGGGGGGCCTAAGTATAAATATAGAGCTAATTCTTTAACGGTTGGTCGGATTGTCACGAAATTTCACATGGAGTATTCCTGAAGGCCAAATAGAAAAATAAGGTGTGTGGCGTCCCAAAGTTTTGAACGGGAGGGGGGGTTGAGGGGGGGGGGACTAAGTATAAATATAGAGCTAGCTCATTAACGGTTGGTCGAAATGTCATGAATCGGATTGTCATGAATTTCACATGTAGTAGTAGTAACTATGTATTCGCTATGGGGTTCACTGTGGCAAGACATTTACTAGCTGTGATGCCCAGCGTTGCTAATTACGTACTAGCTGTGGGGTCCGCTGTTGCAAGGCGCTAGCAGTGTGGCCCAGCGTATTTAACTACGTAGATACTAGCTGTGGGGTCCGCCGTTCCAAAACTCATACTAGCTGTGATGCCCTGTGGTTCTAACTATATACTATCTGTGGGGTCCGCAGTTGCAAGGCACCTACTACCTGTAGGGCCCAGCGTTCCTAAAAACGTACTAGCTGTGGGGTCCGTCGTTGCAAAAGCATACTAGCTGTGATGCCCAGGGTTCCTAATATCGTACTAGCTGTGGGGTCCGTTGTTGCAAGGCACTTACTAACTGTAATGCCCAGCGTATTTAACTACGTACTAGCTGTGGGGTCCGCTGTTGCAAGGCACTAAATAGCTGTGATGCCCAGCGTTCCTAACTTCGTACTAGCTGTGGGGTCCGCTGTTGCGAGGCACATACTAGCTGTGGTGACCAGCGTTCCTAACTACGTACTAGCTGTGGGGTCAGTTGTTGCAAGGCATTTACTAGCTGTAGTGCCCAGCGTTCCTAACTATGTACTAGCTGTGAAGTTCGCTGTTGCAAAGAACTTACTAACTGTAATGCCCAGCGTATTTAACTACATACTAGCTGTGGGGTCCGCTGTTGCAAGGCACTTAATAGCTGTGATGCCCAGCGTTCCTAATTTCGTACTAGCTGTGGGGTCCGCTGTTGCGAGGCACATACTAGCTGTGGTGACCAGCGTTCCTAACTACGTACTAGCTGCTGGTTCCGCCGTCGCAAGGCACATACTAGCTATGATGCCCAGCATTCCCGACTACGTACTAGCTGTGGTGCCCAGCGTTGCAAGGGACATACAAGCTGTGGTCACAAACGTTCTTAAGTATGCACTGGCTAGGACGTCCAGCGATGCTAAGTATTCACTAGCTGTGGTTTCCGCCGTTGAAAGGCGCATACTAGCTGTGGTTATCAGGGGTCCTAAAAACTTACTAGCGTTACTATAGCTGAAGGACTATAAGCCTTATTCCGTATGAATAATTGAAAATTATAACACCACGAATGTACTGTCGAAAAATTGAATAGACTTATAGGAGATATTGGGAGAAAAGTCAAAGTTCCCCGGGCAACGCCGGGTTTGAAAGGCGCATACTAGCTGTGGTGCCCAGGGGTCCTAAAAACTTACTAGCGTTACTACAGTTGAAGGACTATAAGCCTTATTCCGTATGAATAATTGAAAATTATAACATCATGAATGTACTGTCGAGGAACTGAATAGCCTTATAGGAGATATTGGGAGAAAAGTCAAAGTTCCCCGGGGGACGCCGGGTATTACTGCTAGTCTATATTAATAAAGCTGAAACGGGGTTTCTGGGTTTGTTTGTATGTTTGTTCCAGCATCACGCCGAAACCGCTGGACGGATCTTCATGAAACCTCACATGTAGCATTCTTTTGAGCCCGATTGAATAATAGGCTTTGTGGCGTCCCAAAATTTTGAACGGGAGGGGGGGTTGTAAGGGGGGCCTAAGTATATAAATAGTGCTTACTCATTAACGGTTGGTCGTATGGTCACAAAATTTCGTATGTAGTATTCCTGAAAGCCAATTAGAAAAATAAGCTGTGTGGCGTCCCAAGAATTTGAACAGGAGGGGGGTTGCGGGGGGACCTAAATATAAATATAGTGCTAACTCTTTAACGGTTGGTCAGATTATCATGAAATTTCGAATGTAGTATTCCTGAAGGCCAAATAAAAAAACAAGGTGTGTGGCGTCCCAAAGTTTTGAATAGGAGGGGGGGTTGTGGGGGGGCCTAAGTATAAATATAGAGCTAGCTCATTAACGGTTGGTCGCATTGTCACGAAATTTCGTATGTAGTATTCCTGAAAGCCAAATAGAAAAATAATGTGTGTGGCGTCCCAAAAATTTGAAGGGGAGGGGGGTTGTGGGGGAGCCTAAGTATAAATATAGAGCTAGCTCATTAACGGTTGGTCGTATTGTCACGAAATTTTACATGTAGTATTCCTGAAGGCCAAATAGAAAAATAAGGTGTGTGGCGTCCCAACAATTTGAACGGGAGGGGGGGTTGTGCGGATAGACTAAGTATAAATATAGTGCTGGCTCTTAAGGCACTTTTAAGGCACTTAATAGCTGTAGGGCCCAGCGTTCCTAAAAACGTACTATCTGTGGTTTCCGCCGTTGAAAGGCGCATACTGGCTGTGGTGCCCAGGGGTCCTAAAAAATTACTAGCGTTACTACAGTTGAAGGACTATAAGCCTTATTCCGTATGAATAATTGAAAATTATAACATCATGAATGTACTGTCGAGGAACTGAATAGCCTTATAAGAGATATTGGGAGAAAAGTCAAAGTTCCCCGGGCAACGCCGGGTATTACTGCTAGTACAAAATATTTAAAACATAATAAGAAGCAAAAAAAAATGAATAATACAAATAATAGCAAACCTACACAAAAATAAATAGATAGAATACGTTCTAAATCAATGGTAGATGAATAAACAGAAAGCATAACATAAAATAGATAAAACAATAAACAAATAAAATATTGATACGTATTTATTTGCCTTAAGCCATAGTTACGCAAAAATGCACAACCAGTGGCTGGGCTGATATATATCGTACTATACAAAAATAATAAAACTAAATATGACATGAAAGGCTTGAGAGAGGAAAAACAGCCAGCGGTGAACCCTCATGACATCACCTCATACCAGATCTCTATGCCAAACTCTCTTTAATATTCTTGGGGTAAATTTGTATTTAAGATTTTGCGAACTTCCGGATTGGTGTGTAGGGATTGGTGTCAACAACGATCATAATATAAACACACGGCTAATCCCTCTCTGAGTCTGACACTCAGTCCCAGTCAGTCCCATGCTAATCCCTCTCTGAGTCTGACACTCAGTCCCAGTCAGTCCCATGCTAATCCCTCTCTGAGTCTGACACTCAGCCCCAGTCAGTCCCATGCTAATCCCTCTCTGAGTCTGACACTCAGCCCCAGTCAGTCCCCTGCTAATCCCTCTCTGAGTCTGACACTCAGCCCCAGTCAGTCCCATGCTAATCCCTCTCTGAGTCTGACACTCAGCCCCAGTCAGTCCCATGCTAATCCCTCTCTGAGTCCGACACTCAGTCCCAGTCAGTCCCATGCTAATCCCTCTCTGAGTCTGACACTCAGCCCCAGTCAGTCCCCTGCTAATCCCTCTCTGAGTCTGACACTCAGCCCCAGTCAGTCCCATGCTAATCCCTCTCTGAGTCTGACACTCAGCCCCAGTCAGTCCCATGCTAATCCCTCTCTGAGTCTGACACTCAGTCCCAGTCAGTCCCATGCTAATCCCTCTCTGAGTCTGACACTCAGCCCCAGTCAGTCCCATGCTAATCCCTCTCTGAGTCTGACACTCAGCCCCAGTCAGTCCCCTGCTAATCCCTCTCTGAGTCTGCACTCAGCCCCAGTCAGTCCCCTGCTAATCCCTCTCTGAGTCTGACACTCAGTCCCAGTCAGTCCCCTGCTAATCCCTCTCTGAGTCTGACACTCAGTCCCAGTCAGTCCCCTGCTAATCCCTCTCTGAGTCCGACACTCAGCCCCAGTCAGTCCCCTGCTAATCCCTCTCTGAGTCTGACACTCAGTCCCAGTCAGTCCCCTGCTAATCCCTCTCTGAGTCCGACACGCAGCCCCAGTCAGTCCCCTGCTAATCCCTCTCTGAGTCTGACACTCAGCCCCAGTCAGTCCCATGCTAATCCCTCTCTGAGTCCGACACTCAGCCCCAGTCAGTCCCCTGCTAATCCCTCTCTGAGTCCGACACTCAGTCCCAGTCAGTCCCCTGCTAATCCCTCTCTGAGTCCGACACTCAGCCCCAGTCAGTCCCATTCTAATCCCTCTCTGAGTCTGACACTCAGTCCCAGTCAGTCCCCTGCTAATCCCTCTCTGAGTCTGACACTCAGCCCCAGTCAGTCCCATGCTAATCCCTCTCTGAGCCTGACACTCAGTCCCAGTCAGTCCCATGCTAATCCCTCTCTGAGTCTGACACTCAGTCCCAGTCAGTCCCCTGCTAATCCCTCTCTGTGTCCGACACTCAGTCCCAGTCAGTCCCCTGCTAATCCCTCTCTGAGTCCGACACTCAGTCCCAGTCAGTCCCCTGCTATAGTTGCCAGTGAGTGGACCTATTTTAAGTTTCTATTTATTGCCGTATTTTATTACGGCCCTCCTTTCTTTTTTGGTTTTCTTGAACTTCTATTTGGACTTGCTGTCTGCCAGTGTCCCCGTTCAGCTTTGTCACCGTTCGTCCGATGAGCTTCGTTCTTCTGATCTCACCGTTCTTCGGGTTCCATCATCCTTCGAACATCATCATTTTTGTTCGTATTTCAATTTCAATATTTTCACCACACTTTTGTTGTCAACATAAAGATATTCATCATTTTATTTTTATTTTCATCGTGAGCTCACGTTAATATTTTCAGTTTTAACTACATATGGGGTATGAAAACTGACATTATTGCAGAGATATTGTGAAATAATTCAAATGGACTTGAAAAATAAAATAAAACTTGTTTATTTAATATATTGTCTAATTTCACTAACTATATATACATGGGAGTACTTTCGGTATTTCTACCATCCTTAGCCAAAAGCATAAGAGATAAGACTAAGTTAATTTTCAGAATGTCAGCCTCTCGAGGAACCCATTACCCTCCCTACTGGTGTTCCCCATGACGTCAGACATTCCTAACTAAGCTAAATTGTCAAGCTGTGAGATATTTTATGACAAGGCGGTCCCCATATTTCAAATGTGTGACCCCTTCTAAGATCTAGGTATAAAGCATTAACAATGAACAGGCGAATAATATAACATTAACAAATCAAAAATAATTGGTTCCAGTTACAACTTAATTAAAATTATTATACTGTAAATTATATAAATATATCTATTGGCAAGATTCAGATAAATTATATATATATATATATATATATATTGGTAAATTCTATGTATATTTAAACGTACCTGTGCACATCGACTGGGGGGTCATATTATTGGTGACAGTAAAGGGGAATATTTTAGATTGGTTTGGTCGTTCATACAATTTCCATTTTTTAAAGTTCTGTTTATTTCTAATTGTTCTAATGAGTTGAGCAATGTGCTTTTGTTCGCACAAATGAAGGTATTTTATAAGACATTAAGACATTTTCATGGACCACTTAGAGAAACTCATCTTACGGGAAACAATACACAATGATAAAATTAATTTGTGGTACCGTTATGTTGATGACATATGTATCCTATTTAATGGTTCTAATAGGCAAATTAAGCAACTCTTTGACTTTGTAAATAATATTCATGATAAAATAAAATTCACCATAGAATTAGGGGGTGACAAATTAAATTTTCTAGACTTGAATTTAAAAATAAATAATAATAAACTTGAATACAACATCTACAGAAAACCGACAACCACAGATTCAATTATACACAATACATCGAACGCTCCTATATCACATAAACATGCGACATTTTACTCATTCTTCCATAGAGCTTACACAATACCACTAAACGTGACAGACAGAAACAAAGAAATAGATATAATCAACAACATAGCCATAAAAAACTGATACAAACAACATACAATAGAAAAAATTAGAAAAAAAGTAACCAACAAAATCAATTTAAAAGATATCTCCAAACTAGACATAATAAACACAACAGAAACAAAAGAAATGGGTAAGCTTACCCTATTACGGGAAAATTTCTGAACAAATAGGCAATATTCTTAAAAAAGAAAACTTTAAAGTTAGTTTCAGAACAAATAGGACACTTTACAAACACCTTAACAATACGAAAGACCGAATAAAAACAGAAGAAAAGAGTGGGGTTTATCAATTAAATTGCAACTCTTGCAACCTAGTCTATACAGGACAAACTGGGAGACAATTCAAACAAAGACTCAAAGAACATATATCAGAAATAGATACTAACATGGACACAACACACAACATAACAAAATCAACATTTGCACAACACATCAACCAACACAAACATACGTTTGATAAAGACACAGGCATAAAATACCTTCATTTCTGCGAAAAAAGCACATTGCTCAACTCATTAGAACAATTAGAAATAAACAGAACTTTAAAAAATGGAAATTGTATGAACGACCAAACCAATCTAAAATATTCCCCTTTACTGTCACCAATAATATGACCCTCCAGTCGATGTGCACAGGTACGTTTAAATATACATAGAATTTACCAATATATATATATATATATATATATATAATTTATCTGAATCTTGCCAATAGATATATTTATATAATTTACAGTATAATAATTTTAATTAAGTTGTAACTGGAACCAATTATTTTTGATTTGTTAATGTTATATTATTCGCCTGTTCATTGTTAATGCTTTATACCTAGATCTTAGAAGGGGTCACACATTTGAAATATGGGGACCGCCTTGTCATAAAATATCTCACAGCTTGACAATTTAGCTTAGTTAGGAATGTCTGACGTCATGGGGAACACCAGTAGGGAGGGTAATGGGTTCCTCGAGAGGCTGACATTCTGAAAATTAACTTAGTCTTATCTCTTATGCTTTTGGCTGAGGATGGTAGAAATACCGAAAGTACTCCCATGTATATATAGTTAGTGAAATTAGACAATATATTAAATAAACAAGTTTTATTTTATTTTTCAAGTACATATGGGGTATTCAAACATTGTTTCTTACGGAACTACTTTCGTTGTACCAAGTCCATAGTCGACTATATTTTTTATTATATTACTTTCAGTGATTATTTTTTAACAAAATAAATTTACATATAGATACCTTTCTCTTTGTTTTAAGAATTGATATTCTGTTGTTTTTATTATTGATCCGATATGTCCGATAATATATAATAATTATTTACTCAATCTTTTTGACATATTTTGATGAGAATTTCTTTTATTTTGATTAACAAGATTTATTATTTTTTGCGTCATTGAGTATACATATATATATATTTTTTTACATTGTTCTCAGTATTATTACTATTTTGTTCCCCTTTATTTTTGTTCTCCGTTTCCCTATCATGTGCTTGTCCAATAAGGAAGCTCCAGCAAAATTAAATTTATTTGAGGATTTCCCTATTCAAAAGGAACAGGGAGCCTTGAATTAGTCAACATTAATGCAGCAATGACAGTAGACAGGTTTCAATTATTTTTTTCGATAACGTTATCTGTTCACGAGAAATTCAGCTGGGCCATCTAAAAAGGACACCCTGCATATCCTATATGTTATTCCTACATAGACAGATTCAAAATATGAAGTTTGGTTGGAATATGTTCAGTCATTTTCTTGAAGAAATTACAGACTTTAGCGAAAAAAATGTACAGAACAAAATTTTAAATGAAAATGTCTTTCATATTGAATCTGTAACTTTGTCGCGTGAGATCAATAGTAGCTGAGAAAACATGAAATAACTGTCCTTGTCTCAAAGTTACCCCCCCCCCCCCCCCCCCCCCCCTCGATCAAGGATTTTGAAATCTTACGTATCCTGGATCTACAGACAGATACAAAGTATGAAGTTTGTTTGATATGTGTACAGCCATTTTCCCGTGAAAATGGGACGAACAGACAGACATACAAGTAAACAAAACCGCATGTTTGGTTATTGTTTAACCTGAAACCCAAACAATTATACCAAATACCCCCCCTCCTTACAGTTTTATGTTTGAAGATGAAAAAAATACTTATTTATAGTAGCAGGTTCGTCGGCAGTGGCCGCAAGTAATTTTGCGTTACCTGAGACTGATTACGTGCGATATCCGGACAAAGAACAACATTTTTTTTCCCCTCCCCTCCTCCCATTTCTTCTTTCTGCCCCCACCTCCTCACTCTCCTTTCTTACAGCATCGCTACCTCTCGCCTCTTTCGCTACTTGACAATGTTGTTTATCTCTCTAAAATTAAAAATAAAGAACTTTAGGGAACAAATGTATTCAACAAACAGTGTTACAAATGAAAAAAAATGTCTTTCAGAATAATTCTGTAACATTGCTGCGTAAAGTCATTAGTAACTTAGAAAACATGAAATAACCTTTTATGTTTCTGTCCCCCCCCCCCCCCCGCATTATTCAGTCATTTTGAAATGATATGTATCTTAACAAACCTATCCTCGAGTGAGCAGATTCTAAAATTTAGAATATGAAATATGTTCATCCATTCCATTACGAGTATAATGGGACCAAAGAGATACATAAGCTAAAAAACACTTTTACGTTATTTTAACCTGAAACGGATAAAAACCAAATATTTTTCAAAAATACTCGATTTCGAATCACCCCCCCCCCCCCCCCCCCCCCCTGCACTTTGTTTATAAATATTTACAATTTGTTACGTATCAGCTATGAGGTAATGTGACATTTTTACAAAAATAATTTTTTATATTTTATGTTTAACATTTTTCTTTGTTATTTTCGTTCAAAGTGATAAATCTGTAGGATGGAGAGAGAAGGATTAAATTAGTGGGCTTTATAAAACAATTGGTTTTGAATTACCGAAATGTGGGATGAAGTGAGCTCGAGATGTGTGGAGAAAATCTGCCAACTTTGTCCCTGAACGGGGCTAGATGTGCTACTGAGTATCCGGGCTTGTTGGCGCCTGCTCTCCCGGCTCTCTCTGCCGGTTGTCATGACACCCCAGTCTTCCAGCCTCCAGCCTCTCGCCAACTAGCCGCCCCCCCCCCCCCTTTCAAAAACATTCAGGGGGAGGGTGGCTAAGTTTCAAGTCCCCCCTCTACCTCTGTTCGTCAAACCCAGAATAATATAATGACTACAGAACTCTTAATATCTTATGTTGTACGACTAGTAAATATACTATAAACCGATTATAACATGCATTTTAAATTTTTCATCAAGGAGGTGAAAGAACCTTGATGAGCACGCCGTCCTTCGGATGGGACTTTAAGTGATGATCCCGAGCGGGATCATCACTTAAAGTCCTACATAGGTTAACTAGGCCCATCTAGATGGGCCTAATTAACCTATATAGACAAACATTTAGGACTCCCACAATAGAGTCGGGCTCATGCCCACCAGGATGACGAAAGAGCGCTCTGGTAGTAGGCAATATGACCTCGTAATTAAACCCCGGCCATGAGTCACAATAACTGAGTGTCTACTGTCAGGATATGGAAAGTAGTGGGGGCTCTGGAGCTGAAAGACTTGAGGCGTCATCAACGCAAAAAGGCCACTAATTGACCTGAGTCGAGTCCTGAATATATATATATACTAGCAGTAATACCCGGTGTTGCCCGGGGAACTTTGATTTTTGTCCCAATATCTTCTATAACGCTATTCAGTTCCTCGACAGTACATTCATGATGTTATAATTTTCAATTATTCATACGGAATAAGGCTTATAGTCCTTCAGCTGTTGTAACGCTAGTAAGTTTTTAGGACTCCTGGGCACCACAGCTAGTATGCGCCTTTCAACGGCGGAAGCCACACCTAGTGAATACTTAGCATCGCTGGACGTCATAGTCAGTGCGTACTTAAGAACGTTTGTGACCACAGCTAGTATGTGGCTTGCAACGCTGAGCACCACAGCTAGTACGTAGTTGGGAATGCTGGGCATCATAGCTAGTATGTGCCTTGCGACGGCGGACCCAACAGCTAGTACGTAGTTAGGAACGCTGGTCACCACAGCTAGTATGTGCCTCGCAACAGCGGACCCCACAGCTAGTACGAAGTTAGGAACGCTGGGCATCACAGCTATTAAGTGCCTTGCAACAGCGGACCCCACAGCTAGTATGTAGTTAAATACGCTGGGCATTACAGTTAGTAAGTGCTTTGCAACAGCGAACTTCACAGCTAGTACAGAGTTAGGAACGCTGGGCACTACAGCTAGTAAATGCCTTGCAACAACGGACCCCACAGCTAGTACGAAGTTAGGAACGCTGGGCATCACAGCTATTAAATGCCTTGCAACAGCGGACCCCACAGCTAGTACGTAGTTAAATACGCTGGGCATTACAGTTAGTAAGTGCTTTGCAACAGCGAACTTCACAGCTAGTACATAGTTAGGAACGCTGGGCACTACAGCTAGTAAATGCCTTGCAACAACGGACCCCACAGCTAGTACGATATTAGGAACCCTGGGCATCACAGCTAGTATGCTTTTGCAACGACGGACCCCACAGCTAGTACGTTTTTAGGAACGCTGGGCCCTACAGGTAGTAGGTGCCATGCAACTGCGGACCCCACAGATAGTATGTAGTTAGAACCACAGGGCATCACAGCTAGTATGAGTTTTGCAACGGTGGACCCCACAGCTAGTACCTACGTAGTTAAATACGCTGGGCCACACTGCTAGCGCCTTGCATCAGCGGACCCCACAGCTAGTATGTAGTTAAATACGCTGGGCATTACAGTTAGTAAGTGCTTTGCAACAGCGAACTTCACAGCTAGTACATACTTAGGAACGCTGGGCACTACAGCTAGTAAATGCCTTGCAACAACGGACCCCATGGCTAGTACGTAGTTAGGAACGCTGGTCACCACAGCTAGTATGTGCCTCGCAACAGCGGACCCCACAGCTAGTACGAAGTTAGGAACGCTGGGCATCACAGCTATTAAGTGCCTTGCAACAGCGGACCCCACAGCTAGTACGTAGTTAAATACGCTGGGCATTACAGTTAGTAAGTGCTTTGCAACAGCGAACTTCACAGCTAGTACATAGTTAGGAACGCTGGGCACTACAGCTAGTAAATGCCTTGCAACAACGGACCCCACAGCTAGTACGATATTAGGAACCCTGGGCATCACAGCTAGTATGCTTTTGCAACGACGGACCCCACAGTTAGTACGTTTTTAGGAACGCTGGGCCCTACAGGTAGTAGGTGCCTTGCAACTGCGGACCCCACAGATAGTATGTAGTTAGAACCACAGGGCATCACAGCTAGTATGAGTTTTGCAACGGTGGACCCCACAGCTAGTACCTACGTAGTTAAATACGCTGGACCACACTGCTAGCGCCTTGCAACAGCGGACCCCACAGCTAGTACGTAGTTAAATACGCTGCGCATTACAGTTAGTAAGTGCTTTGCAACAGCGAACTTCACAGCTAGTACATAGTTAGGAACGCTGGGGCTGAGCACTACAGCTAGTAAATGCCTTGCAACAACGGACCCCACAGCTAGTACGATATTAGGAACCCTGGGCATCACAGCTAGTATGCTTTTGCAACGACGGACCCCACAGCTAGTATGTTTTTAGGAACGCTGGGCCCTACAGGTAGTAGGTGCCTTGCAACTGCGGACCCCACAGATAGTATGTAGTTAGAACCACAGGGCATCACAGCTAGTAAATGTCTTGTCGGTGCCTTGCAACAGCGAACCCCACAGCCAGTACATAGTTAGGAACGCTGGGGCTGAGCACTACAGCTAGTAAGTGCCTTGCAACAGTGAACCCCACAGCGAATACATAGTTACTACTACTACATGTGAAATTTATGACAATCCGATTCATGACAATACGATCAACCGTTAATGAGCTAGCTCTATATTTATACTTAGTCCCCCCCCACAACCCTCCTTCCTGTTCAAAATTTTGGGCCGTCACACACCTAATATTTCTATTTGACCTTTAGGAATATTACATGTGAAATTTCATGACGATTCGCCCATTAGTTAATGAGTTAGCTCTATATTTATACTTAGGCCCCCCCACTACCCCCCCTCCCGTAAAAACTTTTGAGCCGTCACACCGCCTATTTTTTTATTTGGTCTTCAGGAATACTACATGTGAAACTTCGTGACAATCCGACCAACTGTTAAAGAGTTAGCTCTATATTTATACTTAGGCCCCCCCACAACCCCCCTCCCGTTCAAAACATTGGGACGCCACACACCTTTTTTTCCTATTTGGCTTTTAAAAATACTACATGTGAAATTTCATGACGATTCGCCCATTAGTTAATGAGTTAGCTCTATATTTATACTTAGGCCCCCCCACATCCCCCCCTCCCGTTCAAAACTTTGGGACGCCACACACCTTATTTTTCTATTTGGCCTTCAGGAATACTCCATGTGAAATTTCGTGACAATCCGACCAACCGTTAAAGAATTAGCTCTATATTTATACTTAGGCCCCCCCACAACCCCCCCTCCCGTTCAAAACTTTGAGACGCCACACACCTTTTTTTTCTATTTGGCTTTTAAAAATCTACGTGAAATTTCATGACGATTCGTCCATTAGTTAATGAGTTAGCTCTATATTTATACTTAGGCCCCCCCACAACCCCCCTCCCGTTCAAAACTTTGGGAGGCCACACACCTTATTTTTCTATTTGGCCTTCAGGAATACTCCATGTGAAATTTCGTGACAATCCGACCAACCATTAAAGAATTAGCTTTATATTTATACTTAGGCCCCCCCACACCCCCCCTCCCGTTCAAAACTTTAGGACGCCACACACCTTTTTTTCCTATTTGGCTTTTAAAAATACTACATGTGAAATTTCATGACGATTCACCCATTAGTTAATGAGTTAGCTCTATATTTATACTTTGGTCCCCCCACAACCCCCCCTCCCGATCAAAATTTTGGGACGCCACACACCTTTTTTTCCTGTTTGGCTTTTAAAAAGACTACGTGTGAAATTTCATGACAATTCGCCCATTAGTTAATGAGTTAGCTCTATATTTATACTTAGGCCCCCCCACAACCCCCCCTCCCGTTCAAAACTTTGGGACGCCACACACCTTTTTTTCCTATTTGGCTTTTTAAAATACTACATGTGAAATTTCATGACAATTCGCCCATTAGTTAATGAGTTAGCTCTATATTTATACTTAGGCCCCCCCACAACCCCCCCTCCCGTTCAAAAGTTTTGGACGCCACACACCTTTTTTTCCTATTTGGCTTTTAAAAATACTACATGTGAAATTTCATGACAATTCGCCCATTAGTTAATGAGTTAGCTCTATATTTATACTTAGGCCCCCCCACAACCCCCCCTCCCGTTCAAAACTTTGGGACGCCACACACCTTTTTTTCCTGTTTGGCTTTTAAAAAGACTACGTGTGAAATTTCATGACAATTTGACCATTAGTTAATGAGTTAGCACTATTTATATACTTAGGCCCCCCTTACAACCCCCCCTCCCGATCAAAACTTTGGGACGCCACATAGCCTATTATTCAATCGGGCTCAAAAGAATGCTACATGTGAAGTTTCATAAAAATCCGTCCAGCGGTTTGGGCGTGATGCTGGAACAAACATACAAACAAACCCCGTTTCAGCTTTATTAATATAGATAACTCCAAAGAGGCGACCGACTGGTTCGAGTCCTGCCTGAGTGGATGGGATGTGTACAGATATAGAGTGCCGCATCGTGGTATACTTGGGCCTGGATGAGGTTGCAACGGGCGGCCCCACAAAAAAACTGTATAGGAGAGTGTTTTGGGAACAATAAGTTCATAATGTATGTGGGCCACATCCCGCTCTACATCCGCAGCCATCCTTGAGTAAAAACCTATGGTAGGCACAATTAGTAACTCCCATAGTATTTTTTTTTTTTTTTTTTTTCGGGTGCTCCGGTAAATCACCCGGCCCGCTTATCGTCGGGGAAGGAGGAAGTACATATATATATATATAGTATAGTTTTATTTACTGTTGCTGTGGGTGTCCGGGGGCGACAGCCTTTGGTCCCTTACGGGACAGACTGGCGCTCCCGGGCCCCCTTAAGATGCGGCTGCCTGGTGGCGCCGAGAGAGCTCGAGATCGGTGGAGTGGGGCTGCTTCTACATCGCGGTCGCCGGGGGTAGGACTCGGGCCCGGCCCGTCAATCGCCCCCGGCGCCGGGTCAAAGGGCCTTTTTCTGTTCCCGCCAGGAGGTGATAAACCGGCCGAACGCCGGATAGTTCGACTCCGTTATCAACTCCGGCAGGGTCAATCCCAGGTACGATCCTGTCGCGCGGATCAACTCCACCCTAGACCTGTCGTACAGGGGACAATCGAGGACCACATGTTCTGCAGTCTCTATGCCGCCACACGAACAGTTCGGGCTATCCTTCCTCTTGAAGAAGAAGAGTTTGGAGTTGAAGTCACCGTGACCTGAAAGTACCTGAGAAGTCCAGTGATCGGGTTGAACCCAAGTGGAGCGCAGGCGGACCCGGACGTCAGGTAGATACGTGAATGTCGTTCGCCCGTCGGAGGAGTGCGACCATCGTTGTTGCCACCTGTCCATTATCCAGTCTTGGACTATGTCCTTGCAACGCTCTGGTCTGTTCTGTCCACGTAGCTCGCCCTCCAGGACGAGGCGCAAGGGCTCATCTATATCTGTTCTCAGGGGCAGATTGCGTCTACAGTAGTACGAGGCGACCGCCCCGTCCAAGACCAAGTCTATGGGCGGAGCTCCTGCCAGCACCTGTAGCGCTGCAGTGGAGACAGTACGATAGGCCTTTGTGACTCTCAGGAGGGCAGCTCTTTGGGCCTGCAGTAGTCTCGTTCTCTGCTGCTTGGTGGGACGTAACCACCATCCTGCAGCAGCGTATCGAGCCACAGCCTCGAACACCCCCGTGTAGATTGTTCTACACGCTGAGTACTTGAGGCCCCATGTTGCGCGAGCTAGGCAGCTCAGAGCGTTGAAAGTAGCATTTGTCCTTTCTTTGATGGCAACAGCGTGGGGAGTCGCCCTGAAGCCCGGACCCAGCCTCACACCTAGGTATGTGACCGTCTCCGGGAATTCAACGCGCATCCCTCGGATCCCCAAGGAGAAGGGGTGGCGGGCGTTGGTTTTCCCTCTCATTAGCAGGGCCATAGTCTTGCTTGGTGAGAGGGCCAGCTTATTGGCGCTTATTAACTCCCATAGTAGGTAGATTCGGGCTCATGTCCGCCAGAGTGACGAAAGAGCGCTCTAGTAGTAGGCAATATGAACTAGTTAAAGCCCGGGCACTAGTCATATATTTGTTTTCCGTGGAAAGAGGAAAAATATCCGTATTTTAAGCCAGATGAAAATTCAATTGTACTTTAACATAGCCTTACTGTCTCATATTTCTTTTTTTACATGTTTTGCCCATTCAAGTATTATTAAAACTATAACTATAAACAAGATTATTAATTATTATATATATATATAGTCTACAATAGATTATAATTGGTGTACCTACTTCTGATGGGCCTGAATCGAATGAAACAATTTTCGAGAATGTAGAACCAACAATTTTCAAGATATAGTCAATTTCGAGCTATAATCAATAGAAGAATCCAATTTTTTCATAAATACGTCATGTTTGGTATTGTTTTCAATGTTTTTTGACCATGGGAATAGAAGGCGACTAATATCGAGTAGTTATTGCTATCTGCTTTTTCTAGTTAAACCGAAATATCCTTCCCTTTTTGTTCACTAAATAAAAATTATTGTAATTACAAACAAAGGTTTGAAAGTCTCCTCCACAAATCGATATTCTTGTCCTTAAAAATGGAATTGGAACGGCAGTGAAATGAATTTAAGAGAGGTGAAAGGGGGGGGGGGGGGGGGGGGGGGATACTGCAAAAACCTGATTGGTCTAAGAAAGTCCCGTTATGGCCGCATCACATATTTTTAATTATTAGGTATTTTTATTGAGGACGCCGTAGCTCAGTGGTATGCGTGCTTGCCTTCTGAGCTCACGATCGTCGGTTCGAAACCCGACCGAGGCCCTTAGTTTATAATATATATATATAATAAACTTAAGCACGCCGTCGTTCAGATGGGACGTTAAGCGATGGTCCCGGAGCCTGTACGATGTCAGGTACTCGTTAGATACACCTGCCCTAGGTGAATAAAAATTTAGGACTCCCACAGTAGAGTCGGGCTCATGTCCATCAGTGTGACCAAAGAGCACTCTGGTAGTAGGCGATATGATCGTAGTTAAAGCCCGGGCATGAGTCATAATAACTAAGTATTTTTATTTTATTTAATTTAATGTCAACTATCTCAATGTGGTGTACATCTCTCCATCTCCAGCCCTACAAAGTGTATGGAGAAGTTATGTAATTCATCATAAATTCAGTGATTTCACCGCAATGTCATGTTTTCCGACCTCTTGATTCCAAAAATGAAAAAACAAATTCCTGTCTGCGTCTCTGTAAACAAAAAAAATCCAGATATATCACGGCAGGTTTTATATTTGAATCCAGAACCTCATAAGGACGACATCTATTGATTTTCCTTCAGACAAATCGCCCAAAGGGAGGAATTGGGTGGACTTAACACAAACACAACAATAACTGGCAAAGTCATGTATCGATACTAACAACTCGGTACAACCACCATCTTTGCCGCCCCCCCCCCTCCATCCCTTAGGCCGATTCTGCTGAAAATAGATAGGTGTCATCCTCATGGGGTTTTGAATTTACATATCAAATTTTGTTTCGACATATTCATTCAATCGGGAGAAATCGTCTATACACACACAAATCGGTCTTTTTTTCCCCATTCTTGGAATGAAGGTTTGGAAAACATGACATCTCAACTTGGTGCTTCTCACCGATTGCAAAACATGACATCTCAACTTGGTACTTCTCACCGATTGCAAAACATGACATCTCAACTTGGTACTTCTCACCGATTGCAAAACATGACATCTCAACTTGGTGCTTCTCACCGATTGCAAAACATGACACCTCAACTTGGTACTTCTCACCGATTGCAAAACATGACATCTCAACTTGGTACTTCTCACCGATTGCAAAACATGACATCTCAACTTGGTGCTTCTCACCGATTGCAAAACATGACATCTCAACTTGGTACTTCTCACCGATTGCAAAACATGACATCTCAACTTGGTGCTTCTCACCGATTGCAAAACATGACATCTCAACTTGGTGCTTCTCACCGATTGCAAAACATGACATCTCAACTTGGTACTTCTCACCGATTGCAAAACATGACATCTCAACTTGGTACTTCTCACCGATTGCAAAAGATGACATCACAACTTGGTACTTCTCACCGATTGCAAAACTTCCCCTATACTTTGTTTAGTTCGGGAAGTAAAAGTCAGATGAAAGTTGTCCAGCTTGTGAAGCTAAGTGCCCCCACAAAACTGATGTGGCCTCGCAACTGTTTTTGCCCCAAAGAAAGTGACTTGGGGCAACAGTGCGGGGACCTCCCGACACATTGTCCGCAACCCACTTGTTGCGAAACACTCACCCAACAACTAAACGGGTCATTAGAGTCATACAACAAGAATTTTATGTTTTAAGAAAGAAAAAAAAAAGAAGGAAAAAAATCGTTAAAACGTATATTTATTAAAACTTAATCGCTATAATACAAAAATATCACAATAATTGGAAATTATTTTCTTATTATATGATACAAGAACTATAGGGGAATATTTCAAAGTGGAAAGAAAGGGAGGTAGTGGGCGAGTGGGTGGGTCAGGAAAGTCTGATCTTTTTGGTCTGTACAGCCTCGATTTGGTCAAGAAGGTTGACCAGTTGTGTGTCGTCCACGTCGTCTTCCATATCTTCAAAGTAGTCGCTGATCTTCGACTGCACTCTTCCCGAGGAGCCACCGTTCTTCTCATCCTGGAAAAAAATAAAAAAACAAAAAAAGAAAAGTGATTTCAAGAATAAAAGTGCCGATGTAACGAATGCATCGACATGAAATTTCATCAAAACATTTGATCAATTCTTGCTGGGGAACAACATTTTTGTGACAATGTAATAAAGTTTTTGTTGTTCTTAGATCATTTTTACTTCCACAGTTATACGAAGTAGAGGGGAAGTTATGTAATAGATCAGAAATTCAGTGATGAGTTTTCAACGAAATTTCATTCCTTAATGTTGTCTATAGTATATTTTTATTCACAAAGGGTAGAGGTTTTTAACGAGTACCTGACATCACACAGGCTTGGGACCATCGCTTAACGTCCCATCCGAAGGAGGCGTGCTCAAGTTTTTATTCGCCTCCCAGATAAAAAAAAACCTAAGGGCCTCAACCGGGTTTCGAACCCGCGATCTTGAGCCCCAACTTTGAAAGTAACTACTCGCCACTTCTACTCACTTGATGTTTGGTCTCCTCCACCTCCAGTCTGGTCGAATTAGTGAGTCCGGCCTGATTGAGAACGTTCAGTTTGGACTGGATCAGCGGCCAGAGGTAATCGTCCGCGGTCCGCTGCGCTATCAGATATTGAACCACAACGCTCGACTCTTGTCCTATCCGGTGAGCCCGATCTTCCGCCTGAATCAGTTCCTGAAACACATCTCTCGGTTCATCGTAATCCAATATCTGCAATCCTACATAACAGTGAAAGACCCCTGGAAGCAGGGGGGAGGGGGGGGGGGGGGGACAAGGGAGATATCCGCACAAGAGAGGTTACATTCTCCCCAAGGACGCCGGTCGCTCTGTGGTATGCGTGCTTGCTTACTGAACTCAGGATCGCGGGTTCGAAACCCGGCCGAGGTCCTCAGGTTTTTTATCTGGGAGGTGAAAAAACCTTGAGCAAGCCGACCTTCGGATGGCGATTGTCCCGAGTAGATGAATAATCCTAGGTAGGCAAAATCAGGAGTCCACTGTAGAGTCGGGCACATATCCACCAGTGTGTCTGGTAGTAGGCGATATATCCTCGCAGTTAAAGCCCGGGCATAAGAGGAACTAACTTTCTCCCCACCTCCTTATTCTAGATCTAGCCTTTATTTTGCTAGTCACATTGGAAACCTGAAGTGAGCTCATAAATCTTCAATTCGCTCACTGAACACAATAATACAGTAAGAAATATCAAAGCACACAGAGAGAAAAAAAAAATTATACATAAGTTGTTTAATAAACTGGAGTTATTTCAGTGTTTAAATTTAGATTCACAAATTTGATTCTCATTATTTATGATAGAGGGGAGGGGGGGGGGGGGGGGGGGGGCACCAGAGCTCTTTGTTTTCAGTTGCGTTTAGTAATTAGTTTTTTTTTAGCAGTCAGTCTGTCCAGGTTTACTGAAGTTATAGCGCTGGTAGTAATTTGTATTTTAGTTTATATGTATTACCGTCAAACGGGGTGAGAATGGCCAAAAATTACTTTTTTCTGTTTTAATTCCTATACAGTTTAGCCGAAAACAACGAAATTGGGAGAGCATATTGCTTAGGTGCTCGAGCACGTATACAGGGAATTTCAAATTTTTAGGTTGTTAGGTGTCTGAATAAAGTATATTATGTAAGTGGCCATTCGCACCCCGTGTTTGGGGTGAGAATGATCTCGCTTGTTTTTCTAAGGAAAGTTAAGGTTTTTTGGCTCTTCAAAACAAATTGTAAAATGGTTTCCTTAAACATCGATACATTTCCCGTTTAACAATTAAGAAATTAAAATATCTCCGAATTCTTCACTAATAAATTTCAGCCATCCTCTTCTTTGTTCGTTGGGAGTAGTGAGGATTTGTATAATGTCCTTCATTTGAACCGCCGCATTCTCAGGTTTGTCAGGGATTATGAATTTCACTCCTATCTTCTTCACAAATAAGACAGATACTTCGTCGTCATGGTAGGTTGCCTCCTTATCATTTATCACTTTACCAATACAATGTCTCATGGTCTTTTCACCCAATACTTTGACTAGAACAAACGTTCCTCGCCTAATAGTCTTATGAACTTCCTCATCTTCCAGCTCATCTCTGCTGTTCAAATTTTCTTCGCATGGTTATTTTGTCTGATTCGCAACGCCTTGAGCGATGACGATTGAGGCCGGGATTTCATCTAGATCGTCATTCAACCTTAATAACTCGCCCAAATCAATCTTTGAATCAGTATCTCGAACTGAAAATTTGCCATTGGAATCAGTTTCCGAATCGATGGAATTAGGTTCATAGATAAGATGTAGTTCTCTCCTTAGGGAAGTCTTTCATTAGTTATATTTTTTCTTTAGTTCTAGGCGCTAAGGTTTCTTGCTGTCAGGCCATACACTACATTTACAGAGGTTTGTTGTGCCACGTCCCCCCCAGAGTTTGCTAAACCTCAAGCCGGGACCTGAGAATATTGTCTTTGTTGCTTTAATAGTTTCCCAGATTTCGGGAGATGGCAAAAACAAGGTTTCGTTGGTTTTATGAATAATTAAGAATAAGTAATACATTATTTTGGGTTTAGACTATTTTTTCAGTCTATGTGTAAAATTTACAGCCTCTGAGACAAACGATATCGTCACAATTTTCGAATGTTCGCCCTTTAAAAAAACCTTTTCTACGAGTATGGTATATTCTTAATCAGCGCGTCAAGATATTGAAACCCCCCTCAATGATTAGTTAACAATCACAATTAATTACTTATTAAAAAACGTAAATTTTTTCGCCAGCTGTGACAGAAAAATATATATTATTATACTCATTTTGTCAGGTTTAGTACATATTTTTTGAAAAACTAATCAGATGCAAATTTAATCCAGGACAATACTGGGATAACCGCTCATTACTGGGTTCCAGGCCATGGTTCACCGCTACTTCCTGCCTGCCTTAAATGAGCAAGATTTTTAGGGAGGACAACTTACCTACCGATATTGAATGCAAATCAAAATCGACCCTGGGATAGCAAACATTCTTTTAAAATGGTAAAAGGAGTAATAGATTTTTAGAAAATAAATGTTTAGGTGAACCACCCCTAAATGTTTAGGTGAACCACCCCTAAAACCAAATGAAGCCCATCTACCCTAGCTAACAAAACAAAGGAGAAAGAAGCAACGTTTACCGAGAAGTGAGTGGAATCACACTAGATCTTGAACTTACCCCAGGGTTCCAGAAGAGTTCTGCGAAGACAACCAGCCGAGCTGCCGTCAGGGTGATCCCAGTATTGGCCGCTTTCAGAGACAGAACCGCCACCCGGAATCCCTCCTCCTCCTGGAACTGATCCGAGACACTCTTCCGTTCTTCCGAACCAACTGATCCATCGATCCGAATGTAACTATAAAAAATAAAAATAATAATAAATAAATATAACATAGAAGTTTGAGTCAGGTCACGCACTAAAGGGTTGCGTATGCAATAACATTGCATTAATCTATATTAATAATTGTAATATTTTGAAATATAGCTGTAGCCTTTGCTATTTCCTACTCATAATTTCGTGGTTTGAAATTTTGTTCACGAAAGGAATATTGACTGGACGTTAAAACAAACAAAAGGCGGGCGCATCACCGACTGTGCACTTCCCCAGATCCAATTAATTGATTATGTTTTTACTCTCCCTCCGAAGCCAATCGACCTTTCAACTCAATATTGTTTATATAATGTATGTATAATATGTATAGTATAATAATATATTAAAAATTAGATTATAATATGTTTATATAATGGCTTCTGGATCCTCATATTAAATGTTGTATCGATACATTCATTACATCGGCAGTAGGACAGTAAGGTATTTGAGTCGAGTCCCCCGTCTGCCCTTCGACCGTGCCATCCTCGTGCCGATACATTTATAACAACGGCAGTTATTAGAGTTTTTGTGTGGAGAAGCCTCCCTTTCTCTTTGGCCGAAGTGGATGTAAGTCAATAGATGTCGTCCTTACATCGATCTGGATACACATATAAAACTTCGTGTCGATACATTTATTCTACCAGGAGTTATCGTATTCACAGACATTGTTTTTTTCATAATTAGAATCAAGAGATCGGAAAAAATGAAATTAAGTTAAAAAAAATAAATATATACCGGGTGATTCATTTAACCTGAAAAACAAGAATAAATCGAAAAATAAGCTTTATCGAAAAAAATTGTTCAAACAAAAGTTGCAGGGTTTAAAGGGGGACATATAATGGTAATACGAAATTTAATATCAAGTGGCGTTTTCAGGGTTAAATCAAGGGAAACTTCTATTTTTTCAATGGAAACCCATAGTTTTAATTGCATACTTGGATTCTACGTGAAAAAATACGTATCTTTTGTAGAAAAAGTTTTGTTTGAAAATGTCAATTTTTTATGGTTTTGAGAATTTAAAAACACAAATTTGATGCACAAAGAAATAAACATCGATTAAATTAAAATGAGTGTTATTGTAATAAAGAATCAATATTTTACACAAAATGTATTTATTTATTTATTTGAAAAGTAAATAAAACGTAAACAGAACTGAAACAAAGAAGTTATTTATTACTACGAGGTGTAAACAATTAGTAATTGATCCAAATTTTTTTCATAATGTATTATTCTCAGATGAATCAAGTTTTACAAACAACGGAGAAGTTAATATGCATTATTGGTCAACAGAGAATCCTCATTGGTTACGTGAAGTTGAAAATCAAAGACCATGGAGAGTGAATGTATAGTGCGGAATTATTGGGGATATACGTATAGGCCATTTTTTCATTGATGGTAATTTAAAAGGAGAAAAGTATGCAGAATGTTTAGACCAACAATTACCAGAGCTTCTTGAAAATTTGACCCTTCAAGAAAGAATGAATATGTGGTTCCAAAACGATGGTTGTCCAGCGCATTGTGCAATAACAGCACGTGAATTATTAAAACGAGACTATCCTAACCGGTGGATTGGTCGAGGTGGTCCAGTAAACTGGCCAGCTAGGTCACCGGACTTAAATTCGCCAGATTTTTTTTCTATGGGGATATTTAAAAGAACAAGTATACAAAAATGTGCCAACTACAACTGAAAATATGAAAGAGAGAATCAGAAATGCATGTCGAGAAATTGACAGAAAAACTTTATTAAGGACGGTGCAATGTTTCATTACACATGTTGAAAAATGTATTGAAGTTCAGGGACATCATTTTGAACATTTATTAAGATGATAATTAATTGTTGATAAGCGGTGTGAAATTATTCAATTAAAATTTTTTTTCAAAATTTTGTGTAAAATATTGATTCTTTGTTACAATAACACTCATTTTAATTTAATCTATTGTAGGACTGGTGGCGGTGTTTATTGAGTCCCTTCCGGAGGGGGAGGCTGGGAATGTGCGGGAAAAGCACTGATTGGGCGACCCCCACTCTTGACCAAGTGTGGGCACGAGAGGGGAGGAAGGCAGTCTATGATCAACTGTGGAATTGGCCTGTTCTGTTGACTACCTGCGGCTGTACGTTTGTAAGTAGGCACCTAGTATTTACTGTGGGAGAGGGAGAGAGAGTGGGTGAGAGAGAGAGTGAGGCCCGGGGATTTAACTAGTTGTTACATTTATTTAGAACAATAAATAGTGCTGTGTTAATTTGGCTTGTTTTATTTATTGTCACCCCCACTCCTCCCGGTTACAATTGGTGTCAGAAGTGGGATTTAGTAGCCGGACTGCCGGGAAGAGCGGGAGTGGGAGTAGCGAGTCAAGGTGGCGGACGGCGCGCGGGCCGTAACTCGGTTGGGGAAGCGCTCCTGCCGAAAAGGACCAAATTTTGGGTTCGGGAGCCCACCTAAATTTGGGTACCTTGGTTTTGAGTAATTTTATCTCCCTTTCTACCCCCCCTCCCTTGTATTCCCCTTACGGTTGGGGTCTTCCAAGACTTCCGGTGGAATTCCTGCCCTTCTTTTTAGCCACCCCTCTCATCCCCCTATCATTGGAACGGGCTCAGCCAGGGCTAGCGAGTGAGCGACTGACAACATGGAGGATGTGGAAGCGATGCAACGGGAGTTGGAGCAGTTGCGTCTTGCTAACGCCAGTATGGCCGAGTTAGCCAGGGACCGGGACGTCCTGGCGGCTCGGCTGGAGGAGCGAAGGGACGCCCAGGCGGCGCGGCCGGCCGAAGCCCGGCGGGACATGACCCTCCAACACTTGGCGAAGCCTTGGACCCACGGACCTCCCCGTGAAGGAGTTTGTCCGTGGATTAGAAATGGTGGCCGCCAGCGGCAATTGGACGGACGCGGATAAGTGTCTAGTGTGTACACTTAAGGCGGAGGGCCTGGCTGGTCTTTTCCTGAGGGGCCACCCGGACCTGAAACGAGAGGGCGCCACTTTTGAGGATTATAAGCGGGTGTTGGAGGACCGGTTCGAGGACCGCGTCACCCCCGCTGAACACCTCCTTGCGTTAACCTTGCTGAAACAAGTGCGGGAGGAGAGTGTCCGGGAGTTTGCGGACCGGTGCACCCAGATGGGGGAGCGGACTATCGCCGAGCATGGGAGTGCCGAGCGGAAGGCGTGGGAGCGACTCCACGTGGAAAAGATGGTGTTGGCCGTCTTTATGAAAGGCCTGCGGGGCGAGGCTCGCCGGGTTTTGGGATACAACCCTCCGGTCACTGTCGCGGAGGCAGTGGCGGTGGCCACCCGGGTGGAGAAAACCCTGGAGGTGGAACGCAAGGTGGCGGATCCGGGGGTCTTTGCTTACTCGACCGCTAGGCCCCCCAGCCCCTCCCGACGACCCGGGTCGGGTTGTTTCCGCTGTGGGGGGTTGGACCATTGGGCGCGAGGTTATAGGGCTGAAGGCAGCCGGCGGCCGGACCGGCCCAACGACGGGGGCCGAGCTTCACCACGGGTCACGGACCGCGGGACGGAGCCCAGGTTTCGTCCAGTGGGAAAGTGTTTCAATTGTGGGAGTGCGGGCCACCTGGTCCGGGATTGTCAGAGGTCCCGGGAAGGGCCTCCCCGGAGTGGGAGACCCACTGGCGTTAACCAGGTGGAGGGTTCGCCGGCCCCAAACGAGTACCCTCCGAGGCACGCCCCGGTCACGGAGGGACAGCTGGATTAGGGGCCCAGGCACAGATTGTGAACGTAATAGGACAGGAGTGGCCGTTCCTAAGCCTGCCGCTCGTACTCCCAGGAGGCGTGCGGAGGTTGTTGGTGGACACCGGAGCGGGGATGTCCCTCCTTCAGAGGCCAGTAGCGGGAGTACCATTGGAGACGGTGTCCGTAGAAGCCCGGGGCGTGACGGGGACCAAGCTGCAGGTGGAGGGACTCCAAAGGCTACAGATCCGGTGTGGCCCTCAGATCTATAGCCAAGTGTTTATAGTGGCCTACCTCGACCTAGGATGTGATGGAATCCTAGGGGTGGATGCAATGGAGAGATTGGGCATTACAGTGGACGTGGGGGCCCGCCGGGTTATGGAGTGTGGCCGACCCCTTCTGGAATTGGTGGGAGAGGTTCGGCCTGCCTCGCATGTCAGGATGGCAGGAGTGAGCAGAATCGAGTTGGGGAACGGAACTGACAAGCAGTGGATTACACGGATGTTGGAGCTTTCAAAGCAGATCTCCCGAAGGTTCGAGGGCCGGCGGAATGGGGAAGTGCCGGAGCACCCCTCAGTCACGCGAACCAACGGGTATTTCGGAGGCAGACGGGGCACAGCGGGGCGCGTTTCACCTGGAATGGCGAGGCAGGGCCCCTCGAAGGATGAGGTGGCCGGGGGCCGGGAAACACGGGACGACACGGGCGCGGAAAAGACCATGCGAGAGGCAGAGAGCCCGTATGTTCGTCGAAGGAGGGCCCCCTTGACCTATGCGGAGGTGGCCAGGGGTGAGACTTGCCGGGACTTGGAGTCAACGCAGCAGGCCAACAGTGGGACGTGTCGGAGCCCCGAGTGCGCCTTGGACAGCCGACCTCGCCCGGTGTCGGTGCAGCCGCGGAGTCAGGCGCTAGTGCCCTGCCGAATTAGGGGTGCGTGGGACCGGGACCAGGCTATGTTCGAACCGGCCTGGCAGGAAAAGGGAATTTGGCGAGCGGGGCGGTGCATAGTGAAGGTGCAGGAAGGTCAAGCGTGGATACCTATACTTAATCTGGAAGACGAGCCCCTGCGACTCCCGAAAGGCCAGGAGTTGGGAACGGTGGGGAGTCTAGAGGAGCCCGAGCCGGGGATTTACGCTGTTGGGGCACCGAACATCGTGGGAACGCCCAGCACAGAACTACGCGAGCTGTTAATGGCCCGTTTGGGGCACCTCGAGGGCCAAGACGCTGAGGTCATTCGGGAGACGGTCTTGCAGTACGCGGACATTTTTCAGGACCCTCAAGACGATCGGTTGGGCTGTACTGCCACCGTCCAGCACCGTATAGAGACGGGGAACGCCCGCCCGATAGCCAGGGCCCCCTATCGCGTCCCTTACCACCAGAGACCGGTGATGAAGGAGCTGGTCGACGATATGCTGGAGAAAGGGATTATTGTCCCTTCCGAAAGTCCCTGGGCCGCCCCCGTGTTCCTGGTGAGAAAGAAGTCAGAGGATGGCATCGAAAGGTTTCGTTTCTGTACGGACTTTCGGGGGCTGAACGCCGTCATTCATGTCTCGAGCTACCCTATCCCTAACATTCACGAAACTTAGGAGGGATTAGGGAACAGCTCGGTTTTTTCCACGCTCGACCTCACGGCTGGATACCACCAGATTGGCATAACACCAGAGGATCAAGAAAAAACTGGTTTCTCCACTCCGGAGGGCCATTACCAGTACACCAGGATGGCATTTGGGCTCGCGGGTGCTCCCGCCACCTTTCAGGCCCTTATGGACCGAGTACTGAGGGGTCTGAAGGGAAATTCTTGTTTTGTATATTTAGATGACGTCATAGTGCATAGTAGGGATATACCTGACCACGCCATCAGACTAGGCCAAGTATTTCAAAAGCTGCGGGAGGCCAATCTCAAGGTAAATGTGCAGAAGTGTCACTTCGCGACCGACCGCGTGAGGTACCTGGGCCACATAGTGAGTCGTGACGGGGTCCTCCCTGTCCCGGAGAAGGTGGTCGCCATGAAGGCTTACCGTGTACCCAGAACCGTTAAAGAGGTTAAAGCTTTCTTGGGGCTGGTAGGTTACTACCGCCGGTACATTCAGGATTTCGCGGAGAAGGCGAGACCCCTAACGCAACTCACTAAGGACGCGGAGGCGTTTGTCTGGGGAGCGGAGCAGCAGGGCGCCTTCGTTGCCCTGCGCGACCACCTGTGCTCCGATAGCGTGCTGGCTTACCCGGACTTTCATCTGCCGTTCATCCTTGCCGTGGACGCCTCGGGGGTAGCGTTGGGAGCGGTGTTGTCCCAGATCCAGAATGGCGAGGAACGACCCATTGGATATGCCAGCCGGCAGCTGAATGCGGCTGAGAGGCGTTATTCCACCACGGAGAGAGAGCTCCTCGCGGCCGTGTGGGCGACGGCCTACTTTCGGTGCTACCTTTATGGCAGAAAGTTTCGACTAGTCACCGACCACTCTGCTCTGCGGTGGATGCTGACGGTTAAGGATCCCTCCTCTCGGTTGGCGAGGTGGCAACAGAGGATGGCGGAGTATGATTACGAGCCTATTTACAGACCTGGTAAGACGCACCATAACGCCGATGCTATGAGCCGACAAGTCGGAGTTTCTGTCGTGACGGAATGGGGATGGACGGAGGACAAGATCCGCGAACTGCAGCGACGGGACCCGGAGTGTCGCGACCTGGAGGGGAGGGCGAGCACCGAGACCCGACGGGACGAGCGAGGGCTTTTATACCTCAGGGAGCGACAAGGGGCGTGGCGTCTCGTGGTGCCCTCGGCATTGCGTCCCGCTATCCTGGCCTGGTCGCACGCATCACCGGTCGCAGGGCACATGGGTGTCGAAAAAACCTTGGCCACGCTGACCTCTGGGTTCTACTGGAGGGGCATGGCAGGGGATGTCACGAAGTACGTGCGGGCTTGTAGAAGTTGCGGAGAACGAAACACCTCTGGACAGCGAAGAGCCCCCCTGGGCGCGGTTCCGTCTCCGCGTGCTCCATTTGAGCTGATTTCGTTGGATATAGTGGGCCCGCTGCCCCGAACAAGCGCTGGCGGAAGGAAGTACATTCTAACGTGCCTGGACCACTTTTCTCGTTACGTGGAGGCAGTACCGTTGATAGGAACCACGGCTGACGAGGTCGCCATGGCTTTGGCTGCCCGGATCATACCCAGGCACGGCGTGCCCTGCCAACTTCTGACGGACCAGGGGACGAATTTCACCTCCGAGCTCCTCAAAACCACCTGTAGGGCCCTGGGGGTGCGGAAGCTACAGACGACGGCATATCACCCTCAGTCGAATGGCATGCTTGAGCGGTTTCACCGGACTCTGGTTAACATGTTGTCCCATTACGTTCGGCGAGATGGATGCGATTGGGACCGTTGGCTCCCCCTCATGGTAATGGCCTACAACAGTACCCCACACTCGGCCACGGGCTACACCCCCAATTACTTGATTTACGGGAGAGAGCTGCGGCGGCCGTCCCCCTGTCAGCCGGATCCCGTGTGGGACCACGACGACCAGGAGGATAAGCCACCATTTGCAAAAGACTTGCGGGACCGACTGGAGTATGCTTACGCCCAAGCGATGGAGCAAGCCCGCCTGAGCCACGAGGCTAATGCCCAGCAATATGACCGCAAGGCAAAACGGCCGCAATACGACGTGGGGCAGTGGGTATATTTGCATTGCCCCGTGCCTCCCACGGGCACGTGCAAAAAGTTTTATCGGCCATGGAGAGGCCCATACCGTATTACCGAGCGGTTGTCCGACCTGACCTGGAGTATTGAGGTGCAAGCTGGTGTGTGTAAGGTCGTCCACGCGAACCGGCTGAAACCTCATAAGGGGGCCATGACGGACGAGGGGTCCTGGACTTGGGTTCCTGAGGAGAGGGCCGCGGAGGCGAAGCGCCGGGCTCCCGACGCGGGCGAGCAAGTACCATGGGACTTCCTGGTGCCACCCCAGGACGAGGAAGATGGCGCCGAGGGGCTCCGATGGGGGGAGGATGCGCCCCCGCCTGAGGACGAGCTGGCGGATCCACCGAGCCCGGGTTCTCCAGAACCCGCGGACGACGTCGTTCGAGATCCGGAATACCGTCCGGGGACCCCCGGGCGCACTCACTCCCCGGATGCGCCCCCATGTCGTTCCCCTTATCTCCTGCGGAGGAGGAGGCCTGTGCCGCCCGATGACCCCTAACCGCGTTGTTTTTTCTGTTGCGGGCGGTCGAGGCTGGGTGGTGAGTTCGTCGTCGATTCTGCGATCCCTGAGTCTCGCCGCTAGTCGGGTGGGGATCGAGTTAGACTGTGTCGTGGGGGGGATGGAGGCCGCGACGATGGGTGGGGTGAGTAGGGCCCTGTTGTATCCCCGGGAGTTGAGCGTGTTCCTGTCCCAAGTCTCTCTGTTGCTTCCCAGTAAATTACAGGTGTTCGCAGGTGCAGCCGCCGAGGTGATGTGCGCCAGTTACGCAGCTATTGCGGTGCACGCTCTGGCAGTGGGGCGGGCTGTCCGCGTCTCGCTGGGCATGCCACTCTCCTTCTCGGAGCACCGATATGAACTGGACCGGGTGCTCTCGTTACCCGTGATCGATGACCTCACGCAACTTCATACCCGGGTGACGGATCCATTCCCCTACTACCTGGTCGGCGAGGACCGTGAATGGTGTGCCACCCCTCAGGAGAGCGATCTGCACGACTGCCGAGGCCGGGATGTTCTAGTTTGTCCGAGCGTATTATCCTTTTCCTCGCGACGCTCTCCTTCTTGTATGTCGGAAATCTGCTTTCACCGAGACCGCCCACTCCTGACGCTATGCAGTCGCGTCGAGCTGTCTGGACGGATCCTGGCGTTGTGGGCTTGGGATGAAGAGAACGCCCAGTGGCTGTGTGGTGTGCCTCGGCCGGAGAAGTTGCGAGCCCGCTGCAGACGGGGCCAGACCGGCGTCGTACTGGAGCGCAGCAGCAGCGGACTTGGGGTGCTGGCCGCCGCGGACGGTTGTGCTTGGGTGTCGGACCTGGTTGGATTCATCCTGGTGGTGTGGTGGCGCACCCTGCGGAGGCCTCTGGTGGAGGGCCAGCGGGTGTCCCCGCCGCCGGAACTGCAGCGCCCACCGTCGGCGCGAGCCGTTTTCTACTGACCTCGACGCCCGCGTCGGGAGACTGGGCCTGCGGACAACCCCCTTCGCGAGTGCCATGCTGCGACGGACGCTTAGGACTGGGGGTGTTTGGTGAATGTGTGTAATGTTACAAGTGTAATTGGTACATTAGTATGTAATTTGTAGTTACTTGTAGTTTAAGTTTATGTAATTTGTAGTTATTTGTAGTTTAAGTTGTACTGGGATTTAGTAATAAGTGTAATTTGTGGTTTCCCCTGGCTTCCCTCTTAGGCACGTTGGGTGTGGAGTTGGAAAGGGAAGACACTCGTTGGAGTGCTTTCCCTTTTTTACAGGGAGGAGTAATTGTAAGACTGGTGGCGGTGTTTATTGAGTCACTTCCGGAGGGGGAGGCTGGGAATGTGCGGGAAAAGCACTGATTGGGCGACCCCCACTCTTGACCAAGTGTGGGCACGAGAGGGGAGGGAGGCAGTCTATGATCAACTGTGGAACTGGCCTGTTCTATTGACTACCTGCGGCTGTACGTTTGTAAGTAGGCATCTAGTATTTACTGTGGGAGAGGGAGAGAGAGAGAGAGTGAGGCCCGGGGATTTAACTAGTTGTTACATTTTTTTAGAACAATAAATAGTGCTGTGTTAATTTGGCTTGTTTTATTTATTGTCACCCCCACTCCTCCCGGTTACACTATCTTTATTTCTTTATGCATCAAATTTGTGTTTTTAAATTCTCAAAACCATAAAAAATTTGCATTTTCAAACAAAACTTTTCCTACAAAAGATACGTATTTTTTCACGTAGAATACAAGTATGCAATTAAAACTATGGGTTACCATTGAAAAAATTGAAGTTGCCCTCGATTTAACCCTGAAAACGCCACTTGAGGTTAAATTTCGTATTACCATTATATGTCCCTCTTTAAACCCTGCAACTTTTGTTTGAACAATTTTTTTCGATAAAGCTTATTTTTCGATTTATTCTTGTTTTTCAAGTTAAATGAATCACCCGGTATATATATTTTTTTTTTAACTTAATTTCATTTTTTCCGATCTCTTGATTCTAATTATGAAAAAAACAATGTCTGTGAATACGATAACTCCTGGTAGAATAAATGTATCGACACGAAGTTTTATATGTGTATCCAGATCGATGTAGGGACGACATCTATTGACTTACATCCACTTCGGCCAAAGAGAAAGGGAGGCTTCTCCACACAAAAACTCTAATAACTGCCGTTGTTATAAATGTATCGGCAAAAAATGAAAATTTTTCACCAGGAATCTAAATATGCAAAATAAAAATAAAAAATAGGTTGACGACAGTTAAAAAAACTTTTTTTTTTTAAATTCATAAAAAACTTTAAAAATTTTAATTTGTTTAAAAATTAGATTACAGCAAATAATGCGGTTAATTCTACTCTACATTTTTTGTCTCAAGCTTTTTTTGAGAAAATCATTATTTTTCGAGTTATTTACCAGGGTCAAGATAAAATGAACACATATATATATATATATATATATATATATACATACTCAACAAATTAACAATTAACTAATGTTAAGTCGTGACTGAAGATTGTAGCAATATCGAAACTACTCCCATATATTATATATACTTTGTGAAATATACATTATTAGAAAGAACATACTTTTTTCACTATTTTTAATAAGTGCTTCACAATATCTCTGCAGAAAATTTCGAGTATCATTTTCATATTAGTCTTACAAAAGCAATTTCAGCTCTAAGAATAGTTACTTTTAGTTGTTTTTTCACTTATTTATTTTTTTCTATAATTATTCTTTGGGGGCGTCGGTTCCAAAGTAAAGTTTTTTTTTTTTCATTTCATTTCCATCGCAGATGAAGCTTTTTTCATTATATGTAATGAAAACCACAATGACCCAATAACTCCCCAAAAATAATTGTAAAAAAGCAACAGTTCGAACTACCATTTTGATAAAGAGAAAATCCTGTAGACAGTGTTTTTTTTTTAAATATAAAAATGAGATACTAACTGATCTTCATTACTAAATGATTTTCTTGAGATAACCACCCATGAAAGTAATCAATAATACTAAGGTAATCAATATTGTATTAAAAAATAAAATATAAGAAACATACTACGTCTTATTGGCCTCGAGAACATTGCAGATGGCGTCCAGGACAACCTTATGGTGACCAAATATTAAAAATTTTTGATTTTGACTCAGTAAGTGCTCAACGTGTTTGCTAAAACAGAAAGAAAATCAAAGTTAATATAATAATTTCAATAACTGTGTTTTGCAAGTAATTTTGGAGATTAGTGTACAACCACAACAGATCTCCACCTCAAATAACAATTGCAGCATTAAAATATCTTTTTTTTTTTTTTTTTTGTATTTATTTACTTAAAGCCACAACTATGTAAAAAATGCAAAACCAGCGGCTGGGCTGACATGTAGGTACTATACAAAAATAATAAAAATAAAATAAAATAATAAAAATAAATATGACATGAAAGGCTTGAGAGAGGAAAAACACCCAGCGGTGAACCCTCATGACATCACTTCATACCAGGAGATCTCTATGCCAAAATCTCTTTAATCTTCTTGAGGGATTGTGGGGTAAATTTGTACTTAAGATTTTGCGAATTTCCGGATTGGTGTGTAAGTAAATTTTGGTGTAGAAACGTTGGTATAAATGTTTAATGGTTGTGTCTATGGGTGTGATGTTCAAATCGCGGTGTAAAGTCTTGTTGCTAACGTATGGAGGGTTAATCCTAAATATTTTACGGAAGAGGTATGAGGTAATGGCTGGTTTTCAAGGAATACTGGGGGGCAGTCACCACGGCGGAGAGCGAATGTTACGTGTTGACATTTTGTGGTGTTAAATTTAATTTTCCAAGATTTACTCCAATCTTCAATTTTGTTGAGGTGTTGTTGTAGTATGAGTGAAGTGTTGTGAGGATCTGTGTGAGAGGCTAGAATGGCGGTGTCATCTGCGTATGTGGCTGTTAATGTGAGAGGGTCGGTGGGTAAGTCGAAGGTGTACATGGAGTATAATAGGGGGGCTAATATTGAGCCCAGAGGCACGCCGGCCAGTATGGGATGGCAGGAGGAAATAGCTGAGCCCTGACGGACGGCGAAATACCTATCCGTTAAGTATTACTGAAGAATAAGATAATATGTATTTGGTAGGAGGGGTTTAAGTTTATATAGAAGTCCCGCGTGCCAGACCCGATCAAAAGCCTGAGATATATCCAGGAATGCCCCGGCTGCGTAGAGTTTTCGCTCTAATGCAGACGCTGTGTAGTCGACAACTCTGTGCAGTTGGTGGGTGGTGGTGAAAAGAACGAAACCCAAACTGGTGATCGGGAAGATGAAGTGAAAGGATAGAAATGAGGCGTTTATAGAGAACTTGTTCAAAGATCTTGGAAAGAAAAGAGAGAAGACTGATAGGTCGAAAGGAAGAAGGGTCATGCTCCGGTTTGTTTGGTTTTGGGGTCATGGTGATAACAGAGTACTTCCACTGAATGGGAAAGTATGTTGTACGAAGAATGGAGTTGTACAGAGTTGTCAGAAATACAACAGCTTTCCGGGGCAGCCGCTGGAGAATCTCCGCTGTTATCAGGTCATAGCCCGGGGACTTCCTTCTGGGCAGATTTTTAATTTCGTACTGAACTTCGGAGGGTGTGAACGCTTTTGGTGGGAGGGAGATAGGAAGGGGTGTGTCTAAGAAATGGTGAATACATGATTCATGATGGATGTCTGAAAGTAGATGAGAGATGAGCAGCAAACAAATCGGCTTTCTCGTCGTCCGTCAAGGCCCAGGATCCGCCGTTCTGTCGCATTGGGATCGACTGAGATTGGTGTCGAAGAAGTCTACGGGTTCTCCTCCATAGACTGCCATCCTCCGCATTCAGATTGGAAAGGGAGGAGTCGTAGTATTCCCTGTTAATCAGTCTGATTTGCGTCTAGACCATGCGACCAAAGCCCTACGCTCTAGCCCGCACGGCCACCATGGCCCCCAAAAAATATCTTAAAACAATTAAATATTCAAGCCAAATATTACAGAACATGATTTTCTTCAAAACCACCAGGATTATTATTGGGTTATTTTTTTCTTTGGAGGACAGAAGTTCTGTAAATGTGTTAATATTCTATTGGAGGTACTTACCAGATAGCTTTTGTTTTGGCTACGCCAGTTTCGGCAAAGTATGACAAAAGTGTACTCCTTTTTTCACTTCCTTTCATTAAATTTTGAGAAAGTTTTTTTGCGAAGGCATCCATCGACTTGTTACTCATTTCACTGTCAATAACAATAACTTGTCTGGAAAAAAAAAAGAAGAAAAAAGTCAAGAGGCGGAAAAGTTAGAAAATTAAATTCGGCAATGGACATCAAAATTAGGTGAAGGATGCAGAAGGAGCAAGATCCCAACTGTCCTTCTAGTTATGTGCGCTATGGTGGACATGAGCCCGAATCTACTCTGAGAGTCCTACGGTAGGAGTCTTTAACGAGTATTAGGAGTAGGAGTCCTAAATTTTACCTATCCTAAATTTTTTATTCATCTAGACCAGGGGTCTTTAACGAGTACCTGACATCGTACAGGCTCGCGACCATCGCTTAACGTCCCATCCGAAGGACGGCGTGCTTAAGTTTAATTTACCTTCCAGATAAAATAAACTAAGGGCCTCGGCCGGGTTTGGAACCCACGATCTTGAGCTCGGAAGGCAAGCACGCATACCATTGAGCTACCTGCGCCCTCAATATATATATATTTTTTCTCTCTCTCTCTCTCTCTCTCTATATATATATATATATATTCTTTTTTAATGAGTCGTTTTAAAAGTTTTTAGGGCTCTTTGAATATATTGATGAATGATATCAAATATTAAAATTGAACAAAGACAGAGCTAGAAGGGAAGTTAAAGAGTATGGATTTCATGCTCCGACTTCATTGAAAAAATACTGCTTTCTTCCAATATTGTTGTTAATAATTATGTTCAAATAATTATACGAATGATTATAGCAACATAATAAAGGTAAACAATAGAATAATTGACATGATAAGCTGAGTGTCAGACAGCCGGACTGAAGCGTGACGTCACAGAGCTCGTCCAGGATGGCTTTGCCTTCATCGAACGCCTCCTTCCAACATACTCTGGACGGGCTCTTCTTCTTCTTCTATTTCCTTGCTAATTATGATTTGGTTATTTCTACCTTATTTTGGAGGGAAGCTGACTGAGGACGTCAGACTTGAGCCGCCGTATCATTATCTTCTCCTCCAGGATGACCCTCAGTTCCTCCAGATGACAGGATCCCTGGAAGTTCCAACCGAACTTGTCTTGCTTCCCTTCACAGTACCTCACACCGAACTCGATCCTGCAAAACAACCACAAACAGTCTAAATAAAAATAATAATAAATGGAAAGAATTTAATAAAAGAACGTAGATATCCAACACTTCACGAAGTTATGTCATTTAAAAATAAAATTACTAAACCACAAAAAAATTTATATTTAAAGTTACTATATGAAAATATGTATGCCCAATGTGTTACAGCCCCTGTAAAGAAGAACTTCCTCATTACCTGCCCCAAATAGGATGATTTAAAAAATAAAATGTTTAAAAACAACATAGATACTTCATTTATGTTGGAATTATTAAATGGTAAAGATTGGCAGCTACTGGTAAATTATTGCAAAAAGGCTTACGATTTCAGAAACTGTGAATTAAATAAATAGGAACAAAGATATATATTATTTTATTTTCATTTGTATTTTAGAAAGAAAAATTTGTTGTTAATAAGTTTCTAAGAAATATTATTTATGTAAATCTAGACTCCTCAAGACGGCTTGCTTAGGCCATTGAGTTTGTCTTCATAAAAGGTGACATTATTGAATATATGTTTATATATACACAATGATCTTGAGATCCCTGAGGTGAAAAAATGTCTGCCTATTTGCTACGCCAGTCTGCTGCGGACCATGCAAGATCATCAAAACCCTCTGCTACGTGCCATCCCTCTCCACCTGCCTCCGCCAAGACCAGAACGTCGACTGAAGAGGAAGCACCATAGCGACCTTAATCAAGAGGACTGACGCTGGTCAGCGGCTTCATTCAAGTGCCAGATGTTTTGTTTTATTTGATTTTAGCACAATTGAATGTACATTGTACAAAAATTGCCAATAAATGAGAAAAAAAAAATGTTTTGTATGTAATTTTTTATTAATTGAATAAGGACTTTACTACTACTATATGAAAATATAATCCAGGATCTGAGCCCGTGACAGCTAAAACATTCTGAAAAATATGTCAAGGAAGGAAACTACGGGTATCATTTCAATTTAAAACTTCATATTAATTATGAAGTTTCAATTTAGTTTGAGTAGTTTACCATTTTTATAAGCTAACTACATATTTATAAAAACATCATTCAAGACCAAAATAGGTATCATATTGTCAGTTAAAATAAAAAAGCCAATAAAAATTAAAATTAAATAACCAGCTCTAAAATATTACTCATATAAATAACGGTTATTGTTTGAGGGCGCCGGTGACGCAGAAGTAGCGTGCTTGCCTGCTGTCCTCAAGAATGCGAGTTTAAAACCCGGCGGAGGCACATTCGGAAGTTAAGCGATGTTCCTGTGCGGGGCAACTAAACCTGGGTAGGCCACAGTAGTCGGACTCACGTCCAGCAAAACCTATTGATTCCAAGCTGAATCGGCCAAAGGGAAGGAACTGCGATTGTAATACAGTAGAGTCCCGCTAATCCGGACATCCGGTTAACCAGGACGGGATTAAAAAAAACTAATTAAAATTTAATAAACTAAAAATTTAATTTAGCGAGCGGTAAGTACGAAAATAATTCAAAGAGAGGGTTTGACTTGACTTGTCTGGCTACGATGAAAAAGTGTCGACAAAGAAGACGGCGCCCTAAATATTTACGCTAATATTTAAAAAAATATTTATCATGTGCATTTTACAGCAAATTTCGTTTAATGCGGACGGGGTGCGGTCCCATCTAGTACGGATTAGCGGGACTCTACTTTATAGGAGGATTGAGAACTTTCTGAGGCAGACACTTTTGATTTTGAAACAAATATATCGTTTGGTTTCTGAGAGGAGTGAACATTGTTTTATTAATTTCGTGCTGGAGAAGTACATTGCCGATGATCCGCCGAAGACTTTCTTCTGTTTCTATCTCCTCCAACCTTCCCCACGAGCATCTCCCATGGTCTAGTCTCCTTCAAGCCACCAATTGCAAATGCTATTCTTCTTTTCAATTGTTTCTTGTGATAAGCAGCCAGTGTTTTGTGGTTGTTTCCTGTTGAACGCTAATATTTGCCCCTTGGAACCTCTTGAGCAATCCCCATTCGCGTAGCAACCTTGGAATTTCTTCATAATACGCAACAATTTTAATTTTTTCGTCATAGATGTCAATTAACTTAGAACACCATAACAGTTCGCGGATTGAAGACCACCCTAATTATCAATGTGATTCTATAGTTCGTATAATACAAAGATGATAGAAAGTGAAAGAAAACTGCTGTTTTATACATTGTTGTGACTCACGCCTGGGCTTTAACTATCAGATTATATCGCCTACCAGAGCGCTCTTTCTTCGGACAGATTAACATGAGCCCCGACTCTACTGTGGGAGTTTTAAATTTTGCCAGGGTTAGATACCTAGGGTAGGGGGTCTTTAACGAGTAGCTGACATGGCACAAGCTTGAGGCCATCGCTTAACGTCCCATTCGAATGACGGCATGCTAATGTACATTAATTATATCGAGAGTTATCGTGTGACGTTTTGTGTTTTTCATTTTTAGAACCAGGCGGTCAGAAAACAAGATGAAATTTCGGTAAAATTGAATGGAATTTCTGACTGATTACCAAACTAGCCCTATACTCGGCTACCCCCAAACGTGCCGCCTTACCGCATCGTCCTACCATACCTACATATCTCTGAAGAGGTTCGGCTGTACGGCCCTGATCTGTGAGAAGAGCTCAGCCGGCCTGGAGAGTGCTGGGGTACCGCTAAGCAGGATCACACGTCTACATCTCGAGATCAGCTCTAGCGCCGCTTTGGTACGTTTTGTCTTGCAGTTTTTTAAACTGTGACATTCATCCTGAAATATCGCAGAAGAGAAAAAAAAAATATGAATTTACGAAAACGTTAAAATGCAGGTATATTACTATGTAAATGTTCATCGAAGTTGCATTAAATTAGAACCTATTTTATTTCTCTTAAACTATTAATTAAATATTCGGCGCGTAACACCTTATGCGCATCGAGTAGAGCTCTCTCATAGCAAATCGCAAGAATTAGTCAATAGCACATGTTGGACAGATAGGTTTAGGAGTAAAAAAAATTACTATTTTTTGAAAATAAGTTTTTCTGTAGGTAGATATGTCTTTTTTTCACTTATTAACTCGTTCAGTGACCTATTTTTTTTCGAGGGGCACAAAAATATACTTTTCCCTTAACTATTTTAAAGTGCATATATTTATTACGTAATGAATAATTTTCTGGAGAAGGGTACGTACGTAATAAAATTACAATAAGTATGGATGTGACGTTAATTAATAATCCAGATTATCTTCTCTCCTCGGTCCAACGTATATTATAAGCAATGTACTTAATTCGTAAACTTATTTATGGTAAATACTTTTCACAAACAAATGTAACCAAGAATAACTTAGAACCTACCAGTATGTAATCAACATAGATCAAGAATTCCAAATTAGAATTTGGCCTACTGTACAGAGTTGTGTGCATTCCATTTATGATTATCAAAATGAAAACATCATTTTATTAATGAATTAAGCAACACAAATGTGTTTTCGTCATATAAAATTAATATTTAATTTAAATTTAACAAAAAACTCAAGGTGTTAAGAATTATATTGTTACCAAATGTAATTTTACCAGTAGATTGTTTCATGTATTAATTGTTGTTGTCTTGCTTAGTTCATTTGAAATAAATGATTTATTTATGAGTCGAAAAACATGAAATTCCGGTAAAATTCAAAGGAATTTCTGACCGATTACATAACTTTCCCTATACTTCGAAGAGCTGGGGAAGTAATTTCAAAACTATATAAATAAATAAAACAAACTTATTTTAAAATATTGTCTATTCCACTAAAGATATATACATATATAACTACCGGTTTCGGCTTTATACCATCGTCAGGTCTAGTTATGAACCAAGTTGGTTCATAACTAGACCTGACGATGGTATAAAGCCGAAACCGGTAGTTATATATGTATATATATCTTTAGTGGAATAGACAATATTTCAAAAATAAGTTTGTTTTATTTACTAACGAGTCAAACATTCCACTAAATTTATATAAAAGACACAATATATTTCGCTGGTTAGAACATTGTCAAGTGTACAGGATACAGACTTATCCGTGTTTTATTCAATAGTATTTACAATGAACTTCTACAAGATCTCACGCGAAAACATCTCTAATTTCATGAAGATAGTTCGAAAAAAAACACAAGATTGGCCTTCGGTAATCCTTTGTAACAAAATAAAACAATTTATAACCAATATTCATTATATGGTAGTCAATATTAAAAACCCAGGCCGTCCTTCAGATGAAATGTTAAGTGATAGTCCTGAGCATAGTAGTATCGCCTACTACCAGAGCGTTCGTTCGACGCTCTGGTGGACATGACCCCGATTCTACTTTTTTGCCAACCCAGGTTTATTCACTTAGGTTAAGGGTCTTTAACTAGTACCTGACATCGTACAGGCTCGGGCTTAACGTTCCATCTGATGGAAGGCGTGCTCAAGATTTTTTCACCTCCCTGATAAGAAACCTAAGGGCCTCGGCCGGGTTTCGAATCCGCAATCTCAGCACGCTATCTCTGAGCTACAACCCTCATACATAAATGTTTATTAGGTTTAGTTCTTTTTTGGCTACTCACAATAATGATGACCCGGAAGCCGTACATCTTGAGTATGTCCTTCTGTTTCCCCATCAGATCGTAGGACATGATGACGACCCTGGCTCGTTCCACATGCTCCTTGGAGGTGGTCACCACAAACACCGAATGGCTGGGCACCTGAGGCAGGTTTCGACGAATCTCTTCTTCCCACTGAAACCTACCAGACACATGCAGTTGGAAACTGAGAATACAACACCAAGAAGAAAACATCGGTTTGGTTTCTAGCTTCATCAAAACATTGGCTAGTAGTAATCTAACGAATGTATGGCTTTTAACATTCGCGAAAGCAGTTGCGAATATTGACTTTTGCGAACTTATGAGTTCTGGGATGGGTTGCGACAGTCATTTTTATTTTCAGATGTACTGAACAGAATAATGTGGTTGTTGTTCCCCAGGAAACTGCGGTTTGGGACAAAAATCAACAAAAAAAGAGAAATATTAGTGAGGTTCTCTCCAAGAAATGATTTGTCTTTCAATTTAATGGGTTAAATTTCAAGAGAGTTATGCCTTACATACTACTGAAACACTAAGATTTAGTATGTGGTTTATATGCGGTGATTGCAGCAACTCTGTGGTGTATTGTGCTGTAAAGATACCGAAGTCATCCTGAGATAGCCGATGTGGAGTTGGAACTCAAACCGATGTTTTTTCCTTAGTGTTGTATTGTCACCATATGGTGATACCGACAGTCAATATAAAATTAAGGCATTATTATAAGTCCTTAGACAGTATACATAGGGCAATAGTAATTACGAATATTCATTTCCGATAGATACTTCATGAATTATGAATCCTCACATGAATTTCGTGTTCATGCATTCGTTAGATCGATAGTCATTAGGGTTCTTTAAGGTGAGCCCCCACTCCTGTTCCCTCTTCCTTTCAGACGTCATTGAAAATCGACATGTGTCGTCATTATTTGGTCCTGTATTCACAAATAAAATTTCAAGAGGGCGCCGGTAGCTCAGTGGTATGCATGCTTGTCTTCTGAGCTCAAGATCGTGGGTTCGAAACCCGACCGAGGCCCTTAGTTTATTTTATCTGGGAGAAACTTAAGCATGCCGTCCTTCGGATGGGACGTTAAGCGATGGTCCCGAGCCTGTACGATTTCAGGTACTCATTAAAGACCCCTACCCTAGGTGAATAAAAATTTAGGGTAGGCAAAATTTAGGACTCCCACAGTAGAGTCGGGTTCATGTCCACCAGAGTGACGAAAGAGCGCTCTTGGCGATAGGACCTCGTAATTAAAGCCCGGGCATGCGTCATAATAACTAACCTATACAATTTCATGTCGATACGTTATTTCGGCAGGTATTGCGGTTTTTGAGTATGGCCCCTCCTTTAATCCGATTCGGCTGAAGTTTTGTCGCCCTTATGGGATTTTGGATTAACATATAAAATTTCATGTCAGTACATTGATTAATTTGGCAACTATTGGGATTTTTTAAGTTCCCTCTCCCTAACCCCGCCCTTTCCTCTGGCCGATTTGGCTGAAAATCAATAGGTTATAGGTTCCTAATTAAACACATGAAATGTCGTGTAGGAAAAGAAGAAATTGTGGTAAACATCAAATTTCTGACCGATTAGACTATTTCCCTTATTCTTCGTGTACTTGAGGAAGTAGAATTGTGATAATATATTAATTACTATGAGCTCTGCTGTTGAAAGAGATAATAAAATAATGTATTTGAGGGACCGATGCGGCCAGAGACAGTCGGGAATCTTCAAGACAAGTCCTTAGTATAACACTGGTCACAATACATACCTCATGGAGGAAGGACAAACGATGAGAAGTGGCCACTCGTCCCGGTAATAGTCGGCCAATCCTAGAGCCTGAATCGTCTTCCCAAGTCCCATGTCATCGGCAATCATACACCGCCCGTCTCGGGATATACCGAACCTATACAACAGAGCAAAGTGGTTAGTTCACACAAGTATCTACATTAAATTTGCATTTAATAAGCATTAAAATAGTACTAACTCATAAACTAATGGTCGGAAAAGGCCTTAAAGGCCAACTAGAAAAACAGTGTGTGACGTCACAAAATTGTGGATGGGAGGGGGGTCGGTTGTGGAGATAAGCCTAAGTATAAATATAGTGCTAGGTCATTAACTAATGGTCGGATAATCAAGAAATTTCATATGTAGTATTCTTAAAGGCCAACTAGAAAAACAGAGTGTGTGACGTCACAAAATTGTGGACGGGAGGAGGGGCGGTTGTGGAGATAAGCCTAAGTATAAATATAGTGCTAGGTCATTAACTAATGGTCGGATTGTCACGAAATTTTACATGTAGTATTCGTAGACCGCAAATTAAAATATACGCTTTACGACATCACGAAATTTTGAACAGGAGGAAGAATTGTGGCTCCTCCCCTCAGCCGATATCGCTGAAATTTGCCTGGTTATGTCTTCAGTGGGGTTTTATTTTTAATACGAAATTTGATTATGATAAATTCATTACATCGGCCGTTATTGGGATTTTTGAATTGACCCCGCGCCGCACAACTCCCCCCTCCCCTTACCAGATATCGCTGAAATTTGACTGGTTAAGTCCTCAGTGGATTTTAATTTTAAATACGAAATTTGACGTTGATAAATTCATTACATCGGCCGTTATTGGGATTTTTGAATTGACCCCGCGCCGCACAACTCCCCCCTCCCCTTACCCGATACCGCTGAAAATTGACTGGTTATGTCCTCAGTGGATTTTATTTTTAAATACGAAATTTGATGTTGATATATTCATTACATCGGCAGTTATTAGGATTTCTGTATTGACCCCCCCTCCCCGGTACACCCCCTTCCCCTTACCAGATATCGCTGAAATTTGACTGGTTAAGTCCTCAGTGGATTTTAATTTTAAATACGAAATTTGACGTTGATACATTCATTACATCGGCAGTTATTAGGATTTCTGTATTGACCCCCCCTCCCCGGTACACCCCCTTTCCCTTACCAGATATCGCTGAAATTTGACTGGTTATGTCCTCAGTGGATTTTAATTTTAAATACGAAATTAGTTGTTGATACATTCATTACATCGGCAGTTATTGGGATTTTTGAGTTGAGCCCCCTCCCCGGAACTCCCCCCTCCCCTCAGTTGATATCGCTGAAATTTGACTGGTTATGTCTTCAGTAGATGTTAATTTTAAATACGAAATTTGATGTTGATACATTCATTACATCGGCAATTATTGGGATTTTTGAATTGGGGGGCTCTTATCTCCCCGTTCTCTTCGACCGACTTGCATAATCTATATTAGTAAAGCTGAAACGGGGTTTGTGTGTTCGAGCATCACGCCCAAACGGCTGGACGGATTTCCATAAAACTTCACATGTAGCTTCCTTTCGAGCCCGATTGAATAATAGGCTATGTGGCGTCCCGGAATTTCGAAAATAGTGCTAACTCATTAACTAATGGTCGGATAATCATGAAATTTCATATGTAGTATTCTTAAAGGCCAACTAGTAAAACAGAGTGTGTGACGTCACAAAATTGTGAACGGGAGGGGGGGTTGTGGGGGTGGGCCTAAGTATAAATATAGTGCTAGGTCATTAACTAATGGTCGAATTGTCACGAAATTTTACATGTAGTATTCCTAGACCTCAATATAAAATATACACTTTGCGACATCTCAAAATTTTGAACGGGTGGGGGGGTTGTGGGGGTAGGCCTAAATATATAGATACCGGTAGCTCATTAACTAATGGTCGGATTATTACGAAATTTCACGTGTAGTCTTCCTGAAGGCCAAATAGAAAAAATGGGTGTGTGACGGCTCAAAATTTTGGACGGGAGGGAGGGTTGTGGCTCCACCCCTCAGCATCGGCAGTTATTGGGATTTTTGGAAAGGTCCCCCACCCCGGAACTTCCCCCCTCCCCTCAACCGATATCGCTGAAATTTGACTGGTTATCTCCTCAGTGGATCTTAATTTTAAATACGAAATTTGACGTTGATACATTCATTACATCGGCAGTTATTGGGATTTTTGAAAAGGGCCCCCACCCCGGAACTGCCCGGGGTATAAATCTGCCCTAAATATAAATGAATATCGCCCCCTCCTCGGAACTCCCCCCTCCCCTCAATCGATATCGCTGAAATTTGACTGGACATGTCCGCAGTGGATGTTAACTTTAAATACGACATTTGATGTTTATACAATCATTACATCGGCAATTATTGGGATTTTTGAAAAGGGCCCTCACCCCGAAACTCCCCCCTCCCATCAACCGATATCGCTGAAATTTGACTGGTCATGTCCTCAGTGGATTTTAATTGTAAATACGAAATTTGATGTTGATACATTCATAACATCGGCAGTTATTGAGATTTTTGAAAAGGGCCCCCACCCCGGAACTGCCCCCTCCCCTCAACCGATATCGCTGATATTTGACTAGTCATGTCCGCAGTGGATGTTAACTTTAAATACGACATTTGATGTTTACAACTTCTAAGTTGAGGAACGCGGACATATTGTGGAAACTTGTAATAAATAAATAAAACAAACTTATTTTTTGAAATATTGTCAATTCAACTAAAGATATATATATACATATATAACTACCGGTTTCGGCTTTATACCATCGTCAGGTCTAGTTATGAACTAAGTCAGTTTGCAGAGAGCGACCCTTCAAATACATCTCAGGTCAAAGGGTGCTATTAAAACTTGGGAGTCCCCCAACAGATAATACAAACATATATAATATTTGGTTCCACATATATGTTTCAAGTTATCTAAATCTTAATATTATTATTAATTTTATTTCTATTTTTTATTATTTACTTGTATTTGTTCTTATTTATTTGTTATTTTCCCCGTATTAGTCTAGTGATATTGTTTTATGTAAATTTAGAACTAGGTTTTGTTAAGAAATATTTCATGAGTTAGCTAACGGTACAGCCGGGGGACTCCCAAGTTTTAATAGCACCCTTTGATCTGAGATGTCTTTGAAGGGTCGCTCTCTGCAAACTGACTTAGTTCATAACTAGACCTGACGATGGTATAAAGCCGAAACCGGTAGTTATATATGTATATATATATCTTTAGTGGAATAGACAATATTTCAAAAAATAAGTTTGTTTTATTTATTTATTTGATGTTTATACAATCATTACATCGGCAATTATTGGGATTTTTGAAAAGGGCCCTCACCCCGAAACTCCCCCCTCCCCTCAACCGATATCGCTGAAATTTGACTGGTCATGTCCGCAGTGGATTTTAATCTTAAATACGAAATTTGATTCGGGTCGGATTATTACGAAATTACACATGTAGTATGCCTGAAGGCCAAATAGAAAAATAGGCTATGTGGCGTCCCTAAATTTCGAACGGAGGGGGGGTTGTAAGGCCGGAATTTCATATGTAGTATTCCTATTTGTCATGGAATTTCATATGTAATATTCCTAGAGGGGAAATGGAAAATACCGATAGACTCCATATGTAAGATAAAAAAAGTTACCGTTTGGTAAGAGGGAAAAATTGTCTAGGAAATATCTATATAAATAAAGCTGAAACGGGGTTTGTTTGTTTGTTTGTGGATTTGTTCCAGCATCACGCTGGAACAAATCCACATCAATTTCTATGTTTAAATTTATTTTATTAGCTTCCCACTATTCGACACAGATTGCAGAAATGTATTTGGACCTTGCTTTAAGACACACGAAAAAGTTGCATTGATTTTTTTTCAAGCACAAAACTTGTTTTTTCTGAAATTTTGTCTCTTGAACTTTTTTGTCCGGAACTATTTTTACCTTGACATGTTGCCACCCTAGGAGGGAGGCCATAAATATGCGCCAGACTGCTTTGAGGTTAAGGTGGTGGTCTATTGGTCGAGGAGGCTGGTATCTCGAGAGAGGGGTGAGTTCACCAGCTTATACTTGATACTAACTTCTACTTCCATGTCCCCGTAACAAAATGGAAGACTGACGATGGGGTCGAAAAATATTGTCCGAAATAAGGTCAGATTCTCATTGGACCATCCTCAAAATTTTCCACATGGTGGCTATGCGTCTTTGTACATACATATGTCTGTAAAATTATCTTTTTTTCGATCAAAATAACGTCTGCAAAAATGCACCGATTTGTAAGTTTCTTTTTGTAAAAAGGACTGTGCCAAAGTGAGGCCTATTGATTATGGTGCCAATCGGATCAGCTGTCTTGGAAATATATGCAATTTAGCACATATTTTACACCTATAACAGTATCTTTCAGGAACTTTCTGGCGATTTCCACTGAAATAGCTCAAAAACAATCAGCTCAACAATTTTCAGACGAATAATAACCAAATATAATAATTAAATTACTTAAATTTTCTCAAAAATTCCGAAAGAAATACTTATAATATAACTTATAAATAATATTTATTACCAAATGTTTTTGTTTCATCTTAAAGAGTTATCTGGTGAGCCATATCTTATCTTTGAGACTCTCTTAAACTCGAAATATATATATTTATTTTTGGACAAACCAAAACCGCAAGTCACAATAATTTCTAAATAAAAAAATATTCTCGAATAATAAATTTATTTCTTTAATATATAAATATGAAATAGCCAATTTAAGAGCTGAAAGTGATGTAAAAGTAACTCACTGAACGCCCTGCTTCTGAAAAGGATACAAGCTGTTGACTAGAATAGGTTCAATTTTTGATAAATCAATTGTATTATAATCTATATCAGTCTCCTTTTTAGATGAAAAAATCTGAAAAAAATTGCAATAATTAATTTACATTTCTGGATAGGTATGAATCAAAAATTCAGGTTTGTAACAAAAGCATTTCATTTTATGATAAGGAAGAAGAGATCGGGTGGTCATAGACCGCAGTTCCACTGAAATTATGTAAATAAATGTATTTTTCGAAATAAATTGTACACAAACCGTAGATAATTACAATGATATGGACAAAGAAACCTAACCACTATAATGAAAACTCTCACGCAGACGGATTTAATGCAGTTAAGACGATACACTTCGGATTTCTCGTTTTGTTGTAGGCTGTTGATTTAATTTGTAACGACTTACATACAGACTAACCCGAGGATTTGTATGTAGATTAGCTTTATTCCTTAAAAGTTGCTTGAATTTTTGATCCGTACACACTTACCGAGACAGTTTCATCCGCGGATGTACCTTTATCTATGGCTTGATATTGACAAATCACCTATCAAGACTACACTTGTTAACAATAATAATTTACCTTCAAAACTGAAGCTGGAATACCTCCAATGATAGTATGAGGCGCTAATGTATCAGTTAATTTCTTAAAATTGTCATACTGATCAAGAGGAAAAGTCCATCCTTTTTTATTAGCATCTAAAAGACAGAAAAATTACATTTAAACACAAAATAATGAAAAATATGTAAAAATATAGTAGACTCTAGAATACATACCGAAAGCTCTGCCTGGGATTGTTTTACAAAGATCAATGAGCTTCTGATTGAATCCGATCTCCAGAATGAATCTGTCTTTGCTAATCAAACTTACAGTACCGGTCAATGTTTCCGAAGAACAACTCACATTCCATGTTTTGGTTTTAGTTGAATCTAACTGATTCTTCTTCGAGAAACCGAATCTAGTTTTAGAACAGCTATCTGAGGAATTTGTTCTGTTGAAAATGGGGAAGATTTTATCACTTTGGATCGAAACAGTTTTACTTTCGCTATAAAATGAGCCAACATTGATATTACTGGCTGATCCGGAGGAAGGTTGACTTAAGTTGACAATTGCTTTAGATTCTGCAAGTCTAACCCTGCGTCTTTCAAGTGCTAGACGTCGATTTTCTTCAATTTTTCTCTTCTGGTCAAGGGTTAAAGGAGTAGCCATAATAATCAATAACAATTTACAAATTTCGAAACTCGTTATTAAACAACATATTAATGGTAGATATGTAAAATTAATTTGTCAACATTGAACCGCTCTCCCTAGAACACTACCTCGCCTCTGTTTATAAGCTGAAGTATGAAGCGGGAACAGTGGTAGGTTATTATTTATCAAACATGCAGCCTCTATCACACTACAATGATATTTTAATTCTACGTAGTTTATTAACAGAGAGATATCAAAATGAGATGCTAATAAAACGTAATTATATAATATAATCCGAAATTAAAAAAGATACATAGAGTATGATACAGGTTTTTAACCCACTTTTTTAACTTCGGATCATATTACATATATGTATACAGTATAATTTCCTTTTATTAGCATCTTATTTTAATATTTCTTTGGTAGTGAGACTAAGTTCATTCTTTTGTAACATCACTTGAGTAGGTGATTTCCAAAACCAGCCATTTCTGATGTTGAGTGCCAAAAGTAGCTATTAGAAAACTTAAATAAAAAATAGCAAATTTTCTAGCCACAATATATTTGGCAACGTTTGCAAGATGAGAGATAAAGTTATTACCCATCCATGAAAAAAAAAATCGGAACTTCAACTTAAAACGGTTAATTTTTATCAGTTTTTGGTGATTATCCCAAAAGTTGTTTACGGACAAATGGCTGGTTTTGGAAATCACCTACTCACTTTTCATATTAAAATAAAACAAGATAAGAGGAGTGGAAACCTGTAATAAGCCGATCTACCTTCGAGAAAATGTATTTAATATATAATGTACCATTACGTTTTCTCTACGACTTTTATGTGAAAAGAGTTTTGAGTAAGTAGATATCTGCGTTAGAGCGCTAACAAAGTTCTAATCAAAGACAGACATCCTTGCGTCAAAACGCATTACTTCCTCGGGTATTTTAGCTGGGACAAAAGAAAAAATGTGTTCCTCTACACTTATGGTAACCTAACATCCTATCTCATCGAATCCGAACTACCATCACTACTGTACTAATGGGTTTTCAGAAATTATCAGATAATTGGTGCCACAGGAACGACCTATACATTATAACCCAATACTTAGCCACTGTAATGCATCCTTTGTAATTTGAAGTATCTTTTCTAAAAGTAAAGTGGTTCCTCTTTCAAGTAGGTTTTATTTCCGCCTAATTTTCAGAATATGTTGATTTTACTTCCCCAGCTGTACGAAGTAAGGAGAATTTCTTGATTGTGAGATTTTATTTACACCCGGACATGCATATTTTCTAATCCCTGTTTCCAAAAATGAACAATAATCATTCTTTTGTGTTTGTCTCTGAACATAACTCCCGAAAGAAAGAATTTGACTTGAAAGAACCAGATCGGAATGACCTAATCATCACATAGTGGGACTACTATTGATTTTAATCGATGTCTCTCGATTGATATCAGAGGGAGAGCGAATACTTAATAGACTATTTAGATTATCTAGAAGTATTGTTAATTTTCGGGGGGGGGGGAGGGGATTGATGGTATCAACATCCCTTCCCAAGAACTTATGTAATATTGTATTGTAGTTTGTAATTATGCATGTATTATTATTACTGTATTTAGAATATGAGAGTATTCTTCAGAATATGAGAGAATAAGAAAACATAGAAACAAAAAATTGCCTGGTAGGTAAATGATGATCGAGTTATATTACAATCGATAGATTATTATATCGGCCATTTTCCGAACTGCCTCTCTGTAGTTCTTGTAGTTCATGTGGTGATTACTGGACTTCTAATTTGTTTTTTTCACTTAAAGTTACGTAGGTTACTAAAAAGAATAGTAGTTTATAATCCAAGGGTACTCCTATTATTTTTTCGCTTCATTATAATGCTGAGATATAAAAAGAATAATATTCATATCCATATGCTTTGATGTAAATTGTTATGGTTATATTTCCTTGTTCGCGATTTTTGATAGATATGTAATTTATTTGATTTTTAGAATAAAGATTCGAAAAGATGAGTAGATTTTTCGCAACAGGATCAGACTCCGAGTCTGAGAGCTCGTCTGAAGAGGAACAAATCCAAAAGCCAACCGCTACTTTCACGGTAACAGATTCCTATAAATTACTATTTTAATCATTTGTAATATATCATTTTCTGGTTTGGAATATAAGAGCATATAAATGTGTCAGAGTGATCAAAAAAAATTATGTTTCACCTTTTTTACGATCCAAAAATAACATTTAAGCCTAACCCCTTGAGAGCTTTTCGTATTTTGGACACAAAAGGGACGAGGTGTGAGGTTGTTTTAGTATAATTAATTTGTTATATACCTGTGTTAATTATTGATAAGAAATATTAGTATCACTGACTATAATATCCGAGTATACTTATGTATATACTTCAATAATTTAACGGAACTCAATATTATATTGTACGTGTGTATTTTCTACATAAGAAGTCTATATTTCTTAAACATTGTTTCTTTCAATTGTATCACAGAAATATCAATTGTTGAAAAGTAATATCACTATATCTACCTATATGGTTTTATCAAGTATCTGTTGTGGCTAACACAGAACTCTCTTATACTCACCATATTAACTAACCTCAAATTCATTTTTGTCTCATTTCGAACTGGCATTAATGGGTACAAGAAAGTCATGTGTTGGCCATCAACGATGTATACCGGGTGATTCATTTAACCTGAAAAACAAGAATAAATCGAAAAATAAGCTTTATCGAAAAAAATTGTTCAAACAAAAGTTGCAGGGTTTAAAGGGGGACATATAATGGTAATACGAAATTTAACCTCAAGTGGCGTTTTCAGGGTTAAATCGAGGGCAACTTCAATTTTTTCAATGGTAACCCATAGTTTTAATTGCATACTTGGATTCTACGTGAAAAAATACGTATCTTTTGTAGGAAAAGTTTTGTTTGAAAATGCCAATTTTTTATGGTTTTGAGAATTTAAAAACACAAATTTGATGCATAAAGAAATAAAGATAGATTAAATTAAAATGAGTGTTATTGTAACAAAGAATCAATATTTTACACAAAATTTTGAAAAAAAATTTTAATTGAATAATTTCACACCGCTTATCAACAATTAATTATCATCTTAATAAATGTTCAAAATGATGTCCCTGAACTTCAATACATTTTTCAACATGTGTAATGAAACATTGCACCGTCCTTAATAAAGTTTTTCTGTCAATTTCTCGACATGCATTTCTGATTCTCTCTTTCATATTTTCAGTTGTAGTTGGCACATTTTTGTATACTTGTTCTTTTAAATATCCCCATAGAAAAAAAATCTGGCGAATTTAAGTCCGGTGACCTAGCTGGCCAGTTTACTGGACCACCTCGACCAATCCACCGGTTAGGATAGTCTCGTTTTAATAATTCACGTGCTGTTATTGCACAATGCGCTGGACAACCATCGTTTTGGAACCACATATTCATTCTTTCTTGAAGGGTCAAATTTTCAAGAAGCTCTGGTAATTGTTGGTCTAAACATTCTGCATACTTTTCTCCTTTTAAATTACCATCAATGAAAAAATGGCCTATACGTATATCCCCAATAATTCCGCACTATACATTCACTCTCCATGGTCTTTGATTTTCAACTTCACGTAACCAATGAGGATTCTCTGTTGACCAATAATGCATATTAACTTCTCCGTTGTTTGTAAAACTTGATTCATCTGAGAATAATACATTATGAAAAAAATTTGGATCAATTACTAATTGTTTACACCTCGTAGTAATAAATAACTTCTTTGTTTCAGTTCTGTTTACATTTTATTTACTTTTAAAATAAATAAATAAATACATTTTGTGTAAAATATTGATTCTTTCTTACAATAACACTCATTTTAATTTAATCGATGTTTATTTCTTTGTGCATCAAATTTGTGTTTTTAAATTCTCAAAACCATAAAAAATTGACATTTTCAAACAAAACTTTTTCTACAAAAGATACGTATTTTTTCACGTAGAATCCAAGTATGCAATTAAAACTATGGGTTTCCATTGAAAAAATAGAAGTTTCCCTTGATTTAACCCTGAAAACGCCACTTGAGATTAAATTTCGTATTACCATTATATGTCCCCCTTTAAACCCTGCAACTTTTGTTTGAACAATTTTTTTCGATAAAGCTTATTTTTCGATTTATTCTTGTTTTTCAGGTTAAATGAATCACCCGGTATATATATATATTTTTTTTTTTATTCATCCTTAAATGATTAAAAATATTTAACTATTGTGTATTCTTTGGAGCGCCTTAACTTTGATCCTATCGGCCCTATCTCAAATCTGCTGGTTGTAAATTTCATGAGGAACGTCTTTTGTTTGATCCAATTTTCCGATAAGACTAACCGTTTTTGCGTTTTGCAAAAATGTTCTTCGAGTTGTCAAGACTTTTCGGCGTGTTTCTTGCAAACTGCCTGCAAAAATTGATTTAATATAAAATATGTTTTTTTAGTTTATTTTTTACACCTTTTATTTGAAGAGATTAAATTAGAAATATTTGGGCTGTAAGGTAAAATTTAGTTAGGCCCTACTTTTCGTCGGAATTCTTCATCTCTAATTTCATATTCATTGTTACAACCGTTTTCTGATTTGGAGCAATCTCGAAGTTCCAATCACACACATACAGACATCGTTTGAGATAATCGTTTTAAGGGGACCACCATATATTTCCTTATGTGAAGGTACGTATAATTATATTAAAATAGTGTGTCTACGAAGGCACTTAGGCTTATGGAAGACTCCTTTCGCGGATTCCAGAAATGCTTGAAAACTGATTCATCCTAAGCACTCCGATTCCTCCAACTTGATACCCCACTTATATTTTTTAAATTCCTCAGCTATTCGCGGTGTGGGAAAAGTTACATAATCTGTCAGAAATTCGGGAAGGGGGGGGGGGGGGGGGGCAAAAAACTCAGATATCGACCGATGCAATGAATCGACCCAAAATGTTAGGCACATTAATTTAATATTCAGCCTCCTGGCTAAAGGGAAAGGGGAGACCAAGAGGGGGTTGTATTAAATAACCGTAAGAATGACGTAACGGAATTATATATTTGAATCCAGGAGCCAATAAGAACGGCATCTATCGATATTCAGTGGAATCGATTGATGGAAAGGGGGACAAGGAGCTCAATTCGAGAACATTACTAACTGTTCATGTGACCAACATATCAACACGAAATTTAGTACGAGGATTCAGAAGCCCTGACTTGAAACACCTAACGATTTTCAGCCAAATTGGTTTCAAAGGGAAAGCGAAAACCTAGTTGATGAATTCGCTCTGGGGGGTACATTGCCGGTGATTCAAGAACATTTTTCAAAAATTAATATATTTTTTTGTTACTATGTTTAATAGTATTTATTTTGTCCTGAGTGCAGTTTAGCGACGATGAGGAGGACACTAAGAGAGTGGTTCGTTCTGCCAAGGAGAAGAGATATGAAGAGTTGACCAATCTTATCAAACAGATCAGAAACTTTAAGAAAATCAAAGACATGAGCAGCATGTTAAATAGTAAGTATAGGCTGCTTTCCTGGAAGTTCGCCATCTGTCGTCTCATTTCGGCACCTTTACCTCCAGTCGTATTGTCTTGCTAACAAAGACATGAGCAGCATGTTAAATAGTAAGTATAGGCTGCTTTCCTGGAAGTTCGCCATCTGTCGTCCCATTTCGGCACCTTTACCTCCAGTCGTATCGTCTTGCTAACAAAGACATGAGCAGCATGTTAAATAGTAAGTATAGGCTGCTTTCCTGGAAGTTCGCCATCTGTCGTCCCATTTCGGCACCTTTACCTCCAGTCGTATCGTCTTGCTAACAAAGACATGAGCAGCATGTTAAATAGTAAGTATAGGCTGCTTTCCTGGAAGTTCGCCATCTGTCGTCTCATTTCGGCACCTTTACCTCCAGTCGTATCGTCTTGCTAACAAAGACATGAGCAGCATGTTAAATAGTAAGTATAGGCTGCTTTCCTGGAAGTTCGCCATCTGTCGTCCCATTTCAGCACCTTTACCTCCAGTCGTATCGTCTTGCTAACAAAGACATGAGCAGCATGTTAAATAGTAAGTATAGGCTACTTTCCTGGAAGTTCGCCATCTGTCGTCCCATTTCGGCACCTTTACCTCCAGTCGTATTGTCTTGCTAACAAAGACATGAGCAGCATGTTAAATAGTAAGTATAGGCTACTTTCCTGGAAGTTCGCCATCTGTCGTCTCATTTCGGCACCTTTACCTCCAGTCGTATCGTCTTGCTAACAAAGACATGAGCAGCATGTTAAATAGTAAGTATAGGCTGCTTTCCTGGAAGTTCGCCATCTGTCGTCTCATTTCGGCACCTTTACCTCCAGTCGTATCGTCTTGCTAACAAAGACATGAGCAGCATGTTAAATAGTAAGTATAGGCTGCTTTCCTGGAAGTTCGCCATCTGTCGTCCCATTTCAGCACCTTTACCTCCTGTCGTATCGTCTTGCTAACAAAGACATGAGCAGCATGTTAAATAGTAAGTATAGGCTACTTTCCTGGAAGTTCGCCATCTGTCGTCCCATTTCGGCACCTTTACCTCCAGTCGTATTGTCTTGCTAACAAAGACATGAGCAGCATGTTAAATAGTAAGTATAGGCTACTTTCCTGGAAGTTCGCCATCTGTCGTCCCATTTCGGCACCTTTACCTCCAGTCATATCGTCTTGCTAACAAAGACATGAGCAGCATGTTAAATAGTAAGTATAGGCTACTTTCCTGGAAGTTCGCCATCTGTCGTCCCATTTCGGCACCTTACCTCCAGTCGTATTGTCTTGCGAGGAGCATGTTTAAGTATAGGCTACTTTCCTGGAAGTTCGCCATCTGTCGTCCCATTTCGGCACCTTTACCTCCAGTCGTATTGTCTTGCTACTCCATGACAGTTAATTGGTTTGATTTTTCCCCTGATACTTCGCTTTCAGAAGTCTTCTTATCGAAAGTGCACAAAAGATAGTTGTCAGAACGATACTATAGTAGATAAGAACATATTGACAACTCCTACGTTCACTGTTAGGTCAATAGCTTTCTTTCCTTTTTTTTGTACGATGCATATGAGACATGCATCTTTAACAGTGTTATTTGGTTATTTACTCAATATCCACTGTCCCGGTAGGGAGTTTCTAACTATGAAATAAAACTCTGTTCTTCTACACGACTATAGTGTCGCCTCTTACATCATTCGCTCGTGCTTACCAGGCGAATACCGGGTGCGTGGAGAGAATCAGCATAGCCTTTATCCATCAACAAATGTGCGCTCAAAATGAACTTTGTTTAATAAATTTATTATTATTATTAATTGTATTAGTTAATTTATTGTTATTTGTTAATTTATTTTTTTATATATATATATTTCGCTCTTTATGACCCCGAAATATTGTCGTGAAAGAAGACTTATCTTGAAGAAATCTCTATATATATTTTTTTAAATTAAAACTTTGATAATAATAGTATGTATGTATTTTAGTTATTAATATTAAACATTTATTTTACTTGTTTGAATTATCTAATTAGCCCGTTAAGTTTTAAAATAAATGTTATATTAGTCTTATTTATTTTGATAGGTTTTGAAGAGCTGATGCGCGCCTACCAGAAGGCGCTGCCTGTGATCACCAAAGAAGAGAACGGACAGACTCCCAAGTTCTATTTGAGATGTCTGGTTGAGGTGGAGGATTTCATCAACGAGATGTGGGAGGACAGGGATGGGAGGTGAGCCTTGACTATTTTGTTTCTATAAGACACTTATGTAGAATGTACGTGTTCATCTCCTGACACTGTCGTAGTTGTAGAGAGGGCCGTTTCCCTGGAGACATGTCTGAAGGTAAGTAGAACCACTAGCGAGTTAGCTTCAGACACGGAGCCATTACCCCACCAACTCTCGGCGTTCACTTCTCCGCGACAAACCAAATAATTATAACCCTCGTGCAGTCGTGCGTTGGAAGTTTAACAGAGGTGCTTCTGTTGTTGAATCAGCTCTTCACTAGCTTTATGTACCAATTACAGAACTTAATAATCGTATTAATAAACTAAGGAATTGAATCCTGTCGTCTGATCTGCTCGGAATAACGCTAACTAACTTGTTTTAATAAGATATTTTATATTGCAAATTAATTGGACAATAATTATTACCTGATTTCTTCAATGTATCACCAATCTCCGAACCGAGCCGCTACTGTTTAGGAAGGATCGTTCAAGGCGGACCCCCATTGAAGTATACAGAGCATTGTGTCCAAAAATCCCTTCACTGACAATATACCAACACGATACTATTCAAGTGGGCGAAGAGGCTTAGCGAATTTTTATAAGAAATCAACTTATGTGCAAGCCCAGTCGGGACCAGTACGGAAAATACAACCGTGAACTTTTATGAGTCCCATCAACCGTTTGGAAGCAAGCAGGTTACAAAAACATCACCCCCTTTTATGAGTGTCCCACCAACCTGGGTATGTATTGAAAAATGAAATTTCGTTTCACTTGGAAAGAAAACATTCTTCTAAAATTAAATACTTAGAAGATATCAAATTATATGTATTGAGCCTTCAAGATGAATCAAGATTTAGCTTTCAAGCCCAATTTTTCAATATGGCGGCTGTTATTGGCGGTAATGCATACAGAACTCAACGCATGTCCCTGTCATACTTTTGGCTGCAACAATCTATTTAAATAGTACCTGTTCAATGAGGGTTAAAGTGATGGAAACGTTGGTGTTACATCTCAACAATGTGACTTGTATTCTTTACTATATTCTTGTGTCACCTTCGAATAATTCTAGTGGTTTTTTTTTCTACTGAAGGCCGCGGCCTTCATGCCGGCCGGTGCAATAATCTTGTTATTGTTCATTGTTGCACTCGGAAAGCAACCAAGCTGCGACCTATCGAGCTAGAAGACTTATATTTCACTATAGAAGTGCTATCATATTCTATAGCAATGGTAACCTCACTGTTCCAATATTTTGAAGGCGTCAGTAGCTGAGGTAGCGTGACAACCTATGTCATGTCGAACTCAAGATCACGGGTTCGAAACCCGGCCGAGGCCCTTAGGTTTTATATCTGGGACGGCGACCACGCCGTCCTTTGGATGGGACGTCAAGCGATGGCTCCGATCCGAGGCTGTGAGATGTCAGATACTCGTTTGACGCCTTTCTATGTGAATAAAACAGGGTATGCCAAATGTAGGTTTCCCACAGTAGAGTCGGAAGAGCGCTCTGGTGGTTGGCGATATGACCTCGTAGTTAAAGTCCGGGTATGAGTCACAATAACTAACTATTCTAATGTTTAGTCATGAACTGGCTCTTGTTCTCATCTCTTCATTTAATGTTTATAATTTTACTGTAATTATTAAACTTTATTTTATTGTTTGTAGGAAAAACATGTCAAAAAATAATTCCAAATCATTGGCATCTTTACGACAAAAGTTAAGAAAATATAATAAAGACTTTGAAGGGGAAATTACAAAGTTTAGAGAAAATCCAGACTTTGGAGAAGAAGAGGAGGAACAGCCAAAAGGTATTATTTCTTATATAGCATATTGCATATTGATGATGGGGAGTTGAAGGAGGTCATGTTCAGCTTTTGTCTGTGCACTTGATGGATGCCCTTCAAAAACCCCTATTTGAAACCGAATATCCGGAAAAAATCTTTGTTTTGGTGTTTTTGTACTCTTTGGTATTATATCGTTTTGTAAGTTGAGGAACGCGGACATATTGTGGAAACTTGTAATGAATAAATAAAACAAACTTATTTTTAAAATATTGTCTATTCCACTAAAGATATAAATATATATAACTACCGGTTTCGGCCTTACACCATCGTCAGGTCAAAACTAGACCCTGACGATGGTGTAAGACCGAAACCGGTAGTTATATATATTTATATCTTTAGTGGAATAGACAATATTTTAAAATAATTTGTTTTATTTATTTATATAGTTTTGAAATGGTCCTGAATGGTTCCTTGCTCCGTTTACCCCATATTTCATTTTCCTCTTTCAGAAGTACCTAAATATAGAAGACAAACTCCGTAATCCGCGTTTCGATATGTTGAGTATTTCTTGCAGGAGGTTTTACGGGTGAAGCTTAAGAAAAAATTATTTTCTATAAATGGCCTGCACTAAACAACCTTTATGTCTGCAGTTGACACTTTTTTGAAGTTTATTGCTTCTCAGTGAAGCTACTTGAAATGTTTTTGGAGCAACCCGATTCTGGTTCAACCCGCTAATTCAAAACATGATATAAAATACGAGAGCTTTTCTATATAAATAACATCATGTTGAGCTAAATCTGAGATCAGTTCTAAATTCGGTTGCTTTTTACTAGCTTTGAAAGCTGTTCCCCGGTTTCGAATTGTACACAATATGCTACCTGGATGATGACCGTTTTATTCCATTATTATAAGACTTACAAAATCCCTGCCTAATCCTTTTTCTTGAAGATCAGTAACTGTTTGGTTCTTCATGCAATAGTGCTTGACTCTGTGAAATTGTGAATCTATTAATTATTTGTGGTGGCTGTTTGCTGAGAGCTGGTGCTGGGATTTATGTTGATCAATATCCGACCAGGCTTCACTCTTTCTATGAAACCATTCTGATTATAATCATGGACGTGTCAGAGAAGGGAATTTTCAGTGTCGACGAGAGCGTTCTAGGAAAAATCGAAATAGAGTGCTCCGACTAGTTCGGAGCAATCTTGGCAACAGCCCAATGCAAATCTCATGGGAAACAGGTATTCCAAGAAAGAGCATCCATCGGATATTAAAAAGTTGCATCTTTTCAGTAATTTGCCTTCACCACATGTTGAGTTGACGTGACAAAAGAAAACAGAGTGGAGTTTTGTAGGCACGGAGAGATGCTTCAAGAAGATCCCGATTTCTTTCAAAACGGCCTATTCACAAGACGAAATCATGGATCTGTAAATCGCCTCACCTCGAGTTAATGGCCAGGAAGAAATCTCTTCTGGGTTGAAGAAATTGACCATCCACACTAGCGTCGGTGGTCCATTAACTTTAAATTAAATTTTTTAACTTTTTTTTTAGTTACTTTTAGGGTTCAGTTTTTTTTCTTTCCTTTATCTTAGTAAATAAATAAATCTTCATTTTTCCTGGTTTATGAGATTTTTTTCTGTTTATTATAAGGATCAAACCATTTTTTTATTAGTTAAAATATGTTTATAGAATTTTTCCGATTTAGCTTAACATTTTTTTGATTAGTTGGTTAAAACAGAATCAGGTGGCCCCAAAAACATTCTAAATGACTCCATTGAAAATAATTGAATTTAAAAAAGTGTCAATTAGGGGTCAAACGTTTTTCCTAACAGCTGTAGGGTTCATACAACATATCGAAACACGGCTTTTGGGTTTTTTCTTCTCTATGTACTTTTAAGTTAAAGAAAAGAAGCAAATGAAGTTGGGTAAATGGGGGTGCCTATAAGAGTGTCACATTTATTAACTAAATGTACCACGTGAAAGGGGACTAAAAATATTAAAACAATTCCCTCTAGGATTTTTTTTTTTTTTTCAATTCGGCATAGTCTTCAAATGAGACATCTTGTGTGTGTATGCAGTTTATAATTAATAAGTATGAATTTCTTAATAGACTTTATTGAGAAAATGTAAATAAAAATGTGCGCTCTCCCGAATTCTTAGAGCAGACACAGTTAGACTCCGGGGCTACTTACAATAACTGCCTAACAAATAACCCATTTTGGATACTATCATTTTTTGTTTTACTTTTGTAAGTAGAGTTGAGTGATTTCTCCTTTAGTCGATAGTGTGTCTTTTGGAAGTTCCGGATCAACATATTTTTTATTACTGGAAAACGGCTCTCCCACCTATTGGCCTACTGATCCTAACCGCAACCCAGACCTCGTAGACTTCTTCGTTGGATCTGGCACAGGAGCCCTATTCTCCTCAACCTATTCCTTCCCCGACTTATCCTCAGACCATAGTCCTGTTCTTCTCACCGTTGGTCTAACCCCGTTATCTGTCCCATCAAAACCTTCCTTAACTCCCGGCCCAGTGAATTGGGACCTCTTCAGAACCTCCTTAGAAAACCAAATTGACCTAAATGTAATCCTTAAAACCCCCTGAGGACTTAGATGAAGCCGTACAAAAATTCACCAAAGCCATACAGGACTGTGCTTGGAACGCTTCATCTACTCCTACTCCTCCTACAGTTTCAAACCCGAACCCTCCTCTTCCTCGCCACATCCAACTTCTCCTTTCAGAAAAACGCCGCGCTCGTGCCCTATGGCAACGAACACGGTATCCTTCCGACAAAACTGCCTTCAATAATCTTTCCCGAAACCTCAAAATCCAACTGTCACAATTCCGCTCAGAAAAATATAATGAATACGTAGCTTCACTTTCCACCAAAGATAATTCCCTGTGGTCAGCAACCCAAAAAATCCTAAAATATCGTCCTTTATCCTACCCCATCAAGCAAAATGGCTCCTGGGTCAGATGAGACGGGGAGAAGGCTCAGTTTCTTGCCTCTCCCCTCAGTAAGACTTTCACACCCTATCCAGATTCCAACGCCCTTCATACTTCAGAAGTGGAAGAGTTCCTTACCATTCCACTGCCTCTCTCCCCTCCTCCTAAGGCCTTTCATCCCCCAGAAGTACAACACATCCTAAATAAAATCCCAATCCGTAAGTCTCCTGGATTTGACCTAATTACCGGGAAAATCCTACGAAACCTACCCCGCAAAGCTGTCCTATTCCTCACCCTTATATACAACTCAGTCCTCAGAACTACCTACTTTCCTGTCCAATGGAAGTATTCCATCCTTACTGTTATTCCCAAACCCAACAAACCTCTCTCCGATGTCTCTTCCTACCGTCCTATTAGCCTGCTTCCAATTCTTTCAAACATCCTTGAAAAACTCTTGTTGAAACGTCTTATCCCAATCCTTGAATCCCAGTCAATCTTACCCGAACATCAGTTCGGATTTCGTCCTCAACATTCCACTACCCAACAGTGTTTTCGGGTTGTCGATTGCATTTCTAATGCATTGGAACTCAAGCAGTATTGCACGGGAGCCTTTCTCGATGTGGCGCAAGCCTTTGATCGAGTCTGGCACCCGGGGCTCCTCTTCAAACTGAAACCCTTCCTTCCCAGTACCTACTTCCTCATCCTCAAATCCTACCTTAGTGATCGCCATTTCAAGGTCCGAGTAGGCTCTGAATACTCGGAACTCATGCCTATCCTGGCCGGTGTCCCACAAGGTAGTATCCTCGGTCCCATCCTTTATAATACATATACTGCCGATTTTCCTACCCATCCTCAGACATTACTCACGACTTACGCTGACGACACAGCAATCCTGTCTACCAGTCCTGATCCCGGTGTAGCCTCACTTGTCCTTCAGGAGCACCTCACTGAAATAGAGAGGTGGTGCGAGCTCTGGAGAATTAAGTTGAATGAGCAGAAATGCGTTCAAATCAAATTTACCCTACGCCGCCAATCCTGTCCTCCAATCACCATTAACAACATCCTGATTCCCTCTTCCAACCAAGTCCGCTACCTCGGGTTTTACCTAGACAGTAGACTAACGTGGAACCCACATACACGAATTAAACGACAAGAACTGAATCGAAGATACGGACTGTTACGTCGACTACTTGGACCAAAATCAAAACTGACAACTAACAACAAACTTACGATTTACAAGACCATTATACGTCCCATCTGGACGTACGGACTCGAACTTTGGGGTGCAGCTAAACAGTCGAACATCAATCGAATCCAAGCATTCCAGTCCAAACTCCTGCGACGAATTATCAACGCTCCTTTCTACATTACCAATAAAATCCTACATAGAGATCTCAATATTCCCACTGTCAACGAACTAATCCAATCCCGATTCCAAACATTTCACAGAAACCTTTCCTATCATTCAAATCCTCTCGCTCAAGCCCTATCCTATCATTCCCATCCTGACAATCCTCCCCGCCGCTTGAACAGGAGGTGGCCTCGCGATCTTCTCTGAGGATAGTTGAATGGTGAAAATTAACTTTCGAGGGAGTGTCAGCGCTGGCTGGCTTCTCCCATCAAGTGACGTTATTTTTTTTTTCTTTTGTCCACATATTTGCTCATTATGTATGTATTGTATATAGATTGCAAATAAAAAAAAAAAAAAAAAAAATTACTGGAATAGAGAGTTACTAGTATGATTTATTCAGATAAACAATGATAAATATAATTGATCACAAATTGACTTCTCCCTCTAGTCTTACTGTATGTGTTGTGTAATGTTGCAGATGTGGAGGATGATTCGGAGGAGGACACGCCAGGTCCCGCCCTCATTAAGAAGGGCCTCTCTGAAAGTGGAGGTCCTGAACTCAAATTTGCTAAGGTCTGTATATCTCTATTTTAGATACATTGTTGTATGAGTGATGAAGATGAACTTAGAAGAAATGAGAGGTGGGGACAGTGGCCGAGGCTACCCCCAATTTGAACCCAATTGTAAACAATTGAGCAACACTTAAGGTTTGGGTTGTTACGAGTATTTGTGCATTTTATTATCTTATTTATGGAATCTCATTTCTATGGAATCGGCAAAAACTGCATTGCTTCTTAGAGAAACTTTCGGACATATGTCCCTTCTTCCTATTACTGTATTAACCACTTCTAAGTTGAGGAACGCGGACATATTGCGGAAACTTGTAATAAATAAATAAAACAAACTTATTTTTGAAATATTGTCTATTCCACTAAAGATATATATATATATAACTACCGGTTTCGGCCTCACACCATCGTCAGGTCTAGTTAAGAACTAAGTCGTAACAACTTAGTTCATAACTAGACCTGACGATGGTATAAGACCGAAACCGGTAGTTATATATATATATCTTTAGTGGAATAGACAATATTTCAAAAATAAGTTTGTTTTATTTATTTATTACTGTATTGCTTCTTAGAGAAACTTTCGGACATATGCTCCTTCTTAGACCTGTGTACCTGTTACTCTCTGAGGCACGCTGTTGAAAAATGTCATCATTTAGATATTTCTTCAATTACTGAGATCACAGTTAAGTAGATGTTACATAAAGTACACACGATAGCTTTTCCTCGTTCTTGTTGCCTTTAGGCCAGCTATTGGTGCAAAACCAGCTCTATTCAGTCTTACAGTGCGGATAAAAAACAGTCAAAAGAAATATTATGTTATCGATATTAAAGTTAGGAGAGTGATTGGCTCAGTGAAACTTGGACTATACTACGAGTATGTATATGTATTAAGATAGATAGGTTTTATTGTTTAAAGTAACATTATTGTACAAAAAATTGTTGAGGTGTTGGATTCCGTTATCAATTTATGTAATACGGGAAAAAATAATTGTTATAATATATAAATAAATAAAACAAAAATTATCTACCTTATTTAGTCTTTTTCAATTGAAAATAACTTGAATAAATTAAGGCAAAACTGCAGTTGCAACATAAATGCTCATCCTTTCTGCCCAAGTTGGAAAGTATATACAGGCGTTAATTCAAAATTTTAACTTATATTTAAATTAGAATTAATTACACACATGAAATAATTATTTACATTAATTTGCCAGTATTGTAATGTATTGTATTGTAATCAAAGTGCGACTAATTTTATTTATTTTTTAAATAATAATAAATAACAAAAATAGATAAACCATTAATATAATGATACTTAACATTTTTGCAGAGATATTGTGAAACACTTGATAAAAATAAAGAAAACGTATGTTTTTAAAAAATATTGTCTATTTCACAAATAATATATACTGGTATTTATATTATAAATACTGGTATTTGTTAAGTCGTGGCTGAAGATGGTAGCAATACCGAAAGTACTCCCATATTATATATTATTTGTGAAATAGACAATATTTTTTAAAAACATACGTTTTCTTTATTTTTAATAAATATAATATAAGTTAAAAGGTATAAATATGCTACCGTGCTAACCGGTAAAATATTAACAATAATGTTGATAAGATATTGATATTCAATGAGAAATTATTAAAAACTTGTAGTAGTAAATATATATTAGAAAATATTTAGAGTTCATAAAAACTAATTGAAATAAAAACAAAATATAAAGTAAATAGCGCATCATAATTTTAATTTTAAGCCTGGATTTTCGTTCTGAAAAATGAATCAAAAGTCAGTCATACATACATGTTACAAGGTAGTTTATATTTAACGTCAATATGTGTTAATATACTATGGCTAGTTCTCAATAAAGTCAGAAAATTCTTGTTTATAGTTTTGAAAATGTGTGAAGGGGGAAACATTAACCGATGTGTAGAAATAATGTATTTTCTTCCCTCGGCAAGGCCAATTAAGTGTTGCTTTCCCAACCACCCTTTAGTGTTAAATAAACCTGTATATTTGTTTACATTTTACAATCACATTAAAAATTATTATGGTCCTAAAGAGTTTGAATTAGATAAACTTATTAAATAAATATAAATGTTATTTGAAGCGAATTGATTCTTATACACAATTAGAACTGAAAATGTTTTATTTCTTTTATATTTTCTGTTTGCTCTCTCTTGCATAGAGCCCTTTAATTGACTAATGTTTCACTGTTGTTGCAGGCTGCTGCGGTGGAAGACGACGAGGCTAGCGATGACTCTATAGACTGGGGCAGTGGCTCTGAGTCGAGTTCCGAGTCGAGTGAGGACGAAGGGCAGTATACCTCCATCCGAGAAAGGTTCTTGAAGAAGTAAGTACTGAGACGTTATATATAACATCTATTTCAGGGGTTGGTAGCCTGCCTTATGCCGACCCAGGGCCAAAAAAGTAGTTGGTCAATCACGGGCAATGTACTTCCTCAGCGCCAATTAAATTAAGTTTGTGCTCTCCCTCTGTAACCGATCTACCGATTTGGTTGAAAATTAATAGTTGTCTTATTCAGGAACTTGTGAATCCTCATATTAAAATATTGTCAATTGATTACAGCAATTAGGGATTTTGAGTTGAGCCCCCTTCTCTGATCATCCCCCTTCTCTGATCATCCGCCTTCTCTAATCATCCCCCTTATCTGATCATCCCCCTTCTCTGATCATCCCCCTTTAAACTCTTGTTTATTATATTAAAGGATCACTTCATTTTTTGCAATTTTAATGGGTTTGTGACATCGGAAAAGGACATGAAGATATTATTATTTCTGGCATTGATAAAGGAAATTGTTTGGGAGGGAAGGAAAAATCTGGAGTGCAGCATGGGCGCCCCGCTGACTGCTACCAGTTACGTGGACGCTATGCTGCGCTCCCAGGAGTCGTGGGATGAAGGCTGCGATTTTGCAGCGCTCATCATGGGCGGGTTGGCCCTTCAGGAGAGAGCTGACAAGGAACAGTAGCGGGCTGACAAGGAACAGTAGCGGTAATAAAACAGAAGAAGGGGCGTTACCAGCCACCCTTCCTCCCTTCCGCGAAGTAATGACAGACCGTCAGTTCCGCGGAAGGGAATCAGGATCGGCAAGAAGGGGGTTTTAGTGGGTATGGTGATGGTGAATCGTCTCGAGTCCCACACTATCCAGGGCTACCTTCCCTGGATGTGCGTCACAGCATTTCCCCATCCAATCCAAAAAAAAAAAAAAAAAAAAAAAAAAAAACATGAAAAGTAAAATTATTATTATTTTTTTGAAATATGGAAAAAGGTAAACAAAAAGAGAAAAGTTAACAAAGAAAAATTTCATAAAAACACATCAAATTTCGAGAAAAAAAATGTAGCAACTGATGTTCCCTCCATTGAATGACACCAAGTATTATTCTCGGCTTTCCCCTGATTAAATTTAGAATTACTTCTTCCGTTATGTTTTCCCACTCTTGAAGCAAGAAGTTCCGCAAATCTTCTAAATTTTGTGGCTCTCGTGTTCTGACGCAAGCATGTCCCAGTCATGCTCTATGGGGTTCATGTCTGAACTCTTGCGGGCCAGTCCATTGCCATAATTTGAACTTCACGAAGGTACTGTTGAACAACATGTGGTCGGGCATTGTCCTACATCAAAAGAAAACGAGGGTCGACAAACTGGGCGAAGGGCGTCACATGAGCTTCTAGGATCTCTCTGATATACTTGGCAGCAGTTTGTGAGTCATGACCAATGACCACTAACTCCGTAAAGGCGTTTGAATTTACGCTTCCCTATACCATCTTAGAAACTCCGCCAAAACTGATTCGGGATGAAGAATTACAGGGAGTAAACCTCTCGCCCGGGCTCCTCCACATTCGTTTACATCCATCTGGAGATCTTGACAGAATCTGGACTCATCTAAGAATAATACTCGCCCCGATCATCAGTAATCCAATTCAGGTGTTCCCGGGCGAATTTCAACCTCTGGACACGGTGTTCTCTGGTGAGCAGGGGTCCAGTGGCTGAGGGATGAGATGTCAATACATGCTTATTGAGTCTTCTTCTGACTGTACGTTCAGAAAGTCTGACGTATCTAAGAGGTAACCAAAGTAAAGGCCGGTAGACTGCATGTAACTCTGCAAAAAGTGGTCATCCCTCTCGGTTGTTGCTCTCGCGGCCTCGTCCTCTTCTGCGGGAGTACCTGCCCGTCTCCTGATGTCGACTCACCGCTCTTAACACCACGGATTGTGACCGTTGGAGTCGATTTGCGATTTCCCTTTGACTGAACCCCTCCTCACTCAGAATCATCGCCTTGATTGCTTCCTCTTCACTTCTTTGGACCATGGAACAGTTATTTACGTTCACTTATTCTCAAATAGACAGATTTTTAAAAAAAATTGAAAAACGAAATGCGCTGTTAGAATTGTACAATGATAGACTGGATCACTGGAGTAAAGAAAAGTCAATTTCTTTAATCCCTAATGGTAAATAAACATTAAAGAAAGATAGAGGATTATAGCAAACATACTCGTGTAATATATAAACACAACAAACTCTTTAAAATGGCAAAAATTGAAGTGATGCTTTAATTTTGTCCGGAAGGGTGTATGTACAATTTCGTGTCGATACATTAGTTATTAGCGTTTTAGTGTTTTTAAAATGAGGCAGGGGGGGGGGGGGGGGGGGGTTGGAGAACATGCAATTCCTTCACATCGAATTTTACGCCCGATTACATAACTTTGCGCTGGGAAGTAGAAAGTATTATTGTCAGCAGATGTTAGGTAAGAAACGTTTCATGACCCTCTTCCCCTTCTAAGGTCTTAAGTAATTTTTGGACGACACCTAAAAGAACAGAAAGCAAAGCACTAGTCTCCAAGTTGATGTTTTCTTCACGTTGAAATGTCAGATATCATTGGAAATATCATTTGAGGGGGACTCAAGAAAAAGTAAAAACGGTATTCGATATAAATTTCATCTAAAAATTAGATTTATCTGCGAAGTAGAGTCTGGCTGTTAGCAGACTGGATTATAAACTAATTGATACGATGAAATTTCATTGTAATTCAAGAATATTTTATTGGTCATTTTACTTATTTTATTTTGCCGTGCGCCTCGCAATAGAAAAGCTTCAGTCTAATGCGGCGTGTGTGTTTTTTCTGATTCTCTGTAGCTTTAAAGTTCACAATTTTTCCGACTGTCTTTGTGGTTATGTTTGCAATTAATTATTCATTATATATATATATTTTATTTTTGCAGAACTACTGATAAAGAAGAGGAAGAAAAACGTGAAAAAAAGAAGGAGAGGAAGGAGAAGGAGAAGAAGAGGCTGAAGAGAGACGAGGAGGAGGATGGAGAAGGGGAGTGGGAGACAGTGAAAGGAGGCGTGGCCATACCATCAGTAAGTAGTCTACAGAAGTGGGTGCATAGGTCCCTTGATGCTACCCACTGCTCAGCCAACTTAGGCTAGGTTAACAGGATGGCGTCATTTCAGGACCACATATTGGACATTTCAGCTCTCTTTCTGGTGGTTCATTTTCCTGGCTCATCTGTTGCTCTCACCCTGTCTGTAAAACCTTCGGAAATTAACACAATATTTTCATGAGACATGTTCTCTTGAACACGATTTGGGATGTCCTTCAAATTCAATCTGTCCGTTCGCGCTATCCCCATACATATTATTCACTTCCCAACGATTATTCTTCACGTTTTGCACAAAAATTGTTCTAGTACTAAGGAAAGTTAAAGTTCTTTAATCAGAAAAATTGGATCATTGGAGAGGAGGAAGTGGGGGTGGTTCAGTTGAAAAGAAAATAGAATTTTGCGAATTCGCCATTTTTCATCAGATACCGATTATATAGTGATTTCTGAGATACACCGCCCTGAGTAGTAGCGCCTTACCTCTAAACGAACGGCTTCTGTAATTAGTAGGTACAGAGTTTTGCGTTTCCCGTCTTACCTCGTAGTCAAGATGACGCTGCCATGAGGAAAATATAAGCTCAGTACTGAAAGATATTTTCAATAGATCCATCTATTATAGTATGTAAATGCGTGTCATGAAAATCCGATAACTTCACTCAACTTCTGCATGCACAAACCTTTTTCTGCTCCCTACACTATAGGTCTGCAACTTGGATGACAAGGTGCGCGTGCACAGCTCTCTTTGCGCATCTTTCTATAGTATCAAGTGTCCTCTTGGGTCGTTCCGCTCCGCCCAAGAGCCTTAACATCTAAGTTATAGGTTGGCTATAATAAATAAGCCGGTAGTTCAGAGGTAGCTTGCTTGTTTACTGAGTCCAAAATCGCTGGTTCGAAACCCGGCCGATGCCTTTAGTTTTTTTATTTGGGAGATGAAAAAACGTTGAGCACACCGTCCTTCGGAGCTATGGTTCCGAGCTTGTACGATGTCAGGTACTCGTCAAAGACCCCCTAAATACCCTAAGTCAATAAACATTTAGGGTAGGCAACATTTAGGTCTCCTATAATAGAGTCAGGCTCATGTCTCAGAGCCACGAAAGAGCGCTCTGGTAGAAGGTGACATGATCTTGCTGTTAAAGCCCTGCCATAAGTCACAATAAATAACTATAATAAATGTATTATTGTAGGAAAAGCCGAAGATGTTCGCCAAGGACGCTGAAATAGACATGCAGCTCGTATTGAAGAAGCTGACGGAGATAGTGGCTGCTCGAGGTAAGAAACGAACGGATCGTCGTGAGCAGATCGAGTTGCTTCACGAACTGGCCAGTGTGGCCGACATACACCATCTGGGACCTGCCATCTCAACCAAGATCCGGCTGGCTATCATATCCTCCATATTTGACTACAATCCTAAAGTATCAGATGCGATGAAGCCTGAGTATTGGTCTAAGTAAGTTGTACATTTTCTTTCTAAAAGGTTTTCAAAGATATACAAAGTTGCGTTACACAATATAAATATCTGAAGTGAACGTAACAAGACTTTCTCATACCCACTTCATTTTTACAACATTTGTCCCAATACTACTTACTAAGATTCGAACTGTTTAGAACAGATTGTAGTTCAATATTTTCTCTTTTGCTCTATCATTATTACAACTTCTGCAGCTTCATTTCAATGAGCCTAGTGTTGTCTGTAGACAAATATTAAGCAGAGAGTTTTTTGTAATATGGAATTATTTATTAAATGTGGTAGAGTTCGTGGACACTTTGAAAAAAATAAAAAAAATAGAAACACCGTACTGAAAAGCACTCCTGAAGTTATTTGGAATACATATGTTAAGTTTCATCAAAATCGGCAGACAGTTTTGGAGGAGTTTAAGAATAAGAAATAAACGAAAAATATCAGAATTTTTTTTTTCAAGACACGGAAAGCAGGGAGGAAACGAGTGAAAGAGGGGCTCTGCAAAGCTCGAGGAATCAAACTTTCCAAATATTAGTGCCAACAGTTCATACTTTACAATTTCCCTGTATATGTATCGTATAGAATATCCGATAGAAACGGCATTGCCTGACGTTTTTACTATTTTTGCATCTTTTCGTTCACTTTGGACAAAAAGGCCCATCTTTTATTTTGTGGATGTGACACAACTGTTGCTCAACTCAACAGAGAACAGAGTGAATAATTTGCGATTATGAAAATAAAAAATTATTATTGTCAACAACATTGGCTGGTATGTAAATTACAGTATTATAGTATGTTATTGTTGAATTGAAAATATTTAAATGTCTATATCTGGTTCTAAGCTTCACAAAAAATCGGTGAATTTCGTCGAGGGAGATAATAGTGGACAGCCTATTAACTCCTAAACCGGGTATAAGAAGACTGCATTAACTAAAGTAGTGTTCATCTGACCAATATAGTGATAATATTTGTTTTATGTTTTTTTAAAATATATTTTTGACAACATGAATTTTAACAGATAAGTAGCAACCAATATTGACCAAATGTGAACTTAATTGAACTTTTCATATGCAAACGTTGTTGTTGTTGTTGTACAGACTTCTAGAGCGTATCTCAGAGGCGCTGGAGCTGCTCCTGAGCACGGCAGATATCACTATTGGAGAGAACATCACGGAAGAGACGGAGGTGTTGGAGAAAGCGCCTTACAGGGTGAGAGGCTGCGTTCTCACCATAGTGGAGCGACTGGATGAGGAGTTCACGAAGCTGCTGAAGGAGTGCGATCCTCACTCCAACGAATATGTTCAGAGGTGAGTCTTGTGTCGTTATGCCAGGACTGGGCTTGTCCCTTCCTTCACCTCTCCCATCTTAACACAGTTTGGATGAGGTTAGAGGTGAGAGGCTGTGTTCTCACCATAGTGGAGCGACTGGATGAGGGAGGAGTTCACGAAGCTGCTGAAGGAGTGCGATCCTCACTCCAACGAATATGTTCAGAGGTGAGTCTTGTGTCGTTATGCCAGGACTGGGCTTGTCCCTTCCTCCACCTCTCCCATCTTAACACAGTTTGGATGAGGTTAGAGGTGAGAGGCTGTGTTCTCACCATAGTGGAGCGACTGGATGAGGAGTTCACGAAGCTGCTGAGGGAGTGCGATCCTCACTCCAACGAATATGTTCAGAGGTGAGTCTTGTGTCGTTATGCCAGGACTGGGCTTGTCCCTTCCTCCACCTCTCCCATCTTAACACAGTTTGGATGAGGTTAGAGGTGAGAGGCTGTGTTCTCACCATAGTGGAGCGACTGGATGAGGAGTTCACGAAGCTGCTGAAGGAGTGCGATCCTCACTCCAACGAATATGTTCAGAGGTGAGTCTTGTGTCGTTATGCCAGGACTGGGCTTGTCCCTTCCTCCACCTCTCCCATCTTAACACAGTTTGGATGAGGTTAGAGGTGAGAGGCTGTGTTCTCACCATAGTGGAGCGACTGGATGAGGAGTTCACGAAGCTGCTGAAGGAGTGCGATCCTCACTCCAACGAATATGTTCAGAGGTGAGTCTTGTGTCGTTATGCCAGGACTGGGCTTGTCCCTTCCTCCACCTCTCCCATCTTAACACAGTTTGGATGAGGTTAGAGGTGAGAGGCTGTGTTCTCACCATAGTGGAGCGACTGGATGAGGAGTTCACGAAGCTGCTGAAGGAGTGCGATCCTCACTCCAACGAATATGTTCAGAGGTGAGTCTTGTGTCGTTATGCCAGGACTGGGCTTGTCCCTTCCTCCACCTCTCCCATCTTAACACAGTTTGGATGAGGTTAGAGGTGAGAGGCTGTGTTCTCACCATAGTGGAGCGACTGGATGAGGAGTTCACGAAGCTGCTGAAGGAGTGCGATCCTCACTCCAACGAATATGTTCAGAGGTGAGTCTTGTGTCGTTATGCCAGGACTGGGCTTGTCCCTTCCTCCACCTCTCCCATCTTAACACAGTTTGGATGAGGTTAGAGGTGAGAGGCTGTGTTCTCACCATAGTGGAGCGACTGGATGAGGAGTTCACGAAGCTGCTGAAGGAGTGCGATCCTCACTCCAACGAATATGTTCAGAGGTGAGTCTTGTGTCGTTATGCCAGGACTGGGCTTGTCCCTTCCTCCACCTCTCCCATCTTAACACAGTTTGGATGAGGTTAGAGGTGAGAGGCTGTGTTCTCACCATAGTGGAGCGACTGGATGAGGAGTTCACGAAGCTGCTGAAGGAGTCCGATCCTCACTCCAACGAATATGTTCAGAGGTGAGTCTTGTGTCGTTATGCCAGGACTGGGCTTGTCCCTTCCTCCACCTCTCCCATCTTAACACATTTTAGATGAGGTTAGATTCATAAATATCCCAGTTTCTGATATTTAAGAAGATTTCTAATGAAGTTATAGTTGCAGCTCTTTTTCTTTCACTTTATTTAAGAACTATTATTTAACCTAAACGTTTCGTGCTGCAAGCAGCTTCTCAGCATCTGTGTGGTGGTCTATTGATTATTTTATCATTTTTAAAGTAAAATGTTTTGTTAATTATCTACTATTTTTTGAAAAAGTTTTCTCGTATCTTTCATTTTTTTTCACCACTACTTAACGAGTCTTTATTTTTTCTGAGTCACCATCTCGTAAAACCTCCAACGTATGTATGTTAGAAAAAAAAAAAAATCTCGTTAATAAATGGTGGGAAGTGTGGAAGAAACTAGGAAAACATTGTAAAAAAATAGTATATCAGCAACAAAACATTTCACCTGAAAAATAATAAAACAATCATAATCGGCCAACACACATAAACTGAGTGAGGGCGCCGGCAGCTAGGTAGCGTTCTAACCTATGGAGCTCAAGATCGACGGTTCGAAACCCGGCCAAGGCCGTTAGGTTTTTTTATCTGAGAGGTAGGTATCGAGAGCACGCCATTACTCGTTAAAGACCACCTCCCCTCCACCTTAGGTGAGTAAAGATTTAGGTTAAACAAAATTTAAGACTCCCATTATAGTCGGCCTCATGTTCACCAGAGCGACAATGGAGCGTCCTGATAGACGACGTGACTTGGCAGTTAAAGCCCGGTCATGACAACTAAAATTTACTGGGGAGGATAGACTTGCAGCCCGAAATGTCTTTGAAAAAAAAATCGTTTAAAAAAGTGGGAGAAAAAGAGCTCCAATGAAACAACATAGCTTAAATAGACATGTTTTATTGCAGCAGTCCAATGTTTTATTGCAGCAGTCCAATGTTTTATTGCAGCAGTCCATTTACATCTGGAACTTCATCGTCAAACAGTATACAATTATAAATGTATATCAAATTCATGCACTTTCCTCGATAATGAACGGCTAACTAAGCAAAAATCTGTGATATCATTTTTTTTTAGCTGGTACATTATACAATGGTCAATCGACCTTTTCAAATTCAGAAATGAAATGGAAAAAATTAACTGAATTGTTATAAAACACAGAATAATGACTTTTAATGACTTTTTAAATCACTGTGAAAGTATGTTGAGAATCTCGGACATTTTGTGGAAACGTAATGAATAAATAAAACAAACCTCTTTTTTTTTTTGATATGTTGTCTAACAAACTAAAAAATTGTTTTACAAAAACTACTGGTTTCGATATTACTTTAGTTATATTTATAACTAAATCTGACGACCTAAATCATCAGGTTTAGCTATAAATATATTAAGACTAAGTTTGCTGAGTGCGAACCGTACTTAAAGGTAAGGAACATGAGGTAGGTAAGGCTGGGGTTGATTTCAACGAGGAAATCCCCGTGACGTACAGTTGGGTATTTGTTTAATTCAAATTAATTACCTTCTCACATAGGATCAATATTAACTGATGTAACAAAATAACTTGAGGGCGCCGGTATCTCAGTGGTATGCGTGCTTCCCTACTGAGCTCAAGATCGCGGGTTCGAAACCCGGCTGAGGCCTTTAGTTTATTTTATCTGGGAGGTCCCGAGCTTGTACGACGTCAGGTACTCGTTAAAGACACCTAAATTAAGAATCCCATAGTAGAGTTGGGCTCGTGCCTACCAGAGTGACGAAAGAGCGCTCTAGTGGTAGGCGATATGACCTAGTTGTTAAAGCCCGGGCATGAGTCATAATAACCAACCAACAAAATAACTTTTTCTGTATTGAAATAAACCTCCTCTCTCTCTCTATTCAGTGTTTTTCAAATCATGTATAACTTCAGTGTTATTCCTGATTCAAAATATGTAGTTTGGTTGAAATATGTTGTCATTATCCCGTGGTGGAACTGACAGACAAACCAACAGGTAAAAATCTAACAGAAAAAAACACTTTAAGAAGCTCTTGTATGGTCTTAGTTTGATCTAATACGGATAAAACCCAAATATGTTTCAAAAATATTCAATATACAGACAGCCACCTTCTTACAATTATTGTATTTATACAAATTATAAACTTCGCACCATTTAACAATTTTATCATTTATTAATTTACTTTTTGTTTAGGCTGACGGACGAGAAGCGTGTCTGTGCCATTATCGACAAGGTCCAGCAATTCCTGGAAAAGCAGGGAAATCCGTCTGACCTCTGCCGGATCTATCTGAGAAAAGTGGAACATCTTTACTATAAATTTGATCCTTTGGTTATCAAACAGAAGAAGGTGTGTTGATAGAGTCTCAGTATAACTAAACGTTTACTCTCCTCTTCCGGCTTACAGCTAGTATAGAGAAAGCCCGGTAATCGGTCAACATTTTTTTAACGAGCTTTAATCTGAATTTCATGTTTTCCGGTACCCTGAACCCGAAATTTATGAAAATTGATGAATCTCCCGCATCTTACTTCCCCAGATCGATTTTATGTAATCAATTGAGTTTTCATGCTCTTTCACGCCTTGAAACGTTTTTCTTCTTCGGCCAATTTGACTGAAAATCTATACCTGCCTTAGTCAATGAACTTTTCAACCCTCATATAAAAGTTCGATTCGATACAGTCATTACATGGACAGTTATTAGAGTTGATGACCTGTAAGATTTCAGGTACTCATTAAGCCTGCATAAACCTAGGGTAGGCAAAATTTAGTACTTCCATGGGAGTGTCAAATTCTAACAAGATAAACTGCGCAGTATGTGTTACATGTGTAAATATGTTTTACAATTAATCGTATTAATGTTTGAGCAATAGTAGTCATTTCGTTGAATCTATCTTCTATCTTGTTAGTATTTGATTATTGTATCTTTCGTTAATTTTAGTTGATCGTGATTATTAGACTTGAGAGAAATATTTCCACCACAAATAATTAATAGATACGAAATTTCACAGGGCCAAAAAGGCACTATTGTATGAAGAACCAAACAGTTACTGGTCTTGGTCAAGTAAAAAGGAGTGTGATGTGAGGTGCTCATTAAAGGTCCCTATTCTAATTAAACGTGGTTAGTCAACGTTTAGAGCCCTGTCATAGCAGCCCATCCAGTGTGTTTATCTGAAAGTAGCCAACAATTATATAAATAACCCGATTTTATTCTAACATGCGACAACCACCAGAATGAAAACGTATATCGGATAATAAATTAGATGCGAGAAATTAATTCATCAACAAACAATATAATTTTTGATGGTTTCAAGGACATAATATTGAAAAATGAATATACTTATTTCAAATATTAAAAATAAAAATGTTTTAACAAAAAATATCTTACTTATCGAAACAATCGTTGAATATCCATGACAGTGGAGTCATGAGAATCTAAATACATTTGAGTTGCATTTATCAATTGTATATAGATATTAGTGTCACTGGACCCATCCAGTGTGTGGCCTGATTCCACGTTCCCTGTAATATTTAATATCAAGTTGTTTGTGTTTAGGGTGAGTTGGAGGCAGGTGCCGTGACGAGCATCCAGACAATGGACAAACTGTGCAAGTACATCTATGACAAGGATGTGACGGATCGACTTAGGACGAGGGCCATCCTGGCCCATGTCTACCACCATGCTCTTCATGACCACTGGTTCCAGGCTAGAGACCTCATCCTCATGTCACATCTCCAGGAGTCCATACAGCACTCTGATCCCTCCACCCAGGTATATAGTCCACTTCATATGATGAGAGCTCCATCTCTCGACCCCCACCTACTGCCAACCTCATTCAGGTGGCCCCTTATCTGCCTGGTTAATATCTGTAACAGGGCTTATAAAGATGCTACAGGTGGAATTAGAAGGAAATCCGATCAACCGTTGAATGGTTAGCACTCGTTCAAAGTGTTGGCTTCCCTATAACTCCCCACCCGTTAAAAATGTTGAGATGTCACGTGGTCTATGTTTGTACTGGCCTTATAAGGATGCTACTTGTAAAATTTCATGAAACTGTGGACAACTGTTAAGTAAAGAGTTACCAACTTTGTGTTTTGGGCTCTTCCACAACTCCCCGCCCTTTCAAAATGTTGAGATGCATCCATATAGCTTATTTCAAAGTCACCAACTTCAATCAGGTGGGCAGTTAGCGGAATATACCATTTTTACTCCTAATTTAGACTGTAAAAGTAAACTATATTTTGTGAATCTTATATATACCGGAGATTGGAGAATCAGTTGTTTTACGGATTATGTTAGTGTCCAATGACCAATGGTTAGAAGTTAAGAAATAAACGTTTGCTTTCTTGTTTATTTGATTCAGTTTTCTAGTATCTTGTTTTAATTGACTTTTTAAAATGTAGTAAAGTATTTTATTTTGCACTAAGGTGATTCTTATTACTTATATAAAGACAGTGAGCTACTTACTTGAATTATTTATTAAGTCCCAAGTACTCCGCTTTATACTTGTATTTCATTTTACTTCTCGCAAAACTGCAAACAACGAATTTGATAAACGTTTTCCCTAGTTGATCTGCTAAATGAGTTGGTCGCCTAATGTCCATGTATAGTTCTGGTCCCTGCGCCTACTCCTCTAGAGAAATGTACCTCTCATTGATCTGAAGATTGGACCTGAGAGATGTACATCTAAATGAGTTGGTCGCCTAATGTCCATGTATAGTTCTGGTCCCTGCGCCTACTCCTCTAGAGAAATGTACCTCTCGTTGATCTGAAGATTGGACCTGAGAGATGTACAGCTAAATGAGTTGGTCACCTAATGTCAATGTATAGTTCTGGTCCCTGCGCCTACTCCTCTAGAGAAATGTACCTCCCATTGATGTGAAGATTGAACCTGAGAGATGTACAGCTAAATGTGTTGTCATGTTTGCAGATCCTGTACAACAGAACGATGGCCCACTTGGGACTGTGTGCTTTCCGCCATGCCAACATTAAGGATGCACACAACTGCCTCGTAGATCTGATGATGACAGGTAAAACGAAGGAACTCCTCGCTCAGGGTCTCATGCCTCAGGTTAGTGATAAACCCTATCTTTATAAGTATACTAGCAGGTTTACCTGGGGAGTAACTTTGCGACGTATAATTTTACCTGAAGCTGACGATGTGCGATGCCCGGACAAAGAATAAAACGATTCTCTTAGTACCTATTTTCAGCATTCAGGAATTAACACTTTACCAGTTAACATTCACAAATCCAAGGGCTAACTCGATTGTTGTGCGTAAATAATAACGTGTTTAATCTCTTTTTTTTTATTGCCTTCCGAGACTTTCGTATTTTTAGTGGTCCTATTTCTTATTTTTTATTTATTTATTTTTTTTTTTTTGCTTTTGAATAGCGTCAGCACGAAAGGAGCAAGGAACAGGAGAAGGTGGAGAAGCAGCGACAGATGCCGTTCCATATGCACATCAACCTGGAGCTGATCGAGTGTGTCTATCTGGTGTCGGCCATGCTCATAGAGATACCCTACATGGCAGGTCAGGGGCAATACCTAACATACCGATCATGTCTTACAGCTGAATCTCATTGGATTTTATTTTTGTATTCTTGGTCATCTTTTTGACATTTTTATCTTCTCTTATCTGCAATACTAAGTAAGGTCCCTCATTCATAGCTAGCTACTCTGTCGGATATATGTTTTTTTTGGGAGAATTCAGGAGGGGTCTATTGAGTAAACAGTAATGTACGAGTATCTAACAAAATATCTGTAAGAATTCACTCACATAAATGACAACAATCTTTATAAATAAATTATATCGTTGACGAGAGCATACATCGGTATACACACCGCTATCGAGCGGGTCATATCATATTTTAATTGGATATTAGCAGGGAAGATAACGGAGATGGACAATAGGTTGTCACAGCTGATCAGGTGAGACTCCGCCCCCACCACCCACTTATCTCGCTACTCGAAAATGTTAGTTATTCCTATTATTTCTAACTTTAGCGATAAAACATTTATAACAAAAACTCTTTAAGATAAAAATGTCTTTCATAATGGTTCAATAACTTTCCACTTAGATCCATAGTAACTGAGAAAACATGAAATAACTTGTTCTGACTTCTAGACACCTCGTTATTAGTGGTTTTAAAATACGTTCCTAAATCCTTTCCATGAGGGTACATATTCAAAATGTGATGTCTGGTTGAAATATATGCAGACATGTTGCCTTAATGAGAGGACAAACAAACATTCAAGTCTGTTTTCACAAAAAATATGTAGAGTCCTACCTGTTTCGCCATTACGCCATCGTCAAATGTATTTATAATGGTAGTATATACTTATTTATGAATATTATTTAATGATGTGTATTTCAAAAAGATATTTCTTTCATTTATTTATTACAAGTTTAATAAGAAATAAAACGTCATTACGAACTACTACATAAATAAATTGAAGCGTCCCTTGGACAAGAAGCTTACACAACTTAGAAGACAATATTCCCCTCAAATTGGAACTGAGGACTTCAATTAAGTAATACAGCCAAATAAGCATTCCTCTAAGACAACGGACGGGTTGCCTTCCTGTCCCAAACTGCCAAGATCCATAATAGATTTGTTTGACGCCTTGTGAAGCATTTTCTTTGTACCCGCTCGTTACGCTGCTCCCTTTGTAGCTGACACAAATATCTCGATTTTCATTTTTTTGTATTTCTCCCCTAAATAACTTGTTTTTCAACCCTACAATTCCAAAAAATGGTGTATTGACACAGAAGGGGACAAAAGTGCTTAATAGCCCATCTCATATCTACGTAATCAAATAGGAGCAATTCGTTTCTTCTACAGTTTTCATGTAATTTATTTATTTTCTTATTTCCAGCTCATGAGTTCGACGCTCGACGTCGGATGATCTCCAAGACTTTCTATCAACAGTTGCGATCTAGCGAGCGACAGAGTTTGGTGGGGCCTCCAGAGTCGATGAGGGAACATGTGGTGGCGGCCAGCAAGGCGATGCGGAACGGAAACTGGCATGCATGCGCAGACTTCATCATCAACGACAAAATGAACGCCAAGGTACCGTATCTACCTAAATATAATCTGAGTCAGGTTTGGGTCAATGTGAGTAGTTTAACGTTGATGAAGAAGAAATGTGGCCAAATCATGGTGCATCTTTGCTCTGGTAGCAGTAGGATATACTTTATATTTGCGTTACAAGTGAAATGATTTCTTTAAGGATATTTCTTATTCAGCGTCAATTTCTTTCATTTAACTACATTACTAAAATCCTAAATAAAAATAAAACAGAAAAAAAAATGTTACTCGAGTCCAAATTTTAATTGTATGAAATGCAGTTTGTTTTGTTTGTTTAGATATTTAACTGTTTATACTTCAATCTTGCAATTAAAACTTAATTATTTAATTTTTTTGTTTACGAATGTCTTCCGAAACATTCTGTTTAAATTTGAAATCTTAAACTGATAAAAATATTTATTTAATTATTTGAAACAAGTACTGTTGGTAAATAAATTAAGTTTATGAATTTTTTTGCCAAATAAAGCTGATTTTGACATTTTAATTATATATTAATTTGAAATATCGAATATTTTTTGTTGTTAATTACTCTGAATAAAAAGTGCCAATGTCTACAGAAAACATCTAAGGAAATAATGTGGGAAACGGTCAATTTTTAGCGTAAGACAAATCCATAAAATTTCTTAGTCATATTTAGTTTATGATCTGCCATGATTTCAGCCAGTTGTATGTAGCTTCTGCGGGTTCCCTTGTCACTGAAAATGACAATAATAGGACGTGTTATATTTCCTCATTTCTACATCAATTTTGAATGGTCCAGTTTCTATGCTTGCTTCTGTGACGTTTGAGAATAATCGATTGTTTAAAAAATTGTCATTTTTATTGTAAATTTTCAATGAAGAGAAAGTGATAGTTAATATACCTGACATTCTACGCACAATGCTTTCACCCTGATTTCATTTTGTTTGTTTTTATGTCTCAAGCCCGGGCTTTAACCATAAGGTCATATTGCTCAATACCAGAGCGTTCTTTCGTCACTCTGGTGAACATGAGCCCCACTCTCTGTGGGTGTCCTACATTTGGCCTATCCAGGTTTAATTTCTTAGGATAGGGGAGTTCCAGACATTGCACAGGCTGCGGACTATAGTTTAACTTCCCATCCGACATTAACTTCCTGGATAGAAAAACAACAACAAAAACGGCCTCCGCCAGGTTTGTAACTCGCGATATTGAGTAGTTATAATATTTATTTCCGTTAAACCATAACCTGGAGGGCGCCGGTAGCTCAGTGGTATCGTGCTTGCTTACTGAGCTCAAGATTGAGTGTTCAAGACCCGGCCGAGGCCCTTAATTTATTTTATATAGAAGGCAAAAAAAAACAAGCGCGCCGTCCTTCATATGAGACGTTAAGTGATGGTCCCGAGCCTGTATGATGTCAGGTACTCGTTAAAGATCCCTATCCTAGGTTAATAAATACTTAGGGTAGGCAAAATTTAGGACTCCCACAGTAGAGTCGGGTTCATGTCCACCAGAGTGAAAGCGCTAAGAGCGCTCTGATAGTAGGCGATATGACCTTGTAGTTAAAGCCAGGACTAAGTCATAATAACTAGTAACCAAACCATATAACATGGTAGTATAGGATATGTCAAAGAAATGTATACATCAAGCTGCTTATAAATCAGATACATAAGCAGTTAATAAAAGTAATAGTAAAAATAAAATAAATAAATAATAGAAAATAAATTAGTATAAAATAATAATGCTAATAAAAGCAGTAGAAACGGTTTTTAATTATATTTCGAATTATGATAAATATTTCTTCCAAAAGTGTAATATTTCACGACGATATTTTGGTACGTCTTTACGTCCCTTTCTCAGGTCACAATTTACAACGTATATATAAACATTGTACGGGTGACTGTGTGTTTTTGTGGGACCTGTTCTACGAGGCAGACAAGGTGCGACAGATGTTGTCCCGACTCATCAAGGAGGAGTCTCTTCGAACTTACCTCTTCACCTACTTTGTGTGTTTTTGTCGCTAGGTGTGGGACCTGTTCTACGAGGCAGACAAGGTGCGACAGATGTTGTCCCGACTCATCAAGGAGGAGTCTCTTCGAACTTACCTCTTCACCTACTCCCATGTCTACGCCTCTATCTCTATGGCTACCCTCTCGGAGATGTTCCAGCTGGACCGGCCTGTTGTACATTCCATCATCAGCAAGATGATTATCAACGAAGAGCTTATGGTAACCAAACCAACCACTTGCCATTTTGTTTCATTATTTTGATCAGATTAACTGGTAATATGAATCCGATGGATCAACCTGGTTGTGAGCTAACTATATGAGGTAGGATGCGAGTTACTACTTTGATAGCCTACTTCGAGAAGCTCTGTACCTGTGTACAGCTGAGATTATACCAAGACTTCTATTTTCATGTTTCAATAGCTAACCATTTGTGAAAGTAAAGTAGCATTGAATCAAATCAAAAATGTTTTCCTTTCTTTGATTTCAACAGAAATATCTTCGTCTTTTTTTAAAGATCTACCATCTTGTGGACAACAAGGGGGACGACTGAAAGGCTCGCCTTCATCATCATTGTTTTGTTTTTTTGATAAAATATATTTGATAATAGAAAACTTATATAAAAGTTGACCCATTACAGATACATTTTATAAAAGATCTTTCTCCAATATCGTTTATACTATAATGCCGGTCTTGTGACTGTCTGTGGTGGGTTCGCGGTGAAGGGAGGTGTTAGATTGCATCCAAACTGCAGTGTACATGTCATGTTGCAGGCCTCACTGGATGACCCCTCCCAGACAGTGGTGATGCACCGGAGTGAACCCTCCAGACTACAGTCGCTGGCACTCCAACTGGCAGACAAGGTCAATAATCTGGTCGACTCCAATGAGAGGATATTCGAAATGAAACAAGGTATAGTCAAACATCTAGCTGGGTCTTTAACGAGTACCTGACATCGTACTTACCTCCCAGATAAAATAAACTAAGAGCCTGGGCCGGGTTTCGACCCCGCGATCTACCGATCATACCACTGAGCTACCGGCGTCCCTATTTTTGTCGAAGTACATTGCCGGTGATTCACCGAGGACTTCTTTGTTTATTATATAGAGACAATTGTTTCCCCTTCAACTGAACGGTGTTACTCTCCATAGTGTCGATCATTGTTTGTCAAAAGTAGACACCCAGACCACACATTCAGAGTTTTTGAGTGATAATATTGACATAGTGTGTTGTCTGTTGTTGCAGGTAGTTTCTTCCTCCGTGGTGGGAACCAAGGAACGTTCAGACAGAACTACAACAGACCTGGTCAGGACTGGGGCCGCAACCGGAGGGAGAGAGACCAGGCCCGGGTTTACTGAACAAAATCCACAGACATCAATCAATCTTATTCACATTTACAGATATATCCCTTCAGTTTTTCTTATATATTTGTTCTTCAATATTGTCTCTAAAAAACAAAAAAATATATATATATATATATATATATATTACATTTTCTTTTGATATTTCCTATAAAATTGTAACTAAAAGTTGGCTTTATTTTTAGCCTTAGTAACGAAAGATTGAGAATGAGGTATAACTTCCTTGAAACTAAGAGATATGATATTTTTTTTCTTTTTTGTGAAAATGCATTTTGTAAGGAGGTTATGAAAAGAATACACCTACAAGCTACAGAACGAACTGCATAATTCGCCTGCAGATGACCTGTCGCTCGGATTTATAAAGTTTAGTGATTTTGGCTATTAACATACTTATTTAACATAAACATGATTTTTTAAATTCTTCAATATGAAAATATGTATAATCTGTTTTGTAGATATTCTTAATAAATATTTTGTTTTTGAGGAAGTTTTTTTTTTTTTTAATACCTTGAAACAATGGTGTTAGCACCGACTGAATTGTACAGTCTGTTCAGAATTCCGAATAGAAACATGAAACACATATACTTTGTCATTAAATTTGTTGTTTGTTTTTCAATTTTTAATTAGGTGGTATCTATAATAAAATCTTTCGGAACCGCTGGGCTAGAACAATAACTGTTGTATTTTTTCTCAAGAACAATGTAAGACGGATAAGGATAAAACTATTTCGATGAGTCTGAAAGATCCAAAAGGATTGTCCCATCAGATGTCGCTTATGATACTATTTGCTCTTAGTTTTTGGGGAGAGGGAGGATTTGTAAAAAAAACACCGCCGTTTTCAACCAAATGATGTCATCACTACAGTCATCAACTACAACAAATTCCAGAAAATAAAGAAAACGGCTCATTTGAAGATCCTTATTTTAAAGCCTTGCATTGTATTGTCAGCGGTAGGCTATGAAAAATTTTTCGTTTATGATACTTTTCCGTTTCTAAATTTCGTTGGGACACTTTTCATTTTTATTAATGAAATTAATAAATCGAAAAATATATATTTTTTTTGTGTAGAGAAAGGAAAGATGTGATAAATATCTCAATACCCACAAAAAGGTGACATTTCACGGGGAAGTTGTTGATGTGTTAACAGTTTCATAAGTAGGTAGGTATCAAATTATGTATAAACAAAATATGCAACCTTGGAGTGTAAAAATAAAAAATCAATCAATTTAACTTGTTAGACGTGGACCCTAACCAATAGGACTGAACAGAAATTGAATTGGAAATACGCTTCTTTCGATCCGTAGGACAATATCCTCTGCTAGATCAAAAAAGAAGCGAAGATAGAGTAACAGTTGGAGGTGGAGTTTGTTGTCCAGCTGGCAAAGAAGAATAGCCTGAAACTAGTAAACCTGGCAACATTTAGGACAGACAGTAGAGTCGGGCTCAGTTCCACTACACCGCTCTTTCTTAAGCAATATGACCACATAATTGAAAAAATATTGTAATTTCTGTTATTAAAATAAAATATAAGTGATGTGGCCATTACAAGACTCTTATACCAACAACGCTTTCAATCAATCTCTCCCCCTTTCTCAAAATCATTTCATTTTGTCCCTTTGTATAGCGTAATCCTGAGAGTGACATTCTTATACCCAGTAATGCCAGTATGAAATAATTCCGAGAAAGGGAAGGGGGAGAGAGTGATATGTGAGCGTGTTTGGTGTTGGTATATAAGAAAGTCATGTAATGATCACATATTCTTTTTTAGTCATGTATTCATTTAAGTGTTCTGCTGTGAGGGTGTTGTCCGCCCGAATTCAAGTCATATTAATGTAGGTGTCATCTGTTAGAACGTTAGACCTGCTAACATCAGTTATAACAGAACACTTGTACTTGTCCCACAGGACCCCATTGCTATCGCCCGCATGTCCGTCTGTCACCACTTCATAGCTTTAAAACAATACGTTTGTACTAGTTATGTCAAATAATGACCCGACATCAGAGCGGATGTTATTTTGCAATAAATAAATAAAATTAGGGGTGGCTCCAGTATATGCAAAAGTTAGATCGATCATTTGTTTTCCCTAACATACACGTGTCATGTACCCTTGGAAAAAACGTTTTGAGTAAAGTTAATCATATTTTATTCAAAATGTGAAATATGCGATCATGGTGGAGGATAATTTATGAAATGTAGCTGCCTCTCTCCATTTTCTAAATTACATCATTCAAAAATTAAAAAAAAAAAAAAAAAAAAAAAAAAGCACTTGTTGAGCCTATGTAAATCAATAGTTTAATTATATCTTTTATGTTATAATAATATTTTTATCTATTATATTATTCTTTCTATCATCTCAATTGAGTCAAATACGCTCGTTATCGCACTACAGTGGTGTCTGCAGTGCAGTTCCAATTTCAAATGATCTTTCCTGTAAAAAGGGAGTTCATATTATTTTTTTCTACATACAATTTTATAAAATTATTATTAATTTTAAACAAACTGAGAGTGAATGATCTAGGATCAAGGGGTATAAAATAAACGTTTGAGAATCAAAATTAATCACATTTTTATTTTGTACAACATATAAATATGATACATTTTGCCACATATTTAACTTAACAATATACACTTTTTATTTTTTAAATATATTAATATGTATAACATTTGTTATTGCTTCTAGAAACAAAATATAATAAAAACCAACCTTATTAAAATATAACTAAATGGTGGGATGAGTGAGGAAGTTAGTTGCTCGATGCAGAACTTACACAGTCGGGCACCGGCTCAACTCCAGCTTTCTTCTGTTTGCCCTGAAATATAATAAAATTATGTTCTTGGATTAGTTTTGGAGTTGAAATAATTTTATCCATTCATTATCCATGCAGAAGACGCCAGTAGGTCGAAGGTAGCGTGCTATCGCGGGTCCAAACCCCGGTCGAGGCCCTTGAGCATGCCGTACTTAAGAAGGAACGTTATTATTATTAGGTCTGTACGATGTCAGCTACTCGTTAAAGACTCATAATCTCCAGGTTCTCTAAACCTGGGTAGGCAAAACAAGACACCCATAGTAGTCGGGCTCTCTGATAATAGGCGATATGACCTCGTAGTTAAAGCCCGGGCATGAGTCACAATAACTAACCAACATTATGCATGCTATCATTAAATTTGAAACTTACAAGTTTATATTTTAGAGGCAACGACAATTTGTGTTAATATTATTTGTTGGCGTTGAAAGTTCAATCCAAAATCCGAATAATTGGGGGCATCACCACTATCATCAGGTACTTCATTGTATAGATTATAATATAATATATTATATACCTATATTATAGGTTATGTTAGGGCACAGTTGTAAACCCGAGAAATGCCTGGGCACCGCCTCTACGGCCAAATGTCGTTATTGATCTCATAGTTGAAGGGCATGAATCCTAAACAATGCAGCACATGAGAAAAATTATTTGTTCTGAAATAACGAGGATATACTTCCAACGAAGTAAATCAGAAATGCTTAAAATATCATTGATGAAGGAAAACTAAAAACGTTTGCACACTCGGGTTTTGTGGAACTATCTCTCCAGGTACTTTGAATATTTCAGTTTGCTACCCATTCTGTTTCAGCTCTCCAGACAGAATGATTTCACTCATACTAGGAATAACCTTAATTCCCTGGTTTACAACATTCTCATGAGATATACAATAGATAACGGTTTACCTCCTCAATGTTGGTTCTGTCTATTTTGTGGTACTCCTTGCCAGACCTCGGCCTCAACACCGTTACCGCAGAGTGGCAGTGACTAACAACAAAAATAAAATAAAAAATAAATATTACAGGCAAGTAAGATCAGGTCACACACTAAAGAGTTCCGTAGGCAAACAATATTACAGGCAAGTAAGATCAGGTCACACACTAAAGGGTTCCGTAGGCAAACAATATTACAGGCAAGTAAGATCAGGTCACACACTAAAGGGTTCCGTAGGCAAACAATATTACAGGCAAGTAAGATCAGGTCACACACTAAAGGGTTCCGTAGGCAAACAATATTACAGGCAAGTAAGATCAGGTCACACACTAAAGGGTTCCGTAGGCAAACAATAAATTGATAAATACACATTTAACAATTTTTACTATTCTGAAATATAGTTTCTGTCTTAGCGACTGCCGTGAGACATAAAAAGTTGACGATTTCAGGATTTCGAATTTCGTTTGTCATAGGAATATTGATTGGATAGTAATAGAGAAAGAAAAAAAAAATATTAACAAATTTATGACTTCTTGTTTCTAAATCCGCCGGAATTTACAAATGTATCTAAAATCGAATTTAAACTACTTCCTATTTTGTTTAGAAGTATTAATTATGTGATTCCAATGGTTTTATAAAGTTTACGTGAAAGTTTTTAAGAAGAAGAAAGTTAATTTTCATTTACAATTCCTAATTTACCCATTTCCTTTTCCCTGAAGAACCGAATCCCCGTTCTAACAATGAATTATAGTTGCAACATTCGCAAAATTGACAACTTTGAAGGATTATTGTATTCAATTTTCTATTCGTTCTACGAAAATGTCATAGAGTACCTAATGCCAAAGATGTTGCTTTAATAATTATTAAAGCAACACGTTTGAATACAATAATCCTTCAAAGTTGTCAATTTTGCGAATGTTGCAACTATATAATTATAATTAAAGCAATAATTATTATTGAAAAAAAAATTACTTCTATGTTGGATCACAACCCGACACTATTCGAGTTCTGTCGGCCGCTTTATGAAAAAATGTTGTGATAAACTGAAAGTACTCCTAAACCAATGATCCCGCCACTATGGGCTGGGCTCCTTACCGGAGGTTGTCCTGTTCTGAAGAGCTGAAGGAGGACATGGAGAGTGTCTCGATGTAGTCAGACATGTCCGAGGCTCCGCTGCTTGTACTTATAGAGTCTACGTAGGGGACCGTCATGGCTCCGGAGCTGCTCGTCACAGACACGTCTGAAACACAATTAACATATATTATATACTAGCAGGTTCACTCAGCGTTGCTCGGCAGTAACTTTGCGATGTCTCGACAAAGAATAAGAAGCTTCTCTCTCTCTCTCTCCCAAATGAATATAACATAATGTAATACAAATAGTCTTTTATATTATGTTTCGACCCCCACAAACCCCCCTCCTAAATAATATACTGATATACCTAAATATTGTTAAAAGTTTAAAAAAGTCAAACAATTTTTTTTATTGACCTGTTGCTGGTTTTCCGGAACCCAGAATGATAATATTTTCTCATTTATTAGAACTTCTGTTAAGGTTGGTATTTTGGCAAGTAACCCAAACTGATAATGTCCAGGTATATATGTCGACGTTGACTACCATCCCAACTTGTGTTGTTTATATAAGTTACAGATAGTACTTTCAAAATGCCTCAGAGGGGTTTCTGGGGCCGGAGGACCTGTTTAGTATCTCAGGAAACAAAGTTCACCTGTACATCTCTGGTCTCTCCTGTATAACAGATATACTTATGATATACTACTATTGTAGTTAAGACAGGTACCCTTGGTGGGGTGGTGGGGGAGCTCAGCTTCTGCAGAGGTGGACTTGTGCTGGGTCTGTCCCGATGTGAAGGTGGCCTCCTCCAGAGGATCCGAAGATTTGGACCGCCGAGGGCAGATGCCTCGCCTCCTCACCTAAAACACAAATACATCATAAATTGACCAAATTAATACTGTCAATAAGTGACAATGAATACTTTTATAGGGACAAAAAATGTGATTAAAAGCGGGAAATTGGTCTTCTCGGGTTACGAAGATGTACAATAGAGAAGCGTTGAGAAGATCTGGCAGAGGTGCAAGGCGTTGCATTCCTGAGAGGGGTAATAACCAGGTGGAAAAACATTTAGGCTGAATTATGCAAGGCTCACCTTCTGAGAGGTAAATGGTAAGCCCGTAAGGAAGTGTAAGAATGGGATCGCAAATTGAGTTCAAAGGAAACTGACGCGGAAACTAACCTGGACAATATGCCGGGCTGTCACCCATAATCCTCTGTTGAACTTCATCCGCCTCTTTAGGGGCGCTTGACCCAAACAGAAAATAGATAATCAGTAGAAATACCGGGATCCCCCATCCCCTCTGAACAAGGACCTCCGAAGAGACTTTCTAACTCTTCTACACAGGTTAAAGAAGCTCGAAGACAAACAAACATGCCTACCTTCGATAGAGGAGTTTCGATAGTTTCGAATTCAAGGAAACCAGCTTCGAAGTTCTTGAAGGAGCCGGTGGAGACGCCCGAGTCGTTGGAGCTTGACGAGTCACGGTTAGATTTGGAGGCGGGGCCACAGATGCGACGGGACACCATAAAGGTTGCCGGAGGAGGCAGGCTGGGAGCGGTAGTGGTGAGGGCGGCAAATTGATCCGGGAGGGAGTCGTGCGAGTTGTTTGACGAGTTGCCGTGCGAGTTGGGGGCGGAACTGGGTGCGAGGGTGCTCTGGGAGGACACGGTCCGCTCCCCCATGCAGTCCAGCCCCAGGCCCTCCAAGCACCGCCCGCTCTCCACCGAATTCGATCTCCTCCTAAATCAATAACAAATTCAATGCGCATCAAAATATTTCCGCTTTGACCGCTGAAAGTTTGTATAACCCTTTTTTATATTTCTTTCAATTCGAAGTGCAATACGGTGTCCAAAAGTGATGATGAACATTGTCAAATCCCAAAATGATGTTGAAGACATCCTTCTATAATTAAAAAAAAAATAATTATTTAATGTGATTAACCCATTAATGACCAATGTCCCAAAAAAAGGACGCTCCTTTTGACTTTTTTCCCGGAACATTAGAATTCTATTTCATTACTATGAAGGGGAGATGTCATTACAACTGTAAAAAAAATTTGGCTCTAAAATTCCTCATTTACTATTTTTAAAAAGTTTGTTTTTCTCTAGTTTTCTAGTGTTTCGAGTTTTTCAGTTCAAAATTTTATAACTCAGGCATTAGTCGCAGTTTTGATGCGGGATTATCTGCCCCATAAAAACCAGGCAAGCACCATGATAGTCGTGAATTGACATTAAACTGTCTACAATAGCCCTATTGGTCATAAAATCAAAAAACATCAGATATGTAAAATTTCGAGTTTTGGCCATTAATGGGTTAAAAACATCTGTAGCTCGGATGGATTAAGTGATCTTTCCATTAAAGAGGGATTAGTAGTTGAAATTTTACAATTGCAAGCAAACAAAAAAGGATGGTAACCTTATCCTTATGTATATGTGTGAAGGGAAGCAAAGGTCAGCCTCATTCGCGAACAAGTGTTTAAGTTTAGGCAATCACTTCTCAAACAATTGCTTATCATTTTTTATAGAAGCTTAAAAAACAAAAAATCGAATAAAAAAATAATAGCCTTTATATCTCACCTTATCTGTGCCATCCTTCGTCCTTCCTCGGTGGCGTAGGAGTTGGTCGGCTTGAACCTCCGGAGACAGGGACTGGCCGTGGCAGACTGAGGGGTCTCGGGAGGCGGGCCGCAAGGACCCTTGGCCGGCCCGCACTTGATCGGGTTCATGTGAATGTAGCCAGGCGACTTGCCCTCCGCAGCCACGGGACCCATCACCAGATAATCCTCACCTGCACTTTCTTCTGGCAAAATACAAAAACAATTTAAGAAGCAACAATTATAATACAAACCCAATTTGATGGACACAGAAAAAGAACCATGAGAACGACATTCTTATGATATTGGCAGCCATGGAAGCCTCTTTTTTCATGCCACTGGATAGAATAGATAGATATTTATGGTAAATATATAGAACTGAAGTTTAGGTTCATGTAATGCGGGATGTATAAAGAATAAGATGAATATTAAGCGATGATGGGGGAGACAGGAACTAGACATCAAAAAAAAGAAAATGTTCTCTTGTTGCAGAAGTTCGAACAATTGGACAGAATCCAGTCTGATCGAACTTTTAGAAAAAAATATATTTTTGTTAGTTCGCCGAACATGTACTTTTAGTAGCCAACTTCATACTACGTTCAACAACGTTCTTGTATCTCCAAAACAAGCGAACATGTTCTACTAAGGAAAAAATTGATCTAAATATTCCGTTTTTATTGGGTTGAGTTAATCAAATAAGTTGTCGCTCTCCCTCTGAAACCAATTTACCAATTTAATAAAAATCAATAAGTGTCTTAACTACTGAGATCATCTTGGAAGAGAGGCCACTGATCTATCGATCGTATATTGATCGATCACTTTTGGAGGCCTAGCCCACTTCCTGGAAATGACCCCGCGAAAATGATGAAGGTAGAGACAACAGGATGTCGATAAAGAGGCAAAAATTCAACATCGAATTTGTGATCCATTACATAACTTCTCCTATACTTCAGATTGCTGGGAAGTAAAAGAACTGGGAGGGAAATTAAGATGAAACAATACCTGATTGCACTTTAGTAGTGCAGAGGCACTTGGGGTGGTGGTCCAGATTATTGACTTTGAGGTCGCGAACATTCTCATAGTGGGCCAGACTCTGAGCGAACTGGAGGTTGGCATAGTTGAGGGAGGCGGCCGGCCTGCCGGGGGAGGTCTCTGGACTTGTCTCCACCCGCCGTCGTGTCTTCTTCAGTGGGTCCACCTTGGCATAGAGAGCCTCGTTGGCGGCTCCACAAGGCTCCTCCCAATCAGTCTAACAACAAAATACATCTTCAATCAGTTAAGGAAGTTCGGTAGGAATCATTGAAGTAGAAACAGTTAAAAATTAAAGTTCCGAACAAAATATTAAATATATATCAATCATAATATATATATACAAAATTAGAGATTCGCCTGTACATTGTTCAAATGATTTTTTTCTTAGATCAGAAATTTATTTATGTTGAAGCCTTAGAGACCAACAGTACAATTTCTATCTATATGAAAGGCCTTCTCGGAAAAACAGCTAAACGTAGAAACAAAAAATTTGCAGGGACTTTCTAGGACCATCGAAATTTCAAAAGGGAGGGGTTTATGGGGACCCCCAAAATATAAAAGAGTCTAGCTTTTTAAACATTCATTAATATCTTTCAGTTTCAAAAGTAGCATCCTTATAAGTTACAAAAACAGGTCACATAGCAACTTAAAATTAGAAAAGGGGGTTTGTGGGGGGCCGTAACATAAAAATATTGCGAGCACAATTTTTTTTTTCATGATCAGACATCCTTTTCATGTTATATAGAAGCCTTAGAAACCATCAGTTCAAATGTATGTATGTTTGATGAACGTATTTGACGTATTTTCATGAAATTCGCAGATCCTTTCAAGGATGTCCCACGTTAGGGTATAGGCTATGTGGCATCCTAAATATCTGAATGGGGAGGGGGGGATCGGAGCCGAGCTGTTTAACCGTTGATCAGATTTTCGCATATAGCATCCAACGTTACTAACCTCTTTAAACTTACCAACGAGGCAACGCAAAGGTAACCCGCTAGTTTATCATATTAAATATATATTATATTTAAAACAAAATTAAGATGTACTCAAAAAATTATTTTTTGAAAACCTGACTCTGGAAGTTGAGAATATTTTATATCCTCCTATTATTTAGAACATGTAAAAAAAATGTCTCCCTAACAAACTATTTAAGCAGGGTCCAATAGAGTAAAACGTCGACTATCACACTTTTCGAACTAAATACACCTACTTTTATGTAGGCTGACGTAGAATAATGCGAGAGGTCCTCCACCTATAGTATAGGTTGAACAGCTCAGTTCAGATCACACATTGAAAGGTGCCACACAAAAGAAGTTAACACAAGGTTAATTAAAGATTTTTTTATATGTGGTAGTAAAATATTTTCCCATTCATTTGTCTGATTGATTCAAATAAATGCACTAGCATCCAACAATGTATAATAAAAACATGTGTTAGTACTGTACCATTTCCCATTCCATCAACACACTTTTTTTTTTACTTCTTCCAATATATTTTCATGCCAAACCAATAAACAATGCTCTAGTCTTTTGAAATAGAATGAAAACAATACTCTTTCCACATTATTTAAAGATAATATAAGATACCTCTGGATCACCATATCGATATGAAACTAATAAGGGGCTGAACATAGGATAAGTACGAGTACAGATTAGAAACTGTTTTATTTCTAACTTCGAAATCTTAAAAATATCATATCAAAGAAAAAATTGACTAACAATATTATGCATAATTAGGGTTTAATACATTGAGGAGCTTTAACAGACATCAAAAGAAAGCACTGAGAATAACAAATAATATTAATGAAAGAAGAAGCTACAGAGAGATAGCAAATAAAGTTAAACTCTCGCCATTACCTGCCTTGTTTATATTTGAAATATTAATGAAAGAAGAAGCTACAGAGAGATACCAAATAAAGTTAAACTCTCGCCATTACCTGCCTTGTTTATATTTGAAATATTAATGAAAGAAGAAGCTACAGAGAGATACCAAATAAAGTTAAACTCTCGCCATTACCTGCCTTGTTTATATTTGAAATATTAATGAAAGAAGAAGCTACAGAGAGATACCAAATAAAGTTAAACTCTCGCCATTACCTGCCTTGTTTATATTTGAAATATTAATGAAAGAAGAAGCTACAGAGAGATACCAAATAAAGTTAAACTCTCGCCATTACCTGCCTTGTTTATATTTGAAATATTAATGAAAGAAGAAGCTACAGAGAGATACCAAATAAAGTTAAACTCTCGCCATTACCTGCCTTGTTTATATTTGAAATATTAATGAAAGAAGAAGCTACAGAGAGATACCAAATAAAGTTAAACTCTCGCCATTACCTGCCTTGTTTATATTTGAAATATTAATGAAAGAAGAAGCTACAGAGAGATACCAAATAAAGTTAAACTCTCGCCATTACCTGCCTTGTTTATATTTGAAATATTAATGAAAGAAGAAGCTACAGAGAGATACCAAATAAAGTTAAACTCTCGCCATTACCTGCCTTGTTTATATTTGAAATATTAATGAAAGAAGAAGCTACAGAGAGATACCAAATAAAGTTAAACTCTCGCCATTACCTGCCTTGTTTATATTTGAAATATTAATGAAAGAAGAAGCTACAGAGAGATACCAAATAAAGTTAAACTCTCGCCATTACCTGCCTTGTTTATATTTGAAATATTAATGAAAGAAGAAGCTACAGAGAGATACCAAATAAAGTTAAACTCTCGCCATTACCTGCCTTGTTTATATTTGAAATATTAATGAAAGAAGAAGCTACAGAGAGATACCAAATAAAGTTAAACTCTCGCCATTACCTGCCTTGTTTATATTTGAAATATTAATGGTCATTGGAAAAAATATAAATGTTTTCCCTCTCAACAATACTAGCCATGATTATAATACCAGGAAGAAAGAACAATATCGAACAACTAGACATTGATCCTCTCTTTTTGAATGTCCTTCCTCATTTCTTGAAAGCAATAGGTATAATAAAAGAAGAGGGCGCCGGTAGATCAGTGGTATGCGCGCTTGTCTTCTGAGCTAAAGGTCGTGGGTTCAAAACCCGGCCGAGGCCCTTACTTTGTTTTATCTGGGAGGTAAAATAAACTTAAGCACGCCGTCCTTTGGATGGGACGTTAAGCGATGGTCCCGAGCCTGTACAATGTCAGGTACTCGATAAAGACCTCTGCGCCCTAGGTGAATAAAAATTTAGGGTAGGCAAAATTTAAGACTCCCACAGAAGAGTCGGGCTCATGTCCACCAGAGTGACGAAAGAGCGCTCTGGTAGTAGGCGATATGACCTTGTAGTTAAAGCCCGGGCATGAGTCATAATAACTAACTATAATAAAAAAATGTAAAATTCAACTAAAAATGTTTGTTTCAAGGTATAACATAGTACAGTTATCAAGAAATGCTGCAGTTGAATACCTGAATTGTAGCTGGGAGTCTGTCTGCGGTACAGGAACATAGAAGAACAGGCTGCGGTCCGCAGAACACCTTCTGACAAGGACAGAGCAGAACATGGCAACTGCACTCCACTCTGAGAAAAAAAGGCATAGTTTGTGTTAAATGGCAAAGACCACTTTCTTGCTTACACTAGGCAGTGTTGAAAGAATGAACGATTAAACTAAAATTTAATCTGGAACGTATGTGGACGTAGGAAGAGAACAATCTCATTGGATTTATTGACCTTGGCCAATTTGCAGAGAGTTGAAGAGGGCGGGGCGGTAGCCTGGATAAGGAAGGAGTTGTCCTGAATTGCCCGCTCCAACATAGTTGAAGCATGTAAAAGATTTAAAAATCTTGAGTTTTGAGGTTCGCGAAAACTATTAAACGTGCTCGAATGCAATTCTGCAATTAGAATGTGACCAAATCAAGGTCATTGTGAATTGCCTAGAACACCTAGAAGTTGAGCTCTCAGGTGTAACGTGGAAACAACATTTACCTACTTAAACTCGATCAATGTGAGGGAATGATGGACAATCTGCTGGTTCTGTGTATTTGGGCAAGTTTCAAGCACATCGGCTAAATATTTTATATTATCAGAAACCAATGAGGACGACACCTATTGATTTTCTGTCAAATCGGCCGAAGGGAAAGATGCGGGGGCTCAACACAAAAGCCCCTACACGACTTTTTATATGAGTATGTAAAAGGGACAAGAGGAAACGTGAAAAGGTAGCTCATGATAAATAATTTGAGATGGGAAAGTACATTGATTGCCGAGAATTTTTTTTATAGTTAAAAAAAAAAGTCTGTTCAATGATGCATGATATGTGATACCTGTGGAGCTGGTGGGGGTGGGGGCGGTGAAGGTGGGAGGCTGGAGGTGGGGAGACCAGACACTCTCTCACCTTCCTTGGGGTATCGTAGTACTCCATTTCGCTACCACAACTCGCCACAGAGCTTCTGTTACCAACCAACTCATCCTAAAATCACATAACAATATTTTAAACTCAAATACAAATTGGTAATCACCTCTTTAAGACAACTTGTAAGAGAACGCGGACATATTGTAGCAACATGGGCACATTTTTGAAATCTAACTCCTCCAAAACTATGTGTCAGATTTTCATGAAATATGGCATTATTACCTTTCCAATAAGTTGAAGAGTGAATACATTTAGTTTGGTGATTCTATTTTTTTCAGTAAAAAGAGGGGTCCTTTGAACTGGGACAGCTTGAGAAATATGAAATAAAAAAATTCTGTGAATCGTCTCACCGGGGAAACTTGCTAGGAGGGTAAGAGATTTCTTTGATTTCAAATTAGGAAAGCAACTTAGTAATCTATACTGAAAACAGCTGTTCTATAGGTACATAAGCGACGACAAAACAAAATGAGCATGGTCCGAACAGAGGTCATATGGACCAATAAGGTACTACACTTACTGTAAGTGACCAACCAACGCAAAGTTACTAACGGCTGGTAACCTCCTAGTAATAGTTCACTTAAACTAGGTGTGCAAAGCATTCTGCTGTTTGCCAAAACTGAGCTGAGTCAGTCTAAATTTTTACAGCATGATTTTTACATTTGAAATCGAAAAATTCTATTTTGCGCGAGAATTTTGTCTCTGATTTCAATGGGGATTTCGTTTTTCGGTGATTATTCCTCCATGGTACGTTCAATTTCAGATTTTTTTAGTAGTAAACCATCGTCACCGTGTCCACTACCATCGTGGCAAATTTCAATGTGATCGGTAAAGGGGTTTAGGAAGAGTACGAGTACAACGAAATACATGAGTCGCCTAAGAAAGAGCTTCGTAAACTCAGCTCAATTAACAAAAGATAAAAATATTAAAATCTAAAAGTTAAACAGATGTGAAATCACACTCTTGAATTGTTACTTATCGAATTGAAAAATTCCTTTTGGGCTTACCTTAAGAGTGACGTTGAGCGAGCGTGGAGTGTCATAATTCTCGTAGTGCGAGGACTCAGTCTGGGGGAGAAGGCGGTGATGCGGGGGAGGCCGGACGTCACAAGGAGACATCGCACGGGACCTGAACACAATAGGACACAGGTGAATCACCGTCACTCGCAGTCTATCTCCCCAGAACAGATATTATTTGTATACTCAGTTCGTTGAGAGGTTGACCAAAACGAGCCCACACAACACATCGGCCTTCCTACTCTATTATTAGCCAATTTAAATGGCTGCCACCGCTCTGCTCTGAAAGACTTAACTTTCAGTAGGTTGAGTTAGTAGCTTTAGTAGTCTTGATTGACGTTTTCCGATAACTCAGCTTCCCGAGCCAGACACACAAAATAAACGTTTCGCGTTATTCTGCACATTGTCAGTACTTAAACTTCATACAAAAACGAAATAGTAGCCAACTAAATTAATGTTACTTATTTTAATAATACTAACATACCTTGGTAATAATGGTACCAATTTGATTTACTTCATATTATATAAACATGAGATAAGACCATAAAATTCTTATACCAAACACATTTTTACAGATCCCTCCCCCTCCCCCTCCCCTCAAAATGTTTTCATACTGGAATTATTGCGTTAGTTCGTTATTGTAACTCACGCCCGGGTTTTAACTACGAGATCATAAACCGCTCTTTCGTTTAGTTAGGTCGGATCCACCGCTTAACATCCCATCCGAAGGACAGAGTGCTCAAGGCTTTTTTACCTCCAAGACAAAAAATCTAAGGGCCGACCGGGTTTCGAACGTACAGCCGTTAGGATGGTCTTCAACCTACGTAATTCTAAAAATTAATAAATGAGTGAGACCTAACCTGGTAAATCGTTCAACCCTTGATAAAACTTAGGTAAAAGTAGGCTTATAAATGCTAATATATATGAAAGAAGTTATAGATACATATATATATATATATATATATATTGTAATTAAATATTGTCAGTACATGGCTATAATGAAAATAAAAAAAATAAAATAAAATAAAATTATATCAATATAAATTTAGAGTACCTAGGCAAAATTTAGGACTCCCATAGTAGAGTTGGGTTCATGTTTACCAGAATGACGAAAGACCGCTCTGGTAGTTAAAGACCGGGCATGAGTCGTAATAACTAACTTCAGAGCGCTCTGGTAATTAAATAATAAATTTTTTTTTGTTGAATCAGAAATCCGTTTCATGTTATATAAAGGCCTTAAGAAATCATTATTTCAATTTATGTCTGTATGTATGTGTGTTGGTTTGAACAAAATGATTGAACATATATTAACGACATTTGTAGGGCCTTCAAAGATTGTCCAACTTAGAATAGAGGCTATCTGGCATCTCGAAATTTAGAACTAGAAGGGGAGTTATGGGGAACCACAAACATAAAATGAGTGCTGGCTCTTCAATGATAGGTCAGATTTTCATAAAGTTTTACAGTAGCATCCCCATAAGCGCACGGTTATAGTTGCTAACTGGGCTATGCGCAGTTAACCTACTGACATGATTATACAACCTCCATCCTCTATAATATGTTTAACTGAGGAAGTGAAATGTCGGATTTACCTGCTGCAGCCAGAATCATCACTGGTCGATTTGGTAGAGTTGGAATCTGAATGACAGGTCGTATGGGATATGACGGAGATATTACAGCAAATCGTGTTCCTCGTTATCTGGTGTTCACAACCTACCAAAAAAATAACAAATAGATAAATAATAATAACAAAATAAAATAATAATATCAACAGAAATAGTTCTTCTTTCCAGGTTATGAGAGAGTGAGAGATAGTGTGACTTTAGCACAAAAACGTGCAACAGTCATCACCCGACTACGTTATGCAGAGTTCAGACTAGGGCCACGTATCGATACGCGATATATCAATACTATCGATATGGTATGCAATATTTTATTCTTATGTTTTTCTTTAATATTTATTTTATTGGCAGTGTTCCTCCACAGATATTCTCAATAAGGTCTATCGGAAGTCTATCTTTCATTACTAGCATTATTTTCATTATTACTTATTTCTTTTAATCCAATTGGTTTATTTTTTTTTTTCGTTCTCTTCTCATAATATTTTATTAGTAAAAACAATAATATCAAAAATTAAAATTAAATTTAGTTTTTAATTATATTTCAAATTATGATAAATATTGTTTAATATTCTTTCAAAACTGTCTTTTTTCACGACGATATTTTTGGGTTTTCTTATGTACAATATCTTATATAATCTTATGTACAATAATATCAAAAATTTAAATAAAATTTAGTTAATTATTATATTTCAAATTATGATAAATATTTTTTTTATATTATATAAGATAGATATTATTGTATACATTTTTATGACGAATCCTATGAAAAAACTGAACTAATATATACATATACAAATGAACCTAATAGAAGAAAATAATTAATGAATAAGTAATGTCCTTAACGTTATTTAGAAAGTAAGATTTACAAAAAAAAATATCAAAATAATGTATTTTTAAGAAGTTTTCTTTTGTATTTATTTTTAAAAAAATAAATACAAATCAGGCTTACAGTATTCAATTTCAAGTTTAGACCTTTTAATAATAATGAAAACATGGTTTTGAATTACACTTCAAACATCAATGTACATACTAAGTATGGTTCAATGTTGCCACGTTAGCGTGTGTTTCTTTAGTATCCAGATAGCTTTTCATTTATTAATAAATAACAGGCCTAAAAAAACTCACGGAAAAGAAACATTTGGCAATAAACTTCCCCAGCCTGAATTAATTAACAAAGTTTCCGCGTTCTCTCTTAAACCAATCTATTTATTAAAATCAACTGATGTCTTATTCAGGAACTTTGTTGAATCCTCATTAAAAAAATCCGTGTTGATACATTCATTAAATCGGCAATTATTATTTTCAGTTGAGGCCCCTTTCTCAAGGCCGAATCCGCTGAAAATTGATAGGTTTCGTCCTTATAGGACTTTGGATAGACTAAAGAGGCGAGAGGTAGCGAGGTGGAGAGAGAAGGGTATAAAGTGATGAGGGAGGAGGAGAGGTGCATTCTCGCTCATCTGATCAGCCTAAAGAGGCGAGGTGGAGAGGGAAGGGTATAAGGTGATGAGGGCGGAGGAGAGGTGCATTCTCGCTCATCTGATCAGCCTAAAGAGGCGAGAGGTAGCGAGGTGGAGAGAGAAGAATATAAGGTGATGAGGGAGGAGGAGAGGTGCATTCTCGCTCATCTGATCAGCCTAAAGAGGCGAGGTGGAGAGGGAAGGGTATAAGGTGATGAGGGAGGAGGAGAGGTGCATTCTCGCTCATCTGATCAGCCTAAAGAGGCGAGAGGTAGCGAGGTGGTGAGAGAAGGGTATAAGGTGATGAGGGAGGAGGAGAGGTGCATTCTCGCTCATCTGATCAGCCTAAAGAGGCGAGAGGTAGCGAGGTGGAGAGAGAAGGGTATAAGGTGATGAGGGCGGAGGAGAGGTGCATTCTCGCTCATCTGATCAGCCTAACCTCATTCCCGGCTTCTTAAAGCCACGTATCTCTCTCAATGTCTACTGTTATATTTATTGGTCGTATTCAATTAAAATATTTAATTGATATTAAGTATTGACATATTTCCACGCAATTGGTACCTATCTACCAACGAAGGCTATTTAGTGATATATATATATATATACACAGGGAGTTAGAAATAAAAACTGTAAATTTAGGAAGTTTGGAGGAAATTACACAATCGATCAGAAATTCGATGTTGTGTTTTCTGTCTGTGAACACGATAAGTTCCAATAAAATGAATACATCGACACAAAATTTTACAAGGGTATCGAAAATCCCATGACGACGACATCTATTGACTACCAGACGACTTGGTCGAAGGGAAAAGGGGGGTGAGAGGACGGGGGCTCAATGTAACAAGACGAAGATTAGGAAGTTGGTGAGTAAGACACCTATTGATGTCCAACCGAATATATAGCAAACACTTATTTGATTAATTCGCGCTGGAGAAGTACTTTACTGGATTCACCGACAACTAGAACAGCTAGATACCATTCTGTTCCATGATCCAGGCAGGGTTGAAGCCGGTGCCAGGAGTGTTAGAGACGGTGAGAGACCTGGTCATCCCGGCCGTCTTGGAAAGGCAGCTTCGGCAGCCAGCCACCAGGTCTGGGCCTGCTCCTGACCAACCTTCCTGTGAAGGACACAAACAGAGCAAGTTAATGTAGTTTGAGACAGTGAGGGACCCACATCTCTCCCCCCACTCCTGGAGGATGCCGGAAGGTGATCTCATAATACTACTTAGCTGAGACCCTTAAACCTCAAAAGGAACGAGCTTAGGCAACTGACTGGAGTTCTCACAGGACATGGTCCGTTCAATAGACACCGACACACTGTGGGAGTCAAGGACAATCCTACCTGCGATAGATGTGGGGAAGAAGACGAATCGGCGGCACACTTCCTGGGCATCTTTGGTAGAGATGTAATCGCAGAGGAAGACTTTAGAAGATTGGACTATGAGAGCATTCTCAGGTTCATTAAGGAAACTGGGAGACTGAGCATTTCATGAAGGCTTGGTTCAGGTAGTATAAGTACAGTATAAGTATAAACATACAGTTAATATAATAAGGGGGAAGCCCAGAGCTTCCAGGGAATGGATAAGAGCACTGGATGCTTAGGTCCCTAGGTGCAAAACACCAGCCCACCACATATATATATATATATATATATATATTTAGCTGAGACCCTGATCCAGGTATGGTTGTCCTACCTCAGCCTCCATGTTGAGCTCCGACACAGAGACAGTGTCCCCGAACTCCGATCCACGCCCCTCCCCCCACTCCTGGAGGATGCTCTCCTGATCTGTCTTCAGTCTAGTCACGGCCTGCTTCCGAGGACTCTCCATCACTGAAACAGTCAAAAACTTCAATTAACGAATTATAAAAACAATTAAATTTGTATTCAAATCTGCCAGAACCGGCTAACATGCTTACGGTTAACATAGCTTCATTGGGCAATAGTTAATAGATATTTTTTTTAATGGGATATCATCTGTTTACCTAGGAGAAAAAGCTACATTTTAATATGAAAAAATGCCATTGTTCCAGATTGTGGTTTAAGTTGATGTTGCACGACGCCATTCAACTCGAGTGACTTCATCGATCCTACCAGCCGTTCGGGGTACCCTTGGAGGGTGTCCAGAGTTGCCAAGAGAGGTACAGATAACTTCCGGTGAAAGAATGAAGAGTAGGTGCCACTGGTTTGCTGGCGAGAAACCTTGGCTTGGTGGGGTCCCAGTAGCCGACCGAACAAGCCTCTCAACAGTTCTCCAGCAACTCCAAACAGAGACCAATGGCGCTACGCTACATAGAATACTACATATCATATTTCTTTCCTGACAAGGAAAGTGTGGATCATGTGACGACTTACAGGAGTGGTTGCGGGAGAGCTGCTTCCTCTTGGGGATGAGTCGGCCCTGACTGGCGGCCCTGAACGCCTGGCAGATGGCTTGGCCCTGATCCGTCACCAAGACGTAGACTCCTTCGTAGCGGCCACATCCTGATCCCCCCTCAAACACGAACCTGTTGTCCACCACTCCGTACCGCCTGCAACCAACACAACAGTCACACACGACATTCCAGCAATGGAGATATTGTAATATCTGGTAATGTTTCCTATATGCAAGGCCGTAACTAGACCGAGGCTGTGCCCCGGGTAGTTTCCGACCATAAATGGATTTAGAGGCCTTCACGTCAGTTACATCTGAAACCGAAACCGTTTCCGGAGAAGTTCAGTGAACAACTATGGCCAAAAGTAAAAAAAAACCATTGTTTTAAAGTTTGTTTTCAGAATCCAGATTTGCTTAGAGAAACTTATATTTCAATGAACAGTTTAACTTTCTTTTATTCTTTCAATGATTGAACTGATTTTCAATAAATCTAGTTAGTATATAGAAAATAGCTACATACGCGTTTACTGTATTTTCGTTTTGATTTTAACATCTGTTTTTTGTGGCTTCTATTTCTGAAAAGTTATGCATTTTCCTCGAAAATAAAACTTTGACAAATGATGCTTCAAACGTACATAGTTTTTTTTGTTGTTGACTCCAATTAATTTTCTTCCACTCAAATAATAACCTCAATAATCCCAACAGCAGTGGGTTCAGATAAATATTACCTTTTGTCCCAGTTATAACATGCATTCACTTTTACCATATAATATTAAAATGTCACATAGTTTTAATTTGAACTAAACAAAAGAAACTTTCAAACATAACCTGACGTGACGAACACAGTTACGGCGAGAGGCCAAGTTTCGCCAATTTATTGGTCAAATCGAAACACACGAAACTCATGTTTTAATAAAATATGAGGAATCGAAATTTCAAAAACTGCCGGCCAAGTTAGAGAGAGAAAGCTATTTTAACTATAAATAATTATAACGATACAAAAATAAAATGAAACAGTTAATTGAAAAATGATGTGGTGTCTAAATTAAATTCTCAAATAACATAATTAAATGAAATAATATTCATCAGACGCAGAATAATGATAAATAAATAATACAATTAAAGTGGTGTCTGAAGGCCTTAAAAGAATACAATCATATTAATAACACATTAGAAAACAAAATGGCTACCTCAATCAATGGTTGGATTTGGTTTGTTCACTCACTCTCCCACATTTAATAAAGATAGTAAAAAAAAAAATAGAAGTAAATAACTGAAATGAGAGTTAAGTTATTGTGACTCGGGCTTTAACTACCAGTTCATATCGCCTTTCAGAGCGCTTTTTCGTCGTTCTAATGGACATGAGCCCGATTCTACAGAGGGAGTCCTAAATTTTGCCTAAATTTTTATTCACTTAGGATAGGGGGACCTGACATCGTGCAGGCTCGGGACCATCGCTTAACGTCCAATCCGAGGGACGGCGTGCTCAAGGTTTTTTCCCCTCCGAAATAAAAAACCTAAGGACCTCGGCCGGGTTACGAAACTCCGAATCTTGAGCTCTGAAGGCAAGCACGCATACCACCCGCGACCTCTGAAATAAAGTATAGCTCTTTAAAAATAAAGTATTAATGAATTAAATCAAAAAATAAAATACAAGAACATTAAAAGATTCAATCGGTAGTGGGCACAGATGAAACCATGGTCTAAACTAAAATAAAGATAGAAATTAAATGTTGCGATTGTCAAGCTAGCTCTTGAAAGAAATTTGCTTGACAAAATTAAGATGAGGAAAGTGTTTTTTTCTTTGTTCGGATATCGCATGTAATCAGCTTCAGGTGAAGTAGTATAATGCAATGTTACTCCCGAGCAACCTGCTAGTGTTTATACAAAAGAAGTACAATTGTGTTGAAACAAGAGGGTTTGTTTACTTAAGTCAACTTTCCATGGGCGGAGAAAAAATTTACCCCTGGTCAAACCGCATTAATTTTCCCAAAGAAAATATTTGTTTAAACAATTTCAAACAAAAATAGCATAATTTGGATTTTAACTATTAATAAAAGCCAACGTCCAATGAATTATTAAAACTGTTATTTCCCATCCTTAACGTCAATAGTTATTTTGTTGCTTCCCTAGCTGTACGAAACACAGGGGAAGTTTCCACTGGGATCATGTTTTCCGAACCCCCGATTTCAAAAATGAAATAAGTCAGACTGCGTGTGTGTGTAAAGACATAACTCCCAACAGAACCCTATAAGGAAGAGCCTATCAATGCTGAGCCAACTTGGTCAAAGGGGAAGGTGGCTCAGCTGAAAATCCTAAATAAATACCGATATAATGAATATATCGACATGAAATTTTACATGAGGCTTCAGAAGTAGCAAAGTAAGATACACTTTCGGTCAAATCGGTAAGTTGGTTTCAGAGAGAGAACGAAAACTATAATGATCAACTCGACGACAACAATTTATTATGAGGATTTAGAAACCCCTATGTATGTCAACTATTGATATTGTGCCGATATGTTCAATTGAAGGGTGCTGAGGGTGATTCACCGACGACTTTATTTTTTTCTCTTTTATCGAAGAAATTGTAGACATTTTGGGGGGTGGAAACAAACGCACAACATATAAATGGTAAGATAATTATTATCTTTATTATATGTTGTGCGTTTGTTTCCTCCATCCAAAAAGTCTACAATTTCTTCGATAAAAGAGAAAAAAATGAAGTTGTCGGTGAATCACCATTCAGCACCCTTCAATTGACCATATCGGCACAATATCAATAGTTGGCAAACATAAGGGTTTCTCAAAAATTAATTTCTTTGTTCTATCAGAAATACATAAAACTATAAGGGGTACGTCTGTCACAGCTTTATAACTTTGAAACCGTGACAACCAAGAAAGCTGACCTTTGTCATGTGAGTAGCTAATATGTGCTCGCATACACAGCCTCGAGAATATTTCCCAAAAAATTGCATATTATTAATCGAAAAATTAACAAGAGGCGGAACATTAATCAGCTGATTTCTAGGCAAATACTGATTCATCAAATAAAAGCGCGTTAGGGAACGGAACCCTCAAATCACTACAGATAGAAAAAATAATTAAAGGACCAATATTGTAGACCTTTAAAATTTCCTTCTAATGAGTATGTTTGCGAATTTCTGTACGTGCGAATTATAAATAGCGCGTCGCACATTAAACCAAAAAAAAAAAATAATAATACCGTGCGCTCCAAGTCCTAGTTGTCATGAGGAATACCTCTCAAATTGTTCGTCGTAGGAGAACGATGACAGGACCAAATGTGCGAATAATTTTATAAGCTATAATTTAGGTCCAGTACACTTAATCCATCAGATGTACTGTTTTTGAGAAAATGGAGGAAAACCATTGAAAGATAAACTATCGTTGCATTGGTCCATCCAAAAATCAACTCAATGGGATTTAGTTTAAGTTAATTAGCTATTATAACACATGCCCGGGCTTTTACTACAAGGTCATATCGCCTACTACCAGAGCGCTCATTCGTCGCCCTGTTGGACATAAGCCCAACTCTACTATGTGAGTCCAAAATTTTGCATACCCTACATTTTTATTCCCTTAGGGTAGGGTTCTTTAACGAGTACCTGACAAAGTACAGGCTAGGGGACTATCGCCTAATGTCCCATCCGAGGGCGTGGTCAAGGTTTTTTCACCTCCCAGATAAAAAATCAATGGGCGACGACCATTCGAAAGAAAACAGAAGAACCTCCATTGAATGAGATAAGACCCCTTTCGGATGAGCTAACATTACTTTCTTCTACTCTACACTTGCCAGATTCCCGCGTTTTTTTGTTTTTCAAAATTTCGTGTAGCTTGCCGCTTCGGGCATTTTTGCTATGAGTAATTCGTATAAAGATAACACATTTACCAAATAGGGAAACTTTACGCTCTATTATTTCCCTCATATGACACATTATCAAATCTACAGTGGTTTTATGAGCAAATAGACAAATCTCAAGATATAGACCATACTGAGTCGAATACTCGGACTATAATCACGGTCGCAATTGATTTCATAATATTGTTTTAATGAGAGAAGTGAAAGAGAAGTTAAGAAAGTATCCCCCTCCCCCGCCTCTAAAAAATAAATATACTGTGTATATACTTTGACTGTAATTTTCTCAATATGGCGGCGTTATCTCAACTCTGGTCATTGGGGAGTTTTGATATGTCAGACTAGATGCTACTGTGAACATCTGTGCGAAATGTCGTTGGATCCTAGCCAGATATCTCCACTCAACCTTCCTTCAACTTACCTAAGATGGGATATATTCCAGACGCCTAAAGGTCGGGGCGGGACCCCCATGGTGAGAGCAAAGCTGTACTCCTGGATGTGTAGTCTAGCAGGACCAGGACTGATCTTAGTCTTCGGAGGAGCTGCTCCCACCTGGATCAGGTACTGCTGATCTGAAGACAAAACGTAAAATGAGTGCTAGCAACGGTTGACTTTTTGAGGTTAATGTGTAGCACCAAAACTGTAGTAAATCAAAATGCAATTAATATGCATATTTGGCGAGTATGAGGCTCATTTTTTTTTTTTACTTCAGAGTAGCCTTCTAAACGTCTTACCAAGAAATATTTTAAAAAAAATATACATGGTATCTGTAGAAGACTAACTATTTGAAGGGAAAAAAAGGTTTAGTCTGAATGGACACCCGGTATACCTTGTTGAAACTTTAGAAGTGTGGATGGTGGTTAGTCCAGTACCAATCAGATGTTTCCGTACCTTGATATCCAAAGAAACAGCCCATCTAGTGGGAGGAATGCGTTGTTGCCATATCTACCCCGCTCCGAACCCGGTACAGTCAGAATATAGTTTTGAATTCTGATAATATTTTGCGTTTTTGGCATTATTTAGTTTTGTAAGTTAGTAATTTCCAAGGTTACTAGTTTGAACTTATTTTTTGCTTCAATACTCATGCTCAATGTTTACTACAATAGTGCTATTGTTTACGTTGTAAACATTAAAGAGAAAAAACATTAATTAATTTCATTGGAGCCATGAAATGAATACTTCATACATTACTGTCATTAAAGGAAGTAATTAATTAATACAAAAAGTAATATTATCTCAAGGTTACTTAAATAACTTTCATTGAAATAACGCTACCGCTGTAGCAGCTAGAGGGGCCTCAACATGCGCAAGCAAAAAACCGTAAAATATTATTCATTCAAATATTTTTTGTTTATGCGAATGTTTTTGTTTTCTTTCCGGAAAAGGGCCCCCAAGAAATTTTGATACAGGGCCCACAGAGGGCTAGCTACGCCACTGGCTCCTAACTATATATTTAAAATGTAAGTTTACCTTCTCCGAGGTTGTTGGCAATTTTGACTTGCCACTGAATGAGCCGCTCTCTGGTGTCGAAGGCCAGCACTACGGTCACATCTTGACATAGGATGGCTATCGTGTTGGACTCTTTGTCCAATGTGAACCCTGAAACAGAACACTCTCATCACAATACACTCATCACAGACAATAACACAATACTATCTTCTAGTTATTGTGCTATAATTATTATTTTTAACCCCCGACGAAAAATGATGTTATGTGTTTGACTTGTTTGTGTGTCTGTGGCTTTACAACTCGAAAACATAATTTAAATTTTAGTTTTTTTAAGTTAACGCCGAGTATTAGGGAAGTTAACGCCGAGTATTAGGGAAGTTAATGCCGAGTATTAGGGAAGTTAACGCCGAATATTAGGGAAGTTATGGAATCGGTGAGAAATTTGATGTTGATTTTTCACTAGAATTTCTTGTTTTCCGATCTCCCGATTCCAAGAAGTAAACAAAACATGCCTTCTATGAACACGATAACTCCCGATAGAATCAATGTATCGACGTGAAATTTTATATGTCTATCCATAGGACAACAGTTATCGATTTTCAGCCAAATTGGTCAAAGGGATGTCAACTATTGATTCAAAAGTTAGATTGGTTTTGGAAGGAGAGATACAATGTAATTGATTAATTCGTACTGGGGACGTGAAAAAGAGGGGATGAAAAAGAGTTCTACGTCAATTTGTTTTTTTTAATACCGTAGTTTGTCGAGCAGGCTTTTAGCCAGTAAAATAATCCACAGAGCAGTAATCAGTTCAATTTTAGCAAAGAATATGTATGATAATTAACGTTTTTTTTCAGAGATATCGTGATTTTTTCAATTTGAGACGAAATATTATTTTTAATGTTTTCCATATTTTAAGACATAACTGTAGGAGGGACAGGGGAAGAACACCGTAGGGGCTGAAGAAGGGTACCGTTTGGATGTAAGCGGGTTCAACTTCCATTTAGTATTTGTTAAGTCGTGGCTGAACATGGTAACAATACCCAAAGTACTCCCATATTATATATATTTGTGATATATGACAGCGGTTTTTTCTTTAAAGACTATGTAGATGACGACATTGAAGAAGGTCGGTGAATCAACGCCAATGTACTTCCCCAGCCCGAATTAGTCAACTAAGTTTGCGCTCTCTCTCTGAGACCAACTCACCGGATATGTGTCTTACTCAAGGACTTATAGATCCTAACAAGTGGTGTCTCTTATAGTTTCTCTCTCATATCTAGCCTATATCGTTTATGACAGCTTGCGTACAGCGCGACTATCCTAGGGGAGAACGTATGTTACCCGCACCCAAGCAAGCAACCTGCCTATACATATATGTTCCGCCCCTCTGAAGAGGTACCATATTGCATTTTGAGTACTACGGAACTGCACTTCCACGTGGTGTGTCTGATGGAGTGATCTCTTACCAGTTTCCACTCCCAAGAAGTGCTGCAGTGACAGGGACGCCTTGGTCTGGCCCTGCTTGTACCGGTCCTTGCTGTCTCGGTACAGCTGCACATGCAAACAATCTGCAACAAAATATACTATTTTAAATACACAGATACAGTGAGGAGGTGTCGGGGCAAACAAGATTTGCCTTTAGAAAAGAGTGAAAAATTATTATTTTTTAAAAATGTTGGTTGCAATAAGCCTAAAATACTTTGGTAGTGTTTTAAATTGATATCTATAATATTTTTGACGCCTTAACCTACCTTTAAAGGGTTGACAAATTCGAATTAAATGTTTTTTTGATTTTTTTCATGCTATATATTTCAGCATTAACCTAAAACGTGATTACTGAACAAGATACACAAAGTAAATATTGTATCATAGAAATAATACAATACTCTGATGTGACACTTATCGGTGACACGATATTAAGTTGGTAACAGTATCGATAACTTTCGCAAACAGAAGAAGAAAGAAACATAACAACATTAAACTCAATATTATTATTTAAATGCTAAAAGCGGCTTGCTCCAGTACATACCCTGTTTACACCAGTTATCATATGGACAACCCTTGTTTTCTCCAGATAATCTTCCCTCTAAACCTATATTTTGGTGAGATGAACCTTATTATCTCGAAAACTGATTCAACTGCCTTGAAGTATTCATCAAACCCTAACAGATGGCACCACAATCTCAATGAAAAATAAAGTGACGTTTCTTTTTTTCTTTCGACACACCTTCATAAGTACGAGTATTAATGAGATTAAGACTTACAATTAGTTCCTAACTCCATCATTAGAAAACTAAATGAGTTCTTTAGTTTTGAAATAAAAAAACAATTTAGTTATTTCTTCAGTATTCTCATATTATCATTTATAAAAGCACTAAAAACAATGTGTGGGTTTATATATATTTTTGTACTCATATTTTCAAGTATTTATTTGTTTATTTTATTTTTTAATATTGGTATTACTATAGCTGTTTAAGTATTGAATTTATAAGCTATCTTAATGTATATACATTCCTAAGACGTAACCTAACGGAAATAAATATTATTATGTATCTGAAATTAGTTCATTATATACCTACACAAAACAATAGAATATAAATGTTATTTACTGACAAATGTTATTATGACAATATCTCATAACCTGAAAATATTATATTTTCTTCGCTTAATATTATGTTTCTGGCAAATTATTTTTTGCCCTATTGATTTCTCGTGAAAGATAGACCAGACATCAATCCCTCGTTAAACAGGGTTTCTTGAACCGTCTTCGAAAATGAACTTTTCAACAGTTTAATATTGGAAACATAAAAAGAAAAAAAAATTGCAATAGAGATATTAAAATAGGATAATCTGACAGAGAGAAGGGTAAGAATTATGTGAAAAAAGTTTTTTTGTGTGGAAAAGCAGAAATATGGGGGAGGGGGGGGGGGGGGGGGGGGGCAGCTGCCAATCCACTCTTCGATAGGTAAATCATAAGATATAACGAATGTTCTAGAGCTCCATCCGTCATCGAGGAAATATTAAGAAATGTGGACTTCATTATAAGGTAATACTTCTTGTAGACTGTTTCAACAAATCTGTCTATCAAAGAAATATATTGAAGAGGAATGGACCCTTGAAGTACACCTAATTGTATATCTGATATTCAGGGTATGATATCCATGGTTATAGTGTTGGAGGGAAAACAATTACAATATTCTCAGGTAATGAGAGCTATGATGGTGCTTTAGGAATTCCGGGAGGTTACTGCAGACATTCTTCAAATAACATTTATAAAAAATTGTTTTGTATATACGAGTATAACCAACTAATTGGAACTATATAGACCCATACTAGGGAGTAGCCAGGAGAGGGGGGGAGGGGGCGCGTGAGTCATTTAATTCTAAAAGCACAGAAACCCCAGCGTGCATTTGCTGCTGCTGCGCTTTGTATTTTTGCTGCTCATGTAAAGTCAACTTAAGTATTACAGACCGTGGTTACCTCCAAAATTAATAAGAAAAAGTCTGCAACCCTAACGACGGAAACTGCGGGCTGTGTCCCCGGGAGTCTATACCCCCCACCCTCGTAGCCTAACTTTGCCCCTCCCCCCCCCCCCCCACCCCCCCTACTCAAAATCCTGGCTACGCCCCTGGACCCATACATCGTTTTTAGTGATTTTAGAAAAGGCCGTAGGAACATAGGAAGGAATAACTAAATTTTACCTCGAAGTATAGGGCAAGTTATTTAATCGGTCACAAATTCCCTTTGGTCGATTTGGTTGAAAAACAGTAGATGTCGTCGTTAGAGGCTTCTGGATTCACATATAAAATTTCTTGTCGATAAATTCATTCTATCGGGAATTATCGTGTACATAGACTCACACACAAACAGACTATTTTTTTTTTCATATTTCGAATCTAGAGGTCGGAAAGCGTGAAATTCCTCTGAAAACTCGGCATCGAATTGTTGACGGCTTACATAACTTCCCTAATACTTCGTATAGGTGGCGATGTAAAAATGAGGTAGGTTAAACTAAAAACATAACTGCCAACGTAATAAATGTACAGATACGACATTATATACGAACATTGACAAGTCCCTCATTAAAACATCTACTGATTTTCAGCCAAATACGCCGAAAAAAAAAAACTTCTGAAAGAATGTAAAATATACAACAGCTGATTACAAATCATCCGAGCTAGAAAAGTACATTGCGGTAATTATATGATTTTTTATTTTTTTCCCGATTTTTGGATCACGTTTTAAAGAATATTAAATTCCGATGAAAAACGCAACATCGAATTTCTGACCGATTACATAACTTCCCCTATATCTGCTTCTTTTTGGAGGATTTACGAATAATTTTGACTAAAATCGGCACTAAAAGGTTAATTGTATCGATTGATCGTTAATGGAAGGATATTTATTATGCACCGGGCGGCATCAGGGGAGATGTAACACATTTTGTGCAACAAATTGCATCCCCCCCCCGGGTATAGTATTCTATATCGGGTCTCTCAGTTTGAATAATTGATATTCGTACACCAGACAGGTATGTATTATTTAGATGTGCCCTTAAAGGGCCATTGCTCAATTCAAAAACATTTTGGGGTCCCTTACCCCTTACCATTAAAGCCTTTAGGTGAAACAAAGGCAGTGTACTTCCTGAGCGCGAATCAATTAAGTTTTCTCTCTCCCTCTGAAACCGATGGACGCTACTTTACCCTAGTGTCCACTAACTAAACTGCTCAGTAATGTCCATATTCTAGAAGAATATTTCCAGGATGACGTGAAGATTCACTATTCAAGGTCAGGAAGTCAAAGGAATGCATATGTTATAAATTATATTGATAAGCCTAATTATCTTCTTCAAAGTATGCTTACCTACGCAATTTTTAAACTTGACATTTTATAAGGGATGAAGAAGGCTGTGAATTGTTCAACTCATCACTATTTCCTTTCTAGCAGTCCTCCACTGTTTTAAAATAGAAACTATTTTATTTATCAGAATTAACATTAAATTGCTATTATTAACCCTCAATGTGTCCATTGTCTTCCGAGACTTTAGAGAACTCCCAGCGAATTAGTTCTGCTGAAAATGTATTCTAAGTTCACGGAAAAGATCAATAAACAAACTCTATTATATAAATTATTAAAATTTATTGGCAAATTTTATCACAATACAAGGAACTGATTTCATAAATGAAGATTGTGAGGCCAATGATCGTTTTTTTTTTTCAATGCTAAATGTAGCTGGAATAAACTCCCAAATATTTTATGTAGGCAATGTCGAAAATCGAAAGACCTTTTTGAAGCATTTGGCAGCGAATATATATAAAAACGATGTCAACCACCTTAAGGCAAAGAATTTAGGAAATTGCAGTACAGGAACTCCCTTCAATTCAAGAAGAAAAAGGAAACCAAAAACTATACGACAGAGGTATAAAAAGAAACCAAAAACTATACGACAGAGGTATAAAAAGAAACCAAAAACTATACGACAGAGGTATAAAAAGAAACCAAAAACTATACGACAGAGGTATAAAAAGAAACCAAAAACTATACGACAGAGGTATAAAAAGAAACCAAAAACTATACGACAGAGGTATAAAAAGAAAACTATGTGATCCTTGTCATACTCAAGAAAATGAAAGAAAAAGGAAACCAAAAACTATACGACAGAGGTATAAAAAGAAAACTATGTGATCCTTGTCATACTCAAGAAAATGAAAGAAAAAGGAAACCAAAAACTATACGACAGAGGTATAAAAAGAAAACTATGTGATCCTTGTCATACTCAAGAAAATGAAACAAAAAGGAAACCAAAAACTATACGACAGAGGTATAAAAAGAAAACTATGTGATCCTTGTCATACTCAAGAAAATGAAAGAAAAAGGAAACCAAAAACTATACGACAGAGGTATAAAAAGAAAACTATGTGATCCTTGTCATACTCAAGAAAATGAAACAAAAAGGAAACCAAAAACTATACGACAGAGGTATAAAAAGAAAACTATGTGATCCTTGTCATACTCAAGAAAATGAAAGAAAAAGGAAACCAAAAACTATACGACAGAGGTATAAAAAGAAAACTATGTGATCCTTGTCATACTCAAGAAAATGAAAGAAAAAGGAAACCAAAAACTATACGACAGAGGTATAAAAAGAAAACTATGTGATCCTTGTCATACTCAAGAAAATGAAAGAAAAAGCACAAAATATAATTGTGCAAAATGCAATAAATACTTACGTTCGTGTCATGTTATTGCGGTTTGTGGAAATTGTTATGTTATGATATATATTTTTATTGCGTTATTTATTTTTTATCTATTATTTTTAGCACATAATCAATCTTTTATATATATTTTTTTGAGATAATAATTTTTCAGATTTTTCTTGTATTTCAAGCACCTACTTACTTTTCGAAAAATTTTGAAGTTTCAGTTTTCTTTCTGTTATTTACGAGTACATTCATATTCTTTTACTAGTCTTTTTTTAAAAGTATTATACCTAGTCGGGTTAGTTTAGATAAGTTTTTTTTGTTTCCCATAACTTCCTTATACATAAAAAGTGCAATTATAATGTAAACTATAACGTCATAGTTACCATAATGTGACGAACTCGAAATCAAAACTATGGGTTGGGCCAGAGGAAGGGTGACGTACAACTCATTTCTGACCAAAAACATACAATTCAAAGCAAACCTACCTACCGTGAGTTTTGTGTTTGTTTTTTTTAAATATCGCTCTCTGCCCTCTCCCCTCCGATGAATCGATTTTTAGGTTAACGAATGTGTTCTTCGTTTTTAGAAGAACAATTTTTTGAAATTGAATGCGCGTTCATAAATTATCGTGCAAACGGAGACATACAATCAGTAACAAAAATTTTCGGACAATTTATAATTTTGTTTTTCTTTTGCAGTTACACATAGTTATATGGCAAAATATTTAATTCAAGCAAAGTTTTAAATTTCGAGATCATCAATCATTTCAAAACGCCGTAAAACAATTAATTAAACATTTACAGCTAATAGGAAATTTTGCATTAATAATTGAAGACAAGAAATTCACGTAACAAAATTTTCTGGACACCTGTTGTTTGTTTTGTAAACAAATGCGACTCTGATCATGATCTTTAATCCCTTCTCAACCAACCGCTAATACCGAACAAATGAAGTGTGTTTATATCCTTCTATTACTGCATTCAGTAGTTATTTGTATTTCCTGCTGTCAAGATGGGTCGAACATCTTTTGAAGTTCAACAGATAATAATTTTTAGTTATGAAAAAGGATTAAGTGTCCGCAAAATCGGTGGTATGGTAGGCCGAAGTAAAAGCACCATAGCCGATGTAATTCGAAGGTATAAGCACGAGGATCGGATAGATTTGAAATCTTCCTATGCCCGTCCAAGAGTATTAAACGACCGAGAAAGGTGTAGCGTTGTCCGGAAAATTAAAAACAAGCCCTCGAGGAGTGCACCTCAGATCGTCGCCGAGGTATACAGAGAAACGGGAAAGAAAGTTCACCCACAAAATGTTCGAAGAATTCTAAAAGAAGCAGGATATAATGGGAGAGTACCAAAAACCGTTTGTGAGTGAAAAAAATATAAAAAAAAGATTGAGCTTCGCAAAAGAGTTCCAGAATCATTCAGAAATTTTTTGGAGTAATGTCATTCATCTGCGAGGTAAAATAAACTTAAGCACTCCGTCCTTCGGATGGGATGTTAAGCGATGGTCATGAGCCTGTACGATGTCAGGTCAAAGCGTTTGAGCTCTCACATAAACACACGCATGCAATTGATCTCTGATGTTCACACGATTACAAAATTTTTAGTACATATTATTATGTATACATATATTGTATGTATAGGGAAGTAAACAAAAGTAAAGTAATAGTATATGTATACATATATTACATGGAAGTAAACGGACATGATCTGGAAACATTTATTTGTCGAAATATCGGAGAAAAAACGTTTAAATTAGAAAAATTGGGTACTTAGTTTCTTTAGAGGGAAGGTGGAGGGGATAGAGTAGGGGGAAGGGACGGTTTCTGCCGAGGGTCAGCGCTGCTGTCGCTCTCTTCCAACGTCATATCACAAAAATCTAGTTTTCTGACATTACATGACCTGAGATTTCTTTTTATGTTGTGAAGAGTTACAAGATACAAGAATATTTTATTATTGCGGTTTGTTCTATTGCAAGCAAATACTTTTGAATGTAAGTTTAATATATTTAGTCCCGACAGTCGCGACAAAATTTGGAGAAGGCGTAATGAGGAGCTGAATCCAAAAAAATTAAAACCAATAGTAAAACATGGGGGTGGCTCAGTGATGGTGTGGGGGTGTATGGTGTCTAGTGGAATTGGTGAACTGGTTTTCATTGAAACCACCATGACTGGAAAAGTTTATGCCGAATTACTAAGGAGCAATTTGAAAAAGAGTGCTGAAAAACTTGGGATTTTACGGACTATTCATTTTTACCAAGACAACGATCCGAAACACACCTGTGAATTGGTACGTACTTGGCTTTTGTATAACTGCCCTAAAGTTATGAAACCCCCCCCAATCGCCCGATCTCAACCCAATTGAACACGTATGGGGTGAGCTCGACAGGAAAATTCGATTAACACCCATTGCTTCAAAAAACGAATTGAAACAAAAGTTATTAGAAGAGTGGGGTAAAATATCTCCAAATTTCACCAAAAAATTAGTTTCATCATCAATGCCGAATCGAATGAAAGATGTTATTACACAAAAAGGGTACCCAACCAAATATTAATTAACATTATGGTTTTTGAATTTGTGAAATCGTAAAAAAAACATTGAATTTATTTATAGTTGTTTACATTTTTGTCCGAAAATTTTTGTTACCTACATTACTTGTTATAAAATTTATTAAATTAAAATATTTATTTGTTCTAATCAAAGCTGTTTTTCCTTTATCCTAACCCACTTTTGAATTCTTATTCTTGATTGAAAAATGGCTTTAATTATTTTTTTAAATTATTTTTTATTACTTTTGCATTTAATTATTATAATTTTTTATTGAAAAATCAAACCGTCCGAACATTTTTGTTACTGGCTGTATATAAAGTTAGAATTTGAAGAAAACTTCTGTTGAGGGGGAACATGTCTGATGACAATATGGTCGTCTTACCCTCGGGTGAGCGCTTAAGCTGATTTCTTATATAAATCCTCCGAAATGAAATAGGACAATCTAGATCCACTTCGTATTTGCTACAATTTTATACTTGAACATTTGTACTTCGTAGTATAGAGCAAGTTGTGTAATCAGTTAGAAAATCAAAAGTTGAGAGTTCCAGAACTTCATGCTTTCTGACCCGCTCACCCCAAAAAAAGTTCATGTGAGTTTGTCTGAGGACACAATAATTCCCGGTAAAAATAAATATATCGGCACAGAAAGGTGGGGGGGGGTCAGAGGGGTTTTCAACTCATCAATTATTAAATTATTAGAGTTTAAATAAATAATTATTTATTCAAATTATACCAAGATATATTTAACGTTGTTTATAATGCGGTAACGCGCTTTCTTTAGATTGAGATTTTGCACTTTAGGATTTACATGAGCGGCCAACGTTTCGGAAACTATTTATTTCCTTCTTCAGGGCCTTATAATGACTTTGAGTGGATGTGTGTGGTGAAGTGGTCAATTTTGTTTTACGTAGTGTAATTGCCAATGCATTGAGAAGTTCCTGAGTAAGACACGTATTGATTTTCAGCGGGATTGACCAAAGAGAAAAATAATGACAACATAATTCATTTTAAAGAGTTCGAGGTGGGGAAGTATACCGTGGTTCAGATGATTTCTTTTATTGCTTGTATAATAACAGCTGAATACTGGAAAATATATCTTAAACCAGCAGATATGGGTACACTTGTGTCATTCCGATATGAAGTATGCTTTTATTATTTGCATCTCTAGTTAGTTGGCAGCGCATCCTGCTTATTATCAAGGGTCCTGAGTAGCTGAGGAAGCCACAGAACTGTATTTTATTTATTTGTGTCTACTGTATCAATAAATCAGTACGGAGCTGTCTGTCTGTCCAATGAGAGAGGAGTCATCAGTCATGAGGAAGGGGAGGGGAGGAGGAGCAAAAATAGGAGGGAGTGCGCGCAAAAATAGACGCACTAACCATCCGGTAGGGCCAGTTGGAAAATATGAGACAGGGCCTAAGTGGTCAAGTGTAGGAATAATTGCAAAATTGTCCAGGTACTTGCCTCCCTATACCAAGTAGAGGGGGAAGTTATGTAATCGAAACGAAATTCTATATTGAGTGTTCATGTTGAATATAAAGATACGAAAATGTATATGTATGTATGTGCATGCACAACCCCATGAGGACGAGACCCACTCATTTTCAGTCAAATGGAAGGGGGATGGGAACCCAATAAATGTAATCATGAAATTTCGATTAATCTCGAATCTCGTTCACCACAAAAATAATTGACTGGATAGTAAGAGAGTAGTTCCAAACTTCGCCGCTAGGGTAGGTACTGTATGAATTCAGTTGTGTAATCATAAGGAAAATGTATTTTTTTTTCTTCAATATTTTCATATTACTTTTTACAAAAACGCAAACAAATATTTGTGGGTTGATGTATCTCGAATTAGTTTGATATATATCCATAACGATTGAACATATTTTTTTTCTCGTAAAATTACAATAAACAAGTAAATATTATTATAACAATTAATATTATTAACAATTAATATTATTATCACACTTCCTGTAGATATTTTGGTTTTCTAAAGACTAAGTTTTGATTTCTAGAGTAGTTTCCGAAAAAGGTCCTAATAAATAATATAGAAAGTTTATGAGTTGCAATTTTTAAGAAAGTGCACTTACATAAAAACATTTCAATTAACAATAACTTCATTTGGATTCTTCAAATTATATAATTCTGGGATGCCATAAATTGTTTCTAATTTTGCAAAAATGTTCAATCTAATCCAAAGTTATTTTCTTATTTAGTTGGCAGGGAAAATGAAGAGCATAGAATCGAGAACAAAACATTGGGTTTATTATTATTTAACCTACATTATAAAGAAACGAATACATTTGGGAAAAAAATCAATACAATTATTTACAAAAATTATACAACTGACTAATTCTTGAAACTACATGTCTTTTTTTTGTGTGGCCACTCTTTTTTTTTTTTTCTTAATACTGGGCACATCTATATTAATAAATAAAAAGTACCTTCTTTAGTAGCTCACTCTATATTGGTCCTTCAATCAATCCCCTACTTCTGGCTTCCTTACTATAATAAAGTGTATATTATACACTTGGTTTATATTTGTAAGTCCAGTAACAACAAACTTCATGTCTGTAACTCGACTGTCTTAACACTACATGATGTGTGTTGGCTCGCCTCCGTACTTCAACTGAGTTAACCCTAACACTACTCTCACTCGACTGTTAACACTCGTGAACTGTCTCGCTTCACGTCTCTACTTGAACTTGAAAACTGACATTATTGCAGAGATATTGTGAAATAATTCAAATGGACTTGAAAAATAAAATAAAACTTGTTTATTTAATATATTGTCTAATTTCACTAACTATATATACATGGGAGTACTTTCGGTATTTCTACCATCCTCAGCCAAAAGCATAAGAGATAAGACATCAGTATATAGGATAAGACATCAGTATATAGGATAAGACATCAGTATATAGGATAAGACATCAGTATATAGGATAAGACATCAGTATATAGGATAAGACATCAGTATATAGGATAAGACATCAGTATATAGGATAAGACAGAAATATTTTTCTTGTTTTTCCCTTTTATTTTATGTATTTTTATTAGCATTTTGTTTCTTTCTTTCATTTTGTTTTCTTTATCTTTTCTATATTTCTCACATTATGCTGAAGAAGGGACGTAAGAATGTCCCGAAATGTCGTCGTGAAAAAGACACTTCTGGAAAAGTCATCAAAAATTATTATCTGAATTTTCAATAAATTAAATGGACACCAAGTTGACGTGGGACGAGCACATCACCTCTCTGCTGCAGAGGTTAAGAAATATACTTTTCCAGCTGACACCTCTCCTCAAGAACTCTCAGCTCTCCCTCCATCTCAAGAGGCTCGTCTATAATATATCACATTATGATGCTCATCAGGCCCATGTGGCTTCACGGCTGCGCATCAGTCTTATCTCTTATGCTTTTCCAGCAGACACCTCTCCTCAAGAACTCTCAGCTCTCCCTCCATCTCAAGAGGCTCGTCTATAATATATCACATTATGATGCTCATCAGGCCCATGTGGCTTCACGGCTGCGCATCAGTCTTATCTCTTATGCTTTTCCAGCAGACACCTCTCCTCAAGAACTCTCAGCTCTCCCTCCATCTCAAGAGGCTCGTCTATAATATATCACATTATGATGCTCATCAGGCCCATGTGGCTTCACGGCTGCGCATCAGTCTTATCTCTTATGCTTTTCCAGCTGACACCTCTCCTCAAGAACTCTCAGCTCTCCCTCCATCTCAAGAGGCTCGTCTATAATATATCACATTATGATGCTCGTCAGGCCCATGTGGCTTCACGGCTGCGCATCAGTCTTATCTCTTATGCTTTTCCAGCTGACACCTCTCCTCAAGAGGCTCGTCTATAATATATCACATTATGATGCTCATCAGGCCCATGTGGCTTCACGGCTGCGCATCAGTCTTATCTCTTATGCTTTTCCAGCTGACACCTCTCCTCAAGAACTCTCAGCTCTCCCTCCATCTCAAGAGGCTCGTCTATAAAATATCACATTATGATGCTCATCAGGCCCATGTGGCTTCACGGCTGCGCATCAGTCTTATCTCTTATGCTTTTCCAGCTGACACCTCTCCTCAAGAGGCTCGTCTATAATATATCACATTATGATGCTCATCAGGCCCATGTGGCTTCACGGCTGCGCATCAGTCTTATCTCTTATGCTTTTCCAGCTGACACCTCTCCTCAAGAGGCTCGTCTATAATATATCACATTATGATGCTCATCAGGCCCATGTGGCTTCACGGCTGCGCATCAGTCTTATCTCTTATGCTTTTCCAGCTGACACCTCTCCTCAAGAGGCTCGTCTATAATATATCACATTATGATGCTCATCAGGCCCATGTGGCTTCACGGCTGCGCATCAGTCTTATCTCTTATGCTTTTCCAGCTGACACCTCTCCTCAAGAGGCTCGTCTATAAAATATCACATTATGATGCTCATCAGGCCCATGTGGCTTCACGGCTGCGCATCAGTCTTATCTCTTATGCTTTTCCAGCTGACACCTCTCCTCAAGAGGCTCGTCTATAATATATCACATTATGATGCTCATCAGGCCCATGTGGCTTCACGGCTGCGCATCAGTCTTATCTCTTATGCTTTTCCAGCTGACACCTCTCCTCAAGAGGCTCGTCTATAATATATCACATTATGATGCTCATCAGGCCCATGTGGCTTCACGGCTGCGCATCAGTCTTATCTCTTATGCTTTTCCAGCTGACACCTCTCCTCAAGAGGCTCGTCTATAATATATCACATTATGATGCTCATCAGGCCCATGTGGCTTCACGGCTGCGCATCAGTCTTATCTCTTATGCTTTTCCAGCTGACACCTCTCCTCAAGAGGCTCGTCTATAATATATCACATTATGATGCTCATCAGGCCCATGTGGCTTCACGGCTGCGCATCAGTCTTATCTCTTATGCTTTTCCAGCTGACACCTCTCCTCAAGAGGCTCGTCTATAATATATCACATTATGATGCTCATCAGGCCCATGTGGCTTCACGGCTGCGCATCAGTCTTATCTCTTATGCTTTTCCAGCTGACACCTCTCCTCAAGAGGCTCGTCTATAATATATCACATTATGATGCTCATCAGGCCCATGTGGCTTCACGGCTGCGCATCAGTCTTATCTCTTATGCTTTTCCAGCTGACACCTCTCCTCAAGAACTCTCAGCTCTCCCTCCATCTCAAGAGGCTCGTCTATAATATATCACATTATGATGCTCATCAGGCCCATGTGGCTTCACGGCTGCGCATCAGTCTTATCTCTTATGCTTTTCCAGCTGACACCTCTCCTCAAGAACTCTCAGCTCTCCCTCCATCTCAAGAGGCTCGTCTATAATATATCACATTATGATGCTCATCAGGCCCATGTGGCTTCACGGCTGCGCATCAGTCTTATCTCTTATGCTTTTCCAGCTGACACCTCTCCTCAAGAACTCTCAGCTCTCCCTCCATCTCAAGAGGCTCGTCTATAATATATCACATTATGATGCTCATCAGGCCCATGTGGCTTCACGGCTGCGCATCAGTCTTATCTCTTATGCTTTTCCAGCTGACACCTCTCCTCAAGAACTCTCAGCTCTCCCTCCATCTCAAGAGGCTCGTCTATAATATATCACATTATGATGCTCATCAGGCCCATGTGGCTTCACGGCTGCGCATCAGTCTTATCTCTTATGCTTTTCCAGCTGACACCTCTCCTCAAGAACTCTCAGCTCTCCCTCCATCTCAAGAGGCTCGTCTATAATATATCACATTATGATGCTCGTCAGGCCCATGTGGCTTCACGGCTGCGCATCTGTCTTATCTCTTATGCTTTTCCAGCTGACACCTCTCCTCAAGAACTCTCAGCTCTCCCTCCATCTCAAGAGGCTCGTCTATAATATATCACATTATGATGCTCATCAGGCCCATGTGGCTTCACGGCTGCGCATCAGTCTTATCTCTTATGCTTTTCCAGCTGACACCTCTCCTCAAGAACTCTCAGCTCTCCCTCCATCTCAAGAGGCTCGTCTATAATATATCACATTATGATGCTCATCAGGCCCATGTGGCTTCACGGCTGCGCATCAGTCTTATCTCTTATGCTTTTCCAGCTGACACCTCTCCTCAAGAACTCTCAGCTCTCCCTCCATCTCAAGAGGCTCGTCTATAATATATCACATTATGATGCTCGTCAGGCCCATGTGGCTTCACGGCTGCGCATCAGTCTTATCTCTTATGCTTTTGGCTGAGGATGGTAGAAATACCGAAAGTACTCCCATGTATATATACTTAGTTAGTGAAATTAGACAATATATTAAATAAACAAGTTTTATTTTATTTTTCAAGTCCATCTACTTGAACTGCTATGTTCAGCCATAAAACTGCTGATAACGCCGGCATTTGTTTCGACCGTCTGTTTTTCTACATTCATTTTTAATAAAAGCGAATTTTTTTAATAGTATTTTTATATTTATAACTAGGTTAGGTTAGGTTTTATGACTCATGCCCGGGCTTTAACTACGAGGTCATATCGCCTACTACCAGAGCGCTCTTTCGTCACTCTGGTGGACATGAGCCCGACTCTACTGTGGGAGTCCTAAATTTTGCCTACCCTAAATTTTTATTCATCTAGGGTAGGGGTCTTTAACGAGTACCTGACATCGTACAGGCTCGGGACCATCGCTTAACGTCCCATCCGAAGGACGGCGTGCTTAAGTTTATTTTACCTCCCAGATAAAATAAACTAAGGGCCTCGGTCGGGCTACGAACCCACGACCTTGAGCTCAGAAGTCAAGCACGCATACCACTGAGCTACCGGCGCCCTCATATTTATAACTAATTAATTTACTAATGTCCTAACAGCTGTTTTTTTTTTAATTAAAATTCAACATTTTTACTGGGGGGCCATGGTGGCCGTGCGGGCTAGAGCGTAGGGCTTTGGTCGCATGGTCTCACCATGGTTTGCGGGTTCGAATCCCGTCCGGGAGTGAGTTTTATTTCGTAGATAGAACTCCCTCCCGGGGCCATGGGTGTCTTAAATGATTATATATAACACATTGACATGGCTAATATGCACCGTACATAAAGCCAAAAGAAAAAAAAAAAAAAAAAAAAAAAAAAAAAACATTTTTACTGTTTAAAAAAAACTCAAACAATTCTCCTTTTTAAAAAAATAATAATTGATTTTAGAATACATATTTTAATATTTATAATGTGTGTACTTTGTAGATGGCAATATATGTGGTGAAGTGGACTTATCGTACAGATGATGTTCCACTGATGACCATGAAGATGTTGATGAGACCCGTCCGATACAGATGATGTAAGGAGAGCCTGATGCTATCCTATTCACTTGCAGAATTATTCAAGACAGTTCCCCTCAGATCGCTTCGACCCCCCCCCCCCCCCCCCCCCCCCCTCCCTTCTTTATGCAACATGTCTTCTCGTCTAGAATGCACTTTAGTCATGTATTATCAAACCAGAGAAGAATACATTTATCGATGTGATTCACTGTTAGCAGGATGTCAAAAATAAGGTAGTCTGACCTCTCACAGATTTTTTATTTGAGTAAGCTAGCCGGCTTTCGAGGTTTCCCTCATCATCAGGCAGTCTGATAAAAAATTTGAATAAACTAAATAATAAAAATAAATAAATAAAAATCTACAACAAACATTAACAATTTAAAATATCATGGATGGGGACAGACGAGTTATTCCTTTCCACCATCTGAGTCACAACCAATTCACTGTTAGGAAAATGTTTGAAAAAGAGGTTGAATCACCGGCGATGTACAATGTACTTGCACAGCTTGAATTAATGAATTCAGTTGTTGCTCTTCTTCAAACCAACCTATCATTTTGGTTAAAAATCAACAGTTGACACAGAGAGACTATCGATTCCTCACTCTCAATTTCGTGTCGATACATTACATCGACAGTTATTTAGTTATTTGAGTTGAGCCCCCTCTTCTCATCTATCCCTTCACTTTGGCTTATTTTGCGGAATATTAATAGGCGTCGTCCTTAAGGGTTTCATAATATACATCTATTACATCGGCAGTTATTAGAGTTTTTGACTTCTTATCGCTGAAATTTGACAGGTTATGCCCTCATTGGGTTTGAAGTTTGAATATGAAATTACATGTCGATACATTCATTACATGGGGTTTTTGAGTTAAGCCCCCTTCCCTTCTGCTGATTCGCCTGAAAATTACTGTTGAGGCCTGGCATCTCCCTGTCCCCCCCCCCCCCCCCCCCCCCCCCGCTTTGTGGTGAGTGAATCTGCCGCGGCGCCAAAACTAGGCCCGCTGCCCCTAGCGCTACCTACATGAGACGGGCGAATCAACCTAATGCAGTCCACCATCTGACCTGGTCTCTTACCGACCTTGACCCACACCCTGCCAGTGAGTACCCTGATTTCCATGCCAAAATTTATTATCTTTTTACAGTCCATTTTATTATTTAACAATACATCCTTGATTGTGCCATTACTAAGTGTCGTCCTTATAGGGTTTCGAACTCACATACGAAATTTTGTGTGGATACATTCATTTCAAAGGCAGTTATTAAAGTTTTTAGACATACATTAATTTTTTTCATATTTTGACTCTAGAGGTCGGAAAACGTGAAATTCCATTGAAAACTCCTTTGGCCGATTACATAACTTCCCCTATACTTCGGATAGCTGGAGAAGTTAAAAGAACAGGCAAGTTTCTCTCTCCAGTGGTTTGGTCTCCAGAGAGGCCCTAAAAAGGCACAGTTAACTCCCTCTTGGACTTGTTCAACAGGCTCCAGACTACAGACTCCCACCCTGGCCAAGAAGTACCCCATCAGAAGAGTTTTCTTACTTTTCCTCAGACGTGACGGCTTAGCAAGTCTCTCTTTTTGAACGTGACGACAACTTTGCCGATAAGTAAAATTGTCCTACACACCCCGTCACCACTGGAACAGGAAAACGACAAACTTTTCTTTCTGGGTTAAACTTAAAAATAAAAGGAGTTATATAGATTTTTAGAGATATCAAAAGTTGACATTCTCATTTCACATTATTTTTTTTTACCTGTCTCTTTTGTGGAGTTGCCACAAATTATATTTGTCAGAATGAGCAAATTGGTGGGGCCTTCCTTCCGTGACTTTATACATATATATAGATCACCAACTATCTAATAATTGTCCACTGAAAGTAAGACACATAAATAGTACTAACCAGACAGACGTGAATCATATAATGCAAGTAGAATTTTCAATAATAACATACCTGCTTATAGTTTGTATGTAATTTCGCCATATATAAGTAGAAAATGGACGATGAAAAATATGTATATTGTGTAAATATTGTTGTTTTGTGTCTCTTGGTGACAAAACAGTTTCAAGAACCTTGTGAATTAGTGTTTGTGCGAAAAATATAAATAGACAATAATAACAAGGATAACCCGGATGAAATCTTCCTTGTTTCTCAGACATTTCGTCCCCAGTATATATTTCAAGAATGTTACCTTTTATTTTTATATGCTCAATTCCACCTGAGATGAATTTCTATCACCCAAAATTAATTGTGGATAATGAAAAAATAGAAAAGAGATGTATACATTACTCCAGAAGAATATTCCTTCAAAATATACAACACTGGCAGCGGAAATGCACCTCCATTATCATCCGCTAACTTTATTTGTTTTCGAACCTTCTAGAACGTTCCAGATGGACCGGCTTAGATCGTCAGTTGCTTGTCAAGTCCTGAAGAGATAGCGTGTTGGAGTGGGCTTCTCTTCAAGACTTACAATTACTCAAAAAGTTTTGTCCAAACAAGTGTCCTCCCTTCTTATGAACGCAAGCTGGATCTGCCGACCACCTATGCAGTTCATATTATTAATCTAATTGACATTCAATCATCCACCATTTGCATTATGAACCTTCAGCTATTTCTCCGGTAAAAGACTTCCATATTCATCTCACCAAATTCATCTTTTGAACATCCATTTTCCTGTATCTATGTTTTATGAATTCCAGTCCACCTCTACCATGATGTAAATATCCCAACTCTAAAGGAGCAGTCGAAGCCATCATTCAACCCTAAAATGTCCTCGATCTTTCTGGCGGAATCGACTTTTTTTCCACGGATTTGGGTGAAGTTGAACAATTTTTTTTTGACGTGACTACGTCTAATAAATCGATGCGACGGGCCGCATGTTCGAAAAAGTGTGACGTCATGTCACGTTCCCCAAGAGAGCGAGGGAGACGTCATGTGACTAAAATTATTAAAATTACTAATTAATTACTCCTCATGACCTTTGACCCCACGTGACCATCACCCCCCCCCCCTCCACAGCTGGGAATCACCCACCATCGTACATCCCCAGATCAATAAGTTTCCGCTCTCCCTCTAAACCCCAATACGTTTCCACTCTCCCTCTAAACCTCATTACGTTTCCGCTCTCCCTCTAAACCTCAATAAGTTTCCGCTCTCCCTCTAAACATCAATAAGTTTCCTCTCTCCCTCTAAACCTCAATAAGTTTCAGCTCTCTCCCTAAACCTTAATAAGTTTCCGCTCTCCCTCTAAACCTCAATAAGTTTCCGTTCTCCCTCCAATTCAGTCTGATTTTGTGACCTTGAACAGGCACTTGCGTGTTCAAGCATGTCGAACCCTGCATTCGTGTAGCCTACCTTATCATGTCCTATCATCATCATCATCATCATTGTATTCAGTATTATTTAAAACTGGAGTATTATGATGGAAAAATCGCCTACCTACACTTTTGAGCATGCCGTCCTTCGGTGCCTTGAATAGTATTGCATTTAAAAATATAATTCAAAGCTCGTCATATTGAGTATGTTGTCCGATTGGAGTAATATGTGCGAAAAAATATTTATCTTCAATTCCGAGCATGCCGTCCTTCGGTGCCTTGAATAGTATTGCATTTAAAAATATAATTCAAAGCTCGTCATATTGAGTATGTTGTCCGATTGGAGTAATATGTGCGAAAAAATATTTATCTTCAATTCCGAGCATGCCGTCCTTCGGTGCCTTGAATGGTATTGCATTTAAAAATATAATTCAAAGCTCGTCATATTGAGTATGTTGTCCGATTGGAGTAATATGTGCGAAAAAATATTTATCTTCACCTGCCTACAACCGAAGGCGGCGATTGGCGCCGTTAATTATCAATGAACTTGTTTCCATTTTATTTTCCTTCCACTTCTTTTGTGTATTATACTACTGTGATGTTATGACGTAGTCACGTCAACCTACCGGCCGTAAACCGACTTTACAGACAACCAATTTTTTTTAGTCACCAAGAGAGTTTTGTCGAATTTGTTTTTATTTCATAATCTTAGTGATTCAATTTTTTTTTGCATTTGCGTGTAGATATATATCTTCTATTGTTTGTTAAATTCCTAATGTCGTCTATGTGGCCATTATCTTATGTTATATTATTATTTTCTTTTGGTAAAGTACCTGTATGTGTACATTTCAATGAAATCGCTCACTACAGAATTTAGGCTTACATTACTCTTCTAGTGTAAGAGTCGGGGAATTTAACCCTTAATTTAATAAAAACATTTTGATAATTCTAAAGTTTTTGTTCAGCGCCTCACGCAAATCTATAGATTCAGTCTTAATATATATATATATAATTTTTTTTTGTTATATTTTTTTTTTGTTTCAATTTATAATATACATTTCATTTAAAGTCGTGAGTTATCATTTACATTCTTGATTTTTCTTCAATTGGTTGATGGAAGGGCAGTTTTAATAAAGTGTAAACTTTGTTCAGGCTGATCATCCTATAAGAATACAACCAAATTATACCTCAAGCGGTTTGAAACATTGTGTTGTCCACGATCCGAAATCTTGGTGGGCCCACGAAAACCCTTTGGATTAGAATATCTCTTTCCACTCTTTGTACACCCGGGCATCACCCTGTGACATTGAGGGAAATTTTTGCAGCATTTGGTTGCCAGGTGAGACGGAGCTTCGAACCCGCACCCAAAGGCAATTGCAGATTATCGGGAGAGGGGAGGATAAGCGACGAAAACAGAGATGTTAGAGGGGGTCGGGCCGGCAAACCATTACGCCGAAAAATAGTTGACTTCGCCGAAACCTTCCTCCCTCATTTTGAAAAAAGTTGATGGATCATGGGCAATGTACATCCCCAATATACTGTTTCCACTCTCCCTCTAAACTATTTCCCACTCCAGCCAATTTCGCTGCAAATCAATAGCTGTCTTACACTTCTTAATCCTCATGAGAATTCGTGTCGATAAAATCAATACAATCGCAGTTGTTACGGTTTCTGAGTTGACCCCCACCCCCCTTCTGATCCCCCCTTCCCTTTCGTCGATTCGATTGAAAATCAATACATGTCGTCGTTATGAAGTTTTTATGAATTTCCATATGAAATTTTGTGTCAAAACATTCATTACGTCGGCAGTTATTAGACTATTTGCATTAAACTCTCCCCCACCCCTAATCCTCCCTTTTGCATCGGCTGAAAATTAATGCGTGTCGTTATGGGGTACTGGCTACACAAAATTTCGTGTCGATACGCTCATTTCATCAGGAGTTATCGTGTTCACAGACGCATACAAGCAGGAAATTCTTTTTTCATTTTTCGATTCAACATCAAATTAATGACTGATTACATACCTTCTCCTATACTTCATAAAGCTGGGGAAATAAAAAAGGGTAATGTTACCTTTTTCTATTGTTGTGGACAATTGACTGTTTTATTGGAGAGGGTTTAGGAATGGTAAAATGGCTATGAAAGAGATAAATAAAGTTCATGGGAGAGGCTGACTCATGCCAGACACACAGACACGTCATTCACACACATCACCACCTCTCTCTCAAATTTATGGCGGTTTTTTTTTCCCCACGCGCGGGTCAACAAGGGCCCTTCAATTCCTGAGTACATATACCCGCCTTTTTTCCCCTAAACAGTTTTGTGAAGGTTGTGACAAATTTCTCTCACTCTCTTCAAAAAAGGAATCACAAAAGAACAATAACCATCATTCGGGGATATGGGCGAAGACAATATCTTAGTGAGGGAGGGGGAGTCCAGAGCACAAATTCTAATTGAAATTTACAAATAAAATAATTTTATTATCATTGGTTTTACTTTGCCAGCAATACGAATACAGGGAAAGTTCAATGAGCACTACGGAGGTATGCAGACCAACAATAGATCTTATTTACACCACACTTACCTGCCCCTAATCATGTAATGGACCTAAATGAGCACTACGGAGGTATGCAGACCAACAATAGATCTTATTTACACCACACTTACCTGCCCCTAATCATGTAATGGACCTAAATGAGTACTACGGAGGTATGCAGACCAACAATAGATCTTATTTACACCACACTTACCTGCCCCTAATCATGTAATGGACCTAAACATTTTTTTTTTTTTTTCTTTTATTTATAAAGATACAACTGTTGCTAGGGTGCAACAACCAGCATCTATGATGGTATTGATATGTTGGCGTGAAGGGCATGTGAGAGGAAGACCACTCAGTGGTAGGTCCTCGGGACGAAAATTTATCTTAATTATTAGGACAAGAACAGAAAAAAATAAAATAAAATAAAATAAATAAATACAATAAAAAAATAAATAAAAAGGAATTGAAAGACAATTTTGATGGATGGGTAAGAGAGATAATAAAAGTGAAGGGAAATGATGTAAAAAAAAAAAAAAAAATAAGAACGAATGTGATTCAAGGTGGCAGTAAGTCGGAACCTAAACAGAAACCAAAAAATGTTCTAAAAAAGATCACTAAAATTTACGAACTGTTACAGTTCACGTCAACAATTTACAATAAATAAGTTATGTAAGGTAAAGAGTGATAAAATGTTAAGTATTATTATAAAAATAAACACTGAAAATAGGTACCTACATAAAAATAAACACTGAAAATAGGTACCTACATAAAAATAAACACTGAAAATAGGTACCTACATAAAAATAAGGTAAAGAGTGATAAAACGTTACAAATAAAATAACTTGAAGGAAGAGAAGCTGAAGATTCATCTGAAGGTCAAGTAGGGGAGTTAGTAAACATTTCTAAAAATTGTAAATAATAAAATAATTATTATATAATTATGAGGTGAAAAACTTTGAGCAAGCCGTCCTTCGGATGGGACGTTAGGCGATGGTCCCGAGAGTGTACGATTTCAGGTACTCGTTAAACGTGAATAAACCTGGGTATACAAACTTTAAGACTCAGTATAGAGTCGGGCTCATGTCCACTAGAGCAACGAAACACCACTCTGGTAGTAGGCGACATGACCTCGTTGTTAAAGCCTGGACAAGAGTCACAATAACTAACTAATCTACATCTACTTGCCCACGTAAATGTTACCAGACATGTTTCAGCTCATAACCCCCGGAACAACGAGGGGGGTGGAAAGAAAAGCCCTTTTTCTGTAATTTTATACTAAAAAGTGGTTCAAATTTTTTTATTAAAAATATTTATGAAATCGATAGTGAGAGCTCTTACATTTGATATCACACACAACGATTACAGCAAGATTAGAAAAAAAAAAAGTAATGACATAAATAAATAAATAAAGTTTGTATACCAAGGTCGTCTATCTATATGGCAAATTTCACTTTATAGTTTCCGAGATTCAAAACAGAGGGACAGACAAATGAACTATCGTATAAGGGTTCCGTTTTTATCACTCGTGGTAAGGAAATTTAAAAAGAGGAATTCAGGAGTTTTATGACCCCTTCAGAATACAATTTTCCTGAAATAGTCGTTAAAAAAAAATAGTAGACTTTTGATATTCTTCAGCTGTAGACATCAATTGAGGAGGGCCGGTCTTTGGGCATGCCAAATAATTCTAAAAACCTTCTAAAAAAGAGAAGGAAGTTAAATGGAGTCACGACCTGGTTGTAAAACTGTCTTCAGTTGTAAGAAGTGTGCATAGGAAAGAGCGCTCCGGTAATAGGCGATATGACCTTGTTAAAGTCTAGTTGCACAACATAAATATTCTTAAATCAGCTGCTGAAACTTAAAGTATAGCAGATACACAATAAAGCTCGTTTGCCCTTAAATCTAAACTCAGTCAGTTTATGAGTCTCCTTAGAGACTTCCAAAAATTGCCTTAAGGGCTTGGTATTGCACAAGCCCCAGGCGGGGTATTGGTTAAAGTTTTCAACTAGCAATAATCGCACCTCAGGAGGCCTTCATTGGTTACGATATTGCCTCTGCGCAAGGTTAACTGAGATCAGCTTGACTAGGGTACTCTAGACAAAACTGTCTTCAGACCAGTCGACAAGTGTGCACTCAACCCTGCAAGTCACGATCAATTATAATAGCATTATGATAAAAATTAAGAGAGTATTTAATTCAAACATTTCCCCGGAAATATATTATCAAACAATATTATATTAAGTAAAAAAAATGTTCAGTAATAATAGAAAAATAGAAAATACAATTATAACGTTCACTAGCGCTTCCTAGTAGCGACATGGTGAACTCTTCTCATAGCCGAGTACTCTAGCGACACAGGTATGTGAATTGTGCAAATATTTTTGTATTCAGTAAACCGTACTACTTGTTATTCATTATAATACCAATATAATTAAAAAAGTCGGTGGATCACTCGCAATGTACTTCCCCAGAACGAATTTATCAATACAATTTTCGCAAAATCTCCAAACCAGTCTTTTGCGAGAAGAAAGTCAGAACGGAGATAGTTCAGATAAGGCTCACTGGCAACTATGAATATTCCAACAAGAAAACCTTTACAGGACATTAGATATACAATAAAAACAAATTTAAAATTCAACTAAAAATGTTTATGTTAGAGGAACGGAAACAGACTTTTTTTTTTCTCTTTGTAAACAAATAATAAAATAACCATGATTTAAGAGTTGTGTTACATTAAAAAAATTTCATATTTCATCTTATTTTTTTGGTTGAATTCCTCCACAGATATCTTACCCCATAAAGTATACCGAAATTACTTTCTGTTTAATATCGGATCATCATCTAGTTGTTCGTGGAATGGTGGAAAACTAGATTTGGAACACTATACTGTGAAGTGAAGCTTTATTGGACGGGCAGCTTTCAATCAGCTGTTTGGTAGATATACAACGTTTTATGCTACAGTAATTTCAGTTCTGAAGTTCCCAGATAGATAACAGTTTTACAACAGCTTCAGCGCACATCTCAATAAACATTTTTTTTTAAATCGTTAAAATTGAATTTTTAGCGAACTTTAATTGTTTGCTTTTTCCTCGCTGGTTATTGTGTCTCATGTCAGGGCAATAACTACGAGGTCATATCGCCTACTATCAGAGCACTCTTTCGTCACTCTGGTGGACATGAGCCAGACTCTACTGTGGTAGTCCTACATTTTGCCTACCTAGGTTTCTTCACCTAGGATAGGGGGTCGAACGAGTACCTGACATCGTACAGGCTCGGGACCATCGCTTAACGTCCCGTCCGAAGGAGCGGCATGGAACTTTCCCATAGGCCTGATTCTGGGCTTCCATTTGTTAACTAGTACCTATATCGTATCAAAACTCATTTACCGAAACTTTCCAGAACTCACAAACAGCTCTGCGGGAAAGTTCCATGCAGCTCTGATCTGCACATATTTCTATTTAATTTATTTCATTTTAAATTGTTTTACTATCACCTCACAATTTAATAGGGCCTTCAATAAATAAAAAAACATAATTGCAATGGTTGGTTGTGGGTGCTCCTGGCGGCAAGAAGGGACACTACCTCGTTATTCCATCATCTATATTAACAAACCTTAGGAGGGGGGGGAGGAAGGGGGAGATTATTTCTTGTCTTTTTAATGGCCTTCTTTTTAATAAAACTCCACCATTTTTACGCTTCCTTTAACTGAGTTATTGAAATTTTTTTAATTCTTTAATTCCTTTCTAACAAAAATTAAACAACTTTTGAAAGATTGAAATTGTTTTTTTATATTAAATTTGTTGATTTGTTTTAATTTACTGCCAACTTGGTAACATAACGTACTTGCAGGAGGAGTACGTCCCCAAAGCATGATCTCATGATTCAGACCCCACGCCTCATTACCTTCGGCCGATTTGACTGAAATTCTATAAGAGTCGTCTTTATGAGCCTCTGGATACACATACGTAATTTTATGTCAATATATTGATTCTACCGGGAATTATCGTGTCGACACACACGCATTACATGACTTCCCCTATACTACTTATAGCTGAGAAAATAAAATGTCATACGAATTTTATTTTTTTTCCTCTTGTGTTTACTATGCGCATGCGTGATGCGTGATGAAAGATAGGTATGTTCTGGAATGGTACAGGAAGCTCTTCGTCTGATATCTCTCCTTATCCAACTTCGAGGACTATGGAGCACCCTTGGCTGTGAGGTTGTGCACAGAGGGTTGGATACCCCCCACCTATATAAGGTGCTATTCCCATCCCCCAGATGTCACATAGGTTCAAGAAGCTCTTCGTCTGATATCTCTCCTTATCCAACTTCGAGGACTATGGAGCACCCTTGGCTGTGAGGTTGTGCACAGAGGGTTGGATACCCCCCACCTATATAAGGTGCTATTCCCATCCCCCAGATGCCACATAGGTTCAAGAAGCTCTTCGTCTGATATCTCTCCTTATCCAACTTCGAGGACTATGGAGCACCCTTGGCTGTGCACAGAGGGTTGGATACCCCCCACCTATATAAGGTGCTATTCCCATCCCCCAGATGTCACATAGGTTCAAGAAGCTCTTCGTCTGATATCTCTCCTTATCCAACTTCGAGGACTATGGAGCACCCTTGGCTGTGAGGTTGTGCACAGAGGGTTGGATACCCCCCACCTATATAAGGTGCTATTCCCATCCCCCAGATGTCACATAGGTTCCCTCTAGAAGTGAACCCTCCCCTATTTATTACTCCTTACTGCCCCTCTTGAGAGCCCCTAATAACCCCCAGTGATTGTCGGGCCCCTCTAATATTGGACCCCCTCCGCCACTCAATATGCACCCCCTTTCCAACCCCCCTTTTCCAATATATTTCTATCAAGGGCCACTTCTGCCCTTCCCATTCTTCCGCCCACACTCTATCTGTTCTTCCCTTTCAAAACATTACACCCTCCATCTAATATTTATGTACCATCCGGTGACAATGTTTGTATGAAGAGATTTCACATCCTCTTGTGGGCCTTTTCATTGTGAAAACAAATAGAGAAATAAAGAACAATCTGTTTCGCAGGTTGTAGAATAAATATTCTGTCTCTTTATTATTTCATGCTTGACGGCTTTCGAAGTAGTCCTCATCATTTTTTTTTTAGAAAATACCTATTTAAATTTTTTTTTTTTTATTTACACATAGCAATAATTAAATAACAATTGCTATATAAGTTATGCTGACACCCAGTGGCCCAGGTAACAGTCGGTCTCTTGAGACTATACGTCATAGGGCTGGCTTGTGAAACGTGTGTCTGTCTCTAATGTAATCGTGTACGTTTACTCCATCCAATGTTACATATTTAAAGTGGCGGCCATAGAGTTCAAGTCCGTAGTTCCAGATGGGTTAAAGTAAAGACTTGGATCAGTTTGTGTCGTAGACTGAATGAACAGCCACGATCCAGAGTGATCTCAGTCGTCCGATCTGCCTTTGATTTCTGTTAGTTTTATATGAATGCGCTCTCTCCAAGTCAGTCTTCTGTCAAAATACAGTTCAAGGTAGGCACATGTTTTGGCGAAGTGACAAAGTGGTACGTATATACTGATTCTGGTTCTTTCAGTTTTATCCTCAAAATAAATATATAAAATAAAACTCTATAATAACTAAACTATACTAAATCTCAAGACTAGAGAGAGATACGTTACAACGACAGGAGAGCTATTTAGAGGAAGGTAGCGCCACCCAACAATACAAAAAAAAAAATTGTTTTCTTATTGTTACCTCTATAAAAAATTTCAAAATCAGTTTTCCTTAAATCCATACGAAGGACGGAGTGCTTAAGTTTTTTTTTACCACCCAGATAATATAAACTAAAAGCCTCGGCCGGATTTCGAACCTGCGACGTTGAGCACAGTAAGCAAGCATGCATACCACTGAGCTACCCGTGCCATCTACTATGTAATGTTCTTATTTCGTAATATTTCTATAAACGTTTTACTTCCGCAGCTTTACGAAGTACAAGAGAAGTTATGTAATTGGTCAAAAATTCGATGCGGAGTTTTCAACGGAATTTCATGTTTTCCGACCTCCAGATTCCAAATATGAAAAAAAAAAATGCTGTCTGTCTGCGAACCCGATAACTGCAGATAGAATGAATGTATCGACACGAAATTTCATATGTGAATTCAAAATCCCATAAGGACGACACTTTATTAATTTGCAGCGGAACCGACAGAAGAGAAGAGGGGATGAGAGGCCCAATAACTGGCGATGTATCGACATGAAATTTCATATTTGAAGACAAAACTCAATTACGACATAACCTGCGGGGGGGGGGGGGGGGGGGGGGGGCTCAAGGAAAGAGAATAAAAATGGTCGATGTAATGTATTTATCAATACATAATATAGTATGAGGGAGGATTCAGGAATCTCTCAATAAGTCAACTATTGAATATTAGTGCAGACGGTGGATTGGTTTTGGAGAGGGCGCAACAAGTTAATCGAACAGTTCGTTCTGGGGAAGTTCATTACCGATGATTCACCGACCTTTTTTTTACCTTTTATAAACATAATAATTATAGACCTAACCAATGAGAATTAGCGAAGTAATTGAATATAAATGATATTTGATACTGTAAGTACGTTATGCGCCGACTATATTTATCCCTCTTATATATTTAACTTAATATTTCCTGTTATCTTTACACTCCCACCCCATCGATTTATGGCTCGGTCTTGATATCACCTTTTTACTTTGTGCAAAGTTTCAGTAATACAGCTCCAGTAGTGTCCAAGATATCTTGGAGAGACGAAGAGTTGTAAAATACTAGTTAATAAGGTTTCGAAGCTCGAAGGTAGCTTAGTTTTTTTTTCGGAAAAAAAAAAAATGTATCTCTACGTTAGATAACTAAAGTTTGATAGGAAACACAGGGCTCCCAGAGTAGGTTTCTCCAGGGCGACGAAAGAGCGCTCTAGTGATTGGTGGTGTGAGCTAAAGTTGAATGTTCTTGTTTTAGTTCTCAGCTCGGCCACCACGCTGTGCTCTAAATTTAATGAAAAGTATTAAAGGTATTTTGGCTAAATGGCATAACTTTTTTTTAAATTCTTTTTTTCCTTTATACTCGAAATTAATATGACATTCCGTTTTTTTTTTGAAACAATTTTAAATTCCTGAATAACATTTTTTACATGTTATCTGTTTCCTTTTCTTCTTTCCCGGGCAATAAGGTATCGTATACGACCTAGAGAACCTTAATAACAACAATAACAACTTTTTCAGATCCTCTCAACAATATAATGAGGTATCCCTTTTTTTGATTATTTCTAATTTAATGAGAACCTGGAAATAAACTTTATTTAGTTCCATTAGCAGAGGTGGAGCATTTTTGTGTTGAAGGTTTGGCTAACACATGTTCATTAGGAGCTACGGTCTGTGGCTAGGGGGAGAGGGGGTGACCACAAAGGAAAACTGTCCACAGCAGACCACAGACCACTAGGTCGGGGAAATTGTCAGCTGTAATATACAGAGACGGAGGAAATTAATTTTCAGGGAGGGAGGGCTTTTGTAATGTAAGTGTGAGGAGGGGGGGGGGGGGGGGAATGGCGTGCCCAGAGGGCCCCACAGAGACACAAAGGTGGCGTAGGATGACAAAAACAGACCCCCCCCCCCTCTAATGAATGTCTAATTTGTCGCCTCCTCGTTGCCGGTGGTTACTTTGATGTCGAGGCAGCCACTTACCTTAACCAATCAACCAGTCCATAACTAGGACTGTGAACAACCTACAATTAGTAAGGTGGACACAAGAAAATAACCTGAGACAGTTACGTAAACACTCCTCCTAGGTGACATAAGTTATATTTTTTTTAAAAATTCATTTCTCATCCTTCGGAGAGAAAGTATTGAAATCGTCAAGAAATTATATTTTCATTTAGGACTAGGTTCACTTTAGGTTCAAAAATATACATGATTGTGCTTCATTCCCTCAAGTATAGTCATACTTGCAATCATATTTTGGTATACATTCAAATTAATCATAATTGTAAATCAAAATTCAAATCTGGAAGTTTACAAAAAGTTGAAAGGAAAAAAAAATTGTCAGTGGGTCACCGGCAATGTGCTTTCAATTGACTTTTCTTTGTGAAAATAGTTATAATTATTTAACATTTGAAAATATCGAGTATGATTGTGAGGAACACAACTCACCTCCTCTGTGGTACACAATTACATTTGTATCTTTTTTATCTTAGATTTCAAAGATAAAACAATTGGTTAGAAAAATATTTTCAGGAGAGAAAATGAATAAAAAATAAAGTATAAGCTGAAGGAGCTTATTTAAAAAGTAATTGAAAAACTTGAGGAAGGGTTGTTGCGGTGAAGTGCTAATCCCAATGTCGAAGAAACTTTACTAAACTTTTCCGGATTATTATTTTTTTATATATTTTTTTTAGAGGGGGGCGCGGAATTTATAATGAAAATAATACATGAAATATGTATTTGACGACCAATATTGTTCTTTTTTTACTTTTCTTCGTTAGCTTTGGTAGACATCTCTCACATATATTCAATCATCCTATACATAACTTGACTTGGGGGAATTGAATGGATTATCGAAAAGACATTTTATATAACCGAAACCCCTTAAGAACGACACCTATCAATTTTCGGCCAAATCCTACAGGGAAGGAGGGTATTAAAGAGGGGAGGTTCTCAAAAACCCCTACAACATGTCTACAACATTTTCGACACAAAACTTTATAGAGCTCCAATAAGGACGATACCTGTCGATATTCATGGAAATCGGTCAAAAGGAAAGAGGGGGGAAGAAGGAAAATGCAGCTCAAATGATATCAACACGAAATGCAGTTTGATGCAGAAATCGCATATTGATTTTCAATCAAATCAGTAAATAGGTTTCAGAAGAAGAGCAAAAACGTAGTTGGTTAATTGGAGCTGGGGAAGTACATAGCAGGTGACTCTCAGACAAGATCTCGAGAGGTCTCGCGGACAATGCCGCTATTAGCAAACCAATGTTGGGCCCCGGGGCTGTGTGCACTAGGAGAGTCCCTCAGCCCCTCGGCCTGCAATTCAGCAATCTGTTATTTTTCAACTGTTATTCACTTTCAGTAGCAGACTGCTACTTAACTTTTTCATAAATATATTTATGTGACGTGGCCACTACATGACTTCCTTACCTATCATACCGGCACTACTGGGTATATGAAAGTAATGAGTTGGCGTCAGCGCTATTTTCTTGTTTCGCTGTACAGCGTAATTCTGAGTGATTTTTTAATACCTAGTAATGCCAGTAAGAAATGCTTTTTAGAACTGGGAGGAGGAGGAGAGAGGTCTGTAAGCGTGGAAAATCACATATATTTGATTTTTTTTCTTGTATTTTATATTTTATTTATTTATTGTGGTTTTAGGGCGAAAAACTGCCATGCGTATTTTATAGGTTAGGTTAGGTTTTATGACTCATGCCCGGGCTTTAACTACGAGGTCATATCGCCTACTACCAGAGCGCTCTTTCGTCACTCTGGTGGACATGAGCCCGACTCTACTGTGGGAATCCTAAATTTTGCCTACCCTAAATTTTTATTCTCCTAGGGTAGGGGTCTTTAACGAGTAGGTACCTGACATCGTACAGGCTCGGGACCATCGCTTAACGTCCCATCCGAAGGACGGCGTGCTTAAGTTTATTTTACCTACCAGATAAAATAAACTAAGGGCCTCGGTCGGGTTACGAACCCACGACCTTGAGCTCAGAAGTCAAGCATGCATAACACTGAGCTACCGGCGTCCTCACGCGTATTTTATACTTTTTTATTCTATAATTCGTTGCTACGCGACGCAATTTAAACATTATTTAAAAATATTCTTTCGGGCGATGATAACCATGGCAGTTTTTCGCCCTAAAACCACAATAACAAATAATAATAATAATAATAATAAAATATTCCTTATGAGGGCGCCGGTAGCTCAGTGGTATGCGTGCTTGACTTCAGAGCTCAAGAACGTGGGTTCGTAACCCGACCGAGGCCCTTAGCTTATTTTATCTAGGAAGTAAAATAAACTTAAGCACGCCGTCCTTCAGATGGGACGTTAAGCGATGGTCCCGAGCCTGTACGATGTCAGGTACTCGTTAAAGACCCCTCCCTACCCTAGGAGAATAAAAATTTAGGGTAGGCAAAATTTAGGACTCCCACAGTAGAGTCGGGCTCATGTCCACCAGAGTGACGAAAGAGCGCTCTGGTAGTAGGCGATATGACCTCGTAGTTAAAGCCCGGGCATGAGTCATAAAACCTAACCTAAAATATTCCTTATGGAAATTTATTTTTCATTCTTTGAGGCGCTATAGCTTTGGTCGTTTTGATCCAGTTGGTGGTGCCGCTTGAAAGCAACAACCCCCGTAGTACCTTTTTAGCTAAAGCTGTGAGAAACACCCGCGTCCTCAATGGTTACGGACCCCATATAAATCCCTGCGGTTTTCCATCAATGGCTGGGACTGAGCCGATAAACATGATGAGGGATGGGCTCCGTACCAAGATAACGTGCACTACCGTACGTAAGGAAGGCAACGAAATAGTATAAAGTCTTACATGCAGACAACAGATATTATAAAGTAAGAGCTGAGCTGCTACTTATGTTGTTCCGCCAGGTATAATGTAGCTGTTCCGCTGTTCGACTCGTTCTCATGTTTCACAAGATAAACTAATAAAAGGTGTAAGTAGCAGCTACACAGAAATAGTTATTTTGCCCCTTTTTGAGGGCAGAACAAACGAGAGCCACCCAATCACCTATCAATATACCTAATGGCCATAGTAGTCGTGCATTTAAAAAAAAATCGATTAGTACGAACGTGGGAGCTGAGGCCAGCTATTGATAAGTTAGCTACCTGTCTACCTACAGTGTCACGTGACAAACTGATGAACCCTTGTCTTCTTTTATCTTTTTTTAATGGAAGATTAATGAGGGGAGGAGAAAGGACATCCTATGGTCGGCTATTTGATCAGAAGTACCAGTCCAGTCAAGTGAGGAGGAGAAAGGACATCCTATGGTCGGCTATTTGATCAGAAGTACCAGTCCAGTCAAGTGAGGAGGAGAAAGGACATCCTATGGTCGGCTATTTGATCAGAAGTACCAGTCCAGTCAAGTGAGGAGGAGAAAGGACATCCTATGGTCGGCTATTTGATCAGAAGTACTAGTCCAGTCAAGTGAGGAGGAGAAAGGACATCCTATGGTCGGCTAGTTGATCAGAAGTACCAGTCCAGTCAAGTGAGGAGGAGAAAGGACATCCTATGGTCGGCTATTTGATCAGAAGTACCAGTCCAGTCAAGTGAGGAGGAGAAAGGACATCCTATGGTCGGCTATTTGATCAGAAGTACTAGTCCAGTCAAGTGAGGAGGAGAAAGGACATCCTATGGTCGGCTAGTTGATCAGAAGTACCAGTCCAGTCAGATGAGGAGCAGCGGCGCCGGCAACATAGAGAACCAACAGTGAATATTTCTTTGCTGACTTGAGTTCAGTGAGGTCAGGTTCTGCGCGGATATTGCGGAGCCTTGAAAAGTGGATTGCTGACGATGCTCATATCAACACAATCTTAGTCTAGTGATGAGAGCTCCGGTAGCTCAGAGATAGCGTCCTAGCCTATTGAGATCAAGATCGCGGGTTCAAAGCCCGACCATTTCCGCCATGAAATTGGATCCCGCTCATTGTTAAATCAGTGAGCTCCAATTCACAGACTGCGTTTCAATCAAGTCCATTGAGAAATCAGTAAAATGCACTGACCAATAAGTTAGCAGAGCATTTCATTGCTTCAGATTCAGAAACTGCTGCTGCATATAAAAGAAACCTATGGAAAAGTCTTGCCCAGTTCACATGATCTGACTGAAGGTTGCCAGATGATCTGAGAGTGGCTCATCATATATTTACTATAGCTAATGAGTGGTGGTTATCCTGGATCTGGGGTTGCATAGTTAAACTCCCCCAACAATCCTTCCTCTTCCCTTTCCTGCTAATAGACCCCCAGGATCTGTACACTAATCTTAAGGGGGAACCATTTCTATAATGGGTCCCCCAGGGGAGACGGGTTCAAGTACCTACCCCAACTAACCCCCCTCCCTCTACAGAATTTGAAATGCGATCCTATTGGAAATATTTTATAACTATGCACAACAAAAATGTTAGTTTTTATGACTCAAATTCTTTCGTGAGCCCAACTCTACTCTAGAAGTCCTAAATTCAGGCTTAGTTATCTGGAATAGAGAGTCTTTAGCGAGTCTTACATCGCACAGGTATCGGGACCATGGATTTACGTCACATCCGGAGGACGTCTTGCTCAAGGTATTTTTTAAATCCCAGATCAAAAAACCTAACTAAGAGAGTCGACCCGTTATCTTGAGTACAGTCGACAGGCATGCTACCTCTCCCCCATATCGGGGCTTATAAATTGTTCATCTTATATTTGATACAAAAATGAGGAATTTTAACAAGAAAGGCATATCTTTAAAAAAAACAATTTTCAGAGCAACTTGGATTCAGATGAAATGAGAGAAATCCTCGGATTGGTTCAGGAAAGGACAAAGGAGACCTTGAAAGGAACTAAGAAACCTATACAGGGACACTGTATCATAAGGACCTTCCTGAGAGAGGACAAACAGTGATACACGACGTGCGGAGAATGGAACATGGAAGAATTTGGCATATAATATGATCACCGCTGCAGATTTGGACTCGCCGCAGACAGAGGACTGGTCCGTTTCTGAAAGAACTGGAGGTCGCTGTGTGGCAAGTAAGGAACAACCGTTTGTATCAGAAATGAATTAAAAGAACCATCTACTCTGCCAAAGATGGTGAGATCGATGCACGCTGGATGTCTTTCGTCTGTGCGATCTCAGGTACTTACGACCCCCCTTCCATAACTAACCTCTGTAGGCAAAATTTAGAACTCCCATAGTAGTCGGGTTCATAGAACTATCGATTGTACTATAGATTAAACGGTTGGATTTGATCATGTAACATTATCGATAGTTATATTTAATATCGATTCTACTAATGATTTTGAATTTGTGAATTAAAATCAGTGGTCTTGCACTTTCCAATTTCTCACCTATATTCTCTATATTTTATGATAAGTTTACTGTATTTTTAGACTTCTTTGACTATTTTTTCCTGGGATGACAAAAACATGACATGCACCAGACTTGTAAGGAGTAAATTCTTTGTGAATAAGGTAGGCACCTAATTTATTCATTTTCCATCTTACCACAAGCAGATGGTCCTAGGGCCACAAAATAAAACAGCACATACGATGCTTTTTATTAAAATATAGACATTTTTAACATAACCTTTTTTTCAGCTAGATTTTTGGTTCATGTACTTGTTCATTTTACATAAACTGGTAACTAAATTATACATTTTTAAAAAAAATTGTTTTTCTCAATAAAACTTTGAAAACATAAGAATTAATTTTAGATACCTCTCAAATAAAAAAATAAAATAAATAGATTTAAATAATTATTAAATTTTGAATATATGTAGTTAGTTATTATGTCTCCTGCCCGGGCTTTAACTACAAAGGTCATATCGCCTAATACCAGAAGACTCCTTCGTCACTCGGGTGGACATGAGCCCCGACTCTACTATGGGAGTCCTAAATTTTGCCTAAGCTAAATTTTTATTCACCTATGGGGGTCTTTAACGAGTACCTGACATCGTATAGGCTCGGGACCATCGCTTAACATCCCTTCAAAGGATGGCGTGCCTAAGTTTATTTTACCTTTCAAATAAACTAAGGGCCTCAGCCGGGGTTCGAACTCGCGATCTTCAGCTCAGTAAGCAAGCACGCATACTACTGAGCTGAAAAAATTTATTTTTCTCAGAAATACGGGATTTCCTTTCGGGATTGAAATTCAGCCGAGATTCCGGGATTACAAATCTTTGTATGAACATGCATTTAGGAGGTAAAGAGCAGATCGTCACTGTGAAGGGGGTCTTGGTAGCTTTGTTGACCACAAAGTGACTCTAAGGGGGTGGACTGTGCATATATATAGTTAGTTAAGGGGTCTTCATGCCCCACCCCCGGGCTCTGCCCCTCTGGTCCCCTGGGCCCTCCCCCCTTTAGTCCCCCCGGCCCCCTGGGACCTGCTCTCATTAGTCGACAGGAAACAGACCTCCCTCCCTATAGACCAGCTGTACCAGAGAGAGAGAGCCATGATAGGCAGTTGCGTAGGGCGAAAAAAAAAAAAAACAGATAATTTTTACTTAAAAATTGTTTTTTTAATATTACCAAGGTGTGATGATAGCACACACTTAAGGGTGCTTTGATGTACCATGGAATAAACGTATAATAAAAACTGTCTATTCCACATCATCATCATCATCATCCTCGGCGCTAAAGCCCAATTCGATCCTTGGCCTCCTCCAGAGACTTCTCCCAAAGATTCCTTTCCAGCGCAAGTTCCTTGCGTCCCCACCGACTGCGTCCATCCTTCTCTTCCTCGACCTCTGTTTCCCTCCGGGATCACGAACAGCAGTCTTCGCTCGGATATTCAATGGTTCCATGGTTTCCATAAACTGTATGTACGTATGTATATATATATATATATATATATATATATATTGAGGACGCGAGAGATAGCGTGCTTGCCTTCTGAGCTCAAGATTGATGTACGATTTTTGATCAGAAATCCAAATGAAAACATATAAAACTAATTCACCAAAATGGTATTATTAGTTTATTTTTTATTAAAATTAGTACCTATGGTTTTCGTACCTCGTCTCAATTGAAAATGTTCAATAGTTCTAACAAGTAAATTCATGGATCAGTGACATTGCAAGTGTAACAAAAATGTCGTACAGTCGTATTTTGTATTATATAAAGAAAACGTATGTTTTTTATTTTGTGTTTTGTATTTTGTATTGACAATTATCTGTGTATCACGTGTATAGTAAACAAAAAAAAAAGGCACACACGCTCCGGTTTACCTGCACAGGTTACCTGCAAACCAGTACAGGCGTGAGCTCACACACGCTACGGTGAAACCGTGCAGGTTTCAGTTCAAATCCAGAGCCATGTGATAGATCTTGCAGCCCTTTTTGTGATAAAAACAAAACAGAAGACCCATCGAAAGAACCGTCAAAAATGGAGCAAAAATAGGTTGCTAAAAAGAGCAACATTTGGTCATATGAACCTGCTAAATTAATTGAAATTTGAAACAAAGGATTATCGAAATTATTTGAGAATGAACGAAATGGTGGTATACCTTATTTTTTATTTTTCATAAACTGGGTTCACTCTTATACGTCTCAATAAACTCCTCCAAAACTTTTTTGACAAGTTTTGCTTAGACATTTTCTCTTTAACTAATGAAAACAAAGAAGTGGACATGTAAAGAAACCTGCACTTTTACAACCTGGCAAAACCTTGTCTCACTGCGCAGCTTATCTGCGCAACTCTGGCGTAGGTAAACATATCTTTTTCAATATCTTCTCCGGTCGCCTGCACAGGTCGAAAAACCTGCGCAGATGGTTCCCATACACGGTCCGGTTTGCCTGCACAGGTGTGCCTGCGCAGGTATACCTGTGCAGGCAAACCGAAGCGTGTGTGGCCGCCTTTATGGTACTCAATTCCCAGTTCATTTTATAAATAATTGAACTTCTTTTTCAATAATAATCATGGTTTAGAATAATAATGATTATTACACTACAAACTCCTCTGTACTAACATACAAAAATTTGTTTATTAATTTTATCGAGAGTTATCGTGTCACAAACACACACACATACACACAGTCATACAGAATGTTTTTTTTGTCAGAATACATTTCTGTGATCTGTTTCGATATAGTGGAAAGCTATCCAGTTACTTTAGTAAAGTGATTGCCCGCAGCGCCCCTTTTACAATTATATAGTTTAATTATGACATTTTAATATAAGTTAGTATATAAATTGATAAGAATTGGTTTAAATGAGAAAAATGATATTAATAATGATAAAGATGCGCTACTATCGTGAACTTGGTGAACTACAAACAGTCTGTTCTTCCCAATAATCCAATAGAGGGACCCGACTGGTTGACAAGTTCGTTTAATATTGGAAAGCGATTCCGTTTGTCACTCGCTCTCAAAGTGATTTCCTTTCCCATTATCCACTGTTGCCACTCATATTTTATAATCCGATATTTTAATAGGATCGGTTAACAAGTCGGTTTGATATTGGAAAACGATCACAGTCAGTCACTCGCTCTTCACTTCCCCCCAACCAGTGTTACCACTTATATTTTAATAGGATCGGTTAACAAGTCGGTTTAACATTGGAAAACGATCACAGTCAGTCACTCGCTCTTCACTTCCCCAGTGTTACCACTTATATTTTAATAGGATCGGTTAACAAGTCGGTTTAACATTGGAAAACGATCACAGTCAGTCACTCGCTCTTCACTTCCCCCAACCAGTGTTACCACTTATATTTTAATAGGATCGGTTAACAAGTCGGTCTAACATTGGAAAACGATCACAGTCAGTCACTCGCTCTTCACTTCCCCCCAACCAGTGTTACCACTTATATTTTAATAGGATCGGTTAACAAGTCGGTTTAACATTGGAAAACGATCACAGTCAGTCACTCGCTCTTCACTTCCCCCAACCAGTGTTACCACTTATATTTTAATAGGATCGGTTAACAAGTCGGTTTAACATTGGAAAACGATCACAGTCAGTCACTCGCTCTTCACTTCCCCCCAACCAGTGTTACCACTTATATTTTAATAGGATCGGTTAACAAGTCGGTTTAACATTGGAAAACGATCACAGTCAGTCACTCGCTCTTCACTTCCCCCAACCAGTGTTACCACTTATATTTTAATAGGATCGGTTAACAAGTCGGTTTAACATTGGAAAACGATCACAGTCAGTCACTCGCTCTTCACTTCCCCCAACCAGTGTTACCACTTATATTTTAATAGGATCGGTTAACAAGTCGGTTTAACATTGGAAAACGATCACAGTCAGTCACTCGCTCTTCACTTCCCCCAACCAGTGTTACCACTTATATTTTAATAGGATCGGTTAACAAGTCGGTTTAACATTGGAAAACGATCACAGTCAGTCACTCGCTCTTCACTTCCCCCAACCAGTGTTACCACTTATATTTTAATAGGATCGGTTAACAAGTCGGTTTAACATTGGAAAACGATCACAGTCAGTCACTCGCTCTTCACTTCCCCCAACCAGTGTTACCACTTATATTTTAATAGGATCGGTTAACAAGTCGGTTTAACATTGGAAAACGATCACAGTCAGTCACTCGCTCTTCACTTCCCCCCAACCAGTGTTACCACTTATATTTTAATAGGATCGGTTAACAAGTCGGTTTAACATTGGAAAACGATCACAGTCAGTCACTCGCTCTTCACTTCCCCCCAACCAGTGTTACCACTTATATTTTAATAGGATCGGTTAACAAGTCGGTTTAACATTGGAAAACGATCACAGTCAGTCACTCGCTCTTCACTTCCCCCCAACCAGTGTTACCACTTATATTTTAATAGGATCGGTTAACAAGTCGGTTTAACATTGGAAAACGATCACAGTCAGTCACTCGCTCTTCACTTCCCCCAACCAGTGTTACCACTTATATTTTAATAGGATCGGTTAACAAGTCGGTTTAACATTGGAAAACGATCACAGTCAGTCACTCGCTCTTCACTTCCCCCAACCAGTGTTACCACTTATATTTTAATAGGATCGGTTAACAAGTCGGTTTAACATTGGAAAACGATCACAGTCAGTCACTCGCTCTTCACTTCCCCCCAACCAGTGTTACCACTTATATTTTAATAGGATCGGTTAACAAGTCGGTTTAACATTGGAAAACGATCACAGTCAGTCACTCGCTCTTCACTTCCCCCCAACCAGTGTTACCACTTATATTTTAATAGGATCGGTTAACAAGTCGGTTTAACATTGGAAAACGATCACAGTCAGTCACTCGCTCTTCACTTCCCCCCAACCAGTGTTACCACTTATATTTTAATAGGATCGGTTAACAAGTCGGTTTAACATTGGAAAACGATCACAGTCAGTCACTCGCTCTTCACTTCCCCCAACCAGTGTTACCACTTATATTTTAATAGGATCGGTTAACAAGTCGGTTTAACATTGGAAAACGATCACAGTCAGTCACTCGCTCTTCACTTCCCCCAACCAGTGTTACCACTTATATTTTAATAGGATCGGTTAACAAGTCGGTTTAACATTGGAAAACGATCACAGTCAGTCACTCGCTCTTCACTTCCCCCCAACCAGTGTTACCACTTATATTTTAGAGCTCAAAAATTCATTATTTTATAATAGATAAATAATTATCACAATCTTCTAAGATTATTTCCAGCTGAAGGGATGTAATTCATTTAGTTTTTTATTTATAAGATCCGTGAGTTTATACTAGAATAAAATCTATTTATTTCCACCTTCGAGTCTTAACCCTGTCTTTGCAAAATGCCGAACTATTACTAAAAAAAAGGTCGGCGGTGAATCGCCGGCAATGTACTTCCCCAGCACGAATAAATCTGTTACGTTTTCGCTCTCCCTCCAAAACCAATCCATTGTTTGGGATAAAAATCAGTAGACAATTTACATATGAATCCTCATACTAAATTGCTTGTCGAAACACTCATTAAATCGTTATTTGTTAGGGTTTTTGAGTCGAACCCTACTCCGCTGATCCCCTCCTCAGCTTTAGCCGATTTCGCGAAAAAATGGAAATATGGCGACCTTAAAGAAGTTTGAACTTACATATAAAATTTCATATCAATGCATTCATTACAGTTATCAAAGTTTTTCTGTTTAGCCCCCCTCCTAATCCCCACTTCCTTTTAGACGATTAGGCTGAATCAATTGGTGTCATCCTTTTGGGGTTCTAGATCCACACATAAAATGTCTTGTCGATACATTCATTCTCTCGTGAGTTATCGTGTTCACAGACACAGACAGATAGAAATGTTTGTACTTTTTTTTTTTTTTTTTTTTTTTTTCATTTTCGGAATCAGGAAAACTCAAAACAACTTTGAGACCGGTTACATAACTTCCCCTATACTTCATATAACGAGGAAAGTAAGAAGCTTCCATTTGTTAGAATGGTCGACACACCAGGCAGGTGTCCTATTTTGGAACATCCCTCTTCCCAACCGAAACTTCTGTATGACGGACACAAATTTCGCCCCCACCGAAATCCGTTTTAGAGAACTTTCCTGTATCTGACATCGTAGTAAATTTTCTATTATATATTCTGTTTTTTTTTTTTTTTTTGTTTTTTTTTGTGGAAAGGATGTAAATGAATATTTGAGAAAGGTAAATTGTAAAAGGTGATTTTATACGAAGGACAGGGTGCAAAACGCAGGGGTTGGTAAAGTGAGGCAGGGACCGAAAGGGTTGCTACCCCCTTGGGAAGTCCAAGTTCCGCTTGTCTTCCCTGCGTCCACAGGAGATGGTTAATGTTCCGCTGACACAAGAAAGATAAATAAATGTTTCATTTCAATTATAATATTTATTAAGTCCTGGTAAAGGAGCAAATTTATCTTCTCCTCAGAAGAAGTACCCAACTTAAAACTTATAATTACCAGAGGTACAACACAAAGTAAGTTGTACCTGTCTATCTCTGCTAGCAACAGAACTGTGACCAGCTTCTTAGGTTAGTTACTTCTGCCCCAGTAGGGAGTAGACAAACTGTTCAGACATGGACAACAACTGTCCGTCACCAAGCATTGGGCTTCATAACAAAACTACATTTTAAATAATAATAAATATATGTTGATAACAGTTAACAGTTGATAATAGTTAACAGTTGATAATAGTTAACAGTTGATAATAGTTAACAGTTGATAATAGTTACTATATTCCGGAATTACTTCGAGGTCTTTTCAGATTTGATAGTTTTTGGGACACATTAACGTCCCTTCTGAACTTTTCATTGTGACCTAAAGAAGGGACGTTGCAGTTTCATGAACTATTGTTAAACAACTAACAATCATCTCAGAGAAGCCTAACAAACACAGATAACCACCAAACCCCCTCCTACCTTCGGGTGATTCTGTCCTTAGAGGGCGTTGAATTTACAGAACAAATTTCGTGTCAATACATTCATTAGAATGGCAGTTATTAGTTTTTGTGTCTCCGAATGTAAAGGGATGGTCCCGAGCTTGTCAAATGTCAGCTATTCACTAAAGCCAGGTGCATTAATCTAAGTAGACAAAATTTGGGACTCTCACAGTAGAGTAGGGCACTCTCTCATCGCTCTGGTAGTAGGCGATATGACCTCATAGTTAGGGCATGAGTAACACGAGCCGGTAGCGAGAGGTTTAAAAATGGTTCGTATAACAAAGTCTTGGTATGACCACTATCATTTTCATTTATTTGTATCTGCTGGGGAAATAACCACGAGTAGACCCCATCTTATCGCATACTTTGAATGTGGCGAAAAGTGGACTGGGAAGTAGCCATTTGTCTATTTAAGAGAGAGAGAGAGAGGGGGGGGGGGGAGAGAGAGAGAGAGAATCGATGAGAGGGCCCATTTATTAATATTGGGGACGCCCCCTCCCATCCCTATTATCAGTGAATTAATTCCGCTCATTAAATCAGGGAGGCAATCTGTGGAGATGCTGAGGGGGTGGGGGGGGGGGGGGGGGGGTACTTGAGCAAGTAGCAGTCGAGTAATGAACAAGTTATAGTGAGCTTCAATTACGGACAGACCGGGTCTATTGTCAGATCGACAATATTGACACAGTGTGTTCTATTGTCATTGTCCATTGTTAACAGATGACCTGCCAATCAGTCCAGAAGGGGTTTCATGCCAGCCTTCAAATTTTCTTACAGTTTGTGACATGCGGCGGGGGATTGTTCTAAGAAATAAGGGGTTTTCATTGGAAAATCAAAACTTGGTGCCACTGCGCACAAAAAGGAGCGAGAATTTTTAATTTCTGACTTGTCCAGTATAAATCCCCGAAGAAAAGGAGGAGATCCCTCTTGGTAGCTGGAATTTTGTTAAAACAAACAGTTACTAAGACAATATCCTGATGCAAACAGATCTCTCGATAGGAAGATATACACTGTTCAAAGATTGTGCTTAAGGAGACACTAGACAGTGTTTAAGTAGCTTAGGCAAGCTTTCACGGATCCCTGACTCCAGAAGGAGAGAGAGGAGCATTGAAGAGCGCTACCCATTAGCGAGTCTAGCTCACGACACCCGCCTCAACTTGACGACTAAAAGTTGGAATCAGAGCGTTCCTGCGTTATCGCGCCAACAGACGCATATTTATCTATGTATCTATATAGTACGGCTTGGTTGAAAAGTCAACTTCTCCTAAACGCATTGTACAATCTTGTGTGATAGCTTTATCTGAGATTCATCGAGGAGATAAATTTTATACTTTACCCTGCCATGAAATTTTCAAAAGCTTCAGTAGAAAATATTACAAAAAAAAATCATATTTTAGAGAGTTCCACGATTTTTCTCAAAAATCCAATATAACATATAGGTCAAGAATTACATTTTCTTATAAGGATGCTTGCTAAAAATGAAATTTACCGTTAAAGTAGCACTTATTTAATCCGAAGGACGGCGTGCTCAAGTTTATTTTACCTCCCAAATAAAATAAACTAAGGGCCTCGGTCGGGTTTCGAACCCACGTTCATGAGCTCAGAAGGCAAGCACGCATACCACTGAGCTACCGGTGCCCTATATAATAATATATATTAACGGTAGATCGTATTTTCATTAAATTTCATACTTATGTAGCATCCTTATAAGAAAATGTAATATTTACCTTTGTTATATTGGATTTTTGTGAAGATCACTAAAATATGTCCGATTTTGTCATATTTCCTACTGCAGCTTTTGGAAATTTCATGGCAGGATAAAGTATAAAATGTATCTACTCGATGAATCTCACAAAAAGCTGTCAGACAGAACTGTACGATGCATTTAAGAGAAGTCGACTTTTCGACCATGCCTCCAGGGTACGACGGTTGACCAAGCAACAAAAATGAACGAATCTTGTTCTTTGGACCTACTAATAATTTTGTAAGAACAATCTCTAAAAGTTTCAGCTGGAACGGTCCCGAACTAATGGGAAATTCTTTAATTTTCCATAGACAGCCTCCTCTTAAAACTTAAAAACATTTCCTTTCTTCTCCCGTCCCTCAGGAAAAAGGGAGAGACATCATTTAATGAAAAATAGGAACCTGAGGATTTATTAAAGAGGAGTGAGAAGACGAAGAGGGGAGAGTTCTGTGTGGGACCACAAAGACAAGGGGAGAGAAAGAAACCTGAAGGGCGACCAAATAGGAGGTGGGCCCTACAAAGGGATCAAAAGGAACGGAACGAGGACAGGACAGTAGCCTAACTCCTAATTTCAAACCCCCGCTCGTTCATAGCATAGGGTCGCGGGACACCTAGCCACCATGTACCATGGAATGAATATCGATACGAAAAAGGGAGGGGGGGGGGGGGGGGGGGTAATTACTACCAATGTGAGGATTGAGAAGTCCCTGAGTAAGACATCTATTAATTTTCAGTCGGCCGAAAAGGAAAAGAGTTTCAGGGGAGAGTAAAAACCTAGTTGATTATAAATAATTCAAGGGTGTAATCTCCTTAGCCTAGAAAAATACATTAATGCAGCAATATCAGTAGAGAGGTTTCACCTAGATACAATGACAATGAACCATAATACGAAATTATGAACAATTTGGATCTACCGAAAATAGCCGAGGAAGAAATATAGAATGTAGGTGGGCCTTGTGGGGCCGAATCTTCATATTTCCTGAAAAATCATTATTATAGCAATGTGGGTAGATAGGCAACAACCAGATACGACGATAGTAGATTAGTAGAGTTGGTAAACAGATCCGGGTGAACCGAGACCGATTCCTGGCGACTAAACAACCATTTTTAGAACTTTTCGCACCAGTTTGTTTGGGTTCCCTATGTCGAAGACCATAACCAGCTAACCCCCGATATCTAGGAAACTATTTAACTATAATAGTGAGCTCAGCACATACTAGCTGATGTCTTCAACGTTGCTCGACACATACTAGCTGGTCTGCTCAGCACATATTAGCTGATGTGTTCGGCGTTGCTCGACACATACTAGCTGGTCTGCTCAGCACATATTAGCTGATGTGTTCGGCGTTGCTCGACACATACTAGCTGGTCTACTCAGCACATATTAGCTGATGTGTTCAGCGTTGCTAGTCACATACCAGTTGGTCTGCTCAGCACATATTAGCTGATGTCTTCAACGTTGCTCGACACATACTAGCTGGTCTGCTCAGCACATATTAGTGGATGTGTTCAGCGTTGCTCGACACATACTAGCTGGTCTGCTCAGCACATATTAGCTGATGTGTTCGGCGTTGCTCGACACATACTAGTTGGTAGACGAACTCTCCTATAGGCTGGATCAGGTGTGCTCCAATAACCAAGCCGAGCAGCTGGCTATACTGAAGGCACTAGAGTACATCGGAGAACATGAGGCGGGACCTGGAGTAAGCACAGTGGTAGTGTGCACGGAGACAGCCAGGCAAGCTTAGAGAGCTTGAGGAATCACAAGAATCACTCACCACTAATTGAAGATATAAGGGTTCGAGTCGGGGTTCTTCAAGCAGAGGGCTGGACCGTTAAATTTAGTTGGGTTAGAGCGCATGATGGCGATAGCGGCAACGAACGTGCGGACTGTCTGGCGAAAGAGGCGGCACACGATGTAGATCTTCCTCAGAGCTACATCAAATACCCGAAGACGCTTCTAACGGCGAAGACGAGATGGACGTCCATCCTGAAATGGAAGGAACAATGGGGGCGGACAAATAAAGGTGCAATTACAAGGAGCTTCTTTCCGACTGTAGAGGACAGGTTGGCGATGAAGAACGACAAACCGTTCCCATCTAAGATGGCCATGTTCCTGAGTGGACACGGCAAGATGAGGGACTACCTCCACAGGTTCAAGATCCTTGATTCGCCTCTCTGCCTCTGCGGCACCCAGGAGCAGACAGTCCATCATTTGATCTACACCTGTGAACTATTGGAGGGTCTAAGAAGTTCTCTAGTGAGATTTGTAGTGGTCAATGGTGAAAGTTGGCCTTTGTCAACAATTATTTTGGTGCGACGTTTTTATAAAGAATTTTTAAACTTTGTACAGAAGATTAATTTTGATGAACTATAACATTTTTTTTTTCTAAATTATTGTATGTCAAATTCAAAATTAAGTTGTGTAAAAGCATGTAATATACATATGGCGCATGCAGATAAATATATTCCCTTCCAGTAGGGATACTTCTGGATGGAAATCGAAATGTGTTCAGCGTTGCTCGACACAAACTAGCTGGTCTGCTCAGCACATACTAGCTGATGTGTTCAGCGTTGCTCGACACACACTAGCTGGTCTGCTCAGCACATATTAGCGGATGTGTTCAGCGTTGCTAGACACATACCAGTTGGTCTGCTCAGCACATATTAGCTGATGTCTTCAACGTTGCTCGACACATACTAGCGACTTGCCGTTCCGTTTTTCTCTACATTGAGAGATACGTGCACTGGTTGTCCTGGTGTTAAACCAGACAGGTCTCTCTCTACATCTACTCCATTCTTTTGTACAAAAGGACCGCCTTCGAGATATCTTCAAGAGCTCTATCTTCCCCCTCCTCCCGTTGGCCCTCCCCCACTCCTCACACCTTGTCGTACCCATTAGCAAATTGACACCATCACTGTGATACTTCAGCAGGTGATATGGCGGATCGGATCTCTAATCTAATCACTCTTCTGATCTGTTAATCACTACATTAAGATAATTAGAACTATTTTGATGTATAGAAAAAACATTACGTTTATGTATAATCTAATGCACATTTAACAATCATAGAAACTGTCGGTGAGTAGCGACGTCACATGATACATTTATAGCTGTTAGCTAAACGATGTTAATAACTTCAAAGTTGAGAAACGCGGACATATTGTGGAAACTTGTAATAAATAAATAAAACAAACTTATTTTTGAAATATTGTCTATTCCACTAAAGATATACATACATATATAACTACCGGTTTCGGCTTTATACCATCGTCAGGTCTAGTTATGAACTAAGTCAGTTTGCAGAGAGCGACCCTTCAAATACATCTCAGGTCAAAGGGGGCTATTAGAACTTGGGAGTCCCCCGGCTGTACCGTTAGCTAACTCATGAAATATTTCTTAACAAAACCTAGTTCTAAATTTACATAAAACAATGTCACTAGACTAATACGGGGAAAATAACAAATAAATAAGTACAAATACAAGTAAATAATAAAAAATAGAAATAAAATTAATAACAATGTTAAGATTTAGATAACTTGAAACATATATGTGGAACCAAATATTAATAACAGATAATACAAACATATATGTGGAAACAGAACTGGTTTAGGGTGTTAACAAAGGGGAATAGTTGAAATAAATTTGGTCATTCATACAAATGTTCCTTTTGTTAGCTTTATTTATTTCTAATTGTTCTAAGCTATTAAGTAGCCTGCTTTTTGGGCAATAATGGAGATATTTGATGCCTGTAGATGGGTCGAAAGTGTGGCTATTGTCAATTATGTGGGTCGCGAATGTAGAACGGTTTCCTCGGTTCTTTATTTCGGCCGTGTGTTCTTTAATTCTTTCCCTAAAACGACGTCCTGTCTGTGTACGTGCGGTACTGCCTGACCACTGGATGCCCCAGATACTATCAGATCACGGAGATTTCAACTCCAAGCCAGAGGAAGAACAACCCAAACTGTTCATGGGTGGAGTTGTTTTACGGGACAGGACTGGGACTCGATCTACAGCCGAAAACGGAGACCGGCTACCCATTGTTCAGCCGATTTGTGGCGGGGACCAGCCGGTACTGAGAGCACCCGTTCTTCGAACATTGAGCAGTTCTTCTGTCTGGATATTCTTTTTTTTTTTAGGTATACTTGAAGATATGCTACTGCAGATGTTTAAAAGATCGGCAGTGTTTCGAAGCATAAATATAAATATATTTTTTGTTTCTGTCCAAGCTACGGTGGCCTGTAAGTCACAGATGACATATGTCCGTCTACAAATCAACAGACTTTTTGACTTATATGCTAATGATGCACTTGACCGGCTATTGATCTCAACATTGACCTGGGTCTTATTGACTTGGATGATATCCTAAAGAAAGTGACCGACAAACAGGTCAAAGTTAGCATAAGACAGACGCATCAAAACAACATTCAGCCTCACTTAACTCTGCGGACGGACAGACTGCATATTGCATTAGCCTCTATAGAGAAACCTTCTCAGTCATCAATCATCAGAAGTATACCGGCCAAGGCCCTTCATTTTTTTATCTACCATGCAAAAATTGAGTACGCCGTCTTTCGGATGAGTGAGCTGATTCCAAATTTAGGACTTGCACAGAAGAGTTGGGGCCCCATGTCCATGCGACAAAAAAGCGCGCAGATAGTACGCGACGTGACCTCGTAGTTAAGGCCCGGGCATGAGGCACAAAAACAATCATCAACTACAGACCTGGCTTTGTCCAAATCAGAAAAAATTGTATCCTAAATCATTTTATTGAAAGAAAAAATTGTAAGTAAATTCTAAAAAATTCCTATCAGAGTAGCAGTAGACTTGGAATGTTGTCATTGCTTTTGTTACTCAAGCCTGAGGTTTAAATAGAAGGTCATATCGCCTACTACCAGAGCGCTCATGATCCTGACTCTACTGTGGATCCTAGCCACGTCCTAGAGTGGTTAGCATACTGGTCTCTGATTATTTAAACATTAAGTATGTACTAACCTAGTATCTACTTTGTTAATTTAATTGGTAACATTCAAACAAAATTGAATCTGATTTAATACAAGAGATCTCTCCGAGAGGGAGCGCTAACGAGAACTAGTTTCGTATATACATATGTATGTGGGGGGGGGGGGGGGGGGAGGGGGGGGGCAGGTAGTGAGTAAGTTTGGAAGTTTGGAGGGGGGGGGGGGGGGGGGGGGGGCGAAGTTGGACAAGATAGGAGGGGACACTTTATTTGATGTGTCGCGATAGGTTTGTAAAGCAGGTCACGTGGCACTTCAGACCTAGCTACATCAGTATTCACATGAGACGGCTCATCACCTTAGCAAAATTAGTTTATCAAACTATAGTTGGCCACTCCCCACTCCTTCTCTCCCTAGCCAGGTCTGATTGGACAAAGCATCCATTGAAATGACTTTCTTATAACCACTACATTTTTACAGATATTTAAATTCAATTAAAACTGACATTACTGGTTTTAAGATAGTCATATGAAAGATATGGGCATCAGTGGATTTTTTTTTATTTCATTGTAGGTGAGTATTTCTGAGAGTGACTTTCTTATACCCAGTAATGCCAATTTGAAATAAGGGAAAAATGAATTTGAGATGGGGAGAGGAGTGATCCGTAAAAACGTAGTGGGTATAAGAAGTGACGATCATATCCGACATTTTTACTTCCTTAGCTATACGTAGTATAGGGAATGTTATGTAATCGATCGAAAATTTTATGCAGAGTTTCACCGGAATTTCATGTTCTCCGACATCCGGATTCCAAATGTGGACAAAGAAAGTCGTCGGTGAATCAGCGGTACTTCCCCGGAACGAATTAATCAATTAACTTTTCGCTCCCCCTCCAAAACCAGTTGACCGTTTGCGCTAATGTTCAATAGTTGACACCTCCTAAGTCATAAATACTAAATTTAGTGTCAATAAATTCATTAAATTTGCAGTTTTTAAATTAAGCCGCCTCCTCCGAACCCCCCTTCCCTTTGGCCGATATGGCTCAAATTTTATATTTAAATTTTTTTGGCAATATGTACGATGCATATTAGCCACGTCACTGTGTTATATAGTTATTTACGACATCCAAGGCCCCGGAAGGGAGTTCTATCTAGGAAATAAAACTCACCCCCGGACAGGATTCGAACCTGCAAACCATTGTGAGACCATGCGACCAAAGCCCTACGTTCTAGCCCGAACGGCGCACATGGCTCAAATTTGGCAGGTTATATCCTCATTGGGTTTTGACTATGAATAAGAAACTTCATGTCGATACACTCATTATATCTAGATAGTTATTGATCCCCTCCATTTCCAACAGCTGATTCCGCAGAAAATTAATAGGTGTCGTCCTTCTTGAGTGTAATCTATCTAATGCCCCCTTCCTATTAGTCGATTTGGATGAAAATCATTTATGTGGTTCTGGATACATATACATACACACTAACGTTCATAGTGACCAGAAGAAGGGACCTGCAATTGTCCCGAAATATTGTCCAACGAAGAAAAAAGAAGACACCTCTGGAGGAAAAAATGCCGGAAACAACGATAAGTGGAACATCCCAGAGAAGTTTAAGAAACACAATATTCAGGTTTGCATTTTCTTTCTTTCTCTAAATTTAATTAATACAATTTTCTTTTAGTACCTTTTTTGCCAATATTTTTATTATTATTTATTTGTACTATTTTTTAACTATTTTGATACATTATTTTTATAACATAAAGAATAACAATTTTTTATCATTCATTACCATTCTACACGTCACAATATATAAAATGTCTATCGGGAGTTATCGTGTTCACACAGACTTCTTTTTAATTTTTGCAATCTAGAGGTCCGGAAATATGAAGTTCCGGGGAAAAATCAGCATTGAACTAGTGGCCGATTACTTAACTTGCCTGATGCGGACTTAGTTTGTCGGTCAAATTGACTGAAGAGGAGAAATGTTGAATAGGGAAAAGGAAAATTAGTTGACTCTAGATAATTCTATGTGGGTAAGTACACTGTAGCTAATTGACCTTGTTATGAGTCGTGACAGGTTCCTTATAAAGGGACATAAGACAACTTCTACTGTAAAAAGAAGCCGGCAAGGGCTCTGTCTAAGGAGCCTTATCCTGGATTAGTGATGTGAATTATCCATGAGAACTTATCCAGGATCCAGTAATATATTGGAGACGGGACAGGAGCTCTGCCAAGTAGGGAATCAACTGGAAAATTCAATTATCTCCCCCCCGCAAACCCCCTCCAATTTATTACAAAATCATTTGTCTCAATATCAAATTCAGTGTGAAATTGACGCAGAAAGCAGAAAGTCTGCCTTACCTTATTATTATACTTTCAAGTTTTGCAATAAATGCTAAGCTACTAACTTTATTTTCATTTTAAGAGGATTGTATTTTCAAATGAAAATTTAGTTAAATGCTTTTCTATATCGCTTAAAAAAAATTTGGGTTTCTGGATTTTTTCACCCCCTCCCCTCCTCGTGATTTGGCCAGTTCACGAATTGGCCAACTTCAGGCTTTGTCCCTAAAATTTATAAAATAAGCCGGCCGAGGCCCTTAGGGTTACCTCCCAGATAAAAAAAAAACTTTGAGCGTACCAGCCAACTGAACTCTTGGGCGATGGTCCCGAGCCTGTACAATGCAGGTTATTTAATATGATAATTAAAAATATGTAGATAGGTATGCGAACCTATCTACTACCGATATCGTCTAATTTTTTTTTTTTTTTCTTTTAATAAGGAATAGTTTCCATAAGAACCATCTTATATTGAATATTTCTTATGTTCAATGCATATTAGCCATGTCACTGTGTTATCTAAGTATTTACGACATCCATGGCCCCGGGAGGGAGTTCTATCTACGAAATAAAACTCACTCCCGGACGGGATTCGAACCCGCAAACCATGGTGAGACCATGCGACCAAAGCCCTACGCTCTAGCCCGCACGGCCACCATGGCTCCCAACAACTACATACATTTTCATTATCACACTGCACTACAGGATTTCCATTAAAATAAGTCAGTTTAAATTATGAAATGACACAAAAAAAAAATTTGCTTTTATTGAAAAGAAAAAACATAAAAATCTGATACACTGACTCACATGTAAGTTTCCACTCTCCCCCTCAACCTTCGATATTTTTTTTTGGTGGATCCTTATCTTCAGTTGTTGCTCTTTTGAGGGTCCTTCGATCCCTGAATTAGAGACTATACACTGACTCACATGTAAGTTTCCACTCTCCCTCTAAACGTTCAATTTCTTTATTGGTGGACCTCTACCATCTATTTCGGTTCTTTCCCGGTCCTATGGATCTTCCATTTTGGGGTTACGTTCCAATCTACACATAAGTTGTTGCCCTCCCTCTAAATGTCCGATCTCTTTATTTGGTGGACTCTAACCCAGAGTCCGGGTCTGGGAGTGTCTGGAACAGTGGACTTTTTGTCTACCCAATTTAATTTATCTCCTCCAATATTTATTATTGACAAAATTAGTCTGCCGAAGATAATATTAATCTCATGGAAACAAGACAGAAGGCATCCGAGCGATTAAAATTCGCCAAAGCAGAATACTTGTGTGTAGATTTTGAAAGTGTGAACCCACTCCCGCAGAAGACCTATGTTTTTAGCGGTTCTATCAAAATCAGCTTACGCACTGTTCCGATCGGATAAGAAGATCCACAGTCCCCGACAATACGCATCCCTGACACCCACAACTTCGGGTGTCTTCTTATATAATTTTACATATAAATTGTGTTTGGGGGACAAAACCCGATCTCGAATTTTTTACACTATTACAATACTTTCTTATACTAAAAGAATATAAGTAATTAATTAAAAGAGTCGATAGGAGATTTTCAAGTAGAGTTTGAACAGAGTGCAAATATAATCAACCGTTAAAGTTAATGAAAGTTCATACAGAAGTTTAGCAATCATCTGAATTAATTAGGAGAGAATGTAATTAGGTTAAATAAGGGACAGTGGTCTGGGTCTGGCCCTAAGGGTTGTGGGCTCGATTCTCAAACAGGACACGACCAACTTTTATCTCAGTCTATTTTATTCAAAAGTGTTAAGTCCACTCCGACTGAGCTATAGTACCACCTTATCTTTTTTATTTATTCATTGTTTTCTTATATTCTGAGTTCACCTTGCAATAGGACTCAGTTATATTCTGAGTTCACCTTGCAATACGACTCAGTTATATGTATTCTCAGATCACCTTGCAATACGACTCAGTTATATCCTGAATTCACCTTGCAATACGATTCAGTTATATTCTCCCTTCTCACCAAGTGAAATTACTTACTATTTACCTTAATGTTCTTTGTAAATTTATTTATTTATACATAATATATACATTTTTTTTGTTCGCTCCTTGTGATAAGCATAAAGAAATATCGACCTGAAAAAAAAAGTATTTTAAAGAAGCATAAATATAAAATGTTTATTACTAAGTAATATAAATTTATATTTTATTACTTATTCATTTTTTATATTTTATTACTTATTCATTTTTAAAGTCCCCTACCCTAGGTGAATAAAAATTTAGGGTAGGCAAAATTTAGGACTCCCACAGTAGAGTCGGGCTCATGTCCACCAGAGTGACGAAAGGGCGCTTTGGTAGTAGGCGATATGACCTCGTTGTTAAAGCCCGGGCATGAGTCATAAAACCTAACCTAAACTTATTCATTTTTTAATTATTACTATTCATCGCACATGTGTTTATATTCTAAGATATAATATCGGTTGATATATACAATTCATAAGCTATTATGATGTACAAAATTGAATAACGTATCCAATAACCATGTTATGATTTACCGAAAGGAAATATTATTATCAAAAACATTTTTTACTTTGCTGGATAGGTGCGGGAGATATACGCAACCATCATGGTCTCAATTATTATTACATTTTTTGAAGGTTATTTAACAGGTTAAGCTAACTTTTCGTAAAATATAATTTCTATATAATAAATATAATACAACTTTGAGGAAGAAAAAATAAGTAGTTTCGTATTTTGACTATCTTAATATTTTCACTAAATGTGTGAAGTATGATCTCAATATGTAATATAACAAAACTAAAAAAAAAATGTTTAAATATAAATAATTGGGGATGGCCATAGTGCTGAAGTAAATCAAAATGAAGAGTTAAGTGATTACAATGTCACAATTTTATTTAACCACCCGGGCGTTGTCCGGTTAATAACTTTGTGTTAGATTACGCGAACAAAGAATTAAAATCGTATTCCCCCCTCCTAAAGGAATGCAGTTTAATTTAATGTTTGCCCCCCCTCCCGTATAAAATGTTGGCAAGCCACATGGCTCATGTTTGAAGTGGGTTCATAACGATATAAACCTTGAGCATGTCGTCCTCCGGACGGGACGTTAAAAGATGGTTCCGAGCTTGTACGATGTCAGGTACTCGTTAAAAACCTCTACGATAGGTAAATACAAATTTAGAGTTGACAAAATTTAGGACTCCCATGATGGAGTCTGGCACATATACGACAGAGCGACAAAAAAACGCTCTGGTATTAGACGATATGACCTCGATGTTAAAGCCCGGGCATGAGTCACAATAACTATCTAAACACAAAAGAAGTTATAGATATTTATCAAAAGGTGTCAAAAAACACATATGATTCAAATTTACGAGAACTGTGATCGCAGATGATAAAGTTGTTTGAAAATATTATTAAAAGTTTACAAAATAAAGTTATTTTAAAAACAAAATGAGCGAAAATAATAAAAAAATACTTTTGCTAACGAAAAAGTTGTTTTGCACTTTCATTCAGGTACGAGAAGCTGTTTCTTGTCCAAAAATCGTTCCTTTCAACAACAGCTACTTTTCGCCAGGATTTCCTGAAGAAATAAAGCAAAAGGTGTTAACCGATTTTGAATATCACCAAAATTTCGTAACAGCCCAAGAAGAGGAATGTCTTGTCGACGAAATAGACACGTTTTTCAAAAGGAAACAATACCAGTACGACCATTGGGACAACGCCATCCACGGGTTCAGGGAGACAGAAAGACAATTTGGGATAAGTGAAAACATCCAAACCCTGGATCGAATGGGAAAACTTGTCTTTCCAGACAATTCACAGAAGGAAAGGTTGCACATTCTGGACCTGGCAGCGGACGGCTACATCAAACCTCACGTGGACAGTGTCCGTTTCTGTGGACCAATTATCGCAGGGCTTAGTCTACTGACAGACGCCATCATGAGGTTCAGAGACAATAATGGCGGCGGTCCAGAGCAAAGTAAAAACAACTACTTGGATGTAGTGCTAAAGAGACGATCTTTGTACATCATGAGAAGCTACTTAAGATATCAGTTTACACATGAAATACTCAAAAATGAACAATCGTTCATCCGTGACAAATATATCGTCAAAAATCGAAGGATTTCAATAATAGGAAGAAGTGAAGCTGAACCTCTCGACGGCCATTAGTTCACAGAATCTCTTTCTTTACCTATTTTGTAATATTCCGGTTGTAATAAAAATAATACGTAAACATTTAGTGTTTATTTCTGTACTCAAAAAAATGATAAGGCCCTAAGAGGACTTTCTTATACCAACCACATTTATACAGATCCCTTCACCTCCCTCAGTTTCATTTCATACTGGCGTTACAGCGATATCCTTTGTATCATTGCACAGTCTAATTCTAACCATAACTTTCATATCCCCAGTAATGTCAGTATGAAATGAATTTGAGAAGGGAGAGAGGGTGGGGGTGAGGGGGAGGGGGAGGGGGAGATAATCTGTACAAAAGTGGTTGGTATAAACAAGTTTTTTTTTTGTTTTTTTCATTTGGAATATTGATTTTTATATTTGTATAGAATGAAAGAATAAGAGAGTCATCGACAGATTTTTTTATTTTTTATGAAATTTTTGGGAAAATATAATCTTATTTTGGAGGGCGCCGATTGCTCAGTGGCAGCGTGCTAGTGTACTGAGCTCGAAATCGCAGGCTCGAAACCCAGCCGAGGCCCTTTAGGTGTTTTATCTTGGAGGGAAAAACCTTGAGCACGCCGTCCTTCGGATGGGACGTTAAGCGATGGTCTCAGTCCCGAGGCTGTACGATGTCAGGTTAAATATATTAAAGGTGAATATAAACCTAGGTAGGCTAAATTTAGGACTCCCAGAATAGAGTCGGGCTCATGCCTACCAGAGCGACAACAGAGCGCTCCGGTAGTAGGCGATATGACCTTGTATTTAAAGCCCGGCCATGAGTCACAATAACTCTTGTTTTCAAGTAGTGAGTGAGCAGTCTTTCTTAGGGTCGACAGACGAAAATTACTATTTTTCTTATAAGTTTTGTCTCCGAACAAGTCCAATAAATAATCATACTTAGTCGTGTAAAATGTTGAATGTTTTTACTTATTTATACTTTCAGTATAATAATAATATTTATTTATTTATGTTAAACCATAACATGTTAATATGACTTCATAAGAATGTTTACATTAAGATAGCTTATAAATTAGATACATAAACAGATATTAACTGTTAGAGTCTGACACACTTGAGATTAGAAATAACAATACTACTAAGAATAAAATGAAATTAATAAATAAATACTTGGAAATAAGAGTACGAAAATAATAATATTATACAGTAGATAATAAATTGTATGAACCTATCGTGGAAAACGGAGGGGAATTTCGAAAAAGAGAGTGTGAGATATTTTGTAAAATTTTGGAGGCTCGTTCGGTAAGTGGATAATATCTTTATGAGAAGAAGAAGAGTTACAGATGGTTGGGTCTGACAGTAAGCTGTGAAGCAGCTGGCTAACTCTGAGATAATCTCTACCGTCCCACCACCTTGGGGACAATAAACTCGAATCTCACTTTGGTAGGAATTATTGGTGTAGCCCCCCCCCCCCCCCCCTCCTATCCTCTTCATTTCTATTACTTTGCCCCCCTCCCCTCTGGATTAAATCCCCCCCCCCCCTCCCCACGGACCATTCAAATCTTCTCCTTTCAAAACATCTTTCTTATTTCTATACTATCACGGCTTTTCTTACCTTTTCCCCCAATATCTAATCCATATTTTGCCTTGAAAGTATTCTTCAATCTTGAAGAAAAAAATAAAAGTGAAAATGTCATTCATTTTTAAGTAAAAAAGAAATTTGGGGAATCACCGCATTCCCCAGCTGATCAAATAAGTTTTCACTCTCCCACTGAAACCAATTTAAGGATTTTGTTAAAAATCAATAGATGTCTAACTAAATTTCATATGTGATAGAAATATGTTGAGATTTTACTGGAGTTTTCGGTTTGACGCCACACTATAATGATATGCCACTGATGATGACGCAGTTGCATTGTAACTCGGTTCTCAGTTCGAAAATGAAACAGTGGGAAGACGTTTTTTATTTCTATGAGATACTTAATTTCGTGTAAATGGCATTTATTAGGGTTTTTGAGTTGATCCCCCTCCCCTCTTCCTTTACGACGTTAAAAAGAAAGCACTCTGACCCTGCGCCGAGGACGACTGCAGGCACGCCGGTAGTCGCCCACGGCGCCCCAGCGTAGTACAGCCAGCCCAGTGCTCCACATTCATCCCGAGCTCTCTGGTGTGCGAAAGAGATGGAAGATAGAGAAATGAACCCCTCCTCGAACCACAGAAATGAACCCCTCCTCGAACCACAGAAATGATCGTATTTTGGTTTTGAAAAATAGTTTGAATCCTACTGTGGGAGTTCTAAATTTTGACTACCCAAGGGTAGGGGGTCTTCAACTAATAACTGATATCGTACAGGTCAAGGACCATCGCTTTAATCTTCCATCCGAAGGCCGGCGTGCTCAAGGCTGTGTGTACCATCCAGATAAAAAAGCCTATGAGCCTTCCACTCCTTGAGAGTTACCGGTGCCCCCCCCCCCCCCCCCCCCCCCTCAGCCCCATCAACATTATTGTCAATGTGGTCTATCAACAGTGAGCAGCCAGCCATACACAGACTGAACCACAGAGAGATGCACCTAATTGCATTGTGAATACGCACGCAGTGCAGTGTCACTATGCACCAATGTGGTCACTACGTTCACCTTTGATGGGCTGCCATTTTGGACTCGAATTGAACACATTTCTTTTTCACCAAAACTATTTTTTTTAGAATTTTGATTGATCCACTCGAAAACGGTTTGTCCTATCGAGTAATTGGTTGTTGCAAAAAAGGTAAAATTTCTAACCGCGGAGTGCTCACGTTTTTGTTGAAATATAGAAAAATAAAATAAAAAAATCTGTGAACACGACCACTCCCGATAGACTGAACATACCGACATGAAACTGTATTGTGGGGAAGGGAGATGTGTCGTCCTACACAGATGGTTGGTTTGGGTTCTGATAATGACGTTCAAAATATTCGTGGATATAATATAATATTAATTACCAAATGAATACGAGTAGACCAAACTAGCGCATATAATCTAAATATATAAATACGAATATACAATAAATCCTACCCTTTAGGATAACTGTGTTAAAATAAAATATCGATATTAATTATCTTCCTTCAGTGGTTTCCTTAACTTTTATTAGAAAAGTACCTTCAAACTATTTGGTATACCTATATAAAATAAAATAACCAAACTTTTTGTACGTTTTAGGCCTTAAATTAATTTAGTTAAATCCTTGAATTAATAACGTTAGTTATCGTGTCTAATGCCCGGGCTTTAACTACGAGGTTATATCGCCTACTACTAAGTCGATCTTTCATCGGTCTTGTGGTCCTGTTCCCCGCCTCTATTAAGGGAGTCTTACATTTTATCAGAGTACCTGATATGATACAGGCACGGGGCCATCGCTTAACGTCCCATCTGAACGACGGCAAACTCACCTCCCAAATAAAAAACCTAAGGGCTTCGGTCGGGTGTTGAACCCGCGATCTTGAACATGACCTTGATTCGTAGGTCTTCAAAACAAGCTTATACCAAATAACCGATGTAATGAATGTATCGACTCATAATTCAGTATGAGGATGCCTCTTACTATTGTTAACGCACCCAGTAACTGCCGATGTAATGAACGTATCGACACGATATTTTAGTATGAAGAAGTCAAATATTGAGTTTTATCCCAAAAGATCCATTGGCTTTGGAGGGAGAACAAAAACGTAGTTGATTAGTTCGTGTTGGGGTAGTATGTAGCCGGTGATTCGCCGATTAATTTTTTTTATATATAAGAGTGCGCCTCTGTCTTAATTAGCACATTTCAGCGCCCCAAATTACAACAGTCAACCACTAAGGATGCTTCATAACATCTCCACTAACTGAAATATCAAGTTGTATGGGACAGAGCTAAAGGAGGAGGCTAACTTGTCTTGTAACGCGATCTTAGTAAATTGGATGAGAAAAGAAGGCAGATCCTGGTAATTAGAGAGCTGCAGCGAGCAGCGAGAGGAGGCTAACCCAGCGGCTGGAGGACCTCCCAGTTAGTGTTCATCCAGCCACTACAGTTCCGGCCAACCCAGCGGCTGGAGGACCTCCCAGTTAGTGTTCATCCAGCCACTACAGTTCCGGCCAACCCAGCGGCTGGAGGACTTCCCAGTTAGTGTTCATCCAGCCACTACAGTTCCGGCCAACCCAGCGGCTGGAGGACCTCCCAGTTAGTGTTCATCCAGCCACTACAGTTCCGGCCAACCCAGCGGCTGGAGGACTTCCCAGTTAGTGTTCATCCAACCACTATAGTTCCGGCCAACCCAGCGGCTGCAGGACCTCCCAGTTAGTGTTTATCCAGCCACTACAGTTCCGGCCAACCCAGCGGCTGGAGGACCTCCCAGTTAGTGTTCATCCAGCCACTATAGTTCCGGCCAACCCAGCGGCTGCAGGACCTCCCAGTTAGTGTTTATCCAGCCACTACAGTTCCGGCCAACCCAGCGGCTGGAGGACCTCCCAGTTAGTGTTTATCCAGCCACTACAGTTCCGGCCAACCCAGCGGCTGGAGGACCTCCCAGTTAGTGTTTATCCAGCCACTACAGTTCCGGCCAACCCAGCGGCTGGAGGACCTCCCAGTTAGTGTTCATCCAGCCACTATAGTTCCGGCCAACCCAGCGGCTGGAGGACCTCCCAGTTAGTGTTTATCCAGCCACTACAGTTCCGGCCAACCCAGCGGCTGGAGGACTTCCCAGTTAGTGTTCATCCAGCCACTACAGTTCCGGCCAACCCAGCGGCTGGAGGACTTCCCAGTTAGTGTTCATCCAGCCACTACAGTTCCGGCCAACCCAGCGGCTGGAGGACTTCCCAGTTAGTGTTCATCCAGCCACTACAGTTCCGGCCAACCCAGCGGCTGGAGGACCTCCCAGTTAGTGTTCATCCAACCACTACAGTTCCGGCCAACCCAGCGGCTGGAGGACCTCCCAGTTAGTGTTTATCCAGCCACTACAGTTCCGGCCAACCCAGCGGCTGGAAGACCTCCCAGTTAGTGTTTATCCAGCCACTACAGTTTCGGCCAACCCAGCGGCTGCAGGACCTTTTTTGGATTCAAGGATATGTTGATTACCCAGAATGTGCGTGATGACACTTTATCATCTTTGGGCCATTCGAGATCTATATATAGGGTGTCCTGTTTAACGCAGCCTGTGAACCTGCTTTTTCTTTTAAATTATTTTATTTATTGGTAATTCAAGATAAATAAGAATATCTAAAAGTTCAAGTTCTCAGAATGATTTGTAAGGGTTGAGGGGGGTCGTAAAATACCACAAACAATATAACTCTGTGCTATCTAGCGATTACTATTTCATATTAATAAAGTACCCACAGATAGCTGGTAAGTAACGCTACAGTCGTTAAAGGCACGAACTATTTTTTTAGGACATCTAGCAATCTCTATTGATAATTGAATATCCACAGATATCTGGTGAATTGACACATACCTTAAGCACGAATAAGCGAAGAAAGAGCGCTCTGGTAGTAGGCGATATGACCCTGTAGTTAAAGCGCGGATATGAGTCATAATAACTAATACATATAATGTATATAATCTGTACTGAGTTATTCTGTGTTGCACAACAGCGAAACGATGAAATGGACTTGGGGAAAGCGAGGCCGGAGCCACTAGGCTGGCTAACGGATCAAAATGACGTAACATCAAAAACTACATGTAATTGAAGAACTCCCCAACTGCTATCAAGAAAGAAACACAAAGACAGAAGACCGTGGACAAGGTATGGAATGCTTAACTTTAAGGTGGGACGCACCCAATGGATGGGAGGACAGATGTAGACTTTGTGAGACATTGATAGTGACTTGCCCGGGCAATACTAGCTCATACAGATAGTAAACTATACAATGACGACTGGACATAGTAAAGTTTATCTATTGATGCTATAACCTGGGCTAAAGTGAGGGGTGTCTGCACTTGATAGGGACAGGACATTTTACAGGAGAAACGATAAACTAGAGGGAAGCCGGGGAACAAATTAAGTACTGGCTTACTAGGTAGCTCAGGTCATATCGCCTACTACCAGTAGCTCAGAGGTAGCGGCTTCAAACCCGACTGCGAACCTTAGGTTGTTGTATCTGGGAGGTAAAAAAACATGAGCACGCCGTCCTTTGGAAAGGAGGTTAAATGGCGGTCCCTAGTCTGTACGATGTCAAATACTCCTTAAAGATCCCTACCCTAATTAAGGCCAAATTTATGATTCCTGCAGTAGAACTACCAGGGAAGGGATAAGATCATTGGATGATTAGGTCCATTGGTGTACACACGGTGATGGTCTGATATCCCAGCCGAACGTCGAACATGAGCTTAAATCCCTTTTTTTTCGGTGCCACTACGAATCTAACCTCAGTTGGTGGTGCTGCTTGGAAGCAGTTGCCTATCATCCCTACGGTTTTCCTAAATTTGGCCTACCTAGGTTTGGTAGAAGTAGGGGTCTTTAACGGGAACCTGACATCGCACAAGTTCTGGAACGCCATTTAATGTCCCGTCCGAAGGACGGCATGCTCAAATTTATTTTTTAGATTAGATCTATAACAAATTATTCAGATTATATCTTAGATAGTTAGCGATAAATAGCGTTAGCACAACGGTAGCCTGCTTGCCTAATTTTTTTTTTTAACTGGGAGATAAAAAACATTGAGCACGCCGTCCTTTGCGTGAAAAGTAAACCAGGATAGGCAAAATGTAGGAGTCGGGCACATGACATCGAGCGTCGAAAGAGCCTTCTAGTAGTAGGCGGTATGACCTCATGTATGAGCCACAAAAATAATCGAAAAACATGATACACACAACAGTTAGTGTACGTACCTAGTTATTGATTCCTTGGATTGTTTGTTGGATCACGGTAGCAGTTACCAAGATATCGTCACGGTCGGTGGTCTCTTAATGAGTCACTATGAGCTTGGTTCACCTTTCTTGTGACTCATGCCCGGGCTTTAACTTCAAGGTCATATCGCCTACTACCAGAGCGCTCTTTCGTCACTCTGGTGGACATTAGCCCGACTCTACAGTGAGAGTTCTAAATTTCGCCTTCCTACGTTTATTCACGTAGAGTTTTCAGTTTTCACTTCCCAGATAAAAAACCTTAAAATACTGTACTTCTTTCGCTTAATATTTCCTTTCTACCTAATTATTTTTTGCTCAACTGATTTTCGCTAGGTCTAACTATCATATTTTAATTTTGTGCAAAATTTAGGAAATATAGCTCCAATAGGGGGTGGGGGTCATACAGTCTATTAACACCCTCTAATAGGGTTTTGCAGACGGTCGGAGGACCTTCGGAACCCTAAAAAAACATGGTGTTTTTTGCGCCAATTATTAATCGCCTCGTTTTGATATGGACCCATGGAGTTGGTGCATCCAATTACTGCACAGAACTGAGGTTCATCCAGGGATTATAGGGCTGTGAGGCAGGCCGGGAGGATTCTGGTAGCTGACTCCAGTCATCAATGTATTCAGAACTTCTTTTTACTATGTATATGTTGCATATTTTGCATACACATATAAAATATTATTTTAATTGAACATACTGACCTGGCTTCGAACCGGGTATCTTAGGAATGGACCCGCCTCCTGAGGTATATCCGCCGACCTGAATAAAGTTCTACTGTTTTGTCATATTTTAAAATCCCTATAATTATAATTTCGGTATTATTAAGCACGCTGTCCTTCGTCTGTGCTATCTCAGATTAGCCGGAGTTAAGGTTAAGACCCTTTCCCTAACTAAACCTCTGTATGTAAAATTTACAACTCTCATAGTAGAGTCTGGCTCAGATCCACCAGAGCGACAAAATTTTGCTCCGGTAGTAGGCATTATTACTTCGTAGAAGAAGCCCGGGCATGCGTCACAATAACTAATTTGCCACAATTAATTGTTTGGAAATTTTCACAACACTTAGCTTAGAACCTCGTGTCATCAGTAACGTAACAAGACAACATAGTAAAGACGCCGTCAGAACTAGAGCCAGTCACGATCTCACATATCCCATCCACAACTTACCTCGGGTGCACTCTGGCTTACTGCATATGATGATAATTTTTTTTTTTTTTTGGGGGGGGGGAGCTATGATGTTGACACATTAAAAAAATATCTGTAATTTAGAGAAATACAAAGGTTTGGAAATAGGTTTTCTGATGGAAACGGTATACATTTCCATAAATAGGTACTTGAAGTATAGACAAAGATGAAAAGGTTGACTACCAGCATCCAGAGTATTTAAAGAGAAAGTATAGAAGAGAGAAATGAAAAGAAGCAATAACTCTGAACTTGGCCATTCCCTTTCGGATATATCCTATAGGTGGGTCTATATTTCTTATAGAAGCTGATGTGTTTTCTTAGTATGAGAGTTGCCCCCCCGGGGGAAGGAATCAGAAGAAAAAACACGAGGGAAAATGGGAGACTGAGAGATGGGATAGAGAGGAATATGGGGAAGTTAGGGACGAGAGACGGGGAATTGGGGATATTTTAACATGTCTCTGAAGAGTGTTTGAGACCTGGCGGGGCGATCTTGTCTCCAGTACGATAGGAGTATCGCGGATCTCTCTCCTGGGGCTTACCATAGGTATACCGACAAAAACACATTATGGAAATTTAGGTTTTCTACATGTTGTTTTAATAAAATATATATATATTACATATATGTAATAACTGTATAAGAGGAAACATGTTTTGTAAAGGAATCAACGACAGTGTACTTCTCTACCACGAATTTATCAAATATGTTTTCGCTTTCCCACAAAAATATTAATATATTTATAAAAATATTCAATAGTTTACTTACACAGGGGCTCCTAATTTCTCATAATAAATTTGTGTCCATACATTCATATTGAAGGATCTGAGATGTTGTCTATAAGGAAATGTTACATGGACTTCGATGGAGGCATCAGATTTGTGCTAGGAAAAAGGATCGCGTTAAAGACCTTACTTTTTTACTTAAAAACAGGTTCGTGGAGAAAAAAAAAAAAACATATATTCCTAAATTGTTTGAGAATACCGGACCGGTTATAAGAACCAGTTGCCGGTGTATGTAATAAAAAATATAAATAACTCATTAAAAGGAAAGAAAATCATAGATATTATTTTGAACTAACGTTTTATAAGAACCAGTTGCCGGTGTATGTAATAAAATATATAAATTCCTAGCATCCTTAAACGTTCTGCTCAATATTAAAAGGGAAGAAAATCATAGATATTATCTTGAACTAACGTTTTATAAGAACCAGTTGCCGGTGTATGTAATAAAATATATAAATAACTCATTAAAAGGGAAGAAAATCATAGATATTATTTTGAAATAACGTTTTATAAAAACCAGTTGCCGGTGTATGTAATAAAATATATAAATAACTCATTAAAAGGGAAGAAAATCATAGATATTATTTTGAACTAACGTTTTATAAGAACCAGTTGCCGGTGTATGTAATAAAATATATAAATAACTCATTAAAAGGGAAGAAAATCATAGATATTATTTTGAACTAACGTTTTATAAGAACCAGTTGCCGGTGTATGTAATAAAATATATAAATAACTCATTAAAAGTGAAGAAAATCATAGATATTATTTTGAACTAACGTTTTATAAGAACCAGTTGCCGGTGTATGTAATAAAAAATATAAATAACTCATTAAAAGGGAAGAAAATCATAGATATTATTTTGAACTAACGTTTTATAAGAACCAGTTGCCGGTGTATGTAATAAAATATATAAATAACTCATTAAAAGTGAAGAAAATCATAGATATTATTTTGAACTAACGTTTTATAAGAACCAGTTGCCGGTGTATGTAATAAAATATATAAATAACTCATTAAAAGGGAAGAAAATCATAGATATTATTTTGAACTAACGTTTTATAAGAACCAGTTGCCGGTGTATGTAATAAAATATATAAATAACTCATTAAAAGTGAAGAAAATCATAGATATTATTTTGAACTAACGTTTTATAAGAACCAGTTGCCGGTGTATGTAATAAAATATATAAATAACTCATTAAAAGTGAAGAAAATCATAGATATTATTTTGAACTAACGTTTTATAAGAACCAGTTGCCGGTGTATGTAATAAAATATATAAATAACTCATTAAAAGTGAAGAAAATCATAGATATTATTTTGAACTAACGTTTTATAAGAACCAGTTGCCGGTGTATGTAATAAAATATATAAATAACTCATTAAAAGTGAAGAAAATCATAGATATTATTTTGAACTAACGTTTTATAAGAACAATACAGGTGTGGAGGATGCCAGAGAAATTCTCAAAGAGAAATCCCAATAACAATAATCTGCATTATTAAACAGAGATTTGAATTGGATCCGGATGGTAATTATCTCAAAATATGAAACCACGTTTCCAGGAAGCTGGAGAGAATCTTACATGGGAGAGAATTCCTGGAGACAGAATGGAGGGAGTTGGCTGAGTCTGAGGCTGGGATTCCATAGTCTGGATATTAGCAAGGGAGAAGCAGTCTATTATATGTAAAGAAACAATAACAGACATTCCAAATGTAGATCCAGATCGGAGGTTATCATCCTTCATCCTTCTGTTATCATTATGATACCACCAACAAAGAAGAATTTCGAATAACCAAAACCTGTTCCTTTCTTTAAAAAAAAAAAAGAATTACCTGTAAAGGAATTAATGACCCATTTCTTAAATCAAATACCATTTTTAAAGATTTAAATTCAATTACTTATGTCGAAAGAAGCCCCATTCAAAATAGAAGTTCTTTCTCATTGTTCAAATTTCGTTCATTGTGACCTGAGAAAAGAACGTGTAAATCGCCCTGAAAGAAGACCTCATAAAGAAATATAAATATAAAATAATTATAGATGGCGCCGATAGCTCATTTGTTTACTGAACTCAAACTCGCGGGTTCGATACCCGGTCGAGGCCCTTAGGTTTTTTATCTGGGAGTGAAAAAATCATGAGCATGCCGTCCTTCGGATGTAACGTTAAGCGATGGTCCAGAGCCTGTGCGATGTCAGGTACTCGTTAAAGACTCTAGTTGAAGAAACATAGATAGGCAAAACCACTGTAGAGTCGGGCTAATGTGCACCAGAGTCACGAAAGAGCGCTCTGGTAGTATGCGATATGACCTAGTTCTAAAGCCCAGGCATGAGTCTAACTCTTGAATAAAAAATTATTTTTTTTTACAAAGAGAAATTTAAAACTGAATAAAAAATATATACAAGTACCTAAATGTGCTAAGGTAGAACAAAAAAAAAAATGGCAATGTCAAAATGTCAAGAGAGGAGAAATCACCCAGTGGTGACACTCCCTAGGCACTGAGTCGCACTCATGTATGGCTAATCACTGTCACTGCCTGATCTAAGAAGGTCTCTAGGCCATTGGCCACGTCATTCGTCAATTCCCCCCTCCTGTTGAGGCCTGGCATTTCCCTATTCCTTCCCCCCCCCCCCCCCCCCTCCCCTGCCTTGTAGTGAGTGTACATCGCAGCGCCACTAGGCCCGTTGCAGCTAGCGCAATCTATCTATGAGGAGAGGAGCGGACCTGAACTCATCAGTAGTTGTTGATCATCTGACCTGATCTGTCGAACATCAGTTGTTGACCATCTAACCTGGTCCATCACCTAACCTTGACCTCGTTCACCCATGCCGTGAGTAGAGGCCATGCTTGCATTTTTACCTTTTACCTTTTTTATATACAGTCCACTTTTATCAGTTATACATACACCCGGCGTGTACATATTGGTCCTACGCCGCCGGATCAAAACAGTCCTATAAAAATAATAAGTTATTTTCAAAGTTTTTAATCATTTTATTTAAACTTTTTTTTTTGAAAAATTGGGAATAGTTTAATTTCATTTTTTTCAAAGTGTACCTTTCTTTACCTTATACAATTATATCTTATAGGTACCTTAGGAAGTATTATTTACGTTTTCTATCTTACGTTTTATCCTTTACGAAATATTGTTTACCTTTTCTTCACCATATAATCCTTTCCTCACCATATACTCTTACGTATATATATATATTTAAGGAAATATTATTTACGTTATTTCTATTTCGTACATTTTATATTTTACGAAATATCGCTTACATTTTCTTCATTGTATAAATATATATACATTTATATATATTTTTTTTTTTTCCTCTCCATGCCAAAAACAATGAAGACAGAGTCCCAGTTAAAACGTTTTGTAGCCAAAAAGGAGAATAAGTTTCGAAAGCTGCAGCTATTATATGATGCGTCCGTTGCTGCGGGCAGTGATCAAAGTAAGATCGCGATTTTCAAAAGTCGGTATGAAGATATAGAGGAGATCCGCTCAGGTTTCCAAGACCTGGTGGAGCATATCAATGACTTGGAGATCACCCTGGACCCGGATCATGTGCCCTCCTATCAAAATTTGGAGGCCTTTGAGGAGATGTATTATGCCATCAAAACAGCAGCTGGAAACTTGCTCAAGCCGGTTCAGTGTCCCGTAGAACAGACAGTAAAGGCAGTCCAACCTCGGCTACCCAAATTGTCACTGCCGACTTTCAACGGATCTCTCAAGGGGTGGACCCCCTTTTATGAACAATTCAAATGTCTCATCCATGAGAATCCTGCCATCACCGCTGTGGAAAAGTTTCATTATCTGATTTCGTCAGTTTCTGGCCCAGCCTTGTCTGTGGTTAGAACCTTGCCCATCAGTGAGGCCAACTATCCCATAGTTTGGGACGCTCTTCTGAACAAGTATCAGAATAAAAGAATACTCGGTGCGGACATATTAGAAACTATATTCAATTTTCGTCCTCTTCACACTGAGTCACCAGAGAGTCTTAATCAATTTTTGGAGGTATTTTGTGAGGCCGCTACCGCCTTACATAATTTAGAAATTGTAGACCTGCCTGGTTTTATATTGATGCATGTTGCCTTGCGCAGCCTGCCTTATGAGACGAAAAAGAATTTTGAGCGCCATCATATCAATCAAGAAATTCCAACTTGGAATAATCTTGTGACATACATACAGCACCAGACTCATGTTTTGGAGGTCTCTCAGACCACTCAGCAGATCAAACTGAACCCTAGGATTCAATTTTCTGTTGGGAAGAAGACTTTATTACCAGACAATAGGCTCGCCAAACGAGGATTTGTATCGACATCAGCGCAGTCGCCTACTAATGCCTGCCCTGTCTGCAAACTTCATCATACTATATATAAGTGTCCTGACTTTCTTCAATTGAAGCCACACCAGCGCCAAGAACGGGTTCAAGCCCTCAGGCTGTGTTTCAATTGTCTTAAAGGGACCCACTTACAGCCTAGATGCTCTTCCATGACATCATGCCTCACATGCGGTGCTCGCCATCACACTTATTTACATTCCAGTAGTTACCCATCTAGATTCAATACCACTATGAAGTCTTCTGAGCCCAGCACTGCGGCAGTTGATGCAGCTTTACATGCCTATAATCCACAGTCTCAAACAAGTTTCAAAACTGTGTTACTAGGTACTGCTTTAGTACATATACAGGACTATCTAGGTGAGTATCAGACCATCCGAGTATTGATCGATTCTGGGGCGCAAACATCTTTCGTCACGGCAGCATGTGTACAACGTTTGGGGTTACGTATTAAAAAATGTAATTTCCCTGTTGTAGGCCTAGGTCAGCATATTGTAGGTGACACTAAAGGGATGACCAGTTGTCGCATCAAGCCTCGAGATTCTGACCAACCGCAGTTCCAAGTGGAGGCAGTCATATTACCTGAAATCACATCTAACATGCCAGGTACAAGTATTCCTTGTAATATTTATGATAAGTTTAAGCACCTGCCATTAGCTGATCCGAACTTCTGTACGTCAGCTCCAGTTGATTTCCTCATAGCCGCCGACCTTTTTCCTCATGTCTACGATGGTCAACGAATTGTACCAGGGTCAGAATACCCTGCTGCCTTGCACAGCATTTTTGGGTGGGTTATCACAGGAAAGATCGAACCTTGCTCTTCGCCATCTTCCCCTGTGACATCTCTTCATTCTACCTACAATTTTCAGTTGGACGAAATTTTGAAACATTTTTGGGAAAGCGAAGAACCTCCTACGCTGCCAATAATCAATGAGGATAATATGAGGTGTGAGGAGATTTTTACTAATTTACATTACAGACAAACCGATGGACGTTATGTTGTGCCTTTGCCCTTCTCTACTTCCAGACTCCCAACATGGACTGGAAGCTCTTACAGCTCTGCGCTGACTCGCTTGTTCGCTGTGGAACGTCGCCTTGCCCGACATCTTGACCTCAAGCGAGCTTACCAAGATTTTCTCGACGAATATGAAACACTTGGTCACATGACCCAGGTGCCTGAATATTCTCGTCTTGGTAACCCCCAATCTTATTTTATACCGCACCATGCTGTTTGTAAAATCTCTAGTTCTACGACTAAATTAAGAGTGGTGTTTGATGCCTCTTGTAAGTCTTCTAACCAGCCATCATTAAACAGCTTACTCTTAACTGGTCCCAAATTGCAACGGGACATTGTTGATATTATTTCTCGTTTTCGATTACATCCTTATGTTTTCACTTCAGATATATCTAAAATGTACCGGCAGATCATAATCCGTCCAGAAGACAGGTTGAATCAACACATCTTGTGGCGACGGTCCCCTGAGGAGCCCGTCAAGGAGTATGAACTCAATACTGTTACCTATGGCCTTTCTGCGTCACCGTATCTCGCTCTTCGTACTCTTCAACAACTCGCCAACGACGAAGGTGCGCGATTCCCTCAAGCCGCCAAGGTCCTATTGCAGGATGTTTACATTGATGATGTCCTCACTGGAGCTTCTACAGTGGAGGACGCCCAGAACCTCAAACGAGACCTTATCAACTTGTTTCAGGCTGGAGGATTTCATCTTCGTAAATGGAGCAGCAACTGCCCCGAACTGATTCGTGACATCCCAAACGATCACCATGAGACACCATTATCATTTGATCCTGACGGCCATGAAGTGATAAAGGTACTAGGTCTGCAGTGGAACGCCACCACCGATGCGTTTTCCTACGATTTGGCTGAGATCCAACCTATATGCACCAAGAGGTCAATACTTTCGCATATTGCTCGTACATACGACCCTCTCGGCTGGCTGTCTCCAGTTATTTTCAGATCCAAGTGCCTCATACAACATCTTTGGCGTCTAGGGATCGGATGGGATGAACAGGTGCCTTCCTACTTGACAGATGAATGGACTTCTTACTGCGAGCAGTTGCATCATCTATCTAGTATTCAGATTCCACGCTATATACTACAGCCAAACAGCACGTCAACCTGTTTAGTTGGATTCTGTGATGCGTCAGAGCGTGGGTACTGCGCAGTGGTGTATCTAGTTACTGTTGGAGAAACTAATAGCACAAGCCATCTCCTTATGGCGAAGTCCAAGGTAGCTCCCCTCAAAACATTAACTGTACCTAGGTTAGAGTTGTGTGGAGCCTTGCTTCTTACTAAACTTTTGAAATTTCTCTTGTCAACATTTGAAAATGTCGTAACTCTGTCTAGTATCTTTGTCTTAACGGATTCTACGACTGTCTTGTCATGGCTAAAGACGTCACCCCATCTCTTGAAAACATACGTTGCCACTAGAGTTACTCTTATTCTTGAAACACTCTCACCTACTTCGTGGCATCACGTACCCTCCGAATTAAATCCGGCAGACTGTGCTTCTCGAGGATTGCAGCCCAAACACCTCGTGAAACATCATCTGTGGTGGACAGGGCCTCCATGGCTCACTTCACACTCTTCTAATTGGCCGATTTATTCACCTTTTGACTTGCCACCTCATCTTCCCGAGCTGAAGAATTTAACCACTGTTAACTCGTTTGTCCAAACCTCATGCAGTTCTTGGGACATATTAGAGAAGTATTCCTCTCTTTCAACACTCCAACGAGTAACAGCTTGGTGTTGGCGGTTCAAATCTAATCTCAGATTGCCGTCTGATCAACGATGTCGAGGCCCGTTGACCTGTTTGGAACTTAATAATGCTCTGCCCTTCATTATTAGAGGCGTCCAGCTAGAACATTTTCAGCAGGAGCTTTTAGCGATTTCGAAAAATCAGGATTGTCACGCTTCCATTCAACGCCTCCATCCGTTCGTCGACTCCGTGGGTCATTTGAGGGTGGGGGGCATACTCAAACATGCCTCGCTCCCTGAAGCCTCTATTTACCTTTTCATTTTGAAGGAAAGCAAGCGGCGCACCGCAAGGACATCGCATTTCCTCATTGGAGCCCCCCTTCTAGCCGTACCGGAGCACAGCATTCTAGAACTCCAAATGAACCACCTCAACCGATGGCAACTGATCCTGCGCTCCAGTCAGCATTTCTGGATTCGGTGGTCCCGTGATTATTTGCATACCCTCCAGCAGAGATGCAAATGGTTCGCCGCCCCACCAGATCTTAAGATTGGCGATCTGGTTCTGCTTGTCGAGGCGAAGACTCCGCCCTTGCAGTGGCGTCTCGGAAGAGTGTTGGAGGTTCACCGAGGACAGGACGGTGTAGTGAGAGTTGCTACTGTGCGCACCTCTCAAGGGACCTATCTTCGCCCTGTGGTGAAGCTCTGTCCCCTGCCTACACCGTAATTCCCAATTCTTCCTTCCTCCTTCCTTTCCTTTCCTTTTCCTACTTTCCCTGTTTTTTTATTTCTTTTATCTAACCGCCGGTGGTTATTTTTTTATTTTTGAAAGAATTCTTTTATTTTTTTGTACTTATTATTTGACTAGAAATCCCAAGCGTGATTTCGGTGGGGGGTATGTTGAGGCCTGGCATTTCCCTATTCCTTCCCCCCCCCCCCCCCCCTCCCCTGCCTTGTAGTGAGTGTACATCGCAGCGCCACTAGGCCCGTTGCAGCTAGCGCAATCTATCTATGAGGAGAGGAGCGGACCTGAACTCATCAGTAGTTGTTGATCATCTGACCTGATCTGTCGAACATCAGTTGTTGACCATCTAACCTGGTCCATCACCTAACCTTGACCTCGTTCACCCATGCCGTGAGTAGAGGCCATGCTTGCATTTTTACCTTTTACCTTTTTTATATACAGTCCACTTTTATCAGTTATACATACACCCGGCGTGTACACCTCCTCTCCCACATAATAAATTCCCCCTCATCCAGGATGATGAAGTATGGCAGATCATATGCAGCTAGAGGCATGGATATTAGTGCTCTAATGTGTAAGGTTAGGTCTCTAATCCGGACTTTAGAGATGGTTACTTTATGGAGCAGACAATCCTCTTTGTTGGTTAACTGGAGATTATAGCTCCCTAACCACCCACAGTTAATAACAAGTTATTAAATATCTCCCCCGACATTTGTTCCACTTTGGGCAAACGTTAATCTAAATACCCTCTCATCTTATTGCTAAATATAATCTATGTTATAAATAATGTACAGAAAAAGTAGTTGATTATATAAATACGCCTAATCTGAAGAAACATCAAGATAATTCGAGCAAAATGTTCGTTATCAAGAACGGACTTATTTCTTATTTCAAACCTAAAAATAATTCTTGGAAGAAGGACGAGGAAGACGATTAAACAAAAGGAACTATTTTGCAATTTTGTTTCTGTTATATGCCTTGCAGTTAGTTGGGGACAGAGGTATAGTCAATAGTTTAGTCGATAATCCCACCCATCTCAGAGGAGCCAGCCCTTTATTAGACCTATTTAAACATTTTCCAATACAATTCACAAAAAACTAGAGTAATATTAGAAATTTAAAGTTAAACGTCTATTATAAAAATACATGAGCCTATTGTCAAGTCCTATCAACTGCTCACACTCCTACAGAAGGTGTCCAGGATGTTTTAAACAGGCTACTAATATTTGTGGTTTGCCCTCTTCTTTGATATATTTAATGTCTGCCCAGCCCCTCAGACATCGGACATCTTCCCAGGCAGGGCCGGCCCTACCATAGGGCGAACAGAGCGGCCGCTCCAGGCGCCAAGTCCCAGGGGGCGCCTCAATGGTAAAGAAAAATAAAGGAAAAAAATATTTGTTTCGCTGTTCTTTTATTAGTTAGTAAAATAATACAAATGAATGATCTCTTTATAAAAGTAATTTTTGTGAAAAATAAATGTACCTTAATTCCTACATATTTTGTTTGTCATTCTACATCAACTGTTCCTATAGGTACTGTGAAGAGTACAGTGCCAACGAGCATGGCTGTTTTCAATCGACAAATTAGACAGAGACTTAAGATGTTGTCGAGAACTTCCAGGTTCCATGCTTGCCCACACAACTGGTATATATTAGGGGCAAGCAAGGGGGGCGCCATAATTGGATCTCGCTCCATCCTAGAACTTGCCTCGCGCCGGCACTGTTCCCAGGTAGTGCTCCGGCGCAGATGAAAGAGTTAAGATATCGCGTGGCCAAACCGATTACATAACTTCCCCTATAGGTAGTTGGGAGAGGAAAAAGTTAAATTTATATTCGGATATAGGGTGATGTCAAAGGGTAGTATAATGAAATGATCTGCAGAGCCGGCCACCCAAAAATACTCCGGAAGGCATGGGGGGTGTTGAGGTGACTCACTTGGCTTCAGCTGGATAGATAGACTGGTTTTCATTCACTGGCGTTGTCCTCCGTATTTTGTTTCTGCTTCCTTTTTTCAAAATATGTCGAACCCCGAGCGAGCTGGGCAGGGCACACTAGTTGGACCAATTGTATCAAAAGGTTCCAACTAGTTCCAACGGGGATAGGTGGCACACCTAGTAAAGTAAAGTTGCACTACCATCACGGAAAATCAAGTTTGACTGGGGAAGTTTTACTAGTTGTTCTCGGCTCGTGAGAAAATGTCACGGGATGGAGTTGGTATCAAGGGTCATTTTCACAGAGCTCCAGTGTATATTAGTAGCCCCACCCTTGGAAAAAATCCATTGGGGGCCCCACTTGCAGGGCTGTGGGGGCGGGGGGGGGGGGTGTCGGATTGATATTAGGCTCACGTTATCTCTCCGGTAAGCACCTAATTGAGGGAGGGGGGAGCTGACTCTATTTGTTCGGAGGTCTCGAGGCCATGCCCTCCCTTACTAATGCCATTAAAACAGTTCAAGTCTCCAGACCGCCTGAGGGCCTCCTGCAGATTGAGGCAGTCTCCTCTCACTCACAGACAAACGCGAAAGTCTTGGGCTTATAATAATAATCATCAGTGCAAACTTCATTACTTTTAAATGTTCATTGTATTAAAAATAACAACTTTCATTAAATCAAACTCTCGGATTCGAAAAAGTTCCAAATTTCAATTTCATAGCTACAATTGTTTCTGTATAGAGGGCTCACAAAGTTGCAACGTAACATCATCACGTCTCATAACGTATTCGGGGGACTTTGAAATGTGAAAATCCATCAAAAATTCGATCTCGGATTTCGCACGATTACAATGCTTCCTTAATACAGTTATAAAAGATCTTCCTTTTGCTCTTAACTAACAATCTGAGGGCGCCGGTAGCTCAGTGGTCAGCGTGCTTGACTTCTGAGCTCAAGAACGTGGGTTCAAAACCCGACCGAGGCCCTTAGTTTATTTTATCTGGGAGGTAAAATAAACTTAAGCACGCCGTCCTTCGGATGGGACGTTAAGCGATGGTCCCGAGCCTGTACGATGTCAGGTACTCGTTAAAGACCCCTGCCCTAGGTGAATAAAAATTTAGGGTAGGCAAAATTTAGGACTCCCACAGTAGAGTCAGGCTCATGTCCACCAGAGTGACGAAAGAGCGCTCTGGTAGTAGGCGATATGACCTCGTAGTTAAAAGCCCGGGCATGAGTCATAAAACCTAAACCTAAACCTAACTAACAATCTTATTGACAAAAAGACCATTTTAATCGGGAAAAAAAAATTTCACAATAAGGCGACAAAAGGAGACCCCTTAAAATAGAGAAATGTTGTTATGATGGCGAAGAAATAAACAAAAAAGGAAGCGATAAAAATATTTTTACAACTTTCTGGTAATTACTTTGAATAATCATGATTTTCTCATAGATTTCTGTCATAAGTTAATGAGAGTCAAGTGGCGAACCAGTAAGGTAAGGATAAATCTTTTCTGGTAAGAGGATGAGTATTGGGTGCTTAGGTCCCGTGGCACAACCCATACTCAACTTTATAATTTATATAAATAAAAGCTTAAAGTGGTTTAGAATTTCCTAACCATATTCTGTCTTAAAGTATATCATGACGTCTAGAATCTAGTATATGGCTGGAGAAGACCAAGAGAAGCTACCACCTTCTGGAAATCAAGCTGTTCAACTGCACTTCACAGAAAGTAAGACATTTGAGTGACAAAAACTTTAATAGAAATGTAAAGGAACGTTTAAAAAAATGTGTTTTTATAGCATACTGACTTCATTCATTTTAAATTTAGGTAAAAACTGAAAAAATTGAACGTTACCTATCAATTCTGTAGAATTTCTTTATCAGAAAAAGGAAAAGACAAACTAACTCTGGAAAAGGCCGAGCAACGCGCTAGTATAGTATACTACAATCTGGTAGGTTGATTGGCCTCAGTTGGAGATGGCCTCGAGACCTCTTCAGATGGAGCTCAGGCTACCTCCCTTACTCTCACTCACAAACCTGTTAACATGCTAATTTTTTTTTCACTTCCACCTCCTTCTGAAAAGCCCCCCCTCACATTTCATGTTTTTCCAATTTCACTTTTATGCCCCCGTCTCTCAGTTTACTTTCCCAACAGGTAGAAGGGACAGTTAACAAGGTTTTCATTTGAACTTTCATTTCTCTCTTTGTTGGCACCATTTCAAATGTCTACCCGTACAATCAAACAATTTTATATTCACGTACTATTAAATTGTTGTTTATTTATATCTGGGAAATATTTACTCATTCATATAAATATTATTTATTCAATTCAATAATAGGAACAGGAAACAAAATCTCAATAATGCGAGGTAAAAAAGTAAATTAAAAAAAACAAAACAAGTAGTATTCCAAATAAAGTACATACTAGGTATATATAAAGTACATACTAGGTACATATAATAAATAGTTTAAATAACTTATTATTATGACTCGTGTTCGGGCTTTAACTACAAGGTCATATCGCCTACTACCAGAGCGCTCTTTCGTCACTGGTGGACATGAGGACAACTCTCCTATTTGAAATTTCAAGAAAGTAAAAATTGTTCATCCCCACTCACATAAGATATCATCTTCATATCTGGTTCAACTCCAACTACCAACAATACTGTATTAAGGATGTTTCAGAAAACTTGTGTGATTTGGGGCCACTAGGTCGACCTATATCTTATATTTCTAATTCGTCTTTTTTAGCTGGATTTTATTTTAAAATGTTCTCTACTCATGATAGCCTCTTATCATATCTTATTGAATCCGAACTACCAACGCCTATTTACACATCATTACAATACTCTATACATGTGTTTTTCTAGACTATTTACGTACACAACTGTTTCTTTTCGCTTATTTACAAATCATTACAAAATGCCAATTGTTATTCCTAGAGCAGGGATCAAACAAGTTTAGTATGCCAACAGTAGTGTTTAGTTCAGAACAAATGTTTTATTCATTTTGTTTTAACAGAATGCCTTACATAACAACTAGCAGAAGCCAGCTTTAAGTAAAATAAAAAAAGTGGCACAAATGAAAGACGGGGGGGGGGGGGGGGGGGGGGGGGGGGGGGGGGTTAGTTTCGTATTCAGCAAGAGAGGGGTGGAGCCACTCAGGATTTAGACTAAATCCGATTTGGTTCAGACGAATATTCGCTCGAGTTGACTAAAAGTCTGCTTTAGACGGCCTATTGACGGATCAGAGGTTCAGCCAATGTGACATCTCTACTGACGGTGCTTTGATTGCTTATAATCCGATTTTGGTCCAAATCTCTGCTCTCGTTTTAAACTATTCACACCTTTAGGAAATTAACCTAAAGTAGCAATTAAACAAAATCAGAGATTGTGTAGTGGTTAGTGTCATTTCCTCCCGAGAGATCGGCTCAGCCATATTTAGAAGCCATCTTGAAGAAAGCCAAGATTGACATATCTCGAATCAGGCATTGTGTCCTAGGACAAACCGTTTTCGCGTTTATCAATGAAACTTCAAAAAATATATATGTTGGTGGCTTAAAACGATTTCGGCGTATATCTCGCAAATCGGGCAACTTAAGGAAACAATTATTTTAGTTAGTTATTGTAACTCATGCTACCAGAGCGCTCTTTCGTCGCTCTGAAGGACTCCACTATGGGAGCCCTAAATGTTTATTCACCTAGGATAGGGAGTACCTGACATCGAATAGGCTCGGGACCATCACTTAACTCCCATCGAAAGAACAGCGTGCTCAAGTTTTATTTTACCTCCCGAATAAAATAAACTAAAGGACTCGGCCGGGTATCGAACCCACAATCTTGAGCTCAGTAAGCAAGCATGCATATCACTGAGTTACCGGCGCCTTCTAAATTATTTTATGTAAAACGTGTCTTTCAGTGTTGTAGCTTTATTTGAGGCGTAAAAGAAGTGGGATTAATTTTCTTCCTATTTCGGCCAAAATCTAATCAGATCAGAGTTTAGCAAATCTTTAGTTCAAATTTCAAGTGTGTTCACAAACTCAGACATCAACGCGAAAATAGTCAAGTTCGAGTTCAGAGAAGTTCTGATGAAAAATTCCCGTCTAAACTCGACCTCGAATTATCGGCACGTTTATGATACTTCCTCACCAAAATATTGAAAAGTAATAAAAACAGAAAAATATCTAATATTTATTTTCTAGGAGTTGGCCCCAATTTTAATAGGAAATTTAATTTTAATTAAAAAAGTTCGTATAATCATGAAAGGTTCCTTGAAACATATTCTTCCATATGTTCTATATTAGCTTTATTAAATGCACTAAAAACAATGTGTTCTATGCACATCGAATTAGTTCGTTATACATTCTAACCAATTGAATATAAATGTTATTTGAAGCATATCTTTAAGTAACCACTCGGAATTACTAACGCACAAAACGTTAATAAAAATTTACGTAGTATACATAAAACCCATTTCGAACAATTAGTGATTTTCAAAATGGTTGCCACCAAAGCTTAAGCACCTAACTGAATAATGAAAGGAATTAATTTATTTAATGCCCTTCGACACTTCTTGAAGTCAATAGATACAATAAAAAAATTTAAATTTCAACTAAAAATGTTTATGTTATAGGAGACCCTTTACACGGAAACTGAATTTTATTCTCACTGTTCAAAAAGAATAAAAGTTCAGTCCAATGTACGTTATTGTTTTATTTATTCATTTATAATTTTTTATCTATTCATATAGTTGTTACATTGTTTGTTTTTTTTCTTCTGTATCTCGCACATTGGGAACGTCCCGAAACATCGTTGGGATAAAGACACTTCCGAAAAAAGATTTTTTTGAAAAATAGTTATCTTAATTTTTATTAAATTGAAAAATGTCTCTACTTATAAACGTATCTTGTATTAATTTGTTTATACACTCATATATTTTTAAATACGTATTTATTTGTTCAGTTTTTATTAATTTAATTTTACTTTTTTTAAATTGTTTTGTTATTACTACTAATCATAGGTGTGTTAGACTCAAGTAGTTATAAATCTATATCTTAATGTATAAATTCTTTTGTGGTATCCTATTACCATTACCATGTATTGGTCTAACGGAAATAAATTTATTATTATTATTATTATTAAACTAAGTACTTATTTTTTCCCCTCAATACACATACAGAGAGTGACTCTAATTATAAAAAGGGAATAATAGGTGTAAACATTTTAGAAAAAAATTATTTAAGTATACATATATTTTTTTATTGTTATTTTCATTTACAATAAGATATTTACAATCACAAAAAGTATACAATGAGAAAATAAGCTATAGGGAGAATGGTTGTAAGTTGAACACAGGAAGAGAGAAACGACATAGTGGTGACACTCCTTAACACACTAGTTACACTAACTCCTCACTGACAGTGCTGCTAACTAGATGGTCTCTGGGCCATTGGCGCTTCAAGCGACCTTTATTTTCAACTACATATCTCTTTTAACGTTTTTCAACTGCAATTAGAAACTGAGCAGCTAAACATAAAAATAATTTAAAACAGAAAAAAAAAAAAAATAGAATAATGAGTCCTGGGTATAAGAGTCCACGTATAAAATTTCGTGCGGACAGATTCATTCTATCGGGAGTTATCATGTGAACAGACACACACACACACGCAGATATATTTTTTATTAAATAAAGAAAAAAATAATCTTTATTTCATAAAATATATATATATATATATATATATATATATATATATATATATATATATATATATATATATATAAAATATGGGAGTACTTTGGGTATTGCTACCATCTTGAGCCGCGACTACAAATACAAAATGGAATTTCAACCATTTACAATCCAAACTGTCCTCTTTCTCAGCCCCTACCAGGTTTTCCCCCGCCCTCTTGTACAGTTAAGTCTTAAAATATGGAAAACATTTTTATTAAGTGTTTCACAATATCTCTGCATAAATGTTAAGTGTCATAATTTTTTTTGGTTTGAAAACATGAAATTCCGATGAAAACTCGACATCAGATTTCTGACCGATTAATTAACTTCCCCTATACTTTGTAGAGCTGGGAAGGAAAATGTTGTCCTAAAATCAGTTTTAGCTGTAAAGCTGGATTTGAGGCAGGGTTGGGTGGGGGTGGCTGATATAGATGCGAGCTGCCCCTACAGATAGCAGTTAGGCTAATTGTTATTGCAGCCTCCCTGGTTTAGTATTCATCGGGAGTGAAGGGGACACGTGCTCCAGCCCCTTCCATGGCGTCTGTCGACTCCCACCCTTCGTTTTTTTACTTCCTCCCCTCGCTATATAGCGAATAGAGGAATCGAACAGAGATTTGATACTGAGTTTTCAACAGATTTTCATATTAACCTGACCGCCAGATTCCAAAAATAAAAAAAAAAGTCTGTCCGTCTATATGAGTGTCTCTGGAACACGGAAACTCCCGATAGAACGAACTTATCGACACGAAATTGTATATGAGTATCCAGAACCCTATAATGACGACACCTATTGATTTTAAGTCGAATCAGCCAGAGGAATGGAGGGGGATTAGAGGGCTTAACACTAAAACTCAAATAACTGCCGATGTAATGAATGTATCGACACAAAATTTAGTATGAGGATTCTGAAGCCACTTTGTAAGTCAACTATCGATTTTTATTCGAAACGGCAGACAGATTTGGAGGGAGAGCAAGGGATTAATTGATTAATTCGTGATACGACAACTGTAGTATTCATGTTACTCTCAGTACTAACAGGCCAAGTGCCTTTAACTCAATAATTCAACTTAATCTTAATTCATAGCAAAAAATCAATGTAAGATAATACTTATCCATATTCTCACCAAAAGCAGAGGACGAATTTTTACTCCTTACCTGAAACATAAATACATAAAGGGTGAATAAAATGCAATGATATCGAGTTGAACATGTTACTGTAAATCTAAGATATGAACAAATCACAGGCGACTCGGTTAAATCATCCATAGGCAATAGCCGCCGCGGTACCGCAGAGATACATTCGAGCGGCCAACTGCGTGCGTAGAGTGCGTCTCTATAACACTTGATGTGTATCAGAGAAAATAAGTTATTTTTGCCTGCCTAGTGTAAGCACTAACAAGATCCAGCCCAAGGATATTGTTATACTCTCAGATGTTCATACCTATTTTGTAATATTTTTGGAACTGGTCATTATGTTTTGTCTGACACTAATACACAAATTCCGAGTTTTTTGTGACTGCGTATTTTTCGTGAGGGAGCTATAGACAGACAGACGCTTGAAATATATAAGGGTTTTGTTTTTGATCTGAGACCTACAGTGAGAGAGATGCATAGCTACCAGAGGAGAGACATATCACAGACTGGAGGAGACCAGAGAGGATGCGGCCAGGATCGTACTCGAGCATACATCCAATTTGGACGAAAAATACAGCAAAATCTGATCAGAATCCCCGTCTACCGTCTCTATCTACGAACATAGATGGACTTTTTAAATTAAGTTTGAACTGAATTCGTTGGATCTTGTTACATTTCTTTACGTAATTTTACATTATTTTTTGGGTACAATCAAAAATAAATGCATAAATAACGACAAATGTCTGATTTGTATTACCGTAAACAGTGTTGCGTTTGTTTCTAATAGTGGTCACTATTTATACGAAGGCAGCGAGATCTAGCGACCCGGTTTTCATTAGTTTTTTAGTTTTAAAAATGAAGAGACAACTTCACTTCCCTGTTCGTTTGTATTCAAAACATTATTATTTCATCTATGTCCATCAAACAACATCAAAAATAAACAGAAATGTAGAGGTGCAGTTTTCGATCTTAGTACTTGAAGTGTTACGTTAAAGGAATGTGCATGTAGTTTGGTTTCCATTCCTCCCAACTCCAGGAACTTAACGTCCGCTTCCAACGTACTCGTATAGCACAAGTCAGCCTTTTGGCAAAAAATATCATTTCGAAGCTTCCCCTAACCAAAGACAATAATCAGAATATACGTTCCGAAAAAAAAACTTTAAAACAGGAATTCCTGTTTTTGTCTAACCAAACTTTTCGTAACATATGGACTTCGCAACTTTTCACGTAGGCACCATTTAAAACGGTTCTTCCTCTCCGAAGCTCCATTAATCACCATAATTGTCTTCCTGACAAAAACTCTCCTTTATTGTCTCTCAAGCCCTTGAGAAAAACAACGTTCCCCCCTTGGGAGATTTTTTTGAGGGGGCGAGGGTGGAAATATAAATAGTCGTATGTCTGGAGTTGTTCCTATTATTTCAGTAACAAAAGAGAGGAGGCCGTTACAGCGGCGGCTTTGATAAAAACAAACCTTCAAATCATTTGTTCAGAGATCAATGATGGATCGTTTGTTGCCCCAAGGAAAACATTAGAACAGATTATACCCCAAATGTTTCTTCATGTTGGACTTGTGTTTCTGCATGCAATTATGTATAGACTGACAGAGAGAGAGTGAACATTGTGGGCGGGGCATCAACGGAGGACAGGCTTGGGAGACACAAATTTTTGCCCTACTCTACTTCATGAAATAAACTTCAATAAAATAGTTTTTATTTTTTAAATCAGGTTGTCGGAAAACATGATTTGTGATAGTAAAGATGTCGTGTGACGAGATCTTTCAACGCTCACAAAGCGTCTTCATCATTGGCACATCCCAACCGTACCGTGTAGAGTCTACTAAAAGTGATTCATTAGACTCTCATTGTACGGATGCGATGTGCAAATGATGCGTTGAAAACAGTTCTGGTTGGAAATAAAACAGTTGACAGTTATCATATTTCATTTCAATGAGAAAACTCAACATCGTATTTCTGACAGATTACCAACTTCGCACAGCTAGGGAAGTAACCTTTACCCCCCTCACTCGGGGGAGGAAGAGAGCCCGGAAGGCGACCCCCGAAGAGGCCATCGGCCAGCCAGAGGAGGCCTACTCAATACAAACGTCGATCACAAACATCGTCGCAAAAAGTAGAGTCAGCCTGGCAGGCCGTGATAAGATCAACCGGGGAGTAGCCAGACTGATCGTAATGATAATGGCAGCCCAGGAGGTGGCCGAGGCCAGGACTGAGACGGCCAGGATGATGATGGAGGGCCTTACCGCGACTCTCGCGGAGGCCCTCAGGGCCCGTCCGGCCATCCCCCAGCCCCCGCCCGCCCCCTCCCCCCCCCCCCGCCGTCTTCCCTCCCCCTCTTGGAGATTTGAACCAGGGAGGGGTGGGGGATGGCCACGGAACGGGGGAGAAAGAAAGGGGAAAGAAGAAGATGAAGAATAAGAAGAACCAAGCGGCCGTGGCGCCCACCAGAAAAATCCCCCCGGCTCCAGTCAGGGTTCCCCCCTCCGTGCCCGCGGTGCGGGGGATGGAAGTGGACGGAGCTCCCCCCCAGCCTCGCCCCCCACCACCGCCCCTCATGGAGACAGCGCAACACCCTGCCCCCCTGGACCCTGTGAACCCGGCCCTTCCGGACCCAGCAGAATGGATCCAGGTGGTGAGGGCCAAGAAGAAGAAGAAAGCCGTCCCTCCAGCCCCTCCAGCAGCGACAGCCCGACTGGGACAACGACCGCTACCACCTACCAAGAGGAAGGAAGACGTCCTCCGGCAGCTCGCCACGGCCGGGGAGAGCCAAAATCGCCCTAAGACGTTCTTGGCCGTGGTCGAGCTGTCCAGCAAGGAGGACTCACGCCCGCTGGCGGACGCTACGGAGCAGGTGACCCCGGGAGAGCTCGGGATCACTATGAAAAACAGCAGACCCGCCAGGAGGGGGGGAATCCTCCTGGAGGTGTCCTCGGCCGAAGAACTCGAAGCGCTGACGTCCAATGCTCGACTCCAGGAGTTGGGCCTAAAGGCGGAGGCGCTGCACAGGAGAAGACCGCGCTTAGCGGTCTTCGACGTTCCCGCGGGTTGGTCGGCCGAGGACCTTACCAGGAGGTTTCAAGCCCAATTCCCCGACCTCTCCCCCATAGTCCCCATTTATAGGAAGGGCCCCCCCCCGGCAGATCGACGGTGCGCTGGGTGGTAGGGACCACCCCTGCGACTCGGAGGGCTCTCGTCACCTCAGGGAGGATCATCCTAGGATGGTACACTTGTGCAGTGCGGGATTGCCTGGATGTAACCAGATGTGGGAGATGCCATGGCTTCGGTCACCCGGAGAAGCGTTGCCCAAGCAAGGAGAGGGTGTGTGCTTGGTGTGCAATGGTAGGGCACGACAGCTCCAGCTGTAAAAAGAAATCGTTGCCGCCGAAGTGTTGCAACTGCGGCAGCGGGAAACCGGGCGTGACCCATAGCGCTGATAGCGCGACATGCCCGTCATACATCCGCGCGCTTGAGAAGCTGGCCTCGCGCACGGACTATGGCGGGTAGAGTTAGGGAGCGCACCGGAATCCACGTTGTCCAGCACAACATGAATAGGCGTAAGAGAGTGGCGGATGAGTTGCGAGCACTGGTGTACGATGAGTCCGTCCAGCTCTTGGCTCTACAGGAACCCTATTGTATAGGAAATCGCGTGGCAGGCCTTGGTATAGGCCACAGAGTAATAACTGGCGCAAGGAACAACGAACGGCCTATGGCCGCAATCGTTGTGACCGGCCCCCAGGTGGATGTGATGGCGCTCCACCATCTGTCCACCAGCCACATTGCTGTGGCCTGTATCAGGCACGCCAACGTCGATTGCTATGTAATCAGCGGATATTTCCCTCCGTCTGAGCGCATAGACGTGCAATTGGGCCACTTGGACCACGTTCTGGACGAACTAGCGGGACGCCAAGTCATAGTCATGGTGGACGCCAATGCCTGGTCTGCATCCTGGGGATCGGTTCGCACCGACCGCCGGGGTGACAGACTAATGGAGTTGATCGCCCGCCATGACCTGTGCATAGTTAATGACCAGCATTTTCCGCCCACTTTTCGTGGCCACAATGGAGAATCGCACATCGATGTCACGTTGGTTTGTGGAGAACTATACAGGGCTGTCAGTGGCTGGGAAGTCCGAGGGGTTACGTCTAGTGACCATGAAGTCCTAGACGTGAGGCTCTTTGACGCCCGGCTAACGACAGTCAGGTCTAGGGACCCTCGCTTTGCAACTCGCAAAGCGATACCGGAAGCCTTCGTGCCGCCGCTGCTGCCTACTCCTGTGACGAGGAATGGAAAGGTCTCAGGGGTTCCGACCCAGTAGACCAGATTGAGGAGGGCGTCGATAGGCTCAGTAATATTTTACTGAGAGCTGCCGACGAAACCATCCCCAAGAAGGTCGACCGGTTGAGGAAAGTCCCCTGGTGGAGTGAAGACCTCACCCTCGCCAAGAGGGCCGTTTATCGTGCCAGGAGGCGGTACCAGCGGTGCCGAGACCAACTCCATCGGGTTATTCGCAGGGAAGAGTACCGGCAGCTCAGCGAGGCCTACGGTCGGAGCATCGAAGCCGCCAAGAGAACCAGCTGGAGGAGGTTTGTTGAAGACGAGTCCAGCAAAAACCCGTGGGGGATTCCCTATCGGGTCGCCACTGGGAGGCTTAAGGCGGTCGCCCCGGTGGCTTCAATCAGGGATGGCATGCAGTATGCCTTGTCCCTGGAGGAGGCCGGCGGGATGTACCTAAGCCAGGCCTTCCCGGAAGACGACCCGGCAGGGGATACACCCACTCAACAAAACATCAGGTGTGCTGCCCGTGACTTGCCGAACACGGAGGATGCCCCTGACTGGGACGAGCTAGACCTGACCCTGGTGATTGGGAGGCAGAAGAGTGGCGGCGCTCCTGGGAGCGATCTCATGGACGCGGCCATAATCAAGAAAGCCTACCCGGTCATTAAGACAGACCTACTCTACTTGTACAATGCCTGCCTAAGGCGAGGCCACTTCCCTAGTGCTTGGAAGCGGGCCATGGTATGCACGTTTGTCAAGCCTGGGGATAGGGACCTTTCCTTGGCAGGCAGCTACAGACCGATCAGCCTTCTGTCTCTGTTCGGGAAGATACTGGAGGGACTCGTTCTCGACAGAATCCGCACCCAGGTATACGCCTTCGTATCCCCTAGGCAATATGGTTGCTTGAGGGGCAGGTCAACAGAGGACGCGTTGATAACGCTGAGGTCGGATGTCGAAGGGACCAGAGGCAAATATGCCCTCTGTATCTTCTTTGACATCGCGGCGGCGTTCGACTGCGCCTGGTGGCCTGCCATCCTCACGCGACTGCGTGCAATGGGACCGCCTAGGAATATCTTTGGGCTGATATCCAGCTTCCTTGACGGCCGTTCTGAGACTGTGAGCCAGCTGTATGCTAGCACATCGGAGAACATCACCAGAGGATGCCCCCAGGGCTCAGTCCTAGGACCAACACTCTGGAACATACTCTTTGATGGACTGCTCCGTGAGCTCGAGAGTCGTGAATATAAAGCTATTGCCTATGTTGACGATCTCGCAATCACGGTGCACGCTGATAGCCGGGCAGCTCTGACCCGCGTAGCCCAAGCCGCCATCGACTTCGTCGACAGCTGGTGCTGCGCCAACAAGCTGGCCCTCTCACCAAGCAAGACTACGGCCCTGCTGATGAGAGGGAAAACCGACGCCCGCCACCCCTTCTCCTTGAGGATCCGGGGGATGCGCGTTGAGTTCCCGGAGGCGGTCACATACCTAGGTGTGAGACTGGGTCCGGGCTTCAGCGCGACTCCCCACGCTGTTGCCATCAAGGAAAGGACAAATGCCACCTTCAACGCTCTGAGCCGCCTAGCTCGCGCAACATGGGGCCTCGACTACTCAGCGTGTAGAACAATCTACACGGGGGTATTCGAGGCTGTAGCACGGTACGCTGCTGCAGGGTGGTGGTATCGCCCCACCAAGCAGCAGAGAACGAGACTGCTACAGGCCCAAAGAGCCGCCCTCCTGAGAGTCACAAAGGCCTATCGTACTGTCTCCACGGCAGCGCTACAGGTGCTGGCGGGAGCTCCGTCCATAGACTTGGTCTTGGACGGGGCGGTCGCCTCATACTACTGTAGACGTAATTTGCCCCTGAGAGCAGATATAGATGAGCCCTTGCGCCTCGCCCTGGATGGTGAGCTACGTAGACAGAACGGACCAGAGCGTTGCAGGGACATGGTCCAAGACTGGATAATGAACAAGTGGCAACAGCGATGGTCGCGCTCCTCCGATGGCCGAACGACATTCGCGTACATCCCCGACGTCCAGGTCCGCCTGCGCTCCACTTGGGTACAACCCGATCACTGGACATCCCAGGTACTATCAGGTCACGGCGACTTCAACTCCAAACTCTTCTTCTTCAAGAGGAAGGATAGCCCAAACTGCTCGTGTGGCGGCATCGAGACTGCAGAACACGTGGTCCTCGATTGCCCGCTGTACGACAGGTCTAGGGTGGAGTTGATCCGCGCGACAGGATCATATCTGGGATTGAGCCTGCCGGAGTTGATGACGGAGTCGAACTATCCGGCGTTCGGCCGGTTTGTCACCTCCTGGCGGGAACAGAAAAAGCCCGCTTGACCCGGCGCCGGGGGCGATTGACGGGCTGCGGCCCGATGTCTACCCCCGGCGACCGCGATGTAGTAGCAGCCCCCACTCCAAGATCCTGAGCTCTCTCGGCGCCATCTGGCAGCCGCAACACAAGGGGGTCTGGGAGCGCCAGTTTGTCCCGCAAGGGACCAGAGGCTGTCACCCCCAGACACCCACAGCAACAAATAAATAAATAAATTTAGCATAACCATGTCATGTATCCTCATTCCCCGACGAAAAAACGGGCCGGGTGATTAACCGGAGCACCCGAGAAAAAAAAAAAAAAAGCTAGGGAAGTAAAACTTGTATGATTTATATCAACGATTTTATATTAAAACAAAGGAGAAACAACTCCATTTCGGATAAGTGAGGATGTTGGTGAGAGCCTACATATCCGATTCTATAGATGCTTTGATACGTAACTTATATAAAAGGTTGTCCTAGGAGATACAAGGAGAAATTCTGATAGGCAGGGCTAACTCATGTTCAAGATACCTGTTTCAGTCTACCTTGTAATGGTAAAGTGACCGTGTGACAAGAGATGATAGTATTGGTAACGTCAGGATGAGTTCATAAAGGGAGGTCCAAGTTGCGTCTCACAAGGAATGTGTTTATATCGACTGACGAGGGTCCGCCATCCTCTCAAACCCGGCATCTCCAGGAACACATCTGCAAACCATCTACCATTTCGCAGTCTCTTAGCCAACACTTTGCTCAAAGCAATAACAACTCACAAAGGAGATGCCACTAAATGTATTATAAAGAGATCATCAGCAATGAACTTCCCCAGCGCGAATCAATCAAGTTTTCACATTACTCAGGGACTTCTGAATGAACGAATGTCTTCAGTAAAGAATGTATAGACACTTTATTTTATAGTTAAATTCAAAACCCCAGAAGGACGATATCTATCAATTTTCAGCCGAATCGGATTAAGGGGAAGGGGGACCAGGAGGGTTGCACTCAAAACCCCCAGAACTGCCGTTGTAACAAATGTGTCAACACGAAATATAGCACAAGGATTCATAAGTCCCCGAGTATGATAAGAGAGAGCGCACAAACTTAACTAATTGATAGGTGAGGGGGAAGTACATCGCCGGTGATTCACCGACTTTAAGATTGTGGATGACAGGTTATGAGAACAGATGTAGACCTGTCAAAAGCAAATAGAGAAAAAGGAAGAGAAGAAAAAACTACGGGTGATGTGTGTAGCTGGTATGTGTCAAGTGGAGGGGAGACAGCAGGAAACAGAAGCATGTGGAGTATAGCAGACACAGGAAATCAGGGAGGAAGTGTGCATAGCCAGCACCAGCGGGCTTGGGAAAGGTTGGGTGGGCAACTCTCTTCAGGGCAGCGGAAGATATGAGTAGCAGAAGAGATATCTGTTTTCAGAAAGAAGAGCCTGCGAGCCGGTTACTGGTCTCTGAAGCTTCTGCAGGCCAGATATACATGGCTACTGAAGTGCGTAGGACCGTATGGCTGGTCTCTGAAGCTTCTGCAGGCCAGACCAGATATACATGGCTGCTGAAGTAACTACGTACTGAATGGCTGATTTCTGAAGCTTCTGCAGGTCAGATATACACATGGCTGTTGAAATGCCACTGGATATCAGATATCGGATCATCCACTGGTAAAATCTAAATGACTTCCGTGTCTGAGAGCCGGATATTCATGCTTTTCAAAGTTTCTGCCGGCATGGCTAGTCTTTCAAGTACCTGCAGACTGGAAATCCATTCTTTCCCAAAACACTACAATGCCTTGACATTAGACAACCTATAACTCTGTGACTCTGGAAAGATTTCTGAAGAAATCGTTTCCCTTTTTTTTTTTGTTTGCGATAAACTTAAGCCAAGTAAAAGTTGGATTTGACTGAGAAGAAATCTTGAAATAAAATGTTTGCTAACCAAACACAAGGAAATAATATACTCTTTTTTAAAGTTACAAACAAGGGTGTGTATAATGAATACATGAGAGAAGGATCAAGACAGTATATTTAAATGTGAACATTTGAAATTTAAATTTGTAAGTCCTCTCAAGTAGAGAAGGAAGAAAGAAGAGAAAGAAAGTGATATCGCCTACGCCAGGGTCTTGAATGCTCCTGGATCCAGAGTCAGTAGGCCCATAGCATATTTACGATGTCAACTCGTTTGAAAGCCCACTACCCTACTTGTGGAAACTGATAGCTTACGGTTTACGTTAGTTGGTTAGATTGTTGATGTGTGTCAACTCCGCCTGCAGGTTCACAGCCCGGTGGACCAGGGTGCATAACAGTCCTTCTTTTAGGGGCCTATAGTGATGTGAATACGCATGTAGATACCGGTCCGAGGCTGTTGGCTTCCTGTACAAGTTGGTTTTTTCACCTCCCAAGTAAAAAGACTTGGCAGTGTTTAGCCAAAACACTAGCGGCGCCCTCTGGCAAAGTGAAATGGAAGAGACTTATGATACAGGTGGACAGAAGTTTGGTAGAAGAGCTTTAATGGAATCTCTGAGTCAACCTCAAAACCAGCTCCAGGAGAATAAATAAAGAAAAAAAAAGAAATTAACATTTTTCAATTTAAATTTTTTTTCAACCTAAAATAAGATTAAATATTTAAAAAAATAATCAAGACTTTGTGTATTCTTTTAATGAATGACAATTTTTTTTGTTTTTTGTTTTTCTGTTATTTTGGTAGACATAAAAAGTCATATAAAATAAATAAATAAAAAATTCAAATAAAATATTTAAATTTACAAATATAATTTTGCAGGAAATTCCGTCATGAATATGGATGTCGATCTGACAAGAGCTTGCATAAATCAAACTTTTATATATGCGTGTACAAATGTAACGAACGAGCTGTCAATAAACATGAAAGGGAGGGGGGGACGAAAATAACCAATTGAATTAAGGGAATATTTTAAAAAATATGTATTTTAGCTTCCCTTACAGAAGTTCACTTTATAGGACGACAAATATTGATTATCACCTAATTGGCCAAAGGAAGGGGGGGGGGGGGGGGGGGGGGGGGGCTTAACTGGAAAGTCGTCGGTGAATCACCGGCAATGTACTTCCCCACAACGAATTAATCAATTAACTTTTCGCTTCCCCTTCAAAACCAAACGACCGTTTGTGCTAATATTCAACAGTTGCCTTACAATAGGGTTCCTAAATCTTAATACTAAATTTTGTATCGATAAATTCATTACACTGGCAGTTATAACTTTTTTTCTAATTGTGCTACTTGAGCCCTTCCCCTAACCCCCCCCCCCCCCCCCCCCCCCCTCTCTCCCTTCACTATATTGGGTAATAACGGACCAACTGAAATTCGAGTAGTTCTTTCCGGGAGTTAACAACAGAAAGAGTTCATTTCTTTAGAAGCCAAGCCAGTTACAGATAATTTTTCGTTCTTCCATAGCTTGCCATTATCCTGCCTGCGAATCATTCTATTTAAGAATTAAATCTTAGATTTGTTTCGTTTTTTTTTCCTGTTAGATGTAAAAAAATGAAAGAATTTTCTTTTTAAAAAAAGAACATCACTCCCCGTTTCTCCGAATAGAAAAACAAACAAAAGAGCAAAAAAAAAAAAAAAAAAGAAAGGAAAAATGAAGAAATAAAATAAAGAAAGGATGTAGGCTTTCAAGAGACCAAGTGAAAATAAAGAAAAGGTGGGGGAAAGTAAATCTTTTCAAGGGAGGGGGGGAATAAATACAAGAGAGCTAAACACAACACAACACAATGGTGGAGTGGAGGAGGTACGTCAGATTGGGAGCCTAGCTGGGTTCCATGTCTACCTGCCTCATACCTGTATATCTGAATCATTTAGTTACTAGAGAAGAGCGCTAAGGAGGGGGTGGGAGGGGGGGGGGGGGGTTATGACTACTTGTAGCCGTTTTACTTCCCCACATATATAAGTATAGGATTTGATGTTCAGTTTCATTTCATATTTCATATTTTGTGACCCTCTGATTTCAGAAATGAAAACAAAGATTGTCTGAACACTCTAAGGACGACACCTTATCGATTTTCAGCGGAACCGGCCGAAAGGAAGGGGGTTCAGAGGCGGGCTTAACTCAAAAAGCTCAATCGACTGGATTTGGAGCAAGAGCGAAAACTTAATTGATTAATTTGTTCTGGGGAAGTACACAGTCAGTGATCCATCGACGACTTTTTTTATATATCTTATGAAGTCATATTCTATAACTTATTATCTAATTTGTTAAGATTACAGTAATTTTGAAGGGAAGGAGAGTTGTCAAAGAGGCGGGTAGAGCTAGCCTCGCCCCCATTAAGGAGCCATCTCCATACGAATAGGGACTAACAACCCGACATTATCTCGGGGATCCTAAATAAATAACTCACAGTTCACTAACTCACTCAGAAATTTGCAGTTTCATTATTTCTTCTCATCTGACACACATCTAAATGACTTTTTTAAATTATACGACAAAAATTTCGTACTTCTCCAGAACCAATTATTCAATTAAGTTTTCGCTCTCTCTCCGAAAGCAATCGACCGTTTTGGCTGAAAATCAATAGTTGATTTACACAAGAATCCTCATTCTAAATCTGGTGTCGATAAATTCATTGCAGGCTAGGGCACGGCAGTTATTAGGATCTCTGAATTGACCCCCCACCTCTGATCTCTCCCTTCCCTCAGAAAATTCCGCGGAAAATTAGTGTAGTTGTTGTCCTTATGCGGTTATAAAATTAGAAATGTACCTTTGTACCGAAATACATTCAATACAACGGCAGTTTTTAGAGTTAAGCCCCTCCCCTAAACCTCCGATTTCTAGGCCGACTTGTCTGAAAATTAATAGGGATCGTCCTTAAGGTGACCTCAAGAATGCATATCTTAATTTTCGTTGAGATAAGTTCATTCCTTCGGAAGTTACCGCGCTCACAGACACACACAAACAACAGAGGATTTTTTTTTTTTTGGATGTAGGAAGTAGGGAAACATGAAATTCTGGTGAAAACCCAACATTGAATTTCTCCCAGATTACATAACTTCCCCTATACTTGGTTGAGCTGGGGAGGTAAAACTGTAAAATGGTTGCTATTCGATTACCGTCTGCACGCTAGAGGGAAATTGGGTAAACTAATGTGAGGCACACAATTTTAGTTTTTTCAAACACTAATTGATTTTGGAGGGGGTGCACAGAATAAGTAAAGTTACAACAAAGATGTGAAATGATGCTGGCAACACGCTTTATCAATAGAGTAGTGTGGTGACACACTGACTCACATATTTAGTAAAAATTATGAACAAAATCATTTATTAGTTGAGATGAAAATAAAGAAGAGTGAAGAAGAAAAATTAAACAGAAGAAGGTAATGGAAATAAATGAGCAATAAAGAATATACCTTGTAAGAAGAATAAATGTGAAAATTATATTATTTAATTGTTCCAAACTGTACTAAACTAGTTATTTACTAGGAAAATCGAAAACGAAGGTAGCTCAATGGTATGCGCGCTTGCTTTCTGAGCTCAAGATCACGGGTTCGATACCCGACCGAGGCCCTTAATTTATTTTATCTGGGAGGTAAAATAAACTTAAGTACGCCGTCCTTTGGATGGGACGTTAAGCGGTGGTCCCGAGCCTGTACGACGTCGGGTACTAGTTAATGTCCCCTATCCTAGATGAATTAACCTAGGTAAGCAAAATTTAGTACCCCCACAGTAGAGTCGGGCTCATGTTCAACAGAGTGACGAAAGAGCGATATGGCCTCGTAGTTAAAGCCCGGGCATGACTCATAATAACCAACAAATTATTGTTAGTACAGTTACAACCAAAAGTTTAGCAAACTGATACCACAAAACAGCTGTAAATATTCTCAAATTGTTGCAAGATGTCACCACTCAGAGCGCTGGTCATCACTCCTCCCCTCCCTACTACACTTCTCTCTAATACAACACATTTCCGTCCTTTTGTTTTTCTCCTATTCTTTGCTTTTCATGAATTTATACGTTTTTAAAAAGAAAACGGGAAATACATTTCAAAAGAATATTAAACAATGGACATTTATGCTAAGTGTTTAATGTCTGCTTTCAACTAAAGGGTCAATGATGTTAAAGTCCCCATTAAATCCTAATATCTTCCGTCTTTTACCTTAAAATAATTAAATTTGACATATTTGTGTAATTTGGTACGACAAAAGCAGACATAAGTACCTAAAAGTTGCAGAACCTTCGCCCAGATATCACGGTACTCTTTTAACCTTTAGTATAATCAATTAGGTAACGTAATCGTGCGATAATTGAGCCCAGTTTACTCCGTAGCCTAAGTAAAGTTTACAGATACTGCTTATATTTACGACCAAATCAAAAATCTCGTCAAATAAAACTTGTAGAAAAAACTGAAAGGCAGATTTTATATGAAATAGGATTTTTCGAAGGTCGCCCGGATAAGGAGATGTATGCTGAATACTGTCCTGGAATATCGTTTTGAAATTCACGTTTTTAGACGTTTACTTAATTTATGCAAAAACTGTTAGTTCTATCGAAAACTTGGTTTCGACCAAAAATGTTCCTTATTAAATTTCCAAGTAATGATGTGCCCTCAGAGTTGCGACATAACCAACACGAACAAAGTTACAGCGCCCTAAAAATGTGTTTTTCCAGAATTTCATGTTTACGATCTTCTGATTCTAAAAACAAAAATCCTATGTGTCTGTGAACAAGATAACTCCGTATGGAGTGAATATTCCCATAGGAAGTTTTATATGTCTATGCAGAACTCCATAAGGACGACGGCACCTATTGATTTTCAGGCAAATCGGCCCAAGGGAAGAGCCGCTTAACACAAAAATCCCTGCACTACGGAAATAATAAATGGATCGGCACGAAATTTTACATGTGAATCCAAAATTCTATTAATAGGGGGCGAATACTTTATGGATAGGGGAGGGGTGAAAGAAGAGGGGTTCAAATACTCTAATAGGTACAGATGTAATAAATATACCGACACTAAATTTAGTTTAAAGATTCAGAAGCCCCGACGTAACTCAACCTAATTGTTAATTCGTTTTGGGGAAGTATATACAGGCAATTCATCAACTTTTTTTTTGTACTTTTATAACACCGCAAATATAAGCTAAGATGAACAACCTGTGAAAGCCGGTGGATACACGTAAACAAGGCGGTAACTGTGATACAAGCAGCTGAGTCGATAAGATAGAGTGAACAAAACGGGTCTTTTACAGCCGCCAGGTTCCAGCCTCATATCAAATGATTGAATTTTTTTATAGGGGGTATAAATTTTATTAGCTTTGTCGGAGAAGCAATCAGACAGACTTGGTCAAACTCGATGTCGACCGACCATGTCACTCGATCCGAGAAATTGTAGAGAATCGAGTTATAAGCTTCATCTCTAACAGTGTTTTACTTCCACAGATATACGATATATCGAGGAACTTATGTAATCGACCTACGAATTTATCGACATGTGATTTTATATTTAATTTCAAAATTCACATGGGGAGGGGGGGGGGGGGGAGGTCAGAGGGAGGCACGACTCAAAAATATGTAAATTTTATCTATTTATTATAAGTCTGCGTTTCTCAACTTGGAAACCTGAAAATAAAACACTGGTTAGAGATTTTCTGGGCCATTTGAAATTTATGATTTGCTCCTATCTATAAAACTCAAAAAATCTCATTGAAGAACTTCGATAAAGATTTATGTAGATGTATGGAAAATGCATGTATTAGAAAAACTATAATGTAACATCTCAAGAATATATTTTTTATTCATTAAATATTATTTTTAAAAAAATTTTATTTATAAATGAACACACTTCTACTAACAAACCACAGTAAAATTTATAGCGAAATGTAAAATTAAAGTTGATGAACAAGCATATTACAGATGCAAAAAGTAAATGCTCGCCTAAACAAGGAAAAATTAAAAAATTACATTTCATTAAAAAATCACTTTTCTTGCTTTGATTGAAGCGGTTTTTAATGTAGTCATCTAGATTTCATTTTTTACCTGTCTTAAGTTTAATAGATACAATTATAATTGCAGATTTTTAACTTCTGAGTATACTTGCACAATAAATAATCCACACTACAGTGAGTAAGGGCGCCGATAGCTGAGTGGTATGAGTGCTTACTCACTGAGCTTCAAGATCGCGGGTTCAAAACCCGGCCGAGGCCTCTTATTTAATTTTATCTGGGAGGTAAAAAAGAAACTTAAATATGCCATCTTTCGAATGGAATAAAAATCTAGAGTAGGCAAAATTTAGGACTCCCATAGTGAAGTCGGGTATATGTCCACCAGAGAGCGCTCTGGTAGTAAGCGATATATCCTTGTAGTTAAAGCACAGGCCAACTACAGAGAGTACACTAACTACAGTACATATACACTTAACGGGTCACTAACTGAATCGAATAAACACTGAACGTTTTAGTAACTGTTTCACTGTACACTACTTAGTATATAAAAATAGCTGACTGACTGACTAATCCAATCTCTCTTATCCAGTACATATATACACAGATTTCCCAAAATCACCTGGCCGGCCAGTCTCAAAGAAAACTTGACAAACTTAAGTCTTGGGTTTTGGACATAGAGGTCGACTCAATAAATATCATCTGTAAAAAGAATATTTGGATTCACGAGAAAAGGATGTTGACATAAAAAACAAATTAACTATAGACACAGATGATGGGAGTGCTTCCCGAAACTGTATTGCTAGGTTTTGAAAGTAAAAAAATAAATGGGAGAAATGTGCTCTGTTGAGTATATTGTACATAAAATCAGAATCTTGTTACAAAGCCCGAAAGTTATTTTACAAACTCAAAAATTAAAGAGAAAACACATAATTGCCGTCATATAGGGAGTACTAACATTTTAAAAAGTTGTTAACACTAGAAATCTGAATCAAATAAACACTGGAAGTTTTAGTAACTTAGTTATTAGTTTCACTGTACACTAGTTAGTAAATAAAACATCTGACTGACTGATTAATCCAATCTCTCTTATCCGGTATATACAGATTTCCCAAAATCCAGAAGATTCCATGAACCATTGGTTAGATTTAAACAGAATGTCTGGAAAATCAACATATTATAACATATGATATAATATGTTGATTTTCCAGACATTCTGTTTAAATCTAACCATATCATATTATGATAACCTGATCAAAAACAACATTGTACAAGAACAACAACATTGTACAAGAACAACAACATTGAAATAACTGGAAAAACTGAGTATAGAACACTGTGTACAGAAAGTTGGTTAGGGCCTCTGAGACCTAGTGCCATGGGGGGAGGCGTAACGTACTGAGTATGACCGGCTGATATATAAAATACACAATGTATGCCTAGGTTATCTATTTACACCAAGTTTAATATAGGCTCAACTATGTACATATATCTTAACAGGTTTCCACATGAGATCACTTCAACATCCCTAATCCAACAATAGCTAACATCAATCATCTAGATTCTCATAACGGCATAACAAAATATGGAACATTATAGAATGAATTCAATGCACGGGAAAAAAATAATAATTTCAGCTTCACGGAACTTTCACACTGGGTTTGTGGCATAACAAGGGTTTGTTGCACACATGCCTCGTACTCAGGTGGGGCACATCTTACCGCACCAATAACGTTAAGAATCTTCGTTTCAAATTATATATAATATATATAATTCTGATATACCTATATTATGTATATATATATATATATTATATATTAGATATAGATATATAATATATTATTTTTTTTTTTTTATTCCAAATATGAAAAAAAGTCTGTCTGGCTGTTTGTCTATGGGTGACATGGAATTTTAAATGTGAATGCAGTACCCTGTTACGACGACATCTATTAATTTTCAGCCAAATCGACTTAAAGGAAAGGTAGGATTAGGGGGGAGGCTTAAAACACAACTGCCGATAGGATGAATGTACCTACATGAAATTGTATATGTGTGACTTTAGGGAGGGGGAGAGGGGGCTCAACTCACAAACCCTAATCATTGCCAATATAATGAATTTATCGATACAATATTTATGAATGAAATTAACTGATCTTCAGGATTTACCCGATGATTTAGCCGATCCGTTACTAGCAAAAATTTGTAACTAAAATACAAAGATCTGAATATAAAAACAATAATTTTGTCGTTTGTAACTTTTGTAAAAAAGAAAAAAAAAGTTATTGAATAAGCTGATCTACAACCAGACTTGACTTTTACCTCCGAATTTCAAAATTTGATGTTTTTTTCGAAAAAATCTTTTTTATACAAAATTAATATATGTGACAGTAATACTAAATACTAAATATTTATAAATGTACAAATCTTTACTCTGCTGTTGCCCAGGGGGGGGGGGGGCAGTATAAAATGTTTGCACACTGACCACCCAAAACCTCGAGACGCCACTGCAGTGGGACGTGGGTAGAACAGAAGGCACTGTGCAACGAAGCACGAGTTAGATCACAGCTGGCACCACACCTCATTTGACTCAATGTTTACATTTATTAGAAAGCCCTTCCAAGGTTTTCCTTTGTTTTATGTAAACAATGTAGCTTTCTTTATGTTCTAACTTTCTTCATTCTTGTAATTCATCTATAAAAATATTTTTACATAAAGTTATCACTTGCAGACAATACCAGAAGTAAATATTTGTTGAAATCGGACCAATTGGGTTTACATGGGATGGACCTCTTTAGAAATTATATAAACAGGAGATTGGAGGGGGGGAGAGGGGGGGGGGGGAGGAGTTAGTCATATCACCTACTACCAGTGAACTCTTTCGTCGCAGACTTGAGGTCAACTCTACTCTGGGAGTCCTAAATGTTGCCTATCCAGGTATATTCACCTAGGGACTAGGGTAGGGTGGTATATATCGAGAAGCTGACATCGTACAGGCTCAGGACTTATCTAAGTGATAAACGATTTTGAATGACATTTAAAAGCGAAAACTATTAGTTTTACGGAGAAGTCGTGGATAATACAGACTCAAACAAAATAAAGAAGCTATCTGTGAATCACAGGGTTTGTACTTCGCCAGCACGGATTGATCAAGTACACGTGCGCTCTCCCTCCAACACGCATCGACCGTTTGAGCTAAACCTCGATAGTTGACTTACATACTGGCTCCTGGAACCACATACTCTAGTTTCTGTCTGTACATTCATTAGATCGCCAGTTACTGGGGTATTTGTGTCGAAACCCTCTTCTCTGGTTCCCCCCTTCCCTGTCCGATTTCGCGGAAAATTAATAGGTGCCATCTTTATGGGATTTTGAATTTAAAAGTATTCAATTTGATGTAGATACATTTATTACATTGGCAGTTATTGGGATTTTTGAGATGAGCTCTCCCCCTCCTCAGAGGGATTCGAATGTATATATGAAATTTTATGTCAATACATTCATTACAACGGTAGTTATTGGTTAAGCCTTCCTCCTTATCACCCCCTTCTCTTTGGCCGATTTAGCTGAAAATGAATTGGTGTCGTCCTTAGTGGGATTCTATATAATATTTCGGTATACACATATAAAATTTCGTGTCGGTACATTCATTCTATCGGGAGTTTTGGTGTTCACAGACACACACCTAAACAGACAGCATTTTAGGTACCTATTCCATTGAAAACTCAACTTCGAATTTTTGACCGATTACATAACTTCCCCTATACTTACTATGGCTGAGGATGTAAAGAAATCATAATAAAAAGAAAAAAGGGGGGATTAAAAAAAAAAAAAATGATACATGGATGATAAAGGTATAGGAATATAAAAATATGAGAAAATAATAGAAAATGGTGATGATAATAATTTAGGGAGGTAATTGGTGGGGACTTCATGCTCTTGGTGGTTATGTTGTAAGTGTTGTGAAGCTAGTGAACGTATTTCTGTGTGTGTATGTGTGTAACCTTCACTATGAAGAATTCTGATGTTGACGTACCGTCGGCATGGTGTTATGCTTTCTGAGACTTTTTCATTGAAACGCCTCAACTCGTTTCATTTTGAATGTTTTTTTCAGCAGCAATCCGTTTGTTCATAGTGGTCTCAGTAAGTTCGAAACTCGGCCGAGGGAGGCCCTTAGGTTATTTATCTGGGAGGTGAAAAGATCTTGAGCATGCCGTCCTTCGGATGTCAAAATGTATGACTCCCATAGTAGAGTCGAGCTCATGGGCGACGAAAGAGAGCTCTGGTAGTAGGCGATATGGCCTCATAGTTAAAGCTCTTTCAATCATCTACTTGGAAGACCCTATGGTACCTTCACTCGACAGTTCAACTTGTCTCCTCTGAGCTCTACCAGTCCCGGGTATCTTGCGATGTTAGCTTTAGTTGTTACTCCCCCAGCTATATGTAGAGGGGAAGTTATGTAATCTGTCAGAATTTCAATGTCGAGTTTTCACCTGAATTTCATGTTTTCCGATCCCCTGATACCAAAAAAAAAAAAAAAAATCCTATTTTATAAATGTATCCAGAACCCTCTAAGAACATCACCTATTGATTTTCAGCCAAATTGGCTGATGGAAGGGGGAGGGTTAGGGGGAGCTCATAATGGATCGATTAACACCATTTATACGCAATATAATAAATGTACAATACTTGAAAATCAGAGGAGTATTAACTGAAAACCCTTCGAAATGCCGACGTAAGAAATCTATCGACACGAAATTAAGGTTCACAAGTCCCCGAGTAAGTCAACTAGGTACTGACTTTTAGCAAAAATGGTCGTTTGGTTTTCCAGGGAGAGCAAAAACTTAGTTGATTATTTCGTACTGGGGAAGTACAGTGCCGGTGATTCACCGACGACTTGCCTCTGAACCGGTTCTAACCAATATTAGTCGTTTTTGTGGAGAGTTAAAACTAGCGATCTGATTTCAAGAGGTTTTAAGAATGTTTTTTTTGATGGGCCCTGAAATGAGCGAAATGTTATCTATCTCTGTAACGTTAAGTGAAATGAGTATATGAGTATTAAACGTTACGAAATGTTATCTATCTCTGTAACGTTAAGTGAAATGAGTATATGAGTATTAAACGTTACGAAATGTTATCTATCTCTGTAACGTTAAGTGAAATGAGTATATGAGTATTAAACGTTACGAAATGTTATCTATCTCTGTAACGTTAAGTGAAATGAGTATATGAGTATTAAACGTTACGAAATGTGACCCCCATAGCGCTCCACCTTACCATTATAGTACAGTACACAACATTTTGTCAAAATCTATCCATTATGATTCCGATGTGTAGAAGTGTATCCGCAGAATATTATCGATATTCTAGCTTTCGGTGAAACCTCAATTAATTAACGAAGGCGTAGTAAAAAAGAAAGGGGTGTTAGGCTGACTAAATAGATAATGAAGGGCTGATCTAATGGGTTCTAATAAGGGATGATATTAATCAAAGGAGATATCAGCGTCACTGTGATGGGGAACAACGAGATCGTAAATCACTGCTACTCACTGATACAGATACCGTCCTTTGTCAACCAATAGCACGAGGGCATTTATTAACCCAACAGCGAATTTCTAATCAATATTTTTTCAGATAAAGATAAAAGACACATGAAAGTAAGGAGAACCAGCCATACCGGTCGGTTTGCTTTAAAATTGCACAAACTGTAGTCAGTAGTTATCGTGAACGAAAAGATATTCTAGACAGTCAAATTCCGGAAAATTTCGACAACACCAAGACTTATTGTGCCAAATACTGTATGGTAGCAATACCGAAAGTACTCCCATATTATATATTGTAGCATGTCTACCCTATAGATAATGCTCAGAACTGGCGATGTCTACGAGAGGATCGCGATCGCTAGGAGCAAAGTATGGGTTGTGTGGTGTTGAATAAACGAGAATTGCATTTGGAAGAGCATGCTCGGAACCAATGATGCCTGCGAGAGAATCGCGATCGCTGGGAGCGAAAATAAAGAATAATAGAGACACAATGGAAAGGAAGCCAAGATAATTGTCTACATCCGGTGTATAATGAATAAGCAGTAAGGTTTTTTTTTATTACTCCAGGTTTTCACACAACTAGAGGCAGATGTTAATTGGTAATATGCGATTGGCTGGAAATAAAATGGGCGGAGTCCGACGACCAATCAAGCCTCGAGAAACGTCCCCCACCACGAAGGGAGATATGACAAACATGTTTCTGAAGTTAGGGACATGGTAGATGTCTGTTATCATGAAATGACAGGTAGGATCATGTCAGAAACACAACGTTTAGATAAGGAGGTCGAGGAAATAAATTCGAACCAAAATATTATTAGTACCGATTGTGAGAAGAGATTCGCCGATATCTCGAAGAGAATAGATACTGTTTCGGGTCAAACTCAGATCTCAACCCCAAAACAAGATGACCGAATGACATTTACCGTACCCGAAGGACATAGGAATTGGCCTACGAACCAGACTTTTGCTCGCGAACAGCCTAGCAATGTCACCTTCCAAGATGTCTACGTGAAAAATTACGAACGTGGTGAGGTGGCGTTACGTAATAGCGTTTTGGATTTGCCCAACCATTTTGTATTTAAATTCTTACTATTCTGGGAAGGACCTTACCAGATTTTAGACAAGGAAAGTCCTCAAATTTTTATTTTAGGACATCTCGGCAGCGACGTAGCGGAGGGAGGAGTATTTTATATGACAGCACACAAGCCGTGTATTAGTGGATAAATTTACAAGCAGGCTAGAGAAGCGCTAGGGCTCTCTTTGAGATTAACGATCTTACTTCAGCCGAGTTAGGGGGGCGATTATTGCAGACGAGATCGCGGCCCTAGAGTCAGGGAAGAGATTTGTGACGTCTCTATGGGTGTCCATCCCCAGCTATCCCAGGAACAGGTAGACAAAGTCACACACACATAAAACAGACATTATTCTTTATTATTTGGGAATTATTTATTATTTTACACTAACGGCCAACACCTCATTATACAACAACACACAAAGAATCACACATACACATTTATTGGGGACACGGGATTTATTATTTAATTTTTTTTTGTAAATAGGATAAGGCAGACGGGGACTTTCTGGCACTCCCCTGGGGCTTAACATCGAGCATACCCCCCTTAGTCGAGCTCAAAGATTCCAAAGTGAATCGCCAGGTTGTAGATATAATTTTAGATAATAAGTTAGTTTTGGTTGTTTGATATAAATTTAGTAATAGGGCATTTTTTTGTAAATAGTAGGTAGTTTAGATAATAAGTTAGTTTTATTTTATTTTTTTATTTATATTTAGTAATAGGATAATTTTTTTTTTTGGTATTAGTAAGTCTTTTTCTTTTTATGTTGATAGTTTGGGATAATTTAGTTTAGATAGGTTTGTGGCTTCATTTTAAATTGACATAATTGTAGGACGGGGCAGACGGCATATGGACTGGCCATCCATGGGAATTTACCTACGTATTTGAATTTGATTAGTAAAGCAGATCTGACTAGGCTGACGGCGAGGTGATGGCACACACATTGGTGAATGGTCCTATATGGTAAATGTACTTCCAATTGTATTTGTCTTCTTTTTTGTAATGATCTATAAATGTATCTCTTCAATTTTTTTTTGTTTTGTATTTTTGACTAATATTTGTATTAGTATCCGACCGTGTGTATCTATTGAAAATGTCACATTGACCCATATTTTATCTAGTGACCATGATGGGCTATGTTAACCCAATGAGAGCCTTGTAAATATATTTGTCACATATATTCAGGTATGGACCTTACTTATTATGATAGAGTGTCGACCACGGTAGGTCAAAATGTCAATATTTTTATTTTAGTTAAGAAATCCTAAGGCAAGGAGCCGAAGCATACATGACTGGAGGGGATACCCAGAATTGAATATTTAATTATCGTACACACGGAGAAGGGGCCACTCCATTGATGCTTGTAGAATCCATTTAAAGGGGCGGGAGTTGTTTAATTATTTTTTTATGCCATGAACTGACTGTTTGAACTGAAGAAAGGGTTTCGCTACTTGATTAATGCGGATGCCGGAATTTACATATGTTTATGAAACTGAGATGGGATTTGAGTGGGCTTATTTTTCTATTTTATATTTCGTCGTCGTTCCGGCAGAAGGTAAATACCTGTCGAAGGCCTAAGGAGGCATATGGTTAGGGTCTGGTCAACCCAAATTTTTGTTGAAGCGGATTGAGTATATGGGAATTCAGTTGAAACATTGTCGAGGCGTGGGGCCTTTTTGGATATTTTAAGCAGTCAAGGAATGTATGCAAGGAATAGAATCGTTATTTGCCAATGGAGAGGGTTAACTCCAAGAAGTACAGTGTAAAGTAGACTCATGCTTTGGTCACGCATGCATAGGCAAGCCATGCCGATTCGAAAGGAAATTTAAAATCATGTTTTGGTCACGCATGATAATGAGGTCGATACCTGAGTATTTGTAATGTATAATTATTTTATTATGACTTTGGGCAAGTCTTCTTTTAATGAATATTGGTTAAGTGTATATGCTCAGTGAACGAGCAAGTGTTAAGTGAAACTAATAAAATATGTGACTTCCAATGGTCATTTAGCCGACATATTTTATTTTAATGGGAACGGGGGATATTGTAGCATGTCTACCCTATAGATAATGCTCAGAACTGGCGATGTCTACGAGAGGATCGCGATCGCTAGGAGCAAAGTATGGGTTGTGTGGTGTTGAATAAACGAGAATTGCATTTGGAAGAGCATGCTCGGAACCAATGATGCCTGCGAGAGAATCGCGATCGCTGGGAGCGAAAATAAAGAATAATAGAGACACAATGGAAAGGAAGCCAAGATAATTGTCTACATCCGGTGTATAATGAATAAGCAGTAAGGTTTTTTTTTATTACTCCAGGTTTTCACACAACTAGAGGCAGATGTTAATTGGTAATATGCGATTGGCTGGAAATAAAATGGGCGGAGTCCGACGACCAATCAAGCCTCGAGAAACGTCCCCCACCACGATGAGGCACGGAAGTCACTCCCCGTTTTGGCTCAGTCTTCGTTCATGTCTTGGGTGATCACCACGTATCTTTTCTATAAGTAATATCAGTTAGAATATGTGAAATTATCAGTCTTCGTTCATGTCTTGGGTGATCACCACGTATCTTTTCTATAAGTAATATCAGTTAGAATATGTGAAATTATCAGTCTTTGCTCATGTCTTGGTGGATCACCACGTTCCTTTCTTTGTAAAGTTTAGTTTGAATATGTGAAATTACCAGTCCTCGTTCATGTCTTGGGTGATCACCACGTATCTTTTCTATAAGTAATATCAGTTTGAATATGTGAAATTAACAGTCTTTGCTCATGTCTTGGTGGATCACCACGTTCCTTTCTTTGTAAAGTTTAGTTTGAATATGTGAATTAGTCGTAGAGACACACTTTGATTTTGGACGGTGCAAAGTCAGTGGGGGTGTAACTTCTGGTGTGCCCTCGAAACTACGCAGATCTTCAGGGACTATGTGAATAGACGATTTCTACGGGAAGTCCAGAAAGGGTGATCACGCCGTCATTCGCCATGGATATCGTATCGAGGTACCTCGTAATTAAGTTATAATTCAGTCCTTCAGACACACGGCCAAATTATATATATTCAATTGTTGTTTTGTAAATATGTTCTCATTAAAATAAATATGTTAAAGTTATAGGTTTGATTCATTTCATTCCCCCCCCCACTCATGCTTCTTCTGGTTGACAACAGTAATTAATTATTGTTAATTACTGATGTCAACTAACCGCTAGGAACTTGTAACCGTTCTTCCCGTGGGAGTGCTTTCAGCTATTCAGGCATTGTTTAATTAAAGTCGCGATTTAAATAATTTTCAATTTTAATAATTTTTCGATCTCAATTTTATTTATTTTATTAATTACGTGATTTGCACTCACACAGGGAGGGAAATGGTTATAATATATTTGTGAAATAAACAATATTTTTAAAAAAACATACATTTTTTCTTTACTTTTTAAAACAATATTTAGGCAATACGTAGCCTTGAAAATGAAATCATAACTTAGCTTTGGCATGGGAGCTCACTCAAGTCATGGATCATTGTCACACAAAGTCCATTCGGTAGTGGGTGAGGCCCTCTCAACATGAAACTAGAAATAACAATCTACTTTACAGGAATGAGAAAGTTGGGAAGGGGGACGTTTAATAAGAGGAGTGGGAGGTAAAGAGACAGGGAGGGGAGGTGCAACAGGTCGGCAGTCTGAGCCAAGCTCTGCATGGGAGCTCAGGTCAATATATATCTTGGGCGCACCATACTCAGTATGACATCAAATGAAAAGCAATTATTATGGGATCTAGGTCCCCTAGTACGTTATATAAAAATACAAATACTTTTAGAAAAACTAATGTAGGTTAATAAAGGACTAAAATAAGTAAGCAAACAAAAATTAAAAAAAATATGGAGAAATAAAAAAATAGAATCAATAGATGTTGACGAGCGGGAAAATTGGGGGGAGAGGGAATGAAAGACTAACCAGGGGGAGATAATTGTTTATCGAAGAGGAATTGGAACATAAGAGAATTTGAAGGAAGCCACGGATGGAGCGGCAGGGAGACGAGGCTTGGACAAGGACCGAGTACAACTAAGTGTAAAGTCGTCAAGAAGCACTTAGGTTGTGAACTCAACATCGCAGGTTCGAAACCCGGCCGAGGTCCTTAACTTTTTTTTATCTGGGAAGTGAAAAACCTTGAGCACGCCGTCCTTCGGATGGGACGTTTAGCGATGGTCCCGAGCCTGTACGATGTCTCAGGTACACCGTTCTCCCAGTTGTGACTCAGATGGTGGACAGGGATAACTCCTCTGTCCCCATCCATGATATTTTAAATTGTTTTAGATTGTTATTTATTTATTTTTATTATATTATTTAGTTCTATTCAAAAATTTTTAATTTTTTTATCAGGTATGTTTAATCAAAAATTGTGTTTTCAATTTAATTATTTATCTTTGCTATTTATATTACATATTATATTATGGATGGTTCTTTTGTAGACTGCCTGATGATGAGGGAAACCTCGAAAGCCGGCTAGCTATTACTACCAATAAAAATCTGTGAGAGGTCAGACTATCTTATATTTGACATCCTGTGAAATAATCACTTCTCACTACATCAGCCATCTTCATAGTAATGTCAGATACTCGTTAAAGACCACAACCCTTGGAGAATAATCCTGGGTAGGCGAAATTTAGGACTCCCAATGTAGAGTCGGACTCATGTCCACCAGAGCGCTCTGGTAGTAGGCGATATGACCTCGTAGTTAAAGCCCGGGCATGAGTCACAATAACTAATCTACATATCGTTAATTTTAGTCCAACCGTTTTTGCTTGCCCAGAAGAAAGCGGTAGGTATATATATATAACTCTCCCAACTCCTTTTGAAATTATATCTCCCATATTGTTGTTGTAAAGAAGACCTTCCCCCCTCACATTAAAATTTTTTGTGTTAACCAGTAAAATTTTGTTTTTGAGTTCCAGAAAACGTTTTTTAATGCCATTACGTCTATCTCTCACCAATTATACTTATGTAAGTCAAAGATAAAGATATTGTCACAATTAATATAAACAAAAACTGCTTGAATGAGCAAATTGATAGAAAACTATGGCACAATAAATGTGATTTAATTGAGCTGAACTCAGCCAGTTTCACCACAAATTCAGTCAAATAATCAATTTACCGTAGAAGCTTATGTCGGCACATTCAGAAAATGTGGCGAAAATAAAATTTAAAAAATAATATATGTGGCAGCTGTTAAATTCTTCAATTAATTGTGTTGAAAAGACGTTTCGGGCGTATACCCCCTCATCATCAGTTCATAATCATTTTTATAAATCGGCCTTCCAATTAACTATTTATATATAATAAATAAATAATTATAATAATACATTTTTAAATATTTAAAAATACAAAAATGCAAACTAAAACTGACCTCATTAATTGGTATAATAAATATTAGGCAAGTTATGTAATCGGTCAAAAATCCAATATTGAGTTTTCAACCGATGAATCTCCAGAACGATTTCCTCAATTAATTTTTCGCTCCCCCCCCTTACCTCCCTCCAAAACCAGTCGACCATTTGCGATTATAATCAATAGTTGTCCTACTAAGTTGATTGAGCCCCCCTCAGATCCCCCCTTCATTTCGGTCTATTTTACTGAAAATCAATGAGTTGTCCCTATGAGGTTTTGAATTTACAAATTTTGTATCGATACATTCAGTACAACGCCAGTCATTCAAGTTTTTGTCCCTTGCTCCCTATCCCTATCCCTATTCCCTTTGGTCGTTTTGGCTGAAAACTGATTTAGTGTCGTCCTTATGGGGTTTTGGACACAGGTATAAAATGTTGGTGACTGCTAAGTGGGCTGGAGCTAAGAGGGGAGGATAATATAAGGGATGACTACTCCATATTTACTGTTTTTGTTATATTATTATTATTATTATTAATTTGTAATTACTTATTTTATTTATACTTTATTTATTTATGTTATTTATTTAGTTTGTTTAAGGTTCCTGTAATTATGTATGTCATTTTTGTCCAGCTGACCAATATATAATTTTGGAAATGTTAATGTCAATATTGTAAAAGTAATGGTCACAGACTCAATTGTATTGGGGTGATCACTTTAAACAATAAAAATTATTATTATTATTATTATTATAAGGGATGGGGGAGTTCTACTAAAACTCTCTAATAACATATTTTATATGAGGATTGAGAAGTCTCTGGATTCACCGAAGACTATATTTTTTGTTGTTCATTAAAAAAGTTAGTTAAAAAACATTTCGATGAACTAAAATATTAGGTAAAAGTTCGGGGTAGCAAAAAGATCTGCAGAAGCAGTTCAAAACGGTTATTGAATAGAGAGAGCTTGGTTTGGTTGTGGGGAAATTGTATGGAGACTGATGGAGGGTCCATGGTTCGGTACAAGCCAGGCTAATGTTTCAGTAATAAACGGGAGAGGGGGGCCACCAGAAATAATCTGAGGGGGGGCCTCCCTGCATCGGTAATATGACAGTGAATTTGTTGTTTTAGTAATTCAAATTTGTTGGTCTGACAGACGGACAGGGCGGAACCAGACTCAGAAAGTCGTCAATGTACATCTCCACCATGAATTAATCAATTAATTAAGTTTCCGCTCCCAGTAGGTAACAGTAAGTCCCTACAAAACCAATCGACCGTTGGGGCTAAAAAATACGCTTCTGAATTTTCATGCTAAATTTTGTGTCGATAAATATATATATTCAATACAACGGCAGTTATTGGGATTTTTCAGTAATGAGCCCCCTCTTATCCTCACCTTCCCTTCGGCCGATTCTGCTGAAAATTAATAGGGTATTTTGTGCATTCATTTTATCGGGAGTTCACAGGGGGAGTGACATCAATTTTTTTTTTTTTTCATTTTGTAATTCATGGTTATTGGAATTACATAACTTCCCCTATACTTCGTTTTGATGGGGAAGTAAAATCGACTCCAGAAATTAGCAACTAAAAGAAAGAGGGCGCCGGTAGCTCAGTGGTATGCGTGCTTGTCTTCTGAGCCCAAGATCGTGGGTTCGTAACCCGACCGAGGCCCTTAGTTTATTTAATCTGGGAGGTAAAATAGACTTAAGCACAACGTCCTTCGGATGGGATGTTAAGCGATGGTCCCGAGCCTGTACAATGTCAGGTACCCCGGCCCTAAGTGAATAAAAATTTAGGGTAGGCAAAATTTAGGACTCCCACAGTAGAGTCGGGCTCATGTCCACCAGAGTGACGAAAGAGCGCTCTGGTAGTAGGCGATAAGACCTCGTAGTTAAAGCCCGGGCATGAGTCATAAAACCTAACCTAACTAAAAGAAAACGCCGGGGACAACGGCTAGTAGTTGATAAAAAATACAGTCATGAATGGTAGCACCCCGGCAAGCATGTGTTAGTTATTATGACTCACGACCGGGCTTTAACTATGAGGTCATATCGCCTACTACCAGAGGTCTCTTTTTTCACTCTGGTGGACGTAATATTCTGTGGTAGTTTCTCAACCCAGGTTTATTCAGAGTCTTTAACACAACATAACATCGTACAGGCTCCGGGACCATCGCTCAACCTCCCATCCGAAGGAAGGCGTGCGCGAGGTTTTTTCACCTCCCAGATAGAAAACCTAATCTTTTTTAATGTCAAACACGTACACAAAGCAAAGGAATAAATATTTTTAATTTTTACGAATAATAGTCTATTGGTTTGGAAACGTGACCAGCTCTAAGTAACCGAACCATTTAGTTCAATACTGGAGCGGTATCAAAGCACCCACATTGAACGACTTTGACTACTCAAGGGAAAAGTTTTCAGGGGGGAAAAAAGTACTTTATACATACAATAACAATAAAAAATAAAAGCACTCTTTGGATTTTCACTTGATCGAGTTAACATTTTCTCAGAGGGTTTTCTTATGAAAAGTGCCTTTATTAAGAAACGGGCTACGTTTGATCAGCCGTCCTCCCCACTCGTTTTCAGTTTAAGTGAATTTTCTTGTAATTTTTCAAAGAGCGGTAAAATATAAGAACGAAAAAAAACAGCCAACGGAAGGCTAAGGACTGCCCCAGGCTGGTGTTGTCTCTCACCAGCTTCATATAGCGAGAAATATACCATTTATTGTAGGAACACCGAACGAGTGCCTTTAGACTCAGATCAAAGTGTATCCATTCCTTTTGTAACATCTGATCTACGTTGTCCGAAATATATTGAAATGCTGAGATACTCGAAAATATGAAAGACATTTCTCCGGAGCATGACGAAGTTGTGCCTACGAATTGTGGAATTCACTGCGTACATATCTGTTAAAGTTTAAAAGTTTCTGTTAAAAACAAGTCAGATTGTTTATTGGAAAACATAATGATTAAAACGCGTGTTTGCCCGCCACTTCACAATATTCCCCGCCATTGTCACAGAACAGACTGTGTTAACTGGAGAGAGTGTGTCTGATTGTACACAAAAGTAATGTTGGGTTCTCTACAAAAACAACACTAAGCTACCTGGGCAGCCTCCCGTGGTCGGGCTTTACGAACCATTATAAGAGGGTGTCTAGGAGACACGTGGGACACAGCAGCTGGCCTCGCAGGATCCATCTGCCAAATCTAGGACCCGCTTTAGGACAACTCCCCTTCAATAATAATAGGTAATGATAATAATGATAATAATCACTGTCATGACTGTAGAGGGGGGCACCTGGGAGCGCTTCAGACTCATGCCCGGAACTATGAAGGCATATCGCCTACTTCCCAGGTTTAGTAGTTACCAAGAGTTATCGCACAAGCTCGGCAGCAACGCTTAATGTCCCATCCAAAGGATGGCGTGCTCAAGGTTTTTTACATCTCAGATAAAAAACCTAAGGGCCTCGACACTTGCTCGCTGAGTATCTTCGTCTTCTAGGAAGGAAATCATATAATTTAGAATTTTTCTGGAACTGTGGAAAATTCGAAGATTAGGAAGAGAAAAATATAGTCAAAATTATCCTGGAACAAGGTACTTGACAAGGTCCTGTCGGATAAGAAATATTTTCGTCCCCGCAGAAACATTTTTGACTGGCCCATGAGTTAATGAGCTATAATTTTTTATATTTAATAATCTTTATCACTAAAAAATGGGTCTGGAGATGGAGAAGAGGAGAACAACAGAAAGCGATCACCCTAAAATATTTTTATATAAAGGACTAGCCTATATATCTTTATTTTCCTAAAGCATTATTTTGTTACAATACTTAATAATTTTAATATCGATTTTCCGAAGCTATTTTATACAATATAACTGTAGAGACTAACGAAACATATGAAACATTCAGAATAATTTATACTATCTAATGCTGAACTGGATTATGCGTCTTACAGAATTATTATTCTATTTGAATTTACTATTATTCTACATTTTTGAACAAAACTTTCCTTGTTTGTCGCTAAAAGTACTTTGGTAAATAATCAATTTTTCTTGTTGAACCTTCTGAAAATAATTCCAAATTTTGAAAATTTGTGGGCCCACACACTGGGTAATTAATGTATATGAAAACGTTTCAGTAAATATTAGAAATGGTTCAAAGGATTTTGTTTTTAAAACTTAGTGACAAACCAGAACGTAATTAGTTATTGTACACATTTCTAAATATAATTGCAGTTTGCAATTAATAATTTTCACAAAAAATATATTTTAGGAATATTTACATTATTTTTAAATTATTAGATGTTCTGTCCATTTCTACTGCCATTGTAGAAATAAATTTACTTGAATCTAACTTCAACTCACTTTACAGTATCATAGCTTATAAATTAACATAAACTATTATTAAACCTTGTGAACACATGTGTGATGATTAGTTGTGACTCATTCCTGGGCTTTAACAACTTGGTGCTACGTACAGTAATCGCTCTTACCAGCGCTCTCCATGATAGTGAACATGAGCCCAACTCCACTATGGGAATCTTTAAATTTTGCCTACCCTAAATTTGTATTCAACTAGGGTAGGAGGGCTTTAAAGAGTATCTGTCATCGTACAGGTTCGAGACTATCGCTTAACGTCCCATCCGAAGGACGGGGTGCTCAAGGTTTTTTCACTTTCCAGACAGAAAAAACGAAGGGCCCCGGCCGGTAAATGTACTTCCCCATGAACGAAACAATCAATTAACTTGTTTAGAGGCTCCTAAACCCTCACACTTAATTTCGTGTCGATAGAATCATTATATCGACAGTTACTAGGTCTTTGAATTGAGCTGCCTTGCCTGAACCCCCCCCCCCCCCCCCCCTTCCCTTCAGCCGATTCCGCTTAAAAAAGTGCCGTTCTTACTAGGTTTTGAATTCACACATGAAATTTCGTGTCGATACATTCATTCCATAGGCAGTTATTCCAGTTTTTGTGTTGACCCTTCCCCTAATCCCCCCCTGGATTATGCGGTCAATTTCAAGGTCAATTTCCTTTGGTCAATTTCAAGGTCGTCGTTCGAGAGCTCAGGACTCACATATAAAATTGTCGATACACTCACTCTATCGGGTGTTATCATGTTCACAGTCTTTTCTTTCATATTTGGAATTTGGAGGTATTGTAAGTAGAAAGAAAGGAGGGGACAAAGAGATGAAGAGAGGGGAAGGTAGTTCAAAGAGAGGTCGTTAGGGGCGACACTCTCTGTCACCCTTTGTATGTATTATATAAACTATATATATATTCCACACAAGTGTTTCTGAAACGAGGGCGGATCCCTGGTGGTCCAAAGCCCTAGAAAAGTGCGGCTATAATTTGTTGGCTTTGTTCTATAGTTCATCTCAATCTTCGTATGCAAAAATACGAAAAATAATTTCGTATTTTATACACCCCCCCCCCCCCCCCCCCCCCCCCCTTCATATTTTACCTTTTTATATATTTATCGTATTTATTTAATGATGTTTTTATATCATTTTTGACCTTATAAAGAAGCAGCGTGTAACATCGCTACTGGCTCGAGTTTAAAAGTAATACTCAATGAAATGTTTTTTTAGTTCGCTATTGTGACTCATGCCCGGGCTTTAACTAAGAGGTCATATCGTCTACTATTAGAGCGCTCTTTCGTCGCTCGGGTGGACATAAGCTCGACTCTATTATGGGAATCCTAAATCTTGCCTTCCCAGGTTTAATTTTACCTGAGGAAGGGTTTTAACGAGTACCTGACATCTTACATACCTAGGGAACATCGCACAACTTCCCAACCGAAGGACGGTGTGCTCAAGGTTTTTTTACTTTCAAGATAAAAAAATCTAAGGGCTTCGGTCTTTCCTTATATTCTATGTTGATATTGTTAGGGGGAATTTCATATGGGTTGGGGGGGAGTTGGAAGTTGTCTAGTTGAATAGCTAGCGGGGAGGACAGATGCAGTCGTGCTATCTGCTGGAGAAGCGGTAAGTTGACATAGGGCTGTTTGATCCCAGCAAACACCTTCCAGCCAACATCACTGTTAGGAATTTTACTGTGTTGAATTTTTAGTATGTTGGCGGCCTTCAAAAGGTCAGTGGTGCAGTACTGGTGGGTTAATGAATGTACGTAGCTCAGGGCTACTTCAAACAAGAACTCCAACATGTGACAGCTACTTCTTCACTCATTTTTGCTTCCAGAGCGATACGAAGTATAAGGGAAGTTATGTAATCGGTCAAAAATTCGATGCTGCCTCCAGATTCCAAAAATAAAAAAAAAGTCTGTGTTTATATCTGTGAACATATCGACACGAAATCGTTTAGGTATGTGTGTGATTTGAACTCCACAAGGACTACACACCTATTGATTTTCATCCAAATCGACCAAATGGAAGGAGGATTAGGGGAGAGGCTAAACTTTCATATGTAAATTCAGAACCCCGCAAGGACGACACTTATTAATTTTTCTTATCGGCAGAAGGGAAGCGAGTGGGGATCAGAGTCCACTCAAAAACGCCAATAACTGCCAATGTAATATCGAAATGAAATTTCGTACTTAAAGTAAAAACCCAATGAGGGACATAACCTGTCAAATTTTAACTACAACTGCCGAAGGAAAGGGAGGTTCAGGGGAGGAGGTTCAATTCAAAAATCCTATTAACTGCCGATATAATAATTTATTGGCACAAAATTTAATGTAAGGGTTTAGAAGCCCCTAGGTAAGGCAACGATTGAGTATCAGCTCGACAGGTTTTGAAGGGGAGCGAAAAATTAATGGTTTATTCGTTCTGGGGAGCTCGACTGGTTCGTTTCCCTGCAGCCATACATTCATTACATTGGCATTTATTGGCGGTTTCTGAGCTAAGACACCCCTCTTACTCCCCCCTCTTCCTTATGACATCCACCAAAAAGTAAACAGTTTCCTAGGGGTGGTTTAAGTAATATTTGTTTCAAATATGAAGAAGATCCGATCATTTTTACGAGCGCAGGACGAACATATACACATTCAGACGAATGTTGAGCAGTCTCTTTGAAATTACGAGTATAAATCTCGCTTCGATCGTACTCTTGTGAACAGTGAGCCTCGAACCATATTCCAAATACCGACGACACTGTAATGAAATCATTCTTCTCTGGTCAACATTGACAAGGATAATCTGGAAAATCGGCCTACCACTGAATATCCATTTGAAACTGTAAATGGAGGATGGAAATTTGAGAGGATCTGGGAGTAGAAATGGAAGCGAGTTAGTTCTGTAACGCTGTGGCAGGTAGCTCCAGAAACTTAATCTGAAATTCAGATCTGGTTCCCCCTACCATCCTGCTGATGGGGTACATAATTAACACACTGAGAACTGATATTGAGTTATCACCTGTCGTTTCCACTTTGACAATTACCTATTTCAAAGGCCATCTTGTAGCAGTTAGCATTCCCCCAGTCTGCAAGTCACTATCCTCCCTAGAAGGAGACTCCTGGATGACTTGGCTACTGAACTGACTGGTGGAGGTTCGAATCGTTGTTATCCTCATCGCGAACAGTCCACATCGCGAACTGGGCAAAATTTGTCAAGACTGGGTAAAAGTTCCTAACATACACAGTCGTTCCTAGAAGGATTGGTTGCAACTAACGTTAATTTCCGATAAAACTGTTCCTAAATAATCTAAAGAGTTCCGCCTCTTTGCATATTGCTAGAAGGGAAATTCAACTTTGTATATTTAACACTGCCTCCTAGATGTAAATTATTCAATCGTACAATGTCCGGACTCAAGGCTTCAAATGTTAAAAGGTTTTCCTGTGGAGATTTTCTGTTTGAATAACCGTATTCATTAGAAGGAAAGGTTTACTTTGGCCTTGGTCCTAACATGGTGAGTGTATGTGTGTGTTTTGTGTGGTGGATTCGAACCCGGCCTCCTTTAGTTTTGCACAGTAGATCTCAGATTGAACTGAACCCTTCAACGGCCCTAGCTAATATATCCTTCCTTTATTTATCCTCCTCTATCCTTATCCAAATCCCCTTCTATTGACAGTGCCCAGTCCCAACGCCTCCTTTCGCAATCTGATTAAATGATCTCCTTTCACTCTCTGCCCTAACTTTGAAGTCTTCAGATAATCCATGAGCCATCATTGGACATAGTCGTTTGAGCTCCTCAAATATCGCCCTTGGATTATTAAACACAGAAATACTCAAGTCTGTAAAAAATCAAAAAATCATAATCAAAAATCATATCTTCTAAGGGGGTAACAAAAAAAGTAGCGTTACGTTATTATCACAATTTGGTTGTAGAGAAGAGGCGAAAACATAGATAAGTGAAGACAAATAACATAGTTAACTTTTATATTGTCTAATTCCACAAAAATATATTTATAAAGTGTACAGTTTCAGCTTGTGCGATCGTAAGCACAAATTTCAAAAGTTAACTTTGTGCTGATTTTTTTTTTTTTTTTTCTTTTTCAGATTAACTAATTTTTTTCCTAAATAGTTTTTAGAAATATCCCGCTGACAATTATATGTAAAAAGATGTGTAAAAAAAAAAGCAGCCCATATAAAACATAAAGGCTCCGACCGGGTATCGGACTGTTGATTTTCAGTCAAATCAGATAAAAAACATTAAGGCCAAGTCAAGGTCCACGCCGTACATTTTCCGTGAAAACGTCGGGATAAAATCATTTTTCATTTTCTTTTCGATGCTGCTGTAGCTTTTGCATTTGCTCGGCACTAGATTTTTAGGTTTTTTTAAATTCCTTTTGATGCTAGCTTTCCTCTGATTTGCGTTTTCTTTAATTCCGCGCATATTTACGATTCATATGAGACATCTTTAATTGTTTTGCAATTTTCAATTCGGCGAATATTTTTATTGTTTCACTTTGAGCCCTAGTAGTGCGCCTCAAGCTCATTATAATGACACTCGAATCAACGTCCTATCTAAACGCGTTATTACGCTACACTAATTTCTAATTTTACGCTAATTCGCAACAACCATCTGCCGGCGCCCACACTAGCCCGATAACGTCACAGGCAAAACAAACACTGCACAACAAACACATAGAGACATGCTCTATCCATTGTGACATCAACCGTTGTTACCGCATTATTAGTCTCGTAGTTATTATTGATTGAAATCTGACGGTATTTTGTAACACAAGAAAGTTTCACCAGCTATCACTGTGCTTAACGAGCGAATAGAGGTTTTCACGTCAAAAGATAGTGCGGAAACAGAGTTGATTATAAATAATTTTAGGTAGATGTAGATTGTCACTGATCCACTGAGGACTTTGTGCGCCTCCCTTTGTTGTGGTAGATTCGAAGGCCGGCCTCTCAGATTGAACTGAACCCTTCAACGGCCCTAGCTAATATATCCTTCCTTTATTTATCCTCCTCTATCCTTATCCAAATCCCCTTCTATTGACAGTGCCCAGTCTCAAGGCCTCCTTCTGCAAACTGATTAAATGTTCCCCTCTATCTCCCTTCTTTCCCTAACTCCGGAGTCTTCAGATAACTTTGAGACACATGTCTTTCCCCACTCCTAATCAATTCCCAGTTTTTCCACTTCCTTTTTAACCATTTCCCACCCCATACTCACTCCTACCAACTTCCTGTCATCTTCCATATTTCACTTTATAGGTATCTGTCAACTTTCCAACTTCACTTTCCTTGCTTCGATAAATACGAGTAAAAGCCCACATTTGGTTGGCTTGACTTAAGATGTCGTTTCTTTTAGAAAGTTCACAGAAACTTGACTGGCAAATATTAAGGATAAAACACGGCAGTTTTCTCAGAAGGTTATCTAGATATTTGTTTGGAATGAGGAGAGAAAAAAAGTATATATGAAAGAGAGAAAGAGAAAGAAAGCAATTTGTTTGGTCCGGCATTTCATAAAATAAAATACAATTAAATAAAAAAAATAAATAATAATATTTGTTATAGGGCCAAAATGTATTTTGGGAGTCTAGGTCGCAGGCGGCGATCTGCGGTGAGCTGTCCAATGTTGAAGTGGACCGCCCCCAGGGCTGAACGGAAAAATGGTTGATTATAAATATCACAAATGGTATATGATGAGGATTGCGAAGAATCAAAGACATAAAACGAAGTTGTCTTCAATAACCTCATCTAAAGAAGCTAAAGTAATGTAAATCGTAAAAAAAAAAATGTATTCTAGTAAATGATTGTTCTTGTTGTACCCTCCTTCTTCCCGACTTGCCTAAAAGAAACAAAATTCCCTCCAAATGAAAAGACTGGTGAGGAGCACAACGTCACGGGATTTAATCCACTGTCTGCGGGAACAGAGGAACAGATTGAGGACCCTTTCCAGTGGATCTGGAAACAATTAATGGGATTCGGTTGAAACAGGCTGGGATCAGAATGCATTAGACCAAGTTGGTGGTGTTTGACGTGGGGATGTTGGACACTAGTGACAAGAGGAGCTGTTCAAGTCCAACTAAAATCAATGAAGGGGCCTAGGAAAGCTTTGACAGTTGGGGGGGGGGGGGGGGGGGGGGGGGGATTAATGGGAGGCCTTTAGGAAAGGGGTGTTTAACTGCTTCTTAATTAGTCTCAGCTGGCTTGCAGCCTCGCCGGACAACCGCAGAACAGTCTCCATCTTGTGAGAGGCGTCCAAGACAGCAGACCATTTCAGTTAGTGCAAAGCGTAGCCATAAAGAAGTCCCTTTAAATGTTATGGGCACGTTAACAGTTTACGGAGTATTCTCCTGATGTCTTCTACAGTAAGATAGCAGACGTTTAGAATCCTGAACAATCCTTCTTGATCAGCAGTGGAAGATGGTAGGAAGAGCAATCGGATAAATAAGGCATCGCAATTCAAGCAAACATCTCTTCGCAAAGGGACATGCCCATCCATTCAGCAGGAGGATGACTGAGAAGGTTACCTACATCAGTACTATAGAGCACGAAGGTGTGGAGAGGAACCGCAGAGGGCTCCTACAGAGAAGCAAAGAAAGAACAGCAAGGAAATAAGAACCCGAGGAGACAGTTCTTAGTAGGTCTGCTCCAGCTGCGCAAGTAGAGGAGTGGTGCCAGGACAAGGGAATAACAGTCAAAAAAGAAAACAAATAGTGGTTGTCATTTGGAAGAGAGCGGGACTTTTCAGACCCAAACTGTGTGGAAGAATTGAGGGAAGAAGTGAGATATGCAGGAGACTTACACCTACTTTGGAGAATTTTCAGTAAGGCGCTCCTTAAGAAGGCTTAGTAGCGCGTCACGGAGCGGTCATAATGGCAGCGTGCCAGTGAGAAGAAAGCCAGCGTGCGTTGGATAAGAAAGGTACGAGACCCGTCCCGGTAATCCATAAAGAAGACAAAGACAGATTATATTCTTTGCTTCGTTTCCACAACAGTGCTCTTGTTCTTTCTCTTCTTCGATCCTCATCAACACAGCAAGAGTGACAAATTCTAAGTTCTAATCGCTCAAGGCGACATTCTTGGTTATCTGTCAGAATCGATAACAATTTTTGTTTCTCTGGGCATGTGCAGTGATGCATTCACTAATTTGGCGCCCTAGGCACTAGGTATCCCAGCGCCCCCCACAATTGGTTTAACCTGACTGATTTCATTGTGACAGTAATTAAATAAGTAGGAACTATTAACTAAAACAGATATGTTTCCAAAACAATTTCAAATTACCTATAAAATCTAAAAAAAAAAATATTCAACATTAGTTCATTCACGAATTCAATATAAGTCGTTCGTTCAATATAAAGTTAATCTACTGTGAACGAACTAAGTAAGGTAGGTCTTTTCACCCATTGGCATACCTGAGACATCAGGAGAACGTGACCCCTTTCGGTGTCTTACTATAAATTTTCAGTCCCCCCCCCCCCCCCCCCCCTGATGCGCACCCACAAGGCGCGACTGTGAATTACAGGGTAGGCCTATGCAGAGCTGTTGTCGTTATTAAACAATCGTTTCGCTGCAGTCCGTAGTATGAAAAGTATATTCTGATATTGCACATACATGTTGTTTTGTTTTTGTGAGTCATGCCCGGGCTTTAACCACTAGGTCATATCGCCTACTACCAGAGGGTTTTGTCACTTTCGTCACTCTTAATGAACTTGAGCCCTGAAAGTATAAAAAATAAATTTTTGAAAAAGACGAGGAAATGAATTAAATTCCTTAAATCTGGATTTGGCAACTTGGATAGAGTGGCAGCTGGTATACAAACAGAGATCAGAGCAGAGATATTCAGAAACAGAAACGCATCAGTCATGTTTCTTTTTCAAATTGTTTTTTTTTTCTGAACAATTAGCTATGTTATTGCATTGTTCTTAACAGTTAATTCCCATAATTCAACTGTCCCGCTTTTATTTTTACATACACTAATTAGGCTCTGAACAACCCACAACGTTTGTAACATATTTTTTCCCTTCAAAGACGTAACGTATCGACTAATCTGTCGATCCTGCTGAAAATCAATAGATATTTTATATTATAAAATGTCGTGTCGATTTTTTCATTCTATTGAGACGTCTCCCACAGAAAGGACAAACAGAAAGATATGACTTTTTTTACAAGTTCGGATTTAAGGAATCGGAAAAAGGTTTTCCAATGAAAACTCAACATCGAATTTCTAGCGGATTACATAACTTCCCCTATACTTCGTATAGCTGGGAAAGTAACAGGCAAATTTCTAGCGGATTACATAACTTCCCCTATACTTCGTATAGCTGGGAAAGTAACAGGCAAATTTCTAGCGGATTACATAACTTCCCCTATACTTCGTATAGCTGGGAAAGTAACAGGCAAATTTCTAGCGGATTACATAACTTCCCCTATAATTCGTATAGCTGGGAAAGTAACAGGCAAATTTCTAGCGGATTACACAACTTCCCCTATACTTCGTATAGCTGGGAAAGTAACAGGCAAATTCACTGATGAAATAAAAACGAAACAAACCGTAGAAAAGAAAAATGAGAAAATTTTATAATAAAGTGGTTGGGGGGAAGTTGGAGAAAAGTTTCACAGTCCCTCTCTCTCTCTCTCTGAAGAAGGGATGAAAGTTTAATCCAAAGATAATAGAATTATCTGTAAGATGCGGAAAGCTCGGATTCCAGGCTCCAGTTCGACTTATGTTCTCCACTTGATAATGAGGCCTAATTCAACATCCACTATCCTCAAATTGCCATCCCTTCTCCAGAGCTCATCTTACATCTCAGTGTGTTCTCTCTGTACCCACCTAGTTCCGAGTTGTTTGCTATGCATCAAGGAGACCCTGCAAATCTCATTACAAATCCTTCTATAGGAACACCATGTTTTACAACTTCTCTGTCCCAAGCCAGTACTCCTTATTTCATCTCCAATAGAACTCACTACGTTCATAAGGGTAAGGGTATACTGAAAGTTGATGTAGTGCGTATAACAGAGCTGCGATGAAAGCTGGAATGCTAGGAGAGATTTAGTGCGTATAAAAGAGCTGTGATGAAAACTGGGATACAAGGAGAGATGTAGTGCGTATAACAGAGCTGCGATGAAAGCTGGGATACTAGGAGAAATGTAGTGCATATAACAGAGCTGTGATGAAAGCTGGGATACTAGGAGAGATGTAGTGCATATAACAGAGCTGTGATGAAAGCTGGGATACTAGGAGAGATGTAGTGCATATAACAGAGCTGTGATGAAAGCTGGGATACTAGGAGAGATGTAGTGCATATAACAGAGCTGTGATGAAAGCTGGGATACTAGGAGAGATGTAGTGCATATAACAGAGCTGTGATGAAAGCTGGGATACTAGGAGAGATGTAGTGCATATAACAGAGCTGTTATGAAAGCTGGGATACTAGGAGAGATGTAGTGCATATAACAGAGCTGCGATGAAAGCTGGGATACTAGGAGAGATGTAGTGCATATAACAGAGCTGTGATGAAAGCTGGGATACTAGGAGAGATGTAGTGCATATAACAGAGCTGTGATGAAAGCTGGGATACTAGGAGAGATGTAGTGCATATAACAGAGCTGTGATGAAAGCTGGGATACTAGGAGAGATGTAGTGCATATAACAGAGCTGCGATGAAAGCTGGGATACTAGGAGAGATGTAGTGCATATAACAGAGCTGCGATGAAAGCTGGGATACTAGGAGAGATGTAGTCCATATAACAGAGCTGTGATGAAAGCTGGGATACTAGGAGAGATGTAGTGCATATAACAGAGCTGTGATGAAAGCTGGGATACTAGGAGAGATGTAGTGCATATAACAGAGCTGCATTGAAAGCTAAACAAGTTTATAAGTGACTCTTGATAATGCCTTAACACGGCGAAACTAGTTGAGTATTTGAGAATATATAGTGAAGTTTGACAAAGAAATTGTGTATTTTAATTATCTATTCCTACTCTCTTAGTCTTTCGTATCCGATATATATATATATAGAACGTTCTGAAATTTAGAACATTCTGTTAATTCTCATTGGTCAAATTTAACAGAAATCGAACTTTCTCGAAGGATTAGAGGTGATTACTTGGTCTACAACAGTTTTTTAGACGAATAACAACATTGAAATAACTGCATAAAGAAAACTACTTTCAAAACGTAACGAGCCAAACAGATTATTTGAGTGAAAATGAATGGTGAGTTCCAATAGTAAGGGTATAAAATAGAACAATAGGCCATTTTGCATCAACAATACATGAAATGGCAATGATAAATGAATGGTGAGTTCCAATAGTAAGGGTACAAAATAGAACAATAGGCCATTTTGCATCAACAATACATGAAATGGCAATGATAAATGAATGGTGAGTTCCAATAGTAAGGGTACAAAATTGAACAATAGACCATTTTGCATCAACAATACATGAAATGGCAATGATAAATGAATGGTGAGTTCCAATAGTAAGGGTACAAAATTGAACAATGAAGCATTCTGCATCAACAATACATGAAATGGTTTAGCAATATACAAGTTTGTTGTTACAAAGTGAATCAAGTAGTTCTGCACGGAAGGACAAGCGGCTGTGCCGAACCTGAAAGAAATCATGAATTGGCCATGTCCCATTTTATAACTTTTATCCCAAAAGTTTTCTAAGTAATCTTCATCTTAGAGAGGTTTTGAAAAGTAAACATTATTGTTTCATTTTCAACTTTTCTCCCCGAGCCCAATTAAACATTTGAAGAGGAATAAAGTTCTCCCGAATTATTAATTGGACTATTCCTTTCTGGTTTATTCAGTGAGAAGGACAGGAAGGATGAGAGGGAAAAAGTTAGGTCGACTTTGAGGAGAGAAGGGGGTGGAGGAGCTACAGAACAGGGGGAAGGAGCTATAGGACCAGGGGGGGGGGGGGGGGGGGGGAGGGAGGGCAGTAGCTATAGGAGGGGTGGAAGGAACCTCAGGGCAGGGGAGGTTTGAGGAGGAGGAAGAAACTACAGGACAGGGGAGGTTTGAGGAGGAGGAAGGAGCTAAAGGAGCTACAGGATAAGGGGAGGGGGAAGGAGCTACAGGATAGGGGAGGTGGAAGAAGGTGAAGTTAGAGGAGGAGGAAGGAGATATAGCATAAGGGGAGGGGGGAGGAACTACAGGATAAGGGGAGGGTGAAGGAGCTACAGGATAGGGGGAGTGTGAAGGAGCTATAGGCCAAGGACAGGGAATAGGAGCTACAGGACAAGGGAGGTGGAAGAAGGTGAAGTTAGAGGAGGAGGAAGGAGATATAGCATAAGGGGAAGAGGGAGGAGCTACAGGATAAGGGGAGGGTGAAGAAGCTACAGGATAGGGGGAGTGTGAAGGAGCTATAGGCCAAGGACAGGGAGTAGGAGCTACAGGACAAGGGAGGTGGAAGAAGGTGAAGTTAGAGGAGGAGGAAGGAGATATAGCATAAGGGGAGGGGGAAGGAGCTATAGAAAAGCACGCAGGGCTGTGGGACTGTCTAGGGAATGTGTTTGGGATGATCTCCAGCTTCCTCAGCGATCGATCTGCGCTCAAGAGTCAACTGTATGCTACCTCTATAGTGGACATCTCTAGAGACAAATTATGCTGCTCCAATAAACTGGCCCTCTCTGGGCTTAGCAGAGAGCAGACCTTTTAAGGTTTTCAATGGCGTACGATTATTGCCCCTACGGCTGCGCCACAGGTTCTGGCCGGGGCTCTTCTTTTGTCAGTACATTGTCCTATTGATCTTTTTGAATCTGAAATCCGTTACATAAACTTAGAGCCTACCAGTTCAATTCCATTTCTTGTCCGGATATGTCCGGATATGTCGATTATGCGACCATTTCTTCTGTGACACACCAACACGCCTATGGCCTCAAAATGAAAGAAAATGTCAACATATTTCTAAAAACAGAAGATTAAGTAGACCGCGTAATTGAGGCCCGGGCATTGACCACAATAACTTACTAACAAGGAACTAAGTACGAGGATTCCTGGTTTCCACTGGATTCCACTGAGAAGCCCCTCAGTAAAGGTAGAAAGGTCGACTTTTTTTTCCACTTAGCTCTACAGCCATCTTAAGTACATAGTAATATATGTGTTTACGTTGTAAGCTTTGCAGAAACATAATGGACACTTGGAGAGAATGTAAGAAGGAAATCTGACTGCAGACTAAGTTGGCCTGAGATGAAAAATCTCCTGTAACGATGATGGATCCCCGATATTCTATAAAGGCTCCGATATTCTATAAAGGGCTTCTATCCTAACCAGCAAACATTTATCTCTAATCTATTACATTATCCAAGCCCACCCATTCAAATATCCTTCTTTTTTTCTCTTTGAAAAATGAACAAGAATCTTTTGAATAATAAAATTATGATGATTCGAACGAAACCAAAATACATCAATCTATTTTGTTTTGTAACTTGAGCCCATTATACTTACAGATCTATGTAGTTCAGTGGAACCATAATCCGTCCAAAATTCAATGATAACTTATATTCGGAACCTCTCTCGTATTCTCCAAAACTTTGAATTTCAAAATTAAAAAAAAATCATGTTGAATCACCGGCAATGTACTTCACCAGCACGAATTATCCTATTACATTTTCGTTCTCCCTACAAAACCAATCGACCCTTTGGGCTAAAAACCAAAATAGTTGACTTAAATAGGGGCTTCTCAATCTTCAAACTAAATTTTGTTTAGATACATTCACTTACTTTGGCAGTTATGAGAGTGTTTGAGTTACTGACTCTCCTCTAAACCCCCCCCCCCCCCCCCCTTCCCTCTGCTCGATTTGGCTGTAGATCAATAGATGTCGTCCTTATGGGATTCTGGTCTCACATATAAAATTTCGTGTCAATACATTCATTATATCGGGAGTTATCATGTTCACATCCACACACACCGACAAATATATTTTATTTTTATTTTGATGTGTTCAAGTTACCTTCACTCTTCGAAGGCAAACTGTCCACCTGTATCTATTATGTTTCTGGGGTAAGTTATGCAATCGATCAAAAATTGGATGTTCAATTTTACCGACCCCCTGATTCCAAAAGAGTAAAAGAAATGTCCTATCTGGCACGTTGTCATGCCATCCTGTTGTCATACCATCCTGTTGTCATACCATCCTGTTGTCATGTCATCCTGTTGTCATACCATCCTGTTGTCATACCATCCTGTTGTCATCGGTAATGTAATTCCCCAGCTCGAATTGATCAACTAAGTTTTTGCTCTTCTTCGAAATATTAGTTGACCGATTTGGCTGAAAATTAATCAAACAAGGTCCTTTATAAGGGTTCTGGATACACACTCTGGATAAAGACAAACGTGAAATGTTACCTCCCCAGCTGTACGAAGGAAGTTTATAATGTTGAATTTGTACCAGAATTATCAATAAAAATGAAAAAAAAATCAACTCCCAAAAAAAGGAAAATACCAACATGAAATTTTATGTTTAGTATCCCCGCCACCTTTTGAGATGTTCAGCCAAATCTCAGAGTGTGGCCAAGCACTTTGTGCTCCCCCCCCACGGTGCTTTGCTATTTATTTAGCCTATTCATGAAATTTTTTACTGAAGGGAGGGGTTAAAGGTTAAAATAAAAAAAAGAAATAGGGGTCCCCTTTTCACTGAATAATTGGCTATCTAACTGAGGGTGGTGGTGAGCTGAGGGAGTGGGGGGGGGGGGGGGGGGGGGCATTTTTAAATATAACCCTTCTGCTAACCTGACCAACCCCCCGGCCAACCTCCAAAACCTATTTTCCTTTAATAATGCACCGCATGAAAATTGAGGAGAAAGAAAAAGTAATTATGCCTCAACCTTATTCCTCCCTAAGAATAGGGGAAGTTATGTTATGCCTCAAATATATATATAATGCGTTTTCTCTGGAATTTGTTGTTTTCCGAACACCTGTTTCCCGGAATCAAAAAAAAAAAAGGTGTCCTGTTTGTCTTTATGTCTGTGAACACGATAACTCCCGATAAAATTACTACTATCTAGGTTGGGTTCGAAAACTCTGATAACTTACTTAGTCCAACTCCGGAGCCTGAAGATGTTTAGTCGGCCACACCAGCCTCCTCAACCACCATCTGTCGAGCGACACAGACCTTCTTCGTGATCTGGCTCCTTGGACCTGCGGCGATCCGCTCCTTTCCACATGCTCAGCCCTCCGCAGCCCCCTTGATTCCATGTCTGCTACTACGGTCGGATATTGGCACACCAGCCTCCTCAACCACCATCTGTCGAGCGCCACAGACCTTCTTCGTGATCTGGCTCCTTGGACCTGCGGCGATCCGCTCCTTTCCACATGCTCAGCCCTCCGCAGCCCCCTTGATTCCATGTCTGCTACTACAGTCGGATATTGCCGCACCAGCCTCCTCAACCACCATCTGTCGAGCGAATCTAGAGCTCACTAAGCTTTGCACTCATACCACTGACCTACCCTCAGACTGGCTTTATCATGGAACTGTAAATCCTGTGTTTCGGGTTCAGTAGCTTCATGACAGACAAGTAAGTTTTTTAATTAATATTATTATAATTTATCTCTTTTAACCCTTAAAATAGGTAAAATAGGTTTCCTCAATAGTAGAATAGCCATCAAATTATAAAATGAAAAATGGCGGCCGTATCACATTACACTTTGGATTAATATACAATTAATAAATACAACAAACTTCTTTTTGAAATACTGCCAATTTCACAAAAGTGGAGAGTGGGAGGGGGGGGGGGGAGGGGGATCCTACGGTCTGTGAGGGTTCCTTCCGGTACTACAGATGTACCTCTACGTACCTCTCAACGAACAGGGTATAGATGGAAAATACAGTTAACCATCTTCGTCAAGATACAAAGTTCAACCTCTGTTGCTGATCTCATCACATCACTCCATCTAACTTAGATGGGATATTGTGGATACAGCCGGATGAGCACCCCCTCCCTGCCTCCTGGCAACTCATTATCCAGTCAGAACAACGGAGGCTCTGCGCACAGGCGGAGCTACGAGTTTAAAGTTGGAGGGGGGTTGAACCCCCCCCCCCCCCCCCCCCCCGCCGGAATTACAAATTGCAATTGTATGAGCAGGATATGGGGAGGACTTTTTTAATTTACAGACCTTATAAGTCAATTTTATCGCCTCTGACATTTACAGATAGCACAAAAATAAAACTGCACTATCGAATACAAAATCTCAAAACATCGCTTATCAATTTTCAGCGGAATCGGACACAGGGGAGAGGAATTTTGAGGAGATGCTTAACACAAAATTTCATATGTAAACTCAAAACAACATAAAGACGACACCTATTAATATTCCGCAAAATCAGAAGGGAAGAGAGGAGGGAGGCTCGACTCAAAACCTTAATAACATGAGTGTATCGGAACAAAACCCTAACATGACTGTATCGGAACAAAATTTAGTATGAGGATTCAGAAGGCCCTATGTAAGTATCGATTTTTAGCCCAAACCGCTGATTGGAGATCGAGATAGAGCGAAACGTTTTTGTTTGATTCGTGCTGGGGAGAGTCTCGATTCACCGAAGACTGTTGTCTCTCTTATTTTCTTTCAGACTTTGAAGACAAATGAGGGTCGGAAAACATGAAGTTCCTGTGAAAATTCAACAGAGAATGCTCGACAGACTGCATAACCCCCTCTCTTGGTACTCCTTATATTTCCATAAGCTATTTACAAATTTAACTTTTAGAAAAATGACCGCTGGTAAAGTGTTTAATATTTATTTGGTCACATGGGCTACTACCAGAGCGCTCTTACATCACTCTGGTGAACATGAGCCAATCCACCGAGGATAGGAATCTTTTCAACGAGTACCTGAGCGCACAGGATTGAGACGGCCATTTGACGTTCCCTACGAAGGACTCACGATTTTTTTAAATGAAAAATCCAAAAGCTTCATTATTTTAAATAAAATAGTCGAAGATGAATCACGGTCAATGTACTTGACCAGCTCGTATTAAGTAATGTTTCCGGTCTCCTTCCAAACTGCCCTTTTCTAGGCTACATTTGGCTAAGAGTCAGTACTTGTCTTATTTATGACCTTCCGAAATGTTCATTCCATTGAGAGTTATTGCCTTTTAGACGTCAGACCCTCCGCCAACATTTCCCTTTTTACTCCCCCCATTTATTAGTTATGCAATCGGTCAGAAATTCGATGTCCAGTTATCAACGGAATTTCATGTTTTCTAACCTCCTGATCCAAGAATGGGGTCTTGTGTGCCTGTGAACACGATAACTACCGATAGAATGAATGAATCCACACGAAATTTTATGTGTGTATTTAAAACCAGGCTAATTTATTTTATTTATTTATTTATTGACTTTATGTATGTATGATATATCAGGAGTCTCTATAATGAGATTATTGGTTATTTGGACAAAATCCGTAGTCCGGAGGGAAGTATCTACCTATATGAAATAAAACTCTACCCCGGACGGAATTTGAACCCGCGACGTGGTGCAAACAAAGATCTACGACGCTCTCTATAAATTCCCCTCTTGAAAAAAAAAAGTGTGCACTTGAAAGCAACTGGAATTCAAAAATAAGTAAATAAGTGACAAAGAATTAAGTTACCAAAGAAAACCCCCTCAATTTGCACCCCCCTCGTGTCAGATTCATCCGTTCAACTCCACCAATTTACCAAACAAAATGTCAGCCATTTTAGTTGATTTATTTTATACTGGTAACCTTTCCAACCCATACATTACAATTTTTTTTCGTATTCTTCTTTAATTTACTACAGTATACAATATTTTTTGATGTTTTTTATTGAAATTTATTTTCAATTCTTTCTATTGGGTCACTCCACACAAACGGTTGCAGTTACAAACATGACACGAACACCACTTTCACTATTATTTACCCAGCTATTCAAATAATGAAAAATGGTGTTCAGTTATATGTTTGTCTATAAGTGTAAGATCTGAAGAAAAATATATATCGTATAAAAATTTGGGGCACCTTGAATATCTCCAAAAATATTTATCCAATCAATTTTTGTGTCGTTTTTCTTTTCAAAAAATGTAGTTTCAGAATTTGAAAAAAAAATACGTCGATGAATGACCGGCAATGTACTTCCCCGGGACGAATTAATCTAGTAAGTTTCCGCTCTCCCTTCAAATTGACTTTTGGGCTAAACATCTATAGTTGACTTAGTCATTATATCGGCTGTTTGAGTAGAGCCTCCCTCCTCTCATCCTTCCTTTCGGCCGATTTTGCACAAGATTAATAGCTGTCGTCATGAGGTTTTGAATTTACATATGAAATTTTGTTGCGATACATTAACTACGGCAGTTATCAGAGTTTTTGTGTTAAGCATCCCCCTAAATCCCTCTTCCCTTCGGCCGAATTTGGGCCTCTGAGTACACATATAAAATTTCGAGGCATTCTTGTGTTGGAAAACATGAAAATCCAGTGAAAAGACAACATCGAATTTCTGACCGATTACATAACTTTCCCTATACATAATAGTTGTTGACACAAGACTACTAGGCCAGCAAGACTACTAGGCCGGCAAGACTACTAGGCCGGCAAGACTACTAGGCCGGCAAGACTACTGCTCCTCAAGATGGCGGGGACGACGACAAACCGTTGTTAGTAGAGTTTCGTGTAAGTTCTTCGAGCTATGGAACTCTAAAAATTAGCTGTTGCATCGGTGAGAAATTGAGCTAGTTTGTAAGAATATGATAGGGTGGAGGGTGGGATAAAGCGATGGCGGAGGAAGTCTTTAGATTAAATACCGGGGCAGAGCTATAAGGAATTTAATATCTTATTTGTAGAGGCGGATCTTGGTGCGGTTAGTAGACCGGAGATGTGCCCTCCTACAGCCAATGGCGCCCCCTCACAAATCTACAAAACATCAATTATTTCTTCTTAAACAATTTTGTTTACTGAATATGCTCAAAGAAGTGTAAAAAAAAAAAAAAACTGTCGGTGAATCATCAAAACGAATTAATCAATTAACTTTTCAGTCTCACTCCAAAACCAGTCGACCGTTTGCACTAATATTCAACAGTTGACTTAAAAAAAGGGGCTCCTAAATCCTCGATAAGTTCATTACATCGGCAGTTATTCGGGTTTTTGCGTTGAGCCCCACTGATCCTCCTTCCTTTCGGCCGATGCCGCTGAAAAGTAATAATCGTCGTCCTTATGGGATTTTGAATTCGAATATGAAATTTTGTGTCGATACATTCATTAAAACGGCAGTTATTGGGGTGTGTGAATTGAGCCCCCTTTGATCCCCGATTTGGCTGAACATCGACAGAGGGCGCCGCTAGCTCAGTGGTAAGCGTGCTTGACTTCTGAGCTCAAGTACGTGGGTTCGTAGCCCGACCGAGGCCCTTAGTTTATTTTATCTGGGAGGTAAAATAAACTTAAGCACGCCGTCCTTCGGATGTGTCGTTAGGCGATGGACCCGAGCCTGTACTATGTCAGGTACTTGTTAAAGTACCCACAGTAGAGTCGGGCTCATTTCCACCAGAGTGACGAAAGAGCACTCTGGTAGGAGGCGATATAACCTCTTAGTTAAAGCCCGGGCATGAGTCATAAAACCTAACCTAACCTGAACAATGACAGTTGTTGTCCTTATGGGGTTCTTGTCACACATATAAATTTCGTGTCGATACATTCATTCTATCGGCAGTTATACTTTTCACAAACACGCAGAATTTTGTTTTTGGAATCTAAAGGTCGGAAAGCATAACATTCCGTTGGAAACTCCGCATCGAACTTTTGAACGGTTACATAACTTTCCCTATACTTCATATAGCTGGGAAGTAAAACCTGGCTGTCGCAGAGGAAAATCATATTTTCCGACTCCCCTAACATCGGTGGCATAACTTCAAATAGTTTTTAAAAAATCCTGGAGAGATAAGTTTGAATTTCTGGAATGTAGATAGTATTGCCAAGAAGACAACTCGTGAATAGATCACTTATCTGGAGGAAAATCTCCCTGGGATAATTGCATCCCTAATTTCGCGTATATTCTAATTGAGTGTACCCCAATTACACAGGTACCTAATTTCCTGTCTCCCCCGGAGATTCGCGCTGTTATTTGCTAATGAATGAGCCCAAGTTGTTGGTCCCTCTGAGGTCATCACCACCTCCAGCCTCAACACGTTGGGTACATATATATATATATCATTTAACCATGGAAACGATACAACCTGGAAATTCCAGCCATACATTACTTCGTATACAGCAGGGGAAGACATTTTCACGATTGATACAATTTAAGACTTTCGCCCAACATTTTTGTTGAATAAGGAAAGAATGAAGTCTCAGTTATCCGAACCAAGATGATCATTTCTCTCATTCGCTTTACCGCTCATTTTCTCTTCCCCAGCACAATTAACCTGTTACTTGTCGGTCTCCCTCCACAGCCCAAAGAGATAAATTCATTACATCGGCAGTTATTAGGATTTTTGAGTTCAGGCCCCCCTCCCCCCCTCTGATTCCCCTACCTCTTCGGCCGATTCCACTGAAAATTGATAAATATATAATAAGTCTTTGAATTTAAATATGAAATATATTGTCATTACATTCATTCATCAGGAGTTTTCATGTTTTTCCAAATCGGAATCAGGAGATCGGAAAATCTGAAATTCCGTTGAAAACCAATCATTGAATTTCTGACCATAAATACTACGTCAAATACGCGGCCTTTTATTCGTTGTTCCACAGAGCCTACTCAATTCCAATGACACAACAATCAAAAGATAAAGAACTTAAGATTATTAAGGAAATAGCCAAAAACAATAGCTACCCACAAAAAACAATAAATAAAATTGAATATAAGGTCAAAAATCATAATTTTAGGAACAAACTGACCAAATTAGAAACACAAAATAAAGTTTATAATAAATGGGTCAGCTTAACTTACCACCGAAAAATTTCTGAAAAAATAGGTAAAGAGTTGAAAAAAGAAGGTTTCAATATCGGGTTTAAAACTATCAATCCCATAAGCCAGTGCCTAGAGAGAGGTAGGGACAAAACAGATATTGAAAATAGAAGCGGAGTTTATAGTCCAGAGTGTGCGACGTGCAGTCAATTATACATTGGACAGACAGGACGTCGTTTTAAGGAAAGAATTAAAGAACACACGGTCGAAATAAAGAACCGAGGAAACCGTTCTACATTCGCAACCCACATAATTGACAATAGCCACACTTTCGACCCATCTACAGGCATCAAATATCTCCACTATTGCTCAAAAAGCAGGCTACTTAATAGCTTAGAGCAATTAGAAATAAATAAAGCTACCAAAAGGAACATTTGCATGAATGACCAAATTTATTTCAACTATTCCCCTTTGTTAACACCCTGATCCAGTTCTGTTTCCACATATATGTTTGTATTATCTGTTATTAATATTTGGTTCCACATATATGTTTCAAGTTATCTAAATCTTAATATTATTATTAATTTTATTTCTATTTTTTATTATATAATTGTATTTGTTCTTATTTATTTGTTATTTTCCCCGTATTAGTCTAGTGATATTGTTTTATGTAAATTTAGAACTAGGTTTTGTTAAGAAATATTTCATGAGTTAGCTAACGGTACAGCCGGGGGACTCCCAAGTTTTAATAGCACCCTTTGACCTGAGATGTATTTGAAGGGTCGCTCTCTGCAAACTGACTTAGTTCATAACTAGACCTGACGATGATATAAAGCCGAAACCGGTAGTTATATGTATATATATCTTTAGTGGAATAGACAATATTTCAAAAAATAAGTTTGTTTTATTAATTTATTACAAGTTTCCACAATATGTCCGCGTTCCTCAACTTAGAAAATGTACTTAGGCCCTGCGGTAAGGTGGCATCAATTTTTCAAAATCTAATGAGGACATGTGGACATACTCATCCGAAATGAGGACATGTGGCGAACTTTCCTGTTCATTGGTACAATCGTCTGATAGAGATGGAGCTTTCACAATATTCCGACCCCATCCACATAGACATACGTATATATCATCGCGAAAATGGTCAAATTGTTTTCGAGGGATCTTGAAACCTGAGATTCCAGTAAAAGCCCGATCTCGAATTTTAGCCCGATTATAATACTCACAATAATAATAAAAAGGCAAAAGATGAAAATTCAATTTTTCATATATTTTTTCGAAATGTTTGTCTATAAAGATGTATACCAAACTGTACACCAAACTAAATTTGGTTGAAATCGATCCATTTATGATTTATCTCTTGAATCTGTTAACATGTTGTTCATTACATCCCAAAATATTCATGAGAGAAAAAAAAAAAAAAAAAAACTTCGATTTTTTTTCCATGATTACATAATTTTCCCTATGGGAAAGTGAAATAAAATGTGAGGTCTTGTTAGAGACTTTGGGTGTAACAACTGTTTTATGTTTTCTCCCCTCTATTCAACTTTCAGTGAAATAAAGATAGCAGTTATCAGCAGTGAGATAAGAGAGTTTTTTGTACAATCAAGGTGAGGTAAGGTAGGTACAGTGTGGGCTCTGTGGAAACACTATTTTCAAAAAATTACCATCACATAGAAAATATATACATGTATATGTGGTGGGCTGGTGTTTTACACCTAGGGACCTAAGCATCCAATAGAAAATACAAGTCGTCGGTGAAACACCACTAATGTACTTCCCCCGCTCGAATTAATGTGTTCAATAGTTGACTTACATAGGGGGGGGGGGGGGGGGGGGGGGGGGGCGTCTGAATCCTCATACCAAATGATTATGTCGATTTATTCGCGTATATGTTGTGAACCCCCTTCCCTTCGGCTGATTCCGCTGAAAATTAATAGGTGTCGCCCCATAGGGTTTTATAATTCACATATAAAATTTCGTGTCAGTATTATTCATTCTATCGTGGAGTTATCGTGTTCACATACACATACACCAAACACACAAGAAGACCGGACATTTTTTCACATGTTTGGAATCAAGGGCTCGGAAAAGATTACGGTGAAAACTCAATATCGAATTACGTAACTTTCCCTCACTTCGAATAGATGTATTGAGCCAATATCTTCTAAGCACGACCAACACATATACATTTTTATTTATTTATTTTTAAACTCAAAAACCCTAAAATTGCCACTGTAATGAATGTATCGACACGAAATTTCATATGAAGATTGAAAGTCACTGGGTAAGACGCCTATTTATTTTTTAGCCGAATTGCTGGAAGAGGATAAGAGTTTAGGGGGTGTAGTGAAATTTTAGATTGATTACAAATATCGTAACTCGAGCTGAGGAAGCACCGTAGATTATTATATCACCCCCCCCCCCCCCCCCCCCCCTCTGCCTAAGCCTGTTATCTAGGAGGCGGTGTAAGCCGAAGAGAGGAGAACTGTTGCTGGAACTGCTGCTATGTGGTGTTAGTTGGAACTACTAATCCCATCTAGATCCCCCCCCCCCTTAGCCTGCCCCCTGCGGTTCCCAAATCCTCACTTAGTGATTTTCTCCAAACAGAGACAAGATTGAAACGAATTCAGTTAAGTCAGTAGCTCTCAAAGGGCTTAACGTTAACTCTTCTCTAATCTCTAAGAAAAATATATATATAAAAAAAAAGAGGCTAATGGCTTTGCTTGTTTGGTCCATGCTATGCTTCTGCTTGTTTGAAATTGACAACCAAACAAGCAGAGAGTTAAGCTAAACCCATTTATGGAGACAGAATAAAGAAACAGTAAAATATCAAAGGTGTCATACAAGGTGACACCACAATTTTAATAAAGAAACAAAATAAGGGAATATAATGGAAGATGTCACAAACACAGATAAATATATAAACAACGTATAAATCAGGAAAATGTTTTTAAAAGAGATAAAATATAAAGAAAAGTATCCTAATTTTAATAAAGGAACAAAATAAGTGAATATAATGGAAGATGTCACAAACACAGATAAATATATAAACAACGTATAAATCAGGAAAATGTTTTTAAAAGAGATAAAATATAAAGAAAAGTATCCTAATTTTAATAAAGAAACAAAATAAGGGAATATAATGGAAGATGTCACAAACACAGATAAATATATAAACAACGTATAAATCAGGAAAATGTTTTTAAAAGAGATAAAATATAAAGAAAAGTATCCTAATTTTAATAAAGAAACAAAATAAGGGAATATAATGGAAGATGTCACAAACACAGATAAATATATAAACAACGTATAAATCAGGAAAATGTTTTTAAAAGAGATAAAATATAAAGAAAAGTATCCTAATTTTAATAAAGGGACAAAATAAGTGAATATAATGGAAGATGTCACAAACACAGATAAATATATAAACAACGTATAAATCAGGAAAATGTTTTTAAAAGAGATAAAATATAAAGAAAAGTATCCTAATTTTAATAAAGGAACAAAATAAGTGAATATAATGGAAGGTGTCACAAACACAGATAAATATATAAACAACGTATAAATCAGGAAAATGTTTTTAAAAGAGATAAAATATAAAGAAAAGTATCCTAATTTTAATAAAGGAACAAAATAAGTGAATATAATGGAAGGTGTCACAAACACAGATAAATATATAAACAACGTATAAATCAGGAAAATGTCTTTAAAAGAGATAAAATATAAAGAAAGTGGGTAACATAAATAAATAAGTATACAGGAAAAGCCATAAACACAATATAAATTGTCATAATAAAAAAAATTAAATAAAAAAAAAAACAGCACAAAAGATATACCAAAATATAAAGAGTAGTACATAAAGAGAGATATAAACTGCTGTAAAATATGTAAATATTGTTATGAACTGAATTATTTATTTATTTTCATGTATTAATTGTTGGAATAGCTCGAGACAAGTTCTATTTTGTAACCTTAATATTCGTACTTACCAGTTCATTGATTTATTGAGTTTACTTTGCTTATTGTTATTAACATAACCTATTGGTCACTGTTATATGTTTAAAAGTAGATTTATTTAATTCTTCAAGTTATATAAATGTTATTATACATTTTTTTTTTTTTTTTTTTTTTTTTTTTTGGCCTTATGTACGATGCATATTAGCCATGTCAATGTGAATTTACTAGTTATTTACGACATCCATGGCCCCGGGAGGGAGTTCTATCTATAAAATAAAACTCACTCCCGGACGGGATTCGAACCCGCAAACCATGGTGAGACCATGCGACCAAAGCCCTACGCTCTAGCCCGCACGGCCACCATGGCCCTCTTTTATACATCTAAAAGGTTGTTATAGATCATGTTGTTACTTGTAAGACCTTCCATTGAAATTTGAACATTGAAAATTCATATTTATAATTTTTTCGGCTCTAGAAATTCTATATAGAATTTGTATATATACTGGATAAGAGAGATTGTACCAGCTGTTCTATGGATTAACTTGGTGTACTAACTGTAGTATGATGTAAATAGTTACTTTTAGTGTTTATTTGATCCAGTTGTCTAATATCTGGTTGTGAACTATTTAAATATGTAATTATGTTTTTTCTTTCGGACTGAGTGACTTTTATTAATTTATATAAACTCTCACATTTTGAGTTTGTCAAATTTTCTTTTGGATTGATCGGGACATTTAGCGTGAACTATCTGAAAATAGTAAATAAAGAGCTACTCACAGAAGTGTGGATTTATTAAGTCACAAGTAATATCAAAGAAAGTTTTTTGTTTTTTCTGTGAAATAAAGTAAATATTATCAAAATATTACTTATCCGTATTTTCACCAAAAGCTGAGAATCAATCTTCGCCTAACATACCTGCAACAGAAATATGAATAATAAATTAGTCATTTGTGTATGAATTATACAAATGTATGCTTATAATGTTTATTAATGTTGGAAATAATTCCATAGCAACCCATTTGTTGTTTTTATATTTTCTGCATGTGTTATTATTGCCTTGTAAATGTTCTTACTTTGTCTCAAATAAAGAATGTTCCAAACCAGAAAGACGTAAAATTGCATACTTTCAACAGGTTATGGGCCCAGACAAATAATATATCATTATTGAAGATCAAACGTGAGTTGATATTTTTTGTTTCCATTTCTTATAAACTAACATTATGTAGGTCAGGCATCCCACAAGTGTCTGGTACTTCTCCTTAACACCTGGTTCTTCGTGGTTCTCCTCGCACTTTGGGAGTCTGAGCCCTTGTTCTGCGGGTGTATCTTTCATCTTACTGTCTTTTAGCCCGAATCGTTCTATCACTTCCTTTATGTACTTAGACTGGTCGATTGTCAGCCGCTCGTTCTTTTCCGCTCGTCCATGTCTCGTTATTCTCTTCGGTTTTGGTTTTGTTCTCGTTTTCTGAATTCTTTTCATCATCTATCTTCACTTCAAAGGGTTTTCTTCTATCGACCGTGACCTCTTCTATCTTCGGGCGTTCGACAAATTTAACGTCTCTGCTGGAAATGACTTTCTGAGTGGATTCATCCCACAGCTTATAGCCATCGTGGGTATAGCCGACTAGGCGCCCGAAGGGTTCGAAGGCGCCGGAGGATTGTGCAGACTCAACAGAGCTCTCTACGGTTTGAAGCAGGCGGCTGTTGCTTGGATCAAGAGATTCAAGCAGTATATGAACAAAATAGGTTTTAAGAACTCACAGGTAGACCACTGCCTTTACATAAAGCAGACCGGAAAGGGCCAGATATTAGTCGTCAATTATGTTGATGATCTACTCCTGATTGGGGACAGTGAAGGAATCAAGGACACAAAGGATGAACTGTGTAAATAATTTGAGATGACGGACCTTGGAGACATAAAGATTTTTTTAGGAATGAGAATAACGAGACATGGACGAGCGGCTGACAATCGACCAGTCTAAGTACATAAAGGAAGTGATAGAACGATTCGGGCTAAAAGACAGTAAGATGAAAGATACACCCGCAGAACAAGGGCTCAGACTCCCAAAGTGCGAGGAGAACCACGAAGAACCAGGTGTTAAGGAGAAGTACCAGACACTTGTGGGATGCCTGACCTACATAATGACAGGAACGCGACCACATATTAGCTATATCGTTAACTACTTGGGCCGATTCCAACGCAACCCTACAGAAAGACACTACGGTTGCTTGAAGAGGGTACTGAGGTACCTGAAAGCCGCAGCCAAATATGGACTGGTATACTCGAGAGGGGAGGACACAGCTCTTGTGGGCTGCGCTGATGCGTCATGGGCTGATGATGACGACAGAAAAAGTACGTCCGGGAGCTGTTTTTGGATTGGCAATAACCTTGTCTCCTGGAAAACTCAAAAACAAGGTTCTGTAAGTCTGTCAACGTGCGAAGCAGAATATGTGAGCCTATCGACAGCCACTCAAGAAGGAATTTGGCTACGAAGACTGTGTGAGGATATAGAGATGGACTGCGGACAAGTACTCATCTACGAAGACAACCAGTCTTCTTTATCTATCGCCAAGAATACTGAGACCAAGCGGTCCAAGCACATTGACCTGAGGTTCCACTTCATCAGGGAGCTGTTGGAGAGAGGAGAGCTCGCCCTACAGTACGTAGACACTAAGGACCAGGTAGCGGACATCCTCACCAAGCCGCTGGGCCGGGCCAAGTTCTCTAGGTTCAGGAGTGACCTTGGGGTGTGAATTATGGGGGGGTGTTGGAAATAATTCCATAGCAACCCATTTGTTGTTTTTATATTTTCTGCATGTGTTATTATTGCCTTGTAAATGTTCTTACTTTGTCTCAAATAAAGAATGTTCCAAACCAGAAAGACGTAAAATTGCATACTTTCAACAATTAATTCAGAGAAGTTGGAAAAGTCTGATACCAATGATGCCCACTCAAGATTTATAAATGAACAAGAACTTCAAATTCTTGCAAGCTCTTTGCAGTTGGTCATATTTCTATGAAACATCTTCACAAACATAGGCTATGTGACGTCTCAAAATTTCTCTTTAACGGTTGATCGGATTTTCATGACATTTGACACGAACAATCCTTATAAGCCCTGCTCAAATATAGGTCATGCGTCATCTCAATTTTTGTAAATTTCACATGAAGCATCCTTATAAGCCTTAAGCATAACTTCTTCTGTACTTCGTATAGTCGGGGAATATAAAATGATTTGTAGTTTCTAACGATGCCACCAGAGTACTCTTTCAGAGAAACCATCAACATTTTATTTAGGTACTTACTTCTGAATATTTTCAAACTACGTTCTACGAAAGCAATAAGAACAATGTGTGGCTCTATATAAACATAAACATAACAATTATACATAAATATTATTCAAAGTACTCCTTTAGGTAACCTTCCTAATTACTAACAATAAGTACTCATCAAAACTACAATCCATAATATGAAAATACTACTTTTTCGCTTAATATTTCCTCTCTAGTTAATTGTTACTTCTTCAAGTACACGAAGTATATAGAAGTTATGTAATGAAATTTAATGTTTTACAAACCCCTGAATTCAAACAACAAATTTCAAGTTTGTCTATTTATGAACAACATTACTCCCGAAATGATGAATACTCCATGCTAAACTTTATATGTGGACCCAATGAGGACGACATCAATTGATTGTCAGCCATATTGTTGTGTACTCACAAGATTAAAAAGTTGTCGGTGAAACACCGGTTATGTACTTCCCCAGAACGAATTAATCAATTAACTTTTCGCTCCCCCCCTCCCTCCAAAACCAGTCGACCGTTTGCTCTACTATTCAATAGTTGACTTAAATAGGGACTCCTAAATCGTCGTACTAAATTTTGTGTCGATAAATTTATTAAATCGGAAGTTATTAGGGTTTTTGAGTTGAGCCCCCTCCCCTGAACCCCCCACTTTCCTTCGGCTGATGTCGCTCATGGGGTTTTGGGTTGAGCCCCCTCCCCTGAACCCCCCACTTTCCTTCGGCTGATGTCGCTCATGGGGTTTTGGGTTGAGCCCCCTCCCCTGAACCCCCCACTTTCCTTCGGCTGATGTCGCTCATGGGGTTTTGGGTTGAGCCCCCTCCCCTGAACCCCCCACATTCCTTCAGCTGATGTCGCTCATGGGGTTTTGGGTTGAGCCCCCTCCCCTGAACCCCCACTTTCCTTCGGCTGATGTCGCTCATGGGGTTTTGGGTTGAGCCCCCTCCCCTGAACTCCCCACTTTCCTTCGGCTGATGTCGCTCATGGGGTTTTGGGTTGAGCCCCCTCCCCTGAACCCCCCACTTTCCTTCGGCTGATGTCGCTCATGGGGTTTTGGGTTGAGCCCCCCTCTGATTTTCCCCCTCCATTCAACCGATTCCGCTGAAAATTAATAAGTGACGTCCTTATGGGGTTTTGAATTCACATATGAAATGTTGTGTTGATACATTCAGTAAATCGGCAGTTATTAGTGTTTTTGAGTTAAGTTTCTCCTCTAATCCCTCCCCCCTTTCCCTTTGGTCAATTTGGCTGAAAATCAATAGGTGTCGTCAATAGAGAGTTCTGGATTCACATATACAATTTAGTGTCGATACATTCATTCTATGGGGAGTTATCGTGTTCACAAACAGACATACAGACACATTTTTCTTTCATATTTGGAATCTGAAGGTCAGAAAACATGAAATTGAGTTGGAACATAACTTTCCTCTGAACTTCGTTAAGCTGGGAAAGTAAACTTAGTTGATGAAATGACGTTGGGGAAGTACATTAGGGTTGAATCATTGATGATAATGTTGTGTATGTTGCAGCTCCAGTCTGTCTGTCTGTCCTCAGAACTATTATACCATCGTCAAGAGACAATGTGTTGCAGATCTTGTCTCTGACCTTGCCTACGGAATGTTGTCTGACGTTAGCTCACTCCAGCAACTCTCAGCGTCTCTTTTATTTTATCTAGAGACAGCCCGCATTTATATTCCTCACCAGAAAATAAAGAAAAACAAACAAAAAGAAATATATAATTTATTACAGGTAAGTAGTACTGAGTGTTGCATCGGAGTAGTGATATATAAGGCTAGTATTATGTCATGCATCAGCGTTAATATTGCATATATGCAAATGTTAGCTCCATCTAATGCAACAACCAGAGTTATATGTAGTCCCCGGACTGAAACTAAAAGCGTATACTGGAAACATGCGACTGCGCCTATCCGACCTGGTTTCTTATTTTATTTATGCATCTATACAAGGTATAGGGGAAGTTATGCAATCGGTCACAAATTCGAGGCGAAGTTTTTAACGGGATTTCATGGTTTCCGATCTCTTGATTCCAAAAATGAAAAACAATGTGGACGTCATCAATTGATTTTCAGCAAAATCGGCCATAAAAACTCTAATAACTGCAGCTGTAATAAATATATTGACACAAAATATAGTATGAAGTTTCAGAAGCCACTGTATAAATGAAATATTGAGTTTTAGCCAAAACAGTGAATTGGCTTTGGAGATTGATTAATTCTTGTGGGAGAACTCATAGCCCATTATCTAACGACTTTTATTATTCATCTCAAAAACATAGATTTCTTAGATCTCTTAGTACTACGGATAAAGCAAAATCACTGTTAACCCAAATACTAAACTCAAGATTGATGTCTCCCTTCAGAAATAAAGGTCAATGAGGTTACTTGTGACGAGAAGACTCTTGGAATCCAGGTTCATTAATAGAACCTTACTTGTACCTCTCCCTGTGAGATGAAGTATGGTCGGGCCAATCTTCATCGTCCGAACACTTTCTGCGATCTATGTCAATATAGTGGAAAGCTAATAGAATAAATGAAAACAAAGAAGTATTGCCTAATTCCACAACAATATATACATTAAACGTACCGGTTTAGTAGTCGACCAGAGCGAGGAACAAGCGCTCTGGTAGTAGGCGATATGACTTCGTGGTTAAAGCACGAGCATGATTCACAGCAATTAACAAACTATACTCATTATTTTTGGGATTAATTTCTCTCTTCGAGAAAACCGAAGATCAATTTGTAAGATAACTCGAGGTTGGTATCTCTTGGCTACTTGGCGGTGCTGTATGATGGCACAGCATCATAAGGCACCCGTCAATAAAGAATGGACAGACTGGAGGGTAGTCTACTTGAGGCGATGAGATCATTATCAGTAGGAGCCAGGAAAGGAGCTTCGCCCCGGGGGATCAGCCCCTCATGTACCCAAAGAGCAGTGTTTACTATGGCGCGTATAGAAGGTGAAGAACCTCCGGAGGGCAGATAGTGGAAGAACCAGGACATTGGATGGAACAGAGAATGAGAAGCTGGTGTTCCAGTGGTCTGTACAAGGGAGGCGGCCCCCGGTTTGTATAGGGCAGAGTTATGAGTAAGTATCGAAGTAATAAGACGCAAAGTACCTAGTACAGCTGTTAGAGCTTGTAACTGTATAAGGAGGTGACCTATAGACTTGGTAGCAATATGGATAACGGTATCTGCAGAGTGCTACTTAATGCCGTCAGTATCTGCCAGAGCAGGAGAGCAATGGCCAAGGCCACTCTTCGCGGCAATATACCATAGCCGTTATGCAACACCAAACAGAGGAGAGAGAAAAAACCGGTTTGTATTTCATGTATCATATACAAAGATAGCAAGATCAAAGGAGGCTTCGGGGGGCGAATACACTCCGACATTTGGTTCGGGAACCAAATTAGGTCAAAATGTCAACAGTTGAAGTTCTCATCAATATGAGCCCCATGTACGCTGAGGTTCGTAAAAACCTTAATATACATACCATGAGCAAATAAAGGAGGAAAGCAACCGAGGATCTTCATAAACAGCCATATTTCTTCCCCTTCCCTAGCAACACGGAGTACAGGGGACGATGTGTAATCATCAAGAGAATTTCATATTTCCCATAGTTCCAAAAGTAAAAATAAAATCATCAGCGATCCATCATCCAATGTACTTCCCCATCGCGAATTAATAAAGTAAGTTTTTGCTCTCCTTATAAAGCCAATTTACCGATTTGATTGAAAGTGTGCTTTACTCAGAGACTTCTGAATATCACAAATTTCGCGTTGATGCATTCGTTGCAACAAATGCACCGTAGGAAAGGAGAGGCTTAACACAAAAACTCTAATAACTTTCGATGTAACAACGAATCTATCAACACGAAATTTAACAGAATTAGAATCTAAGTCCCTGAGTAAGACACCTTCAGACTTTCAGCTAAATCGGTAAATTGGTGTCAAAAGAAGAGCAGAAAGTTAGTTATGGATGAACTGTCTTCATCGCAAGTGCGTCATCATTAGTAGAACATCACACATATATCATGTTGTCTAATGTCGGAAAACAACGTATTTTATTTCTATGAAAATCTTGTCTCACAACATCTTATTATTTGCTGGTGATTCATAGACGATTTTGTTTTTCATTTTTGGGGGCTTGGAAACGGGAAAGATGCTCGGAAAATGCGGAATACTTATGAAACGTCAACATCGATTTTTTGACAGATTACATAACTCCCCGCATACAACGGGAAAATAATAACAATAATTCTCAACTGGAGAGCTTTCTCTTGCTGGGTTAGTCGAGAGTTATGGTGAGAGGCCCGCCCAGTGTAGCTCCAATGTTTGTAAATGTAAATTATATTAATTTGCTCCAACAAGAAGGGGGGGGGGGGGTCTAGTTTGGAATGAAAGCAAATTTGTCCCAAATCGGCTCTTTGTTGCAGCCCATAATCACGAGATCTAATTTCCTCAGCGTCCAGGGGCTGGCAGGCCACCGTATCTTGCGGCCAATCTTCTACAGCTCTCCCGCCCAATGTAACATAGCACAGGATTACATAGCCAGTTTATCTTGGGGAACACACTCCTATTATCTGTCGTAACTAGGTGTACCGTCCGGCCTAACCTCGGCTATTCATTAGTGGAGGACTGTTCTACAACAAACAGAACTATACAAGAGCCACCGGGAGCGGTAGAGGTCCGACCGAGCCCCTCAGTTTTTCTATTTAAAAAGTGAAAAAGATAAAAACTTGAGCACGGTGTCCTTTGGAGGGGATATTGAGCTGAGATGTCAGGCGTTAAAGGTAAGCAAAATGTAGGATTCTCACACTAGGAGTAGTAGGCGATATGACCTCGTATGTAGAGTAAATAGACCGGTGCTGGGTCAGGGAGGGGTGGCAACATCCCCTTGTGGTTATCCGTGCTAGGTTAAGTAACTCGCCGCCACCCTTAACCCCCATTCATCCGGACACAGACCAAGTTCTTGCATGTAGTCGACAAGATATCAACTATAGATTATTTTGCATTTCGAGATAGTATCGATCATATTAACTACCGATTAAAATGAATTTCGATATTTCTCCTACCGTATGACGTCATTGGTATGATTTTCGAATGTTCTCGAAAAGATCAGTAACTACGAGAGTAAAGTCCGGGTATGAGTCACAAAAAACGTCGAACACTCGTTAAAAGGGTTTCAGAACTCTAAAAATTTTGAAATACGATCAGAGATCAAAAGAATGAAGAAAAAAAGGTTATGAATAGTGGTCTAGACCGTGAACATAGGAAGAATAGTTGTAGAGGCGTTGTAATAGGGACAGGTCAGGATGTAGTAATGCGATCCGGGGTCTTTGTACGAGAAGACCCGGGGATCACATCTAGTCAGGTCCAGGTAAAGTAATGTAATGTCAAGTTCGGCATCTCCCCGCCAGAGGAGCCGCTACACCAACCTTTACAGATTGAATACAAATTTGGCTTTACGTAAGGTACCTCTCTACCGTGGAACTTCCGAGGAGGGGGGGGGCTTGACAAGGATTCCTTGGGAGACATTTCCCCGACAAAAATGTGACCACCCCTTCGGAAGTTGTGAAGCAGATCGTGTTACTTCGGGGCTACTCGGAGATTTTTAGCCGTTAGCCACTGCAACCATGGGTGGAAACTGCCCCCCTTGAACTTGTTCCTGCTGCTTTTCGCCTGCCGCCTTGATATTTTGGTATGTCAGGTTTTGTTACCCTTAATCGGCCATTGTAACCTCCCCGTATGGTTATCCGTATCAGGTTATAAAAAAAATTATTGTATTTTAGTTAATATCGGATCTACTAAATATCAATTGTATAAAATTTCGATTACAGCAAGTTTTATTCTTTATTATGCCCTCCCTTCCTGAATATTTATTACATTTCAATATCTGCAAATTATAATTTTTATTTAGCCCACTAGCGCTCCCAAGCCCCTAGAAATCAAATTATAATTGACAATAAATCAATTCGATGTGACTTCTTAAGAAAAAAAAATACATATTTGAAGAAGAACGAGGTTTGAACTCACCAACTTTCGTACGGGAAGCCAGCTTGCTAGCCCCTCTATCTTGACATAGCTCAACAACGGAGCCGAAATCTAGGTATATAGGTATGTAACTCTCAAGTCATACATTTTCAGATATCAACTAACAATTATTATTTATTCCAGAGTGCACAATCAATTTGCGATAAATCTTAGAAATTGTTATAGTTTTGATATAATTGACTAAAGTTGAACCTGATGAACCAATATTAGCATTTGGAAGTGACATTTCCGAAAATATAGAAGTATTCGGGAAACAAGGTTGACCAAGTTCCTATTTTTCGTGCACAATCAATTCGCGATGAATCTTAGAAATTGTTATTGTATCCTTATATTAGACTAAAGGTGAACCAATATTAGCATGTAGCACATATACATGAAATTCAAGTGTTTATAACATATATACATGAAATTCAGGTGTTTATAACACTTATACATAAAATTCTGGTATATATCACCTGAATTTCATGCATCTAACTCTTTGTCTGTGAACATATCGACACGAAATTCTATATTTGGATTCAGAACTCTAAAAAAAGGACGACACCTATTGATATACTTATATATATAGATGAATTTATCACCTGTTACATAAGTTTCCCTTATACTATAGCTGTAGAGGTTAAGGAAAGCTACCTAAAAGATACAGCTTAGTCAGTAGATTGGCTGGAAGAATGATGACTCAGTAGATGTATATTTCTGTGGAGTCTTTTATAGTAGGAAGTGGCACGACCTTTCCTCAAGTATGCCCGTCTTATGAAGGTCAACTGTTGATGCATGAACGTGGACACATAGACTACTTCTTCCTGGGAAAGTGGCTATTTTCAAAACTGTTACTTTCCCAGTCATACGTGGTATAGTTAAAAATGTATGTGGCAATAGCGTCGTCTACGCAGACCGGGTGAGTACAGAGTACAAGTAGTTCACCGCCTATAAGAGAATAGAAGAATTGTCCCTCCTCTCGAGGCAGAAAGACAGATTGGAGGAACCAGACATGAGTAGGATATACAGCAGTGGTCGCCAAACCGTAGCTCGCAGGGTTTCAGATGCAATGCTTGTGTTGGCTATCTGCACTACTCATCCTCTTCATCCCCGTCCCGCGAGTCTGTCAGTGTCTGATGTGTGATCGTGAGTGCAGGTTATTTAATTTCTCTTGTGTTTTATGCATACTTCGGACTGTGGTTACTGTTAATAATGGCGAGTTCCAGCAAAAAACAAAAAACTTATCATTTTTATGTTGAATGCTGGATTCTGCTGCTACAACATATGAGCCTAACATTAAAAAAATTGTTGATGACAAAAAAGAGTCCCCCTCACATTGAACTATGTTTTTCTAATGCAAATATTTTGTTATATAAATTCTTATGATAATAATTGCAATGTTAGAAATTGCATTTAATTAGATTTAATATAAACTAGAAATGTATATTTATAGGTAATAAACAACTGTGTGATTTAAACAGAAACATGTACCTCCCCCCCCCCCCCCCCCCCCCCCCCCTCCTACTTTGTTGGGTAGCTCACAGTAAAGTTTCTGAGCTATAAGGTAGCTCAGTCGCTTAAAAGTTTGGCGACCACTGATCTACAGTTACTTGTGAATGCGGGGCGGCCAAACTTCAGGTTCCGGCAGATAGTGTCTAGTATTCCTAGACTATGAAAGGATCATGAGAAGTAAATCGGGGATGTTCAGTACGAGGATCCTCCATGTTAAAGTTAATATGCCGTAACATTTACGTACCTACAGAGAGGAGGATACATTAAACTGCGCTTCGATTCCGTTTGACGACTTCCAACATGATTGGTAGGATTACAGACATGTTGAGTTATGATGACGCTCTCATGTCTCGGCTTATGACCATTTGATGGCCACTAAACGAATAGGCCAACTTCTCTCTCATCACTTTATTGCCTCAGCATAAGTTTTAATGGGCGAATAATAATAGCATCATCTACCAAACTATTTGCAACAGGAAAAGTGAAATTTAATGGCGATATTAGCTTTAAAATGCAATATTGCATTGGTTCTTGAGAGCTCTATATTTATTACTTTCCCAGCTAATAATAATAAAGAGAAAGTTAAGTAATAGATCACAAATCATAATCAAAAATTCCATATACAATTTTCACAGACATTTTCCCGATGCCCTGAATCAAAAGATGAAAAGAAAAAAAAGTCATCGAATTATCGATGTGTAATTCCCCGGCGCAAATCAATCAACTACGTGTTCGTTCTCCTTCTAAAAAAACAAATTTCATGTTAATTTGATTCCAGGTCTACTTGGTGAAAAGTCATATTGTGAAGGATAAAAGAATTCAAATACACACACTACTTGTCAATATTTTCATTATATTGGTCAAAATTACACGACTATAGTTTCGCCTGTTACGGCATTATCAAGTGAACTAAACAGAGATTACTAGTGAACAGTAGTAATCTCTGTTTAGTTCACTTGATAATGCCGTAAAAGGCGAAACTATAGTCGTATAATTTTGACCAATATAATGAAAATATTGACAAGTAGTGTGTGTATGTATACTTTTATCCTTAATATTATTAAATCGGCAGTAATTAGGGTTTATGAGAAGCCCTTCCCTCTCCACCAAACCCTGCTCTTGGGTAGATTCGGTTGAAAATCAGTGGGTGTCCGCCTTATGTGTCCTACGCTTACAAAATTATGTATCGATACACTAGTTATTTCCACTGACAAACAGACAAAAACTAAGATTTCAGCTCATAGAACAGCTGGTATGTAATTATGATAACATCTTCTGCTGTAAAAGGCAAAAAAATAACATGTCGGATGGAGTGTAAACGATGAACAATAGTGGGCCGATAGAGAAGCCCTGGTCTACCCCTGGCCAGATGATCCCATGAACCAGCTGGCCACCAAAGCGCCCTAATCAAATAGGGAGTGCTCCTGCTCAACCGCTCAACCTTCCCTCACCCCACTCATGTCCCTATGGGAATGTTCCGTCCATCTCCTACCAGAACCGATTTTGAATAAAAAGGCCTATAAATCTGAAAGTTTTCTTGCAGGTTACTTTCATATTGTAAATCACGAGAAAAATTTTAAAAACCTAAAAATGGTGATGTACCTTCAGAGAGTAAAAAAGTCTTAAGTTAATCACAGTGTACTTCCCCAGTACGAATTAGTCAATTAACTTTTCGGTCTCAAGGGTTTTGAGTTGAGCCCCCTCTGACCCCCCCCCCCCCCCTTTCCTTTGGCCGATGTACATCGGCCATTATGGGGTTCTGGATACACATATAAAATTTCATGACGATATATTCATTCTATCAAAAATAATTCAAAAATGTGGGGTCACACACACACACAGACAGATTTTTTTTTCATTTGTGGAATCAGACGTCGGAAAACATGAAATTCCGGTAAAAACTCAAAGTCGAATTTACTTTGTCGAAGATAACTTTCCTTATACTTCGCACAGTTGGGGAAGTAAAAAAAAAAACTGTTAAAAATTGGGAATAACTTAAGGCGATAAAAATAAATAAAAATAACCAAATAACAAGTTCTAACAGAATTCTTGGAAGATTTCATATCGTTTTTGTACTTCAATTATCTTTAATATTGGTCGAAAAACTGTTTATCGATTATACTGATTGATCAATAACTGATTCGTTCATTATTACAATGGAATGTACATTCATGGCGAATGACACAGAAAGATTATAGATGACGATTGTACTTCAGGTGACCTGATAAAAACTTTCTATTGAATTGAATTTTTACACTATTTAATGTTTATTTCATGGGGGCTACACTCAATATATTGAGAAGATAGTCGTCCGTGAATCACCGGCTCTGTACTTCCCCAGCACGAATTCATCAATTACGATTTCGTTTTTCTCAAAAATCAATCGACCGTTTCGGCTAAAACACAATATTTGACTTATATAGTAGCTTTATCCTCATATAAAATGTTGTGTCGGAACATTGTTTGCATCGGCAGTTAGCAATAGGCCATTGACCGATTACTTAACTTCCCCTATACTACGAATAACTTGGGGCAGTAAATCAATGACGTAAAGAAACTCGCTCCAAGGTTCCAAGTCAAATAAACTTATCAAAATGTATTCTTAAGTAAATTCTTCGGGATTTTGGCGAGATTCTGCGAGATGAAACCAACAACTCCGAGTTTTGGCGTAAGTCAACGAGTGTTTGACTTTGTCAGAAACTTATAGATTTTTCATGACTCAATACAGTGGCAGAGTCAGAAACTATAGTTAGTTATTATTGTATATTAACCCATGCCCGGGCTTTAACAGTCATATCGCGCTATTTCGTCGTTTTGCTGGGCATCTCGCTCTACTTTGGAAGTCCTAAATTTTGCCAGATTTATTCACCTGTCCTATCTCTAATCAGAGGGCATATAAGACTAGGAATTCTAGGGTAGGGGTCAAATGCATGAAATTTGCATTCGTCAGATGGGTCAGTTACCTGACATCTTATAGGCTCGGGACCATCGCTTATCGTCCCATCCGAAGGACGCGTGATTAAGTTTATTTTACCTCCCGTATAAAAAATCTATGAGCTATGTTTGATGTACACATTTTTATGACGTATACTAGTAATATGTTATCGTTTAATGGAAATAAATATTATGATTATTAACTTTCCCTACAACAAATATGTGGTTTTCTCGAATTATGTCACGATGACATAACTTTCATTAGAGGAAAGTAAAAATAAGCCATTTTCAACTAAGGATTAGAGGGAAAGTGGGTTTTAAGAACATCCTGATAGCATCTGGTAGATTAAAAAACAGCCCTGGGGGATTAATTAGATTGGCAACGGTCATGTGTTTAACAGTTCGGCCACAGCTGGCCCACATTTATGTCTAATGGGAATCGGAAAATTCATCAAAGTTCTGATATGAGATGGAAGCTAAGACCTCGTTAAATACAGAGTTCCATAGAACCCCGTTGCTATCGCTCGCGCGTCCGTCCGTCGATCTCCATCTTCTATAAATGAAGTGCATGAAATTTGCACCCTTCACATGATCCAAAGCCAGAGCCGGTGTTTTGTAAAAACAAAATACAAGGGTGGCTCCAGAATATGGCAAAGGTTAGAGAAACTATATTTTTTTTATATTTCGCCCTAGGGTCACATTCATACCACGTCAAGTGGGTCACCTAAAAAAGTATCTAATATACAAAGAGAGCGCAGAGTTGTAGAGATGAAGGTTGTTTCCTGAGATACAGGCCCCTAAACAGGCCCCAAAAACCTTATTTTTCTGACACCATCTAACTGACGTTTCCCTTCCTCAGAGGCATTTTCAAAGTTCTATTTTAACAGGAATTACAAAAAGAGATATGATAATAAAAAAAAAAAAAAATTACTTAAAACTGTTATAAGCCGTTTTTCTTCCACCCAGTAATGCTAGTTTGAAATGAATTTGAGAGGGGCGGGGGAGGGGGGGGGGGGGGGGGGGAGGCGTGATTTGCACTAAAGTGGAATAAGAAATACCTGAGCCATATATCATCATCATCATCATACATCATATATATTTTTGCTATTCTTTTTTAATAAAAAACGCGCTAAGAGCGCCCAGCGAAAAAATCGAATGCAATATAAAATGTCCCTTTCAGTTTCCCCCAGTTCTACAACTTTTATTTGAAGAGAATTTTGATTATGTTATAATGATAAGCTATATCTTATAAAATGTACTTCAGCCTTGAAGTGGTCTGAATTTTCGTCCGATTTCGGCCAAAATATAATAAGATCTAAGCTACCACATGTGACATCTTCATTCCAAGTTCATTGTATTCCTGAGTTGGAACGCTCACATGTTCAAACATATACATACACACATACGAAAATACATTATCACGAAAACTACACATGGAACCATAAAACGTTGAAAACTCGACCTTAGTTTTTTTGCAAGATTAAAATAAAGTAAAAATCTGCATTGAGTTTTATACTAATTTTAGGGGACGAATAAATGGGTAACGAAAGTTAAGAAAACCATTCACTTTTTTAATTGACAGCCCCCCCCCCCCCCCTGACTCTCCGGAATCCAGAAAGATAATATTTTCTCTTTGATTGGAATTCCTGTTAAGACAGAACTTTGAAAATGTCTCAGAGGCGAAACAGGAGAAAGAAAAATCATGTTTTTTTTTTTTTTTTTGGGACCGATGGCCGGTTTAGTCTCAGAGAACAAACTTTGTGCATACATAGCATTAATACATTTAGAGGCTTGAAATTCTGAACATCGCAAAAATGTCATATTTATTTATTTTCAATATTCTATATATTTAATGATTATTTTTAGAAAATTCAGGTATAGTTTGTAAAAGTAAATTGATCGTTCTTTCCTTCGCTATTGTTCAAAACATAATAGACCGGGTGCCCGCTGTTGTCCGGCAGAGATAGCTCTAAAAATGTTCCTTATGAAATTTCAAATCGTCTACTTAGCCCAATACAAACAGAGCTACAGCTAGAAGGCGTAGAAAAACTTTCTTCAGTTAGTAAGTTATCTGGCTTCGTCCGGTTAGTAACTTTAAGCAGGTTAGTAATGATATCTGCTCAGTTAATAACTTTAAAAAGGTTAGTAATGATATCTGCTCAGTTAGTAACTTTCAGCAGGTTAGTAACGATATCTGCTCAGTTAGTAACTTTACTTTTACTAAGTCAGACGATTTCAGAAATAAGTTGAACTTGAACTCTTGGCATAAATAAAAATTTCGGACTCTCTATGTCTAGGTTAGACTTAGTTCGAAATTAGCCAATGTCAGAAACTCTACGTTTGTTTCATTCGACCACAAGCCTCATCTCTCCTCCTTATTACGTAGTTGCTCAATCCCTCCCTAATTGTTAGTTATTATGACTCATACCCGCGCTTTAACAACAATGTCATATCGCCTACTACCAGTGCGCTCTTTCGTCACTCTGGAGGACATCAGCCTATATAGGGAGTACTAAATTTTTATTCAACTAGGGTAGGGGTATTTAACGAGTACCTGACATCGTACAGGCTCGGGACCATCGCTTAACGTCCCATCCAAAGGACGGCGTACTTAAGTTTTTTTTTTACCTCTCAGATAAAATAAACTTAGAGCCTCTGCCGAGTTTTGAACCCACGATCTTGAGTTCAGTAAACAAGTACGTAATACCACTGAGCTACCGGCGCTCTTTGCATTCCCAAAATCATCTGAGTAACAATTACTATCCGGACGAAGCCGGGAAACCTGCTTTATGAAATAAGTGTCCGTAAAAATACATATTAACATTATTACGTATTGTAACGAAATAAAGATAACTTATCTAGGAAACGTAATGTTAACTTTCTAACTGATAACAACCATACAATCAACAGTGACGATTGAAGCGCTCCTAGTGGTAGTCTGTTGCCAATAGAAGTAAATCTGAAACGGATGAGAGGAAAGAAAAACCAATTTGAACTGACATTTCCAGTCCCAACAGACGATGATCAATAAGTAATAATACAGTTTGTCGAATTCGAGTTTTGAAGAGAACATAAAAAAGGGGGAGCAAATTTGACGAGATAGCAAATTCCTTTAAGAAGACAAGACACGTCGGAAGTAGGCGGTAGGATTTAATAAATCAGCTCCTTCCTGAGGGGGGGTTCCCCTAACTCTCGAGAAATATGAGGGAGTTATCCAGAGCTGTCGTCCCGACTTCCAGGGATAAGGAGGGCGGTAAGGTTTCAATTTGAGCCCCCTCCCCCCCCCCCCCCCCCCCCCCCCACTGCATTCTCAGGTCTCCTCTCCCCCTCTTTGAGACAACTACAAAAGAGGGAATAAAGGGGGGGGGGGGGGGGGGGGGGGGAGAGAAAAATACAAACAGAAAAGGAAACATTTCACATAATCAGCCCCCAACTGGGATCTGTTGTCAGTACATTACCTCCCATAATAGCTGGCGCTCCACAAGGCTCTGTTTTAACTCCTTTGTTATTTATTTGATAGGTCTAACCGTTTTCGTGTAAATCAAGGAAACGTCTGAAAATATAGGTTTCAGGATGTTTTTCGAGAACCGAACGACGAATACAGCAAAGTAGGTAGATAGGCGGTACTATGAAAAAAATATTGAGGGAGAGCGGAAACATACTTATAAGATGGAGTGTAAAGTCAATTTCAGAGATCGGAGGACCTTCAAAAGAGCAAAATTCGAAGTTAAGAGTCCACTAAGTAAAGATACTGAAGGTTTAGAGAGGCAGCAGAAACTTACGCGAGTCGGTGTATAGCCTCAAATTCAGAGATCGAAGGACACGCAAAAGGGCAAAACTCAAGGTAAAAAAACAATCAAAGATACGTAGGCAAATAAAGTTTTCCAAGGTTTATAAGGAGTGCAGAAACTTCCGTTTAAGTTTGGGTGTAGCTTCTGTAGCCTACAACAACACGTTAATGCAGCAACGTTAGTAGAGAGGCTCCATCCAGCTTCGATGATAGTCAACCATAACAAAATATGAAAATTTGTTGTGGTTCTAACGAAAATAGCCGAAGAAGAAATATAGAACCTCTATACCTTGTGGCGCCGAATCTTCATATTTTCTGAAAAAACATTAATACAGCAATGTCGGAAACAGGCTCAACCAGATTCGACAACAAATGTTCACAAGATTCCCGGTAAAGTAAAAGGAACGTTTTTTAGCACCGCTACGTAAGTTTTCGCTCTCCCTCTAAATCTCCTATATGTTTTTTGGTGGGCTCTTCCTTCTGTTTTTGCTCCTTTGAGGATCCTTTGACTTCCGATTTCGAGGTTACAACCCGACTCAAACATATGTTTATGCGCGCTCTCTAAACTAAAGCTGATAGACGGTTCCACGTGAACCGAGACAGGTTCCTGGAGATAGCAAAACCGGGTATTTCAATTTTCAGGTGCCCGGTTCTCGGTTCCAAAATCGGGTGCAAAGTTCTAAAACCTCTGTAGCCTAGAAAAACCCATTAATGCAGCAACATCGGATGTTGTGTAAATAACAACACCGTCTTATAGAAATGGCTATAATGTATCGTAGGTGCGAAAAATATTCGAGTACCATTTGTATTCATACGTTAAACTGTATATTTTAGAAATTAAAATTTACGTTAGATAAACCATTTGTCAACCATTGTTGTCGAAACGCATATTTGTACTTGACCTTGACCATGTCGGTCGTTCTTATTCTATTACGGGGAATAGCAAGTTTCTTTGGTATCGTAGCTGTCTATTTCGGACAAAAATATTCATCCCGTTTTTTACCGTCTTTTCGGTAAATATAATAAATAAAATTTTTTATTCAAAATTTTGAATAAGGGGCATCAAAAAAAAAAATATATGGTTGATCCTTCAATTTTGTTTATGAATGTAAACCAAACCATTTTTCAAAACTAAAATAGGGTGATTTGTGTGACTTTGAGAAGAGAGATAAATGTCTCCATCTTTTGTCTCTCTTGCGCAGCAGGCGTCCCATCTTCACCTTCCAGACAAAGTAACCTAAGAGCCTGGGCCGAGTTTCGAATCCGCAATCTTGAGTCCAGTAGGCAAGCAAAACTACCACTGAGCTACTGGAGCCCTCGCAGAAACATTATAATTATTAAATATGAATTCATTTAGAAATCTATGCAATGTTTGCCTACGGAACTCTTCAATGTGTGACCTGATCACTTTTCTGTAATCGTGGCGCTGATAAATTCAACATATTCATTTAAAAAAAAAATGTTTTTCAATAAGAACACGATTTTTTAGTTATTTTTTCCGCTTGATACTTATGAGGTCGCCCTTATCACCCAACGGAGATAACAAGATGTTGAAATATCAACACATAAATAATGGATTATTTTTAATTTTTTTATGACAATGATTAATACTTTTTTTTTTTAATCTCTCATCTCATTATGTAAAGAGTGATGACAAAAAATAGATACATTGATGACATGAACATATCAAAGATGGAAGGAAAACAGAAATGACTGTGATTTTGTAGTTAAATCGGTTCATCACTTCTCGATATGTTGATAATGGGACCTCATTAGGTGCACAATTAACACAAGAGACACAAACATTCATTACATCACAAATCAGCACAATAATGACCCTTTTCGTATGCAAATTGTATTCATTAAACTTACCTAATTCAAAAAGAAAAAAATACTTGCCTTGCGCCAATTAATAAACGATGTGTTCGCTCTCCCTCTAAACACAATTTACCGATTTGGTTCAAAATTAATAGACGTGTTACTCGTTGATATCGGAGGTTCTCAATACAAATAGAACGTGTTATGTTATCGGCCAGAAATTCGATCTTTCAGCGAAATTTGATGTTTTCTGATCTCCTAGTTCCAAAAACGAAAAAAAAAAGTTAATTCAAAACCTTACTATTACGTCGTTGGGTGTTGTACTGTCAGTGTAAGTTTTGTGGTTGTGTCTAAGTACTATCATTTTTAGTACTGTGTGTTAGTGATGAGGTCTGGATAGTGTTACTGCTGCGACCTGTTACTCCATAGAAGCCACCTCCTACAGAGGCGGGAGGACTGCTTCCTGGGAGCGCGCCCTGCTTTGCTCTAGATTGTTCCCAAAGTTATCCTAAGCAAGGACAAGTTTCAGTATGCTTTGTTCCCCCCCAACTTGGGTGAGACAAGTTTAGTCAGTCGTGACAGGAGCCCCATTCAGCCCTCAGTTGTACTAATGAGACAAGACCGTACTGAGTTTTCGGTAGGAGTCTTTTAAAGCCCAGGCGCATCTATTGTAAATATCTGGAACTAACAAAAAAAAAATTGATCGGGAAACTCAGCTGAGGGTTCATTTAATCATCTGTACAAAGTGAGTTTCGAGGCCAATTTTTTTTTTTTAAGGGCGGTAGGGAGGGTAACGTGAAATGGAAACTCGGGGGGAGGGACATGGGAGTTTATATGGAAATTTAGAGCGCGGATAATCAATTGGAGGCCCTAAAGGTAACCAACATGTAGAGGACGAAAACCGACTGTCTGTCCGGGATTTGAAGGCGCGAGGTTGGAGTCCTCATATGGCCACTTGAAGAACAATTCCTGACAGTTGACCATCTTCCTGAACACTAAGAGATAGGACCACTCGTCTGCGCCACTTTGGTCAACCTCGCAATGAACATGACGTAGGTGATTGGTTACGCAGCCATCACAGCTGGATAACAGTTCCCATCCTTCAGCTGCTCATCCTACCTAGTAGGACACTGTTAATTGATAGAACTATCCAGTTTCCCCAAATGGATTAACTGACTAACCAATGGTAGCCACCCAAAGATCTTCTTCATTAATCACCCCCTCCCCTTGTCAACACGCTCCTAGGAAAAAGTAATCAACTGATTCCGTTCTTGTTGGTTAACTAACAAATCCTTCGCTTCTCCTTTACAGTTAAAACTTCAATGCAGTTTTCCTAAAATGGCGGCAGTCAAAGGCGGAAAATGTAAAGGTAAACTGTATATGGTTGCAGCATGCAGGATTATGGTTGCAACAATTAGTGGGCACTATATTTAGGTATGACACCTATATTTACTTCCCAGCTAAACCAAGTATAGGGGAAGTTATGTAATCGGTTAAAAATTCGATGCGGAGTATCTCCAGATTCCAAATATGAAAAAAAAAAATCTGTGTGAGGGTCTGTCTGTGAACACGATAACTTCCGAAAAAACGAATGTATGGACACGAAATCTGTGTGAGGGTCTGTCTGTGAACACGATAACTTCCGAAAAAACGAATGTATGGACACGAAGTTTTATATGTGGATCCAAAATTCTCTAACGACGACGCCTATTGATTTTCAGCCAATTTTACCAAAGGGAAGGGGGGGATTAGAGGGAAGCCTAACACAAAAACTCCAGAAACTGCCTATAGAATGAATGTATCGACACAAAATTTTATAAATTTCAATCAAATCGGACGAATGTTTCTTTACAAAAAAAATGAGGGCCATAACCTGTAAACAATGTTTCAGTGCTAATCTAGTCAGTCCAATCAAAACCGTGCATAAACCGGAGTTAGTCAAATGTATTTCCTCTCCAGAAACATAAGCTGGAAAATGTTTTCATCCCTTTCCAGTCCCAAATTACATTTTGAGTTTCAGGAATATCGATCATTGGGAAGATCGAATAACATGTTATCAATGAGCTTCTCATTCGCCAAAACGACTTTTCAGTTTTCGAAATGTTTCACGAATATGACTTATTTTTCATTTTGTTAGGGTTGCGGTTCACCGCTTTTTAGAATATAATAAAACAGTTAAAATAAATAAAAAGACGGCGGTGAATGACCGGTAACGTACTTTACCAGCTCCAACTATTTGTGCTCCCTAAAAGCCCTCCTCCGCTTCGGCCCATTTCAATGGGTGTCGTCCTTCTGGATTCACACATAAAATTTAGTGCCAACACGTCCATTTTCTACTACTCAGTTACTCAGTTTTACTACTCAGTTACTACTCAGTTTTACTACTCAGTTACTACTCAGCAACTATGCAGTTACTACTCAGCTTTTACTACTCAGTTACTACTCAGTTTTACTACTCAGTTACTACTACTCATTTACTAATCAGTTACTACTCTTTTACTACCACACAACGACTCCCCCCCCCCCCTCTGTAAGACGAATAAAGCTAAGGAAAGAAAATTCGATGAAGAAAACAATGAATGTGTAGCATTTAACAGTGAAAGGGAGGGTCATGTCAAAAAGTAAAACGGGAAATCGGGAAGAGTGAGAGAGATTTTCCGATAGACTATTGGTATTGGTAGAGGGGGGCTTTCCACAAGATGAAAACCCTATTTTCCGAGGGCACATCCTGGGACTGGGAAGGAAAACCAAACTGAATCCATCAATAGAACATCACTCAAGGCTTTATGGAGGGTAGATGGGTCTGTCTGCCACATAGACAGGCGGACAGACTGCCAAATCTGGCACTATGGAATAAATAAATAAAAAAATTGATAGAAACTATGAGCGGTTTGGAGTTGCACGGAGCTTTCCCATAGGGCTGTCATTGAACTTGGGAATGTTCGAGCAGTTAAATATCAAGCAAGGCGGACTTATTGATCTACTTTTTCTAGGAACGTAAAGTAAAAGAGATATAAATCCAGAATTCCGAGCGCGAATTTTACCGATTTTGTTGCAAATAAATAGATGTCTTACTACTCAGTGATCTGCGAAGCCCCACATTGAATTTTGTGTCGATACGTGAGCAGTTATTAGGACTTCCCCTTTCATTTGGTCGATTTGGCTGGTAATTAATATTTGTCTTTATAGGATTCTGGATACACTTACGAAATGTCGTGTCGATATACGCATTCTATCGGGAGTTATCGTGTTTCACAGAAAGACAAGAAATTTTGTTTTCATTTTTGGAATCAGGGAAACATGTTATTCCGTTGAAAACACAAAATCGAATCTCTGACCCATTACATAAAAATAAAATAAAATAAAATAGCTTTATTAACATTCTTTTAGAACAAAAGCCTCTCTTTTTAGAGGTTTTGAGTCTACTGCTCTTTCAACAGAAAAAATCAGAGAAGCAATTCGAAAATAATCCGAAAGGAAATCGGAAAAGAAATTTTAAAATGAATTGAAAAAAAGGAAAATGACAACTACCTAGTTGAGGTTTAGGTTTAGGTTTTATGACCCGGGCTTTAACTACGAAGTCATATCGCCTACTACCAGAGCGCTCTTTCGTGACTCTGGTGGACATGAGCCCGACTCTACTGTGGGAGTCCTAAATTTTGCCTACCCTAAATTTTTATTCACCTAGGGTGGGGTCTTTAACGAGTACCAGACATCGTACAGGCTCGGCAGCCCCGCCGCAACATATATCGCCCTCTTGTAAGGAGAGAAAATTTCAATAATTAAAAAATAAAACTTCATAAAAACATTTTTTAATGTTTAAATTTATTATAAAAAAAGATATATATAAAAAATTATAAAAACAACATATATGTATTATCATATTATATCTGAAAAAATTATTGATCAACAAACAAATTGTATCAATTTTTGGAAAAATTCAATTGTATTTTTCGGGCTTTAGCATTAGCAAATTCTTCAATTACATCCTTGAAATTTATGTTCTTGGCCAGTTCGTTTTCTATTGCAAGAACAGCAAGAGCATGGAGTCTTTCTTGTGTCATAGTTGATCTTAAATATGAATAAAACAAACTTATTTTTGAAATATTGTCTATTCCACTAAAGATGAGACAATATTTCAAAAATAAGTTTGTTTTATTAATTTATTACAAGTTTCCACAATATGTCCGCCTTCCTCAACTTAGAAGATCTTAAATATGTTTTTATTAATTTAAATTTGCTAAAACTCCTTTCGCAACTGGCTACTGATACTGGAATCGTTAAAAGTTCGTGAATAAGTCGCAAGTATTAGTTTTTTTTTTTCAATTCTTTCAATCAAGGTCAAAGAGTCAACAACTCTTGTGCCCCTAACATCGAGGCGCCCTAGGCGATCGCCCTTCCCGCCGCGGGCTGAGGCTCGGGACCATCGCTTAACGTCACATCCGAAGGACGGCATGCTTTAGTTTATTTTACCTCCCAGATAAAATAATCTAAGAGCCTCGGGGGGAGGGGTTTAGAATTTTCGGGTTTAGAACAATTATTGTTTCTAAATTACGTCACCTCCCCTATAATGCGTACAGCTGGGCAAGTGAACAGGAGAATGTCCACAAACAATTCCAGCTATGAACGACTAATTTTGTTTTTTCAATGTATAAATTCGATTGATTTCTTCTTTTAATATTAATATTTGACCATAAGTAATAATAAAAAAAATGGGAAAAGGATTAATGATGGATTGTGTATGAAATAAACGAGCGGACCCAAATTAAGGACTAATAACGGGAACCAAAAATAAAAATAAAGACCGTCCTTAAGTGAGTTTTTATACGGGTCATTATTTACGGTCCTTAGCAAAAAAAATGAAAAAAGGTTTTAAGAATAAAGGGAAAACTGGGAACGGGCTGTAGAGAAACTAGCAGAAGTACCCGGCGTTGCCTGGGAGTAACTTGGCGTTATATTACTTTACCTGAAGGTGCGATACCGCGCCTAGGAATAAGAATATATTCTCTCCCCCCCTCACCTCCCCGACACCTTTCAGTCCTATCATGTCCCTCGCTACCCCATTGTCTCTATCCTGCTTTGCTACTAGAAAATGATATTTATCTCCGTTATTTCAACAACAAAATTAACAACAAAAAAATACATAGAACAATAAATATTTAAAATGAAATTGTCCTTCGCATTGATTCATTACCTTTTTCACGGATTATCAAAATTAATGATTTATCTGGGAGATAGAAAAAAAAAAACACGTTAAGCAAGCCTATCTTCGGATGGGATGTCAAGCGATGGTCGGGAGTCAGTGCGATGTCAAGTGCTCTTTAGAGACCCACTCAGCACCTCAGTCAAAGCGGACAACATGACGCAAAAGAGAGGTAACCTCCCTTCGTGATTATCCATGCCAGATTATGTTACCCGCAACCCGCCCTAGCCATCCCTCACCATTATGGTTATTGTATATTGCAGTTTTTGAGTTGAGCCCTCTCATTCCCAACTTCTCTTCGTCCGATTCAGCATAAAATCAATGATGTCGTTGTTATGGTGTTCCGGATGCGCATATAAAATTTTGCTTCGATACATTTATTCTAAGGAATTATATAGTGTATACAGACACACACATATATATGTATATACATATATTTTTTTACATCCTCAGTTATACGAAGTAAAGGAGAAGTTATTTAGAGGAAAGAAAAGAAAGTTATTTAGAAGAAATTCAATGCAGAGTTTTCAACGAAATTTCATGATTATCATTTTTGGAATCAGGCATCGAAAAACATTAAATTCTAGTGAAAACTCATCTTCGAATTTCTGGCTGATTACATAACTTCCCCTATACTTCGTGTAGCTTTGGAAGTAAAAACACAAAACCCAACTTCGAATTTTATCTCGATTACATAACATTCGCTATCGCAAAATAATGCATATCACATTTTCATGAACCGCAATATTGCAGTTTAAAATAGTTCATATTATTTTCAATAACTTTTATGTTCCGTTAGATAGGTTACATAGTTGTTATGTTTCTTCTGATTTACATTGCAAACAGACCTTGATGAAAATATCACAGAACAAATGAATCCATTAGAAGAGAATGATTTGCTTTATAGTTACAAGAGATTGGCTGTGACGTAGCTGGCTAATTTATAGTTAGATATTGTGACTCAGGCCGGGCCTTTAAATACGAGGTTATATCGCCAGCTACCAGAGCGCTCTTCCGTCGCTACATGAGCCCGCCTCTATTTTATACACCTAGGGTAGAGGACTCCCGACCATCGCTTAACATCCAATCCGATTTACTGACAGACATCCGGACAAGATGCTCGAGGTTTTTTCATCTCTCAGATAACGTAGGAATTTAGTCCGGGTTTCTAAGCCGCGATCTTGAGCTCCGTAGACCAGCAGACTACCTTTGAGCTCCCGGCGCCCCGAAGTGTCTCTATGTTCACTGGAGGGGACATGCCGACCTGGGAGATTTGGGCATAACTTTGTTCACAGTTATTTCTGTACCATTTGGGAAAAAGTAGATAAGTCGATTTGTGTCCAAAATGAGATAAATACTCTGGGCAACCCATATTGGTGTCCTATACATCGTGTAAAAGTATCCGAGTCGTAATGTCAATGGTATCCTAAGAAACGCATTGGGCATTTTTAGACAACCCGAAAATTTACTTATGGATTTATACAATTAAATTTATCTATTTTTATCAAAACCGCGTTGCCCTAAAATTGGTTAAACGTATTTATCTTGCTTATACAAACATTTGCCCAGATGCGGTGAAGAGATAATTACCGTTATGCAGTTCTGAAATGCTTCTTTCATTGGTAAAAACTAGATAAGTACGTGAATAACTAGGTAAGTGATGGTGTAAAATAGACAATTCTTTTGATTTCGGGTGATTAACTAGATAAGTGGGGGTGCAATTTTGGATAAGTCCTAAAAATGTAAGATCAAATTACAAAATTAAATATATATGCATTCCATAATAAAATATGGAGAAATTGTTGAATAATGGCGGTTGGAAAAATAATTTATCAAAAAAATTCGATTTACACTGAAAACAGAAAACTTCAAAGCGCTGCCCTGAAAACCTGTGATTTTGGACTTGCCTAGTTTTTCCAAAATGGTACACATTTTGTGTCTGTCTCTGGAAAGATCTGGATTGTCCCTTCTCCAGCTGTCCGAGGTAGAGGGGAGGTTATATAATCGGCCATAAATTCAATGCTCAGACAAAAACTTTTTAAAATCAGGGAGTCGGAAAACATGACATTTTTTTTGAAAACGGAACATCGATTTTCCCGCCGATTACGTAACTACCCCTGTTCTTCATGTATCTGGGGAAGTAAAAATGCCTACCTCTCTGTTAACACGATGATTCCTGATAGAATGAATACATCGAAACGGAATTATTAGGACATCATCTACCAATTTTCAGCTTGTTTTCAGAGGAAGAGCGGAAACTTAGTTGGTTGATTCACTTTGAGGAAGTTCAATGGCGGACATTATTAGCAGGTCTACCTCTAGCTGCTTGCTCTCTTCTGACAGAGATGTGTGGTCTATGCAGTCCTCAAGAACAGAGCCCAGAACGAGATATGACAAGATCAGAGAGAGCTAGCTACACAGTGTTAGGATGACCTACCCAGCTGGCTGTCTGCAAGTTTAAACAAAATTGTAGAAAGTAGACAACAAAGATGTAAACAAAGAAAGTCTTCAGTGAAAGTACTTCCCCAAATGTGCCGCACAGTGTGAAATTTATGAGTTGTGATTTTCAATATTCGAGCCCCCGCTCAATTTTTGATCAATCTGGATGAAACGAGGTGCAAAATATTTGTGAAAGCTGGCTTTTTATCAGGTAACTGCGGATTGCACAATCAATGAATCCATTAAAACCACCAAAAGTGGCAAAAATAGCCAATATATTGAATTTGGACCACTTTAGGCCAAAATGACAATATTAGGACCACTTTTGGCTAAAATAAATATTGAATTCGTAATAAGCGACCCAAAAAACATTCATTTAAGTTGTAAAAATCCGTTAACAAAAACTTAGACGAAAAAATTTAAAATTTTTAAAAATTTTCGCGGGGTTTTGGCAGCTGTCAATTGGCATATAATACCTTGATTGTGAAACCCGCAGTTACCTGATAAAAAGCCAGCTTTCACAAATATTTTGCACCTAGTTTCATACAAATTGAGCGGGGGCTCGAATATTGAAAATCAAAATTCATAAATTTCACACTGTGTGCCGTTACACAAAGTCAAAGGGGCGACAAAATTAAAAATTGTATTCATTTTACTATTTTCCATTTTCATTTAATTGGGATATGTTCATTGTGTCTTTTTACGGTTCTGAAGGGCGAAGACGAGAAACCCTTATACTAGGGTGATAGTCGATAGTTGGCCACTATCGATAGTCCGATATTATCGGGTGGAAACTATCCCATATACATAATTTAGTAAGGTACCGCTTCTCATGCAAAATACTTTCCAATTCCAATATTATATTACTATCAGTATTACCCGGCGTTGCCCGGAGAACTTCTTCTCATAATACCTCTCATACGAATCCTAGGCAATTCTTCGACAGTACATTCATGTCGTTGCAATTTTCAATCACTCACATGGAAATGAGACCTTCAAATGCCGCAAAAAGGGGATGTTGTTTTTTGTTTTGGTAAAAGTGTATGCCACTTAGCGTATTTTTAAATTTGGATTTACGATTACTCCGCTACGTTCCTTCCTACCTTCCTCGGTGATCACATCTCCACCACTGTAACCTGAGAGTCTTGTGAATACATTTGAGAAAGAGAAGGATGGTGTAGAGGAATCGTAGAAACATCATCAAAAATAATCGAGCCGGGGAAGTAAATGGTCTGAGGAGTTCACATCTTATACCAGAAGGAGAGAAAATGACAAGAATCACTGGAAGAGGAGAAATAAATGAAAAAGGACCGGAGAGAAATGAAGGATTGTCTAGGACGATGAAGAGGCGGAATCTGGCTTTCACAGCACCAATCATGACATCCTCTCAAATCTAACTTAATATATAGAAAATTGGACTTCGAACGGATTGGGGAAAAGGAAGCCGGCAATTTCACATAGACATGATGGATGATCCCGTGTCCCCCCTACAAATGTCATCATCAGTGGTACATCACAAACGTAGTGTGGAGCCTACACCAACAATGCAATAGGTCAAAACGTATCTCTTCTTATATATATTATAGAACAACTGGTGATGAAACCATAGCTTGGAAAACCAGCCGTTATATATCATTTCATATGTTATATGAAAAAATATCTGACCATAAGTGGTGACCATAATAAAAAAACTACCAGTAATAAAAACATATTTTTAAATTCGTTCCCATGCGTTACAATTTAAAGATTACTTCGAACTATTTCTTACGGTATTATCTCATCTGGAATCTGAGGGCGTTCTAGAATGAAGTTGGAAGTTTAATAAGTCAATCAAACAAACATCTCTTTGATGTAATTTTAGTAGGGTTTTTGGCATGTTTCTCAAAAACCGGGCAGCCTTTGAAAAATCGTATTTGACACAAAAAGTGCCTTTCATTTTTATATACACGTTATTCGATGTCATCCAGTGTGTACTTCTTCTTTTATTCGATGCATACATCCGAACTACACTATTCTATTCGATTGAAGGAGCCCGTAGCTCAGAGGTAACGTGCTAGCCTACTGAGCTCGATAACCGGCCGAGACCCTTAGGTGTTTCCATCTAGAAAGTGAAAAAACTTGAGCATGTCGTCCTTCGGATGGGACTTTAGGCGATGGTCTCGAGGCTGTATGATGTCAGTTAGTTGGGCTCATGTCAATCCAAGCGACGAATGACCGCTTTGGTAGTAGGCAATATGACCTCGTAATTAAAGCCCGGGCATGAGTTATAATAACTCTTTTATTCGATGAAGTTTTTGACAGTCATAAATATAAGCGATACCGAGGGCGGCGGTAGCTGAGCTCAACATCGCGGTTTCAAGAGCCGGCCGAAGCCCTCAGTTTATTTTATCTGGGAGGTAAAATAAACTTAAGCACGCCGTTCCCCAGGTGAATAAAAATTGGGGACACCCATAGTAGAGTCGGGCTCCAGAGTGATGAAAGAGCTCTCTGCTAGCCCGGGCATGAGAGATACCTTGAAAAATAATATTTAGATTCCGAAATAAACCTTTCTCACATTTCGGTCAAAATCTAATTAGATCTAAATTAACACATTTGACGTGTTCATCTCAATTTCCAATTTCATTGCTACTGTCATTCTGAGTTTGGGCCACTCAAACTCAGAAAATGGTCAAAAAATGTTCAGGGGACTTTAAAACACGTAATTCCGAAGAAAACTCGAACTCAGATTTTCGCACGATTACAATACTTCCTTATACTAAAGTTTTAAGAAAGAAAAAAATATTCAAAGCGTTGTTCAACAACCAAACGAATCGCTCGATTTTAGTATAATTGTAACAAGTACCTAATTTAATAAATAGTTAACTATCAATTAAATATTGATTTGTGCATCGTGCAGGTAAGGTAAGGAGGACCACCCGGCGGCGAGCCAACACAGACGTACTGATATTATAGGAGAGAGATTAAACATACACAACCTTAACTGGAAATAATTGAGTATTGACTTTACCGTCGTTTGGTTCGTGGTTCGTACTGGTCATCGAGCGAACCGAAATAAGACGCCAGTAAGTCCTCTGGTACAATGAAGTGAACCTTATTGGGTCTTGTATCCATATAAAAAATTTCGTGTCGATACATCATCAGGCATATATTACTGTTTATTTTTAATTGGACCCCAGGCTAATAATTTGATTGAAAAATTTTTCATTTCCTCAGCTATACCAAGTATAGTTAGTTAGTTATTAAGACTCATGCCCGGGCTTTAACTACGAGGGCATATCCATACCACCAGAGCGCCCTTTTGTCACTCTGTTGGAGATGAGCCCGACTCTACTGTAGGAGTCCAAAATTTTGCCTACCCTAAATTTTTATTCACCTAGGGCGGGGTCTTTAACGAGTACCTGACATCATACAGGCTCGGGACCATCACTTAACGTTCCATCCGAAGGACGGCGTGCTTATGTTTATGTTACCTCCCCTAGATACCGAGTATGGCCTATGTTATGAAATCGATCGATTTCATAACATAGAAAATCGATGCTGAATGAAATAAAAGCGACAATGTACTTCCCCAGCTAAATAATAAATGTATCTCTAAATTTTGTCAGAGTATAAAATTACATAAGCTTTTAATTACAACCAAACATGAAATTCCGATGAAAACAATATAGGATTTCTCACCGATTGCAATACTTCTCCCTATACATCTTATAGCTAAGGAAATAGAAACCCTCCTCAAAATGACAATTTTAGAGAGCTGCAGTAGTAGAGTCATGTTGGAAGGATGCGCTTTAGAGAGCTGCCATAGTAGAGTCATGTTGGAAGGATGCGCTTTAGAGAGCTGCAGTAGTAGAGTCATGTTGGAAGGATGCGCTTTAGAGAGCTGCCATAGTAGAGTCATGTTGGAAGGATGCGCTTTAGAGAGCTGCAGTAGTAGAGTCATGTTGGAAGGATGCGCTTTAGAGAGCTGCAGTAGTAGAGTCATGTTGGAAGGATGCGCTTTAGAGAGCTGCAGTAGTAGAGTCATGTTGGAAGGATGCGCTTTAGAGAGCTGCAGTAGTAGAGTCATGTTGGAAGGATCCGCTTTAGAGAGCTGCAGTAGTAGAGTCATGTTGGAAGGATGCGCTTTCAGAAAGATTAACAGAATGAAGACAAAAGAAGACCAAAAAAAGTTTTTTGAATCGAAAAGTTGGGAAGAAGTTGGTTAATTGGGGGGCAGAAATCGGGGCCCGACTAAGTTCCGATGAGGGGAGACAATGGCGACCCTATCTGAGGGGCTTTCTGTGAGATTAGCAGACATCTGGGAGAGGCAAGTCTTCAGATCTCACTAGGAGTCCCTCAGTTAGTCAACTACCATATCACTCTCCTTACTTACTGAATTCCATTTTAAGACATTCCTTATTACATTGATAACTACTACGGTTATTGAGTGCAGCTTCCCTTCCCTTCGGCCGATTTTGTTGAAAATCAACTCGTGGCGTCTATATTGGGTTCTGAATACACATAAAATTTCGTTTCAATACATTAATTACTTCGGCAGTTATACGGAGTTTTTGTGTCAAGTCCTTGCCTAATTTTTTTTTTTTTTTTTTAATTCTTGGAATCAATAGAATAATCTGAAATTCGGAAGAAAATTCACCAATGATTTTATAACTAAATAAACTAATTTTTATAAACGTTTTTATAACATTTCTAACCGTTTACGTAACATCCCTCCCGAGACACTTTGTATAGCAGAGGTACCTAGTAAATACTAAAAGTCACGTTTACATCAAATTTGTTTCTATGTAAATTGGGAATAGTTGTTGTACGTACACCGAAAATTACAGATCTTAGCGATTTATATATTTGATCTTCATTCCCCCGAAAGAAACATTTAGACAAAGATTGCGGCTCAACGGTTTCACCGTAATACGAGTATAAACGTAACTATATATATTTTTTTTCCATATACTATTTTCGATATGATTATGCATTGAATAGGTATATACATAGGTATATATATATATATATATATATATATATATATATATATATGTATATATATATACCTATATATATAAAATGCAAGAGTATATTAGGGAAATTTGTGCCATCCTTCAAGCCTTAGTTCTTGGTTTGTTTTTGTAGCTCATACCCGGGCTTTAAAGATGTGGTCATATCGCCTCCTACCAGAGCGCTCTTCCGTCTCTACTGTGGGGGTTACAAATTATGCCGACCCAGGTTTATTCAAAGCACGGGTGTACTCGTCGGTCTGATCTTACCGACTTCGTAAAAATCTGCAAAGGTCGCAGAGACGGAGCACCTAATTTTTTTCTTTTCCTTTTTCGTTTCCACCACAACTAGCAGAAAGTAATAAATTTCAGGAGGAAAGCGGAGGCGACTAAGTTATATGGGGGGGGGGGGGGGGGGGGGGGGGGGGGAAGGGCACTTTAAAGAGGACCTTTGTGGGAGAGGAAGGGAGAAGGAAGTTGGGAAGAAGTGGCAAACTGAAGTAAGCCAAGTCCGAAGTTAGGGACTTATGGAGGGACTTGGCCCCCGAGGCAGGACAAGTCCCAAGTCAATTGTCTAGGGATCGCCGCTGTTCTCTCCAAAATCTGAGATTGAAAATAGGGGCAAGTTCTTGTTTGAACTTCTCACAATTCCTCCGTTGGTAATTAGGGGGAATCTAGGGAGATCATCTCAACGTGAGACTCTCAAAACGTTTTTATAACATTTCAAAATTAAATATGAAATTTAATGTGACTTTAACTTATGTCGTCATTCAGAAGTTAAATCAAAAATGGGAACCTACGCTAACATTTTACGGCGTTTATTGTGCCTCGAAATATTTGCTGAAGGAAGATATATCTGAACGTGTTCAGTTCTTGTCAATTTTATAATTAGTTAATAATTTCTATTATCAAAAATCAGTTAGTTATGGCTTATGCTCAGGCTTTAAACTATGAGGTCATATCGCCTACTACCAAAGCGCTCATTCGTCGCTCTGGTGGATATGAGCCGACTCCACTATGGGAGCACTAAATTTTGCCTACCTAGGTTTATTCACATAGGATAGGGAACTTTGACTAGTACCTGACATCGGACAGGCTCGGGACCATCACATAACATCCACTCGGCCGAGTTTCGAACCCGTGATCTTCAGCTCAGTAAGCAAGCACTCTTGTCAAAGGTAGGGCAATGTTTTCTTATATTAATGATTAGTTAGTTATGACTCATGCCGAGGCTGTTAACTATGAGGTCATATCGCCAGGTACATATAGTCACCTATAGCTGCCCGCATGGACCAGCATTGCATGTTCGGCTCAGCCCTGCCCGCCTGGACCAGCATTGCATATTAGGCTCAGCCCTGCCCGCCTGGACCAGCATTGCATGTTCGGCTCAGCCCTGTCCGCTCTGCTCGGGCCATTTTTGCTTCGATTTTCGGCGTTCCCCTTGCTCCTAACAGAATGTATTGCCGGAAAAAATTACAAGCATCCACAAATTTTGTTCAATTTTCAAATTTTGACAAAGGTAGCTCTAAAGGAACTGAACTTGATTCAGTACGGAGAACCGTTCAATAATTGGGTGGCGAGACACAACTCAAGAAGGCTCCGGAAGCACCGGTCTCTCTCCCCACTCCAGTCAAGTCTGCGCTTCCACCATTAATTAGCCTACGATTGACGAAATAGTATCAGAAAAATGACAGTTCGAGGTCAAGTGTCAAAGAGGTGCCAGCTTGACCTCGAACTGTTCATCCACTCGAGTTGAGTTCGTCCTCTCTCCCATCATTTTTTACCGAACCTTGGAGAAACTCGACACAAGCCTCGACAATTATCGAGATGTCAGATGTCTCCGTCGATCGGTTTTGTCTTCCTGCCTGCCCTAACAGGACGATAGACCCTATCCGGGTGGAATAATGGCACCTGTCATAGGCAGCACATCACGCCATTTTCAATATTTTATTTGTCTAGCCCCTATACAAAGGGGTGAGGTTCGGATCTGGTCATTCCAAGCAGTGAGCTAACAGGGCGGCAACGCCTCCCAGCTAAAAATATGGTTCCGAAGAATGGTCTACTCCTGGATATGCCCAGCATTGGCTCCAGACTTGACCCTTCCATCGGTCGCCTTCCGATGGTTTCTTGATCTATGCGCATCGGAAACCTACATGTCGAGTATCTCCCAAATCCCACTTTGACTAGTTTCCATTTGCTTCCAGTAGAGTGAAGTGGGTTGGTTCTTCTCTGATAGTTTCACAGAAGTGGTGTCAGAGAGGAAAGGGCAGGTAGCAGAAGGACCCCCCGGGTGTGAACTAACAAAAGACCGGCTCTGTGTATATTCCAGTATCTGACGCCTCACCCGCCCACAAGGACCCAGTCCCTCGGCAACACGGCATCTGGTGCATTTGCGGACCAAAGTTCGAAGTTACTCCCTCGTGAACCTCTCCCGAAACCCGGCCAAGGCACGTGGATTTTTTTTCCCTGGGAGGTGAAAAAACATTCAGCAGGCAGTCCTTCGTCGGGTGGGGCGTTAAACGATTTCAGGTACTCGTTAATGACCCATACCTAGAATACTTTAGGGTAACGAAGGAGTGACGAAAGAGCGCTCTGGTAGTGGCGATATGACCTCGTAGTTGTACCCCAAGCATGAGTCATAATAACTATAACCTACCTCCCCCCTCGCTACCTCCCTTTTTCCACAAAAATGTTATTTATCTCCGTTATTTCTAACTTTAGAGAAAAATGTTTAAAATGGAAATGTCTTCCATGTTGATCATGTAACTTTTCCAAGTAGGGAGTAACAGTAGTTAGTAACAAAGACAATGTGAAATAACTGTTTCTATCTCCAAATAAATCACGCTTACATTGAGTGACCTTGAAATTATATGTATCTTATCTTAAATGTTATTCCTGAATCAGTAAGAACCAAAATATGAACTTTGGATGAAATATGTGCAGCCATTTTATCGTGATGGTGAAACACATAGACAAGAAAGTTTAAAAACAATTTGTATGTTCTTAGTATAATCTGAAACAGGTAAAATCCAAGTTGTTTTCAAAATACCCAACAGACAGACACAACGTAAAAATTTTATTTACAATGAGTATCAATATTTTTTGTTAATTGAGCTGGTATAGGTCTGTCTGTAATACGTTGCCAACAGTCGCAACTCGGCCGAGTTATGCCCCCAACTCGCCCTGATATCCATCCAATCAGGTGTCTCTTCTGAGATAACCTTATCTTAGGTCAATACGAAACAACACTATTACTACGTTTCCATGGCACTTCAAAACTGTTTTGAAAAATAATTTTGGTTCAAACCAAAAGTGTTTCCACGATGAGTTCTGAAAACTATTTTCAATACAATTTTGAAAGGTATAAACTCCTTGCCCTGTTATCTCGAATAGGTTATGCTACTTGTTTGTTCTATTTTCGCTTCTATTGTGCTTATTTTGTTTTAAAAAGTTTAATAATCTACCATCCAATAGTTCAACAATATGCCGCTCTCAAATAATCTCAATCATCGCTGCAGCCTCTTCAAAGGACCAAATATTTCTTTTACTTTGTTGACTTTCTTCCATTTTAATAAAAATTGAAAATTAAACAAACAACTTTAACTGACAAAACTTCAGAAAGTAGGTAACAGTAGCAAAAAGGTTATAATTGAAAGACAAGGTTACTTGCTGCGCATGCCTCAAAACTATTTTAAACTTACTCCCGTTTCCATAGTATTTTTTCAAAACAGTTTTCAACTCAAAACCAAAAATTTCCTGTCTTGACCTTGAACCAAAACTGTTTCGAAATCACCGTTTCCATCGGGTTTTTAAAACCAAAACAGTTTTGAGGTGCCATGGAAACGTAGTATATATTAACTATGTTTACCAACCGTTCAACATTATTTTTATAAACTTTTTTTTTTACTTCCTCAGCTATTTGTATTATAGGGCAAGTTATATAATCGGGCAGAAATTCGATTTTGAACTTTCATTGGAATTTCATCGACCTCCTAATTCGAAAAAAATTAATTTCCTCACAGTTTTAATTAATTAAAATCACATTTAAATTATCACATTAAAATCACATCATTAATCACAATTGCGCTCGCTCTCCCTCTCTCTCTGAAACCGATCTGCTGATTGTGAAAACCCAACAGCAAATTGTTGGCAGATTACATAACTTCGTCTATACTTCGTGCAGCTGGGGAGGAAAATTTCAAAATGATAAAAAAATATTGATGAATTTATTGAAGCTCAACTGAGTTAACAGAAAATGGATGTTGTATACTTCAGTTCAAAAGAAGATAAACTCTATTCCATTATTCAGAAATAAAACTGAATTTCCTGGAGTAAAAATAAATAAATAGAGACAGGATTGATAAAATTATTAGTTTACCAGGCAAACATTTGTCAAGAATATACTAGCGGGTAAATATAACTACCTAGACGTACATGGAACGTACATATATACTTGAAACAATATCCCAACGAGGTATGTCCTATATTTACTTGACTCTGGTTGGGAAAACATGAGTCTGTACGAGTTAGGTAGTAGGGGTCGGAAAAGTCAACATTACCAGAGATGGACAATTTTATCAGGTCTCAGTCGGCTGGTTCCGGAAAAATCCACCTCAATCATCTCGTTCAATACATGACATTGTCTCCTGGCAGAGGGAACTTTAGTTAGTTATATGAGGTCATATCGCCTACTACCAGAGATGGACATGAGTTACCGGCGCTCTCACTCATTCACATATGTTATTGAAATATTTCTATCACCTAAAGTTTTGATAGTTTTTCCATGAAAGTTGGATCTACCGTTAGAGAACTAGCACTCATTTCAAGTTTACCCCTCCATACCCCACTCTCTTACCCACAACTTCCCCTCCAGTGCTACATAGCCAGTATTTGTCTAAGTTGGACGATTCTTGAAAGACAATGCAATTTTCGTCAATATACGTTCAGGTGTTGATGCTCAAACATGATATAAACATTTTTGGGGGCCATGGTGGCCGTGTAGGCTAGAGCGTAGGGCTTTGGTCGCATGGTCTCACCATGGTGTGCGGGTTCGAATCCCGTCCGGGAGTGAGTTTTATTTCGTAGATAGAACTCCCTCCTGGGGCCATGGATGTCTTAACATAAATAGATAACACCTTTACAAGAGATAAGGCTAATATGCATCGTACATAAGGACAAAAAAAAAATATATATATATAAACAGAAATTGAACAGATGGTCTCTAAGGCTTCCATATAACGTAAAACGGATTCCTGATAAATGAAAAGGCGTCAGTGAAGCAAAAATGCACTCCCTCAGAACGAATTAATCAATTGACTTTTCGCTCCCCCTCAAAACCAGTCGACCGTTTATGCTAATATTCAATAGTTGTCTTACATTGGGGCTCCTAAATCCACATACTGAATTTTGTATCGATAACTTCATAACATCGGCAGTTATTAGGATTTTCGAGTTGAGTAGCCTCCCTGAACCCTCCCTTCCCTTGAGTAGCCTCCCTGAACCCTCCCTTCCGTTGAGTAGCCTCCCTGAACCCTCCCTTCCCTTGAGTAGCCTCCCTGAACCCTCCCTTCCGTTGAGTAGCCTCCCTGAACTCTCCCTTCCGTTGAGTAGCCTCCCTGAACCCTCCCTTCCCTTCTATCTATTCCTCTGAAAATTAATAAGTGTCGTCCTAATGGTGTTTTGAATCCACATATGGAATTGTGTGTCGATACAATCATTCTATCGGCAGTTATGGCAGTTTTTTTTTTTTTCACATTTGTAATCTGGAAATTGGAAAACATGAAATTCCGTTGAAAACTCCCAAAAAGAGTTTCCTACGGCCTCAAAATCATTGAAAATGTCTATTTACTGCTAAAATCATCTAAACTTACAAACCGAGCAAGTATCGTTATTTCCCCAAAGTTATTCACCGGACCTCGGTAACGTGACAGTTACCCTCATAAGCCGGTAAGTTCTGTTAGTAACTTGGATGTTTCATGATTTTAGGAGTAAGTTGACATTTTCAATAATTTTGAGGCTGTAGAAAAGAGTGGGTCCTTACCCGTTCTCCTCGGCATAAATAAAGTTTTCGGTTCTACGTGACCTGAGTAAAGTAATTCTAAAGATATAGAATTACCTAACCAAAAGCAATACCCCCCTTCCCTTCATATTACGTAGAACATGTGCAGAGAAATTTCTCAAGATTTATATATATATATATATATATATATATATATATATATATATATATAATATTAAAGTTCTATCAGAAATCCATTTTAGGTTGTATAGTAGCCTTAAAGACCATTTGTTCAATTTCAGTATCTATGTACGTCTGACCTTCACGGGAAAATGGCTAAACACCTTCTATGGTAGTCCAACTTAGAGTATAGTCTATGTAGAAATTCAATGTAGAAACTAGAGGGGAGGTTGTAGACAAGCTTAAAACGAGTGCTTTTTTTCGCAAGCCGGTACAAACATAGGCTCCGTGATATCAGCTGTGGGATATTTAAAAAATACACAACATAGGATGTAGACTGTATGGTGTCTCAAAATCCTGTGAGAGAGGTGTGTTAGTTTTATGATAGGTCATATCGCCTACTACCAGAGCGCTCTTTCGTCACTGAGACTTTACTATTGAGTCCTATATTTTGCCTACCCTAAATGTTTATTCACCAAGGGTAGGGAGTCTTTAGTTAATACCTGACATCGAACGTGCTCAAGGTTTTTTGACCTCCCAGATAAAAGCAATCTAAGGGCCCCGGCCGGGCTTCGAACCCGCAATCTTGAGGTCAGTAACCAAGCACGCATACCTCTGAGCTACAGGCGCCCTCAGATGTTTTTGTGAAGTGCCGAAGCCTTGTAAGCCCTGCTATAGTTACTAACCGGGTAGATAACATTACTAACCAGTTAGTAACCGGGTAGATAACATTACTAACCTGCATTAAAGTTAGTAACTGGACACCGCCGGGTAAACATGCTAGTACATAGATATAACATGAAAATGGCGGGATCCCGAGGCCCCCCAAAAAATGTCCGTGATTAATAGCCACATTTGCAGGCTAACAAATTGGTCAGATTCCTCGTGGAGGTCACCAGCTGTGATTTAATCACATTTTATTTAACAGTTCCTCGTTCAGTTGTTTATTTACTTCTATTCTGTGACAAATCACTGTATTTTTATCACTTGTTAGTCGGTTCTCTCAATGCCAAACTGATTATGGCATTGAGAGAACCGATGTGTTTCTTTATTTTATTGCATCTGCATGGAGACGTCCTTGTCCACACCATACAGGGCTCTCTACCACCTTTGGCACATTCAACAGCATTGTACTTCCCCAGCGCCAATTATTCAACTAAGTGTTCACTCTCCCTCTCAAACCAATCTACCGATTTGGTTCACTTTGGCAAATTTGGCTGAAATTTGTTGTCGTACTTACGCGGTTCTGGATACACATATAATATTTCCTGTCGATGTATTCAGTCTATCGAGTGTTATCCTTAGGGAGTTCATTTTTGGCATTAGGAGGTCGAAAAACGAGGGGAAATTCGAATGAAAACAGTCTATCGAGTGTTGGGAGACCATTTTTGGCATTAGGAGGTCGAAAACGAGGGGAAATTCCAATGAAAACAGTCTATCGAGTGTTGGGAGACCATTTTTGGCATTAGGAGGTCGAAAAACGAGGGGAAATTCCAATGAAAACAGTCTATCGAGTGTTGGGAGACCATTTTTGGCATTAGGAGGTCGAAAACGAGGGGAAATTCCGATGAAAACAGACTTTCGAGTGTTGGGAGACCATTTTTGGCATTAGGAGGTCGAAAAACGAGGGGGAATTCCGATGAAAACAGTCTATCGAGTGTTGGGAGACCATTTTTGGCATTAGGAGGTCGAAAACGAGGGGAAATTCCAATGAAAACAGTCTATCGAGTGTTGGGAGACCATTTTTGGCATTAGGAGGTCGAAAAACGAGGGGGAATTCCAATGAAAACAGTCTATCGAGTGTTGGGAGACCATTTTTGGCATTAGGAGGTCGAAAACGAGAGGAAATTCCGATGAAAACAGTCTATCGAGTGTTGGGAGACCATTTTTGGCATTAAGAGGTCGAAAACGAGGGGAAATTCCAATGAAAACAGTCTATCGAGTGTTGGGAGACCATTTTTGGCATTAGGAGGTCGAAAACGAGGGGAAATTCCAATGAAAACAGTCTATCGAGTGTTGGGAGACCATTTTTGGCATTAGGACGTCGAAAACGAGGGGAAATTCCGATGAAAACAGTCTGTCGAGTGTTGGGAGACCATTTTTGGCATTAGGAGGTCGAAAACGAGGGGAAATTCCAATGAAAACACAACATCGAATTTCTGACCGATTACGTAACTTCTTCCATATTTCGTAGAGCAGGGAAAATAATATAGTGTGAACATTTGAAGAAAAAAAAATGGAAGTCGTCTGTAAGTCAGTGGAAGTAAGTTTCCCACAAAACTCCCCATTAAGAGGCACACCTCTGGTTACACTTCCCCAGCAATAACAAATAAAAAAGGGGGCGCAGAGAGAGCGTCTTCTCAAACACGCGGGTCCACAACATTCATCAAAATGTTATATTCGTATAGCTGGGGAAGTAAAAATGTTATCCGAACATTGAAACAATGACACCAACGGGACTTCATGAATAGAAACAAAAAACATTGCCTGGATATATAAGTTTTTGACACAAAATAATGTTGTGTATCAAGTCAAATAATGAGAAGATACACTTGGTAGTATATGACTTTCATAGTTCATGATCACGATTTTGAAAATTGACCTAACTTTAACGCCAAACTTTTTTTAAAAATTAAAACGAAAAAATTGAAAGCTTACCTTGGTCCTACATATCAACTTTTAACATTTTAATTTAATAGGTAATTTTTTTTCATTGAGATATAATCAGTTATATACAATAAGTATATGTGATGAGTTCCAGCTCTATATAATTTCTATATACTGCAAGATATCAGAGAGAGAATCTGGATTCGATTCCAATTAATGTCAGTATATGCAGGAATGTCGCGAAGTGACGGCTGTCCGTGAGATGACGTGTTACACTATCAGACGCAGGCTCACTCTCATTAACCTGCGCAGGCTCTTGACGACATTTACACAGATGCATCTTACTGAGGCAGTGCAGGTTGAGATAATTAATATATTTTCACTTTATACTCCCTTATTAGAAGCCACTTCCTGCCTCAGAGTATCAGTATAGACCGATCCAACTTCCATACATTACTCCTGGCCCATAATACAAATGATATCTCAAATATTTTTTATTATTTAATGAGCGCTTTGAAACTTAGATCATTCATTGTTAATTACCTTTACCTTAAATATTATATTGATATTCAATATCTACATCCCCACTCCATATTTACTGTCTTCGTTACATTATTATTATTATAATTAATTTGTAATTACTTATTTTTATTTATTTTTTTTTTATTTAGTTTGTTAAAGGTTCCTTTATATGTGTCATCTATATTAATAAAGCTGAAACGGGGTTTGTTTGTTTGTATGTATGTATGTATGTATGTTTGTTCCAGCATCACGCCCAAACCGCTGGACGGATTTTTATGAAACTGCCCATGTAGCATTCTTTTGAGCCCGATTGAATAATAGGCTATGTGGCGTCCCAAAATTTTGATCGGGAGGGGGGGTTGTAAGGGGGGCCTAAGTATAAAAATAGTGCTAACTCATTAACTAATGGGCGAATTGTCATGAAATTTCACAGGTAGTCTTTTTAAAATCCAAACAGGAAAAAAAGGTGTGTGGCGTCCCAAAATTTTGATCGGGAGGGGGGGTTGTGGGGGGGCCTAAGTATAAAAATAGTGCTAACTCATTAACTAATGGGCGAATTGTCATGAAATTTCACAGGTAGTCTTTTTAAAATCCAAACAGGAAAAAAAGGTGTGTGGCGTCCCAAAGTTTTGATCGGGAGGGGGGGTTGTAAGGGGGGCCTAAGTATATAAATAGTGCTAACACATTAACTAATGGGCGAATCGTCATGAAATTTCACGTAGTATTTTTAAAAGCCAAATAGGAAAAAAAGGTGTGTGGCGTCCCAAAGTTTTGAACGGGAGGGGGGGTTGTGGGGGGGCCTAAGTATAAATATAGAGCTAATTCTTTAACGGTTGGTCGGATTGTCACGAAATTTCACATGGAGTATTCCTGAAGGCCAAATAGAAAAATAAGGTGTGTGGCGTCCCAAAGTTTTGAACGGGAGGGGGGGTTGTGGGGGGGCCTAAGTATAAATATAGAGCTAGCTCATTAACGGTTGGTCGAATTGTCACAAAGTTTCACATGTAGTATTCCTGAAGACCAAATAGAAAAATAGGCGGTGTGACGGCTCAAAATTGTTTACGGGAGGGGGGGTTGTGGCGGGGGGCCTAAGTATAAATATAGTGATAAGTCATTAACGGATGATCGGATTGTCACGTAATTTCACATGAAGTATTCATAAAGGCCAAATAGAAAAATAGGGTGTGTGACGTCAAAAAATTGTGAACGGGAGGGGGGTTATGGGGGTAGGCCTAAATTTGAAGATAGTGATAGGTCATTAACGGATGATTGGATTGTCACGAAATTTCACATGTAGTATTCTTGATGGTCAAATAAAAAAATACACTATGTGACATTTTAAAAATTTGGGAGGGGGGGCTAAGCATAAAAATAATGCTGAATCATTGAAGGGTAATCGGATTGTCATGAATTTCACATGTAGTAGTAGTAACTATGTATTCGCTGTGGGGTTCACTGTTGCAAGACATTTACTAGCTGTGATGCCCAGCGTTCCTAATATCGTGTATCCTAATGTGTAATATCCTAATACCTAGCTGTGGGGTCCGCTGTTGCAAGGCACTTACTAGCTGTAGTGCTCAGCCCCAGCGTTCCTATGTACTGGCTGTGGGGTTCGCTGTTGCAAGGCACCTACAAGACATTTACTAGCTGTGATGCCCAGCGTTCCTAATTACGTACTAGCTGTGGGGTCTGCTGTTGCAAGGCGCTAGCAGTGTGGCCCAGCGTATTTAACTACGTAGGTACTAGCTGTGGGGTCCGCCGTTGCAAAACTCATACTAGCTATGATGCCCTGTGGTTCTAACTACATACTATCTGTGGGGTCCGCAGTTGCAAGGCACCTACTACCTGTAGGGCCCAGCGTTCCTAAAAACGTACTAGCTGTGGGGTCCGTCGTTGCAAAAGCATACTAGCTGTGATGCTCAGCGTTTCTAACTACGTACTAGCTGTGGGGTCCGCCGTTGCAAAACACATACTAGCTGTGATGCCCAGTGGTTCTAACTACGTACTAGCTGTGGGGTCCGCTGTTGCAAGGCACACTAGCTGTGATGCCCAGCGTTCCTAACTTCGTACTAGCTGTGGGGTCCGCTCTTGCGAGGCACATACTAGCTGCGGTGACCAGCGTTCTAACTACGTACTAGCTGTGGGATCCGCCGTTGCAAGGCATATACTACCTCTGGTGCCCAGCGTTCCTAACTACGTACTAGCTGTGGTGCCCAGCGTTGCAAGGCATATATTAGCTGTGGTCACAAACGTTCTTAAGTTCGCACTGGTTAGGACGTACAGCGAAGCTAAGTATTCACTAGCTGTGGTTTCCGCCGTTGAAAGGCGCATACTAGCTGTGGTGCCCAGGGGTTCTAAAAACTTACTAGCGTTGCTATAGTTGAAGGACTATAAGCCTTATTCCGTATGAATAATTGAAAATTATAACATCATGAATGTACTGTTAAAGGGTAAGCGGATTGGCATGAATTTCACATGTAGTAGTAGTAACTATGTATTCGCTGTGGGGTCCGCTGTTGCAAGGCATTTACTAGCTGCGGTCAATAGCGTTCTTAAGTACGCACTGGCTAGGATGTCCAGCGATGCTAAGTATTCACTATCTGTGGTTTCCGCCGTTGAAAGACGCATACTAGCTGTGATGCCCAGGGGTCCTAAAAACTTACTAGCTGGGGTGTTTGACGTTGAAGGACTATAAGCCTTATTCCGTATGAATAATTGAAAATTATAACATCATGAATGTACTGTTGAAGAATTCAAAAGACTTATAGGAGATATTAGTAGAAAAGTCAAAGTTCCCCGGGCAACGCCGGGTATTACTGCTAGTTGTTTTATATGTGTCAAAAGTAATGGTCACTGACCCAATTGTATAGGGGTGATCCCTTTAAACAATAAAAATTATTATTATTATATTTTCACTTTATCGCCATTCGTTCCATAATAACGGACACATTTCAAAAGGAATTCAGATTCATGTCAAAATTACCTTTCATTTGATGCTCCCTCGAAATCTATATTAATGAAACGGAGTTTGTGTGTTTGTTTGTTCCAGCATCACGCCCAAACGGCTGGACGGATCTTCATGAAACTTCACATGTAGCATACTTTTGAGCCCGATTGAATAATAGGCTATGTGGCGTCCCAAAATTTTGAACGGGAGGGGGGGTTGTAAGGGGGGCCTAACTACATACTGGCTGTGGAGTCCGCCGTTGCAAAGCACACACTAGCTGTGATGCCCAGTGGTCCTAACTACATACTAGCAGTGGGCTCCGCCGTTGCAAGGCACACTTGGGAGGGGGGGGGGGGGGGGGGGGTTATGTCATGGAATTTCACATGTAGTGTTCTTAAAGGCTAAATTAAAAAATAGGGTGGGTGGCGTCACAACATTTTGATCAGGAGGGGGGGGGGGGGGGGGGGGGGGGGGGTAGCCCTAAATATAATGATACCGGTAGTTCATTAAAAATTAATTATTAATGGTCGGATTGTCATGAAATATCATATGTAGTATTCTTGAAGGCCAAATAGAAAAAAAAAGTGTGTGACGTCACAAAATTGTGAACGGGAGGGGGGTTGTGGATTTTTGAACTGAGCCCCCTCCCCGGAACTCACCCCTCCCCTCAGCCGATATTGCTGAAATTTGACTGGTTATGTCCTCCGTGAATGTTAATTTTAAATACGAAATTTGATGTTGATACATTCATTACATCGGCAGTTATTGGGATTTTTGAATTGAGCCCCCACTCCGGAACTCCCCCCTCCCCTCGGCCGACATCCCTGAAATTTGACTGGTTATGTCCTAAGTGAATTTTAGTTTTAAATACGAAATTTGATGTCGATACAATCATTACATCGGCAGTTATTGGGATTTTTAAATTGAGATTCGCTTATCTACCCATTCTCTTCCACCGGATTCTATACTTCTATACTGGAACGGGGTTTGTTTGTATGTTTGTTCCAGCATCACGCCCAAACGGCTGGACGGATATTCATGACACTTCACATGTAGCATCCTTTCAAGATAGATTGAATAATAGGCTATGTGGCGTCCCACAATTTCGAACGGGAGGGGCGGTTGTAAGGGGGGCTAAGCATAAAAATAGTGCTAACTCATTAATTAATGGTCGGATTGTCATGAAATTTCATATGTAGTATTCTTGAAGGCCAAATAGGAAAGAAAAGTGTGTGACGTCACAAAATTGTGAACGGGAGGGGGGTTGTGGATTTTTGAATTGAGCCCCCACCCCGGAACTCTCCCCTCTCCTCGGCCGATATCGCTGAAATTAGACAGGTTATGTCCTAAGTGGATTTTAGTTTTAAATACGAAATTTGATGTCGATACATTCATTACATGAGCAGTTATTAAGATTTTTGAATTGAGCCCCCACCCCGGAACTCCCCCCCCCCCTCGGCCGATATCGCTGAAATTTGACTGGTTATGTCCTTCGCGGATGGTAATTTTAAATACGAAATTTGATGTTGATACATTCATCACATCGGCAGTTATTGGGATTTTTAAATTCAGATTCGCTTATCTACCCATTCTCTTCCACCGGCTTCTATACTTCTATACTGGAACGGGGTTTGTTTGTATGTTTGTTCCAGCATCACGCCCAAACGGCTGGACGGATATTCATGAAACTTCACATGTAGCATTCTTTCAAGACCGATTGAATAATAGGCTATGTGGCGTCCCAACATTTCGAACGGGAGGGGGGGTTGTAAGGGGGGGCTAAGCATTAAAATAGTGCTAACTCATTAATTAATGGTCGGATTGTCATAAAATTTCATATGTAGTATTCTTGAAGGCCAAATAGAAAAAAAAGGTGTGTGACGTCACAAAATTGTGAACGGGAGGGGGTTGTGGATTTTTGAACTGAGCCCCTCCCCCGGAACTCCCCCCTTCCCTCAGCCGATATCGCTGAAATTTAACTGGTTATGTTTTAAGTGGATTTTAGTTTTAAATTTGATGTCGATACATTCATTACATCGGCAGTTATTGGGATTTTTGAATTGATGTTAATTTTAAATACGAAATTCGGAGTTGCAAGGCGCATACTATCTAAGGTGGCCGGCGTTCTTAAGTAGGAACTAGCTGTGGTTCCAAGTGGTCCTAAGAACTTACTAGCTGGGCTGCCCGCCGTTGCAAGGCATATACTACGAGTAGCTGTGTGGCCCAGCGTTCCTGAACACGAACTAGCTGTGGTTCGAAGCATTCCTAAGAACGTAATAGCTGTTGTGCCCAGCGGTTTTCAGCACACAATAACTGTGGTGCCCAGCTGTTCCGAGCACTAGCTGGGGTGGTACGCCGTTGCAAGACCGATACTAGCTGTGGTCACGAGCGTTCTTAAGTACGTACTGGCTAGGATGTCCAGCGATGCTAAGTATTTACTAGCTGTTGTTTTCGACGTTTAAAGGCACATACTAGCTGTGGTGTCTTCCTTTGAAGGACTGTAAGCCTTATTCCATTTGAATAATTAAAAATTATAACATCATGAATGTACTTTCCAAGTATTGAATAGGATTCGAATGGGAGATTAGGAGAAAAATCAAAGTTCCCCGGGCAACGCCGGGTATTACTGCTAGTATTAGAATAAAGCGAACTTGAAATTGCACAATTTCACAAAATGTTACCATCAATTCTCAATATTTTTACTTACGACGTTCTACATTAAGTTATGTGATCGGTCAACAATTCGATGCTGCCTTTTCAACGGGATTTCATGTTTTCCAACATCCAGATTACAAATATGAAATTTCTGTCGAAGTGTATGTCTATAAACACGATAACCCCCTAAAAAATAATGTATCGAGACATTTTATATGTGAATCCAAAACTCTCTAACGACAACACCTTTTTCGGCCAAATCGACAAAAGAGATGGGGGGGGGGGATTAGGGGTGAGGCTTAACGCAAAGACTCTAATAATTGTCGATAGAATGAATGTATCGACACAAAATTTTCTATGTGTGACCTCAACTCCATAAGAACGACCCCTATCAACTTTGGGGTCCTAAAGATATATGGGGGCCGGAAAACTCAAAAAATCTGTTAAAAGTGAACATCGAACTTCTAATCGATTACATAACTTCCCCTATACTTGGTATAGCTGAGGAAGTAAAAATTTTATCCGAACAATGACACCAACGGGGTTCAAGAAATAGGACAAGAAACATTGACAAAATAGGATTTTTTGAAACGAATAGAAATCAAGTCTAAATCTTAGAAGATACACATAGTATATGAATTCGTAGTTATGATAGGTGAATATGGTGACGTCATAGACGTGTGTATGGTGACGTTCTTGAGAGGTTAGACGTCATAGACGTGTATATGGTGACGTTTTAACGCCAAAAATACAAAAATGAAAATAATGAAAACTTACCTGCTACTGGAGATATTTTCCGAACGACACACCATCGCGACTTCCACTGAAATATTAAATTTAATTTTTAAAAATATATTCTTCAAATAAACAAATTGAGAAGTAACATTGGACGGGAGGGGGGAGAGGGGGGGGGGGGTAGAAAGGAAAACTTAACTATGTATTATAAAGAAGTGTGGGCAGATCACATACTGAAGGGTTCCGTACATGAAATAATAAACATTTTATACAAATAATGTCCAGAAATATAATTTTGTTGAGTAATGAAAACTCGACGATTTCATAATTTCGAATCTCGTTCATCACCGGTAATTGCCTGAAAAAGATAATGAGGTATGACAGTAGTTCCTAACTCTGCCACGAGATTAATACTAACATATTAAATGTGAAATCATAAAAAATCTAGTTGTTTCTTTTATTCTTATTATACGTATTACCTTTTACAAAAAAAGTGTGTGGGTCTATATCCTTGAATTATATCATTATATATACAAAACAATTGAATATATATAAATGTTATGTGAAGGAGTGGCGTAACAAGGGTGTGTGAGAGTAGGTACCGTGCTCACAGACTGCACACTGCATCTTACCGCACTAATAAGGTTAATAATCACATTTTGAAAGTAGTTATAAATCGAGTATCCAATACGATATACAGAATTAAAAAGGATGGATCCATTTAAGAATTTAATTTTTTCCAGTTTTCACAAAATTAATTGATTTTCATTACTAACTGTAGGTAGGTTCCAGGTCTCAACCGATCTCACAACATTTCTTATTAGGTTTAGTCTGTTCTTTTTGAATTTAAATGGTATAATTTGTCACCTAAACCTCACTGTAAAAATCAATAATGTTGATATTCTAGATGTTTGTAACTTTTTAAGGAAAAAAGGTCTTTTGTAAAGTTTTCCAAAAAGAACAGAGAAATAAAGAGAAAAAAAAAACTTGACATTTTTTTTAGTATTTAATCTACGAATGACGGAAATAACACTCATTAATAGGGATTCGTATACGGAACCCTAAAGTATGATGCATTTTGATTTCACCAAATGTTATACATAGCAACTTAGAAATACGAGTATGTGGAAATATAACAGATAATGTTATCAGATCAGAACAGGTACCATAAGTTGTGGTGCAGATCGAGACATTGAAGAAAGAACTTTCGCTTAGATTGAACTCAGTGATTATCTTAATGATTAATAGAGTCGACAGTATCTTTTCAATGTAGAAGGAATTCGAGGTTCTGTCGTGTAGAAGAAAACTCAATATTTGGCCAACGTTTCGACAACTATTTATTTTCTTCTTCAGGGCCTTATAATGACTTGAGTGGATGTGTGTGGTGACGGTGTTGTGAGTTTGTGTGACACACCTTTAAACTCACAACACCGTCACCACACACATCCACTCAAGTCATTATAAGGCCCTGAAGAAGAAAATAAATAGTTTTCGAAACGTTTGACAAATTTTGAATTTTGTTCTACATGACAGAACCTTGATTTCTTTCTACACTGATTATCTTAATTTCAATGCTTAAGCTATGTTAAATAATTAAAAGGGATTAGTATATTTCCTTAGTTAGTTATATCACAAATAACACAATATCACATTGAAAATCGATAGGTGTCGTCCTTATGGGGATCTGAATACACATCTCTCTGGATCACTGTGTCACCTTTATCTCACTCGTATCAGGAGTTAAAGTGTTCACAGATACACAGGAAAGCTTTTTTTGATGAAATCCGGTGAAAACTGAACATCGAATTTCTGACCGATTAGATAACAGCCTCTGGGGAAGTATATAGAAGACTTGTCTTGATAGCCGCGGAACAGAGATGGGATGATACCTCTAACAGGACTCCAGACTGTAAGACAATGTGCCTCGATCCTGATCTAGACTGTAGTTGATGTGAAATAATGAAGGAAAACAGGGTACACATCCTGGGTAAATAGTGAGGCCTCCCAAGTAGAATCAGAACCAAAGAACCCAGAAGAGTTGAGGAATTCAAAAAGGTCCTGTATTTCGTGGAGAGCTGAGAGGAATGTTATACGACCCTTCAGCCTTTCATTAACATTGATGCAAAACCCGCCCCTCCAATCAATCAAGGATTCTGTTTAGATTTATCATTGTTTATGATAATTATTATTTAAAATGATAAGGATATTTTAAAAAAATAACTGTTATAATGTCGCTATGTCAGGGTGAGTGATGCGGGTGAACTCGTATCATGGATTTTAAGGCGAATCGACGGAAATCAAGAATAAAATGATCATATTTCCTACATTAACTAGTCGACTCTGTTAATATCGATAATAACAAGCTATTGTCGATATTGGTTAACATACAACACCATGTGGGGAACTTGAGATTAAAGGCAAGTCTGCATAGTCAAAAGTTCTTGGATTCGAGTCCCACAATCATTAATATATGTTTAAATGTTACTTCCTCAGCTGTAGGATGAATACGGAAAGTTATGTAATCGGTCAGAAATTCAAATTTCAGTTTTCACCGCAATTTCATGTCACCCAGACTCCGAAAAATAAAAAATAAATTCTGTCTGACAGTGAAGAAGATACCTCCCGATAGTATGAATGTATCGACACGAAATTTTATAAGTGTATCCAGAACGCCATAAGAACGACACCTATTGATTTTCAGCCAAATCGACCAAAAAGGAGAGGATATTAGGAGAAGGCTTAACACAAAAACTCTAATAACTGTGGTTGTAATGAATTTATCGACACAAAATTTAGTATGATTTCAACTGGTGGATTGAGCGATGACTTTTAATATTTCTTCTGATAACCGAAGGTTGTTGGAACAGGATGGCAACCTGTAGATATGCAACAAACAATATAAAATAACATAAGATAAACCCGAAATTGAACCAAAACCCATCTACCCTGGATGAGTGAACCCAGATAACTACAGTTGTCAGGATCTCTCTTGTCGCCTCTTTAGACACCATTGAAGCCAGAGTTGCCTTGTACTTCCCCAGCCATGCCAGGTATAGGACAAGTTATGTAATCGGTCAAAAATTCCATGTTGAGTTTTGTCGCCTCTTTAGACACCATTGAAGCCAGAGTTGCCTTGTACTTCCCCAGCCATGCCAGGTATAGGACAAGTTATGTAATCGGTCAAAAATTCCATGTTGAGTTTTCACTGGAATTTCGTGTTTTCCGACCCCCTCATTATAAAAATGAAAACAAAAAGTCGTCAGTGAATCACCGGCTATGTACTTCCCCAGCCATGCCAGGTAGGTATAGGACAAGTTCTGTAATCGGTCAAAAATTCCATGTTGAGTTTTCACCGGAATTTCGTGTTTTCCGACCCCCTCATTATAAAAATGAAAACAAAAAGTCGTCAGTGAATCACCGGCTATGTACTTCCCCAGCCATGCCAGGTAGGTATAGGACAAGTTCTGTAATCGGTCAAAAATTCCATGTTGAGTTTTCACCGGAATTTCGTGTTTTCCGACCCCCTCATTATAAAAATGAAAACAAAAAGTCGTCAGTGAATCACCGGCTATGTACTTCCCCAGCCATGCCAGGTAGGTATAGGACAAGTTATGTAATCGGTCAAAAATTCCATGTTGAGTTTTCACTGGAATTTCGTGTTTTCCGACCCCCTCATTATAAAAATGAAAACAAAAAGTCGTCAGTGAATCACCGGCTATGTACTTTCCCAATAACAATCAATTCATTACGTTTTCGCCCCCCCCCCCCCCTCCAAAGTCGACCGTTTGAGCTAAAACTCAATATTTCAATTATAAAGTGACATGTGAAATCACATACTAAGTTTTGTGTTGATACATTCATTACATTGGCAGTTATTAGGGTGTTTATGTCGAGTTCCTCTTCCCTCCTTGCCTTCGACCGATTTCACGGAAAATTAATTTGTGTATATTAATAGTCATTGCATACTTAAAATGGTGGCCTAATGAAACTGCGAATGTATTTCTGTATTAATGGCGGCTATAAACGGAGAATAGTAATCAATTATTCCAAAAAATCGAATATGATTTAAAATTGAAGAGTAATGAGTGTATATCCAAAATATCCAATTAATGCCCCCCCCCCCCCCCCCTCCCTCCGCTCTTTTATAATCGTCGTTATTGCTAGAAATCTAAAGAAAAAAATAATGGAGCCTTATCTCTTTAAGGTGAGATTCGAAATTTTGGAAGAAATTGTGGATCTTTTCGGTTATGTGTCGGGGATTCTAAATATTCTCCATTTGAACTATATGTTTCTCTTACATCAGGAGAATGTGGACTGTTTCAGTAAAAGGACCGACGGGAGGATCAACATTGTATTTCTTCGGATACATCAAGTGGATTTACAAAGAGTAAGTGGTTTCGGTAGAAAATTTTTCAGAATCCCTGACACATAACCGAAAAGATTCGAAATGGTGTCCGAGAGAGGGGGGGGGGGGGGGGGGGGGGCAAGCGAACTTTTTCGACATCATGGCCAAAAATTTCCTAATTAAAGTTGTGAATCACATGAAAGATAATCAAATGTAGGTTAAGGGGGCCATGGTGGCCGTGCGGGCTAGAGCGTAGGGCTTTAGTCGCATGGTCTCACCATGGTTTGCGGGTTCGAATCCCGTCCGGGAGTGAGTTTTATTTCGTAGATAGAACTCCCTCCCGGGGCCATGGATGTTTTAAATAATTATATATAACACATTGACATGGCTAATATGCACCGTACATAAAGCCAAAAGAAAAAAAAAAAAAAAAAAAAAAAAAAAAAATGTAGGTTAACAAAATATTTGATTAACAAGCGACAATATTATTTCAAAATATAAATATAAATATAAATATAAAAAATAATGTATGCTCACCTTTTTGCCATCTCTGAATTTGACAGAACCCTCGATGATAGCTGTATAATCCATGTTTAGAGACACATCACACTGCCTCACCTCAACAAATAGCAATAGATGGGCGAAAATAAAATGAAATATATAAATAAATTAAATTAAATAAGCGGACACAAAAACTTCGCGTATAAAATAGGACAGGACGAAATACAGAGAAAAGGAGGCGGTGAGGTAGGTACTGAGGGGTTAGCGGGCCGGCCAAACCCCCTCCATGCTCCTGGGGCAATTCAAGGGAGTCGGCGCAGAGCAGGAGGCAAGTGGCGTAGGGAGGGGGGGGCAAGTGGCGTAGGGAGGGGGGGGCAAGTGGCGTAGGGAGAGGGGGCAAGTGGCGTAGGGAGGGGGGGCAAGTGGCGTAGGGAGGGGGGGCAAGTGGCGTAGGGAGGGGGGGGGCAAGTGGCGTAGGGAGGGGGGCAAGTTTCGTAGGGAGGGGGGGGCAAGTTGGTGTAGGGAGGGGGGGGGCACAGCAACATTTAACAAATCATTATATATATAACCATGTAGGTGTACTTCCCCAGTGTCAAATAATCAACTAGGTTCTTGTTCTACCTTTGAAACCTATCTACATCCTGAATTTCGTGTCCTCCTATCGGGAGTTATCGTGCAGACACACAGAATTAACAGGAAATTTTCAATTTTCGTTTTTGGAATTAGTGGGTCAGAAAACATAAACTTGTGGTAAAAACAACATGGAATTTTTCACGGATTACATAACTACACCCTATACTTGGTATTATTGGGGAAGTAAGGATAGCGTCGCACAGTGTTTTTGATTTTCAAAATTCGAGCCCCCGCTCAATTTTTGATCAATTTGGATGAAACTAGGTGCAAGATATTTGTGAAAGCTGGCTTTTTATCAGGTAACTGCGGGTTTCACAATCAATGAATCCATTAAAACCACCAAAAGTGGCAAAAATAGCTAATATTGGACCACTTTAGGCCAAAATGACCACATTAGGACCACTTTTGGCTAAAATAAATTTTGAATTCGTAATCAGCGACCCAAAAAACATTCATTTAAGTTGTAAAAATCCGTTAACAAAAACTTAGACAAAACAAATTTTCGCGGGGTTTTGGCAGCTGTCAATTGGCATGTAATACCTTGATTGTGAAACCCGCAGTTACCTGATAAAAAGACAGCTTTCATAAATATTTTGCACCTAGTTTCATCCAAATTGATCAAAAATGGAGCGGGGGCTCGAATTTTGAAAATCAAAACTCATAAATTTCACACTGTGCACCGGTGGCTCAGGGATAGCATGCTTGCCTACTGAGCTCAAGATCGCGGGTTCGAAACCCGGCCGAGGCCCTTAGGTTCTTTATCTGGGAAGTGAAGTCTTTCTGACAGGATGGTCCCGAGCCTGTACGATGTCAGGTAAAACTCCGACTGTAGAGACGGGCTCATGCACACCAGAGCGGCGAGGGACGTATGACCTCGTAGTTAGAGCGAACGGAGTTAAGATAGCGTACTTATACTCAGTAAGGGGAGGGAGAGCGAAAACTTAATTGCAAAATTCGTGTTGGGGAAGTACATTGGCGGTGATTCACCGGAAGTTTTTAGTTTTGATGTTGTATTGGACTGCCCTTTAGAGTAGGCAGGTGCCTTAACAATAGTCCCATCTCTTCAAAACAATTGGACCACTGTACGTCCCAGATATTATCGGGTCACGGGGATTTCAACTCCAAGCTCTTCTTAGTTCTCGAATGGCCGCTGTAGGACGGGCCTAGGGTGGAGTTGATACGCCGGACAGGATCGTACCTGGGACTGAACCCGCGGAAGCTGACGAGTGAGGGTGATTACCCAGAGATCAGTGGAGTCGTCGCCTCCTGGCGGAAGTTAAATAAGGCAGTATAACCTGGTTCCGGGGATGACCCCTGGGTGGTGTTACACGGCCCACCTGCGACCATCCCCGGCGCAACGCAGCCAAGAACATAGATGCCTTGTCCCGTGCTCTCTAAATAAATACAAATACAAAGAGCCCCTCTAGGGGGGGTGTGGCCCCAGTAAGGACGGGGGTGTGGCCCCCAGGGGTCTTGTACATCCAGAGAAAAAATAAAATAAAAAACTATAAAAAAGGAAGTGCGCTATCTAGGCCTCATACTCGACAAAAGACTAACTTGGAATCCTCACATGAAACTGAAAAGACTAGAAATGAACAGACGATATAAACTGTTACTAAGACTACTTAGATACTACAAAATATCTAAAATAACTTTGAAAACAAAACGACTTACATACAACTCAGTACTCAAACCTATGTGGCCTTACGAACTTGACAACAAAACGACTTACATACAACTCAGTACTCAAACCGATGTGGCCTTACGAACTTGACAACAAAACGACTTACATCCAACTCAGTACTCAAACCGATGTGGACTTACGAACTTGACAACAAAACGACTTACATACAACTCAGTACTCAAACCTATGTGGCCTTACGAACTTGACAACAAAACGACTTACATACAACTCAGTACTCAAACCGATGTGGACTTACGAACTTGACAACAAAACGACTTACATACAACTCAGTACTCAAACCTATGTGGACTTACGAAGTTGGGGGTTCTGCCAAGGCCTCCAATCCTTAACCCTTGATACTATACCGAATGCACCTCATTACGTCTCTTTACACTGACCTTAACGTACCTTTTGTCACCCAAGTTGCTAAATCCAAGTATAAAAAATTATATTCCTCCCTAAGTTCCCACAATAATCCTCTAGTCCGTGCCCTCCATTCTGCCACACTTCCCTCAACTACGGCTTAAGCGTCAATGGCCTTCTCAGCAGCAGCAGTGACAGTGATTAGTTATAAATGAAAGGGAATGTCACCACATGGTGATTTCTCCCCTCTTGACATTTTGACATTGCCATTATCTCTCTTAGCACATTTGCTTGTTGTATACATTTTTTTAAACAGTTGTAAAATATCTATTTGTAAAAAAAAATTGCCATGGAATGATAATGTGATATTAAAAAAAAAAATGGTAGCTCTCGGGACAGATGACATATCCTGTTCATTATGATGACTTTTCTATATAACTGTTTCAGAAAGGAGCTAATACTAGGTACTATAACCATCTATATTCTATATTGGTTTTGGAACAGTGAACTTAGCCAACTTCGTTCGCCAAAGTAGCAGCTAAGTCATGAATATTGAAACAAGGAGCCTACATATTATACCAAAGAGAGGAGGGGAAATAACTTTTCTAATTTCACGGTTATTTGACTAATATGTTAATTAATATAACAGGTATTAATAACATCATTGTCTATCGGCTATCATTAGACTGTAGAGAACAGACTTCAAAGATATCGTTTCATGTATTGATTTTTTTGTTCTCATGACTCATTACCGGGCTATAACTATGAGATCATATCACCTACTACCAAAGCTGTCTGGTGTCCATGAGCCCTAAGGGAGTCCTAAATTAGGCCTACCTAAGTTTAGTTACGTAGGATAAGAGTCTCTAATGCTTCTCTTGAAAATTAATAAAGCCAACGCCGAGTAGCCTGCTAGTAAAATACAATTTTTAATTGTAAATTATTTAAATTTTACTCATATTTTATATTATGCTTACTTTTTTTTTTTTACCAACAAATATTTACAATTATATAAAGAATATATACAACAAGGGAATGGGCTAAGAGAGAGATAATGGCAATGTCAAGAGGGGAGAAATCACCCAGTGGTGATACACCCTAGACACTACGTTGCACTCATTTATGATTAATCACTTTCACTGCTTGATCTGAGAAGGTCTCTAGGCCATTGGCGCATGAGGCGTCGTTCGGGAAGTTCTGCAGAAGGAAGGACAAGGTTTTTTATACCTAATTAAGTATAATTCATACTATTAAAGTAACTAATTTATTTCTTTATTTATTCATGATAAACTGTACGAGTATGTTTGATAATTCTAAACTATACTTTCCCATCGGCGAATTTTAATATTTTTTAAAAGCATATGAATGATGATGAGCTAACAGTAATTCTATGGTGTTCGACCCCGCCCCAGACCTGGGAAAATAACTGTCGATATAATGAATGTATGAGGATTCAGAAGGCCCTGAGCGAGACACTTGGAGATTTTCAGCCAATTTGGAGGAGTTTAGAGGGAGAGAGAACACTTATTTGGTTGAGACTACTTTCTGTTGCTCGCCTCGCCCCATAGATCCAAAAGAGCAGGACCCCCTAATGAAGCCTCCATTCTGTTTTTCCACCTGGTCCTCTATACGCTTATCCTGTCTCTAATTACTCAGGTCCCATCCGACTAACTTCCTTTCAACTATCCCCCTCCTTACTTCTCTCATCCTGCAGGACCTCTTCACATCTCTCTAGTTCCATACAGTTCCAACTCTACCAGTCTATGGAGCAGAATGTCTTCGATCTCTTAACGAATGTCTGTCTCTCCCATATCGGGGAAACAATATTACTGAAACTTGGGTGACCTGTAGACCTGAAAATAATTAGGTAAAAAATAAATATTACGAAAAAAAAAAGTCGACGGTGAATCACTGGCTATGTACTTCCCCAATTAAGTTTTCGCTCTCCCTCCAAAGTCAATCTACCGTTTAGGCTAAAACACAATATGTATTTGATTTACATACTTCTCTGATCCCCCCTTCCCGTCAAGCGATTTAGGGTAGCCAAAATTTAGGACTACCACTGTAGAGTCAGGCTCATGTCCACCAGAGCGTCGAAAAAGCTCACTGGTAGTAGGCGATATGACCTCGCAGTTATAGCCCGGGCATGAGTCACAATAACTATATACCAACACATTGTTATCAGTCTTGTAAAAAGTAATAGGTAGTAATAATAATAATTTTTATTGTTTAAAGGGATCACGTCTGTACAATTGAGTCAGTGAGCATTACATTTACAATGTAACATAATAATGACAGATTTAAAAGAAAACACATATAAAAGAAAACGCATACAAAAGAATACACATAAAAAAGAATACACATATAAAATAATACACATATAAAACAATAATGACATATATAAAGGAACCTTTAACAAACTAAATAAATAGCATAAATAAATAAAAAAAAGTATAAATAAAATAAGTAATTAAAAAATAATAATAATATAACAAAGACATGTAAAAAATAATATCCCTTATGATTTCACAACTGAAGAACTCTTTGAGTGGCTAAGAAAGAGAGATTGGTCTGATGGTGTCGTCCCTGGTCCCTTGGTTTGGTTGGGTGCCCCGGGGGTCCCTGTCCGGTCCCCATGATGATCCTAACCCAAACATACTTGCCCTGGTGGCAGAGTTGGAAACTATACTGTCATAACCTTCTTATTTATTTTCTTAATGAATTAACGCAATGTCTGTCTACGGAACTCTTCAATGTGTGACCTGACCACACTTCTCGCTAATATCTATTTATTTAGGTACCACAGAAGAGAGGGTTCAAAGACATAGAGTCAACATTCTTACTTACACTGATTGCTCTCTGTCGGTTTCTTGTTCTTCGGGGCTTCAGTGCTGTCCACCCCTTTTTAGTTGCTTACTTCCGCACCTATACCAAGTTTAGGGGAAGTTATGTACTTGTACTTGTACGATATTCGATGTAGAGTTTTCAACGCGATTTCATGTTTCCTCACCCCCTTTTTCCAAAAAACGTAGAAAACATCTCATTGTGCATCTGTTCGTCAGTAGGTACATGGTGACTCTCGAATGAATGTATCAACATGAAATTTTAAATGTGATCCCAAAACCCCTAACGACGACATCTATTGATTTTCAGCCAAATCGGTAAAGAGATGGGGACAAACACATTGTCATTTGATAATTCGGCCAAACGGTAGATTGGTTTTGGGGGAGAGCGAAAACAGTTGCTTAATTCGTGCTGGGGAAGTACATTAACAGGAGATTCACTGTCGACTTTTTTTTATTAAAACCAATATGGCTTCTTTGTGCAATAAACAGCATTGCATTTGTGGTTATTTTACGAATTTACAGGGTATATCATGGAAATAACATGTGTGTCGTTCGTACCAGAACAACGGCGGAATGGCAGTCGCGGATGAAAACATAACCTAGGTCCCACCACCCCTTACACATAACCTAGGTCCCACCACCCCTTACACATAACCTAGGTCCCACCACCCCTTACACATAACCTAGGTCCCACCACCCCTTACACATAACCTAGGTCCCACCACCCCTTACACATAACCTAGGTTCACCACCCCTTACACATAACCTAGGTCCCACCGCCCCTTACACATAACCTAGGTCCCACCACCCCTTCACATAACCTAGGTCCCACCACCCCTTACATAACCTAGGTCCCACCACCCCTTACATAACCTAGGTCCCACCACCCCTTCACATAACCTAGGTTCCACCACCCCTTACATAACCTAGGTCCCACCACCCCTTCACATAACCTAGGTCCCACCACCCCTTCACATAACCTAGGTCCCACCACCCCTTCACATAACCTAGGTCCCACCACCCCTTACATAACCTAGGTCCCACCACCCCTTCACATAACCTAGGTCCCACCACCCCTTCACATAACCTAGGTCCCACCACCCCTTCACATAACCTAGGTCCCACCACCCCTTACATAACCTAGGTCCCACCACCCCTTCACATAACCTAGGTCCCACCACCCCTTCACATAACCTAGGTCCCACCACCCCTTCACATAACCTAGGTCCCACCACCCCTTCACATAACCTAGGTCCCACCACCCCTTACACATAACACAAACAGCCTGCCAATTGTCTATTTTGAATAAAATATAATATTTAATATATTTTTATATTATACAAGTTTATTGATAATAATTAAATAATTTTCACAACAATAAAATATGAAAATATCCAGATGATTAAAATAGAGTTTTTTTTCTGTGTTAGTCATTGTGACCCCGAACTGTGGTCCTCGAATGTCCGCTGTACGACGAAGCTAGGGTGGAGTTGATTCATGGGACAAGATCGTATTTGGGACTGGATCTATGGCAGATGGTGACGGAAACAGACTACCCGATGTTCTGCAGATTCGTCGGCTCCTGGCGGGAGTGGAAGTAGGCATTGTAAGATGGGCTGAGGACGATCGGCGCAATTGTTCCACCAAGTCCCTCAGTAACCCCTTGATCTCCGAGCTTTTCTCACATTGACTGGGTGATATTGCTACAATGCAAGGCGCAGACTTCTTTAAAACCTAATTTAAAAAAAAGTCATTAATTGTGACGTACTTTAACTATAAGGTCATTTGTCTGTTAACAGACGCTCTAGTGGGCATGAGTCCTGAGGTAGGGCTCTTTCAAGAGTACTTGACATCGTTCAAGCGCGGGACCAACCGAAGGAAGGCATGCATGGTTTCTTACTGCCCAGATAAAAAATCCAAGGGCCTCAACCGGGTTTCGAGCCCGCGGACATGAGCACAGTAAGCTACCTCTGAGCCATCGGCGCATATTTTCTCTACACAGCTCAAGAATCGTGTGTGGCACCACTGAAAAATTGTGAATAAAAATGTTTAAATAAACCCGGGCCAGATCACTTGTTCGCAAGACTTCATACCTTTGTGGTTCTATACCTGACTGCAGACATCGTGAAAAACCATTTGAGGGCATGATCACTTTAAACATTTATATTAAAAACACTTATCGACTGTAAAAAGCCAAAATAAATGTATCGATATTATTTATATATAGCGTGGCTACTGTAGTGTTTCCTTGCGCCGCCACATACATGTGGATGGCCCACAGAACTGCCACCAGCAGGCTGCCGCCACCATGATATTTATTATTATTACCTGTTACAAGAGGGGGGGGGACCCACAAGTTAAATGTTCTGAGAGGCGGGGGGGCGCCACTAAACAATCCTCCGGAACCGAGGTTACACATTTCTCTGAGATACTAAATAATGGAACACTGTTGTCAGTAACTGTTACTCTATAACGAACCATTACTTATTAATAGACAAATATAATAATTTTTGCTTCCAGCTATACGATGTATAGGAGAAGTTATGTAATCTGTGAAAAATGCTATGTGGAGTTTTCAACGGTTTCATGTTTTCCGAAACGTAGATTCCAAATATGAAAAAAAAGAACATTTCTGTCTGTGAACACAATAAATCCCGATAGAATAAATGTATCGACACGAAATTTTATATGTGAATCCAGAACCCTCTAACGCCAACACCTAGCGATTTTCAGCCAAATCGAACAAGGGAGAGGGGAGGATTAGGGGGGAAGCTTAACCCAAAAACTAATAACTGCCGTTCAATGTATCGACACAAAATTTCATACACCAATTCAAAACCCATATGGACGATACATTAGTTTTCAGTGAAATCGGCAAAAGGGAGGGGAGGGATCAGAGGGTGTTCAATTCACAAACCCCAATACAGGCGTTGTAATGAATGTATCTACATGAAATTTCATATTAAAAGTCAAAACCCAATGAGGACATAATCTGTAAATTGATGATCTTGCGACGTCGGCAGAAGGGAAGGAGGAGTTTTGGGGGGGGAGGGGGCCTCAATTCTAAAAGCATAATAACTAACCGAGGTAACTAACCGAGGTAACTAACCGAGGTAACTAACCGAGGTAACTAACCGAGGTAACTAACCGAGGTAACTAACCGAGGTAACTAACCGAGGTAATGCATTGATCGACACAACATTTAGTGTGAACATTTAGCAGCTCCTATGTAAGTCAAATTTTGAATATTAGCGCAAACGGTAGAAGGGTTTTGGAGGAGGAGCGAAAAGTTAATTCGTTCTGGGGAAGTACATTGCAGATGATTCATGATCGATTTTTTTTTAGACCTATATGCAATGCATATTAGCTTAGTCTCTATAATGTTGTTATTTAGTTATTTACAACATCCATAGCCCCGGCATGGGATTCATTCTAAAAAATAGTACTCGCTTCCGGATGGGATTCGAATCCGCAACCATGATGCGACCAAACCCTTACATTCTAGCCCGTACGGCCATGGCTCCGATCGATGTTGAGTTGTAATCAGAAAATTTCACCGGAATTTCATGTTTTTCAACCCCCTGAATCCAAAATGAAAAAAAATAAATAAATAAAATACTGACTGACTGCATTTGTGTATGTGTCTGTTGAACACGATAACTCCCGATAGAATGAATATATCGAGATGAAATTTTATTATATTTAAATCTCAAACCCCAAAAGGCGACACCTATCGACAAGGCAGTTACCTGTCAACCTGCCTAAAGGTACTAACCCTGTAACCTGCTAGTACATGAAATAAAACTAATAATAGCGGGAAGCTAAACATGCAAATAAATGCATAAATAATGATAATGCGAATCAATTAATAAAGTGAAAATTATTAATTAATAATTATGGCTCTCGGAATACTTAACACATCAAACTGAAAACAGTGTACTTATTTTAGTTAATATTTCCTTATTATTTTAGATTTATGACTTGATCTTCATATCACCAGACAGACATCAAACACGGGATTTGTATATGACCTTCAACGTACGGAACCCCAAAAAGAGGACGGAAAAAAACCTCATTTATCCGCATATGGGAGGGGCTAGCTACCTAATTGTCTTATCCGATCACAGAATAAAACTGGAATAGACTTGAAGAAGACCTACATTCCGTGGTGAAGCGGTCATAGAACGTCTGTTGATGAGAATTTAAGAGCTTTACGCAAGGAGACGAAAATGACCTCCCCCCTCCACATCTGTCTGAATCTCCGAGGGACTAGAAGGGGCAATAAATTTAACAGGGGGGGGGGGGGGGGGCGGTTTGTGGGGATTAATAAATGAAGCAAGGAAGGCCCCATCTTAATTAAAACAGAGACTAAGTCATAAAGAGTCTTAAACTTGGTGTGGTTATAATCTAATTCACACAAAGAGCCGCTCCATGATTTTGGTGACTCATAATTATTAAAAATTTTATTATGCTCTATTTATTTGATCTATTGAAGAGATGTAAAAAAGGCTCGTCTGCCACTTTTACAAATCGCGACCTAACTACATGCAGACAATTAAACATTTTCATAGTTTTTCGTACATATCGCATAATCTATTGCTCTTCCGAAAAAGTCTTCTTAACATAATTAAAGAATAAAAAAACTCTACAGAAAAGATTACCTATATTAATTTTTTGAAAAAAAAAAAACACCTGTTTCGGAGCAAATGCAGCGTACCCAACTGTGGTGGGCTATTTTCCATCCTAATCCCCCCTCTCTTTGGCCCATTTGGCTGAAAATCAATAGCTGTCGTCCTTATGGGATTCTGGTTACACAAATAAAATGCATTCTATCGGAAGTTACAGTGTTCACACACACTAACACACACACATAGATAGAATTTTTTTTTTTTTTTTCATTATTGGAATGAGAGGTTCGGAAAACATGAAATCCCATTGAAATTGTGGCATCGAATTTTTAACCGATTACATAACTTCCCTTATACTTCGTATAGATGAGGAAGTAAAAACAATACTCACAACACTCTGGAAAGTAATTGAGGATAAATCAAAAATATAACTTGCTCAAATAAACAGAGAAAGCAACTATTTACATCTCAACTTACTGACTGATCACTTAATACTGTCCAACTAACTATTGTACATCTTACTGACTAATTATCTCTCTAATCCGGTATATATCCAGAACATTTCATGAAATGTAATTGGTCCGATTTTAAAAATGAACACTGTTATATATATAGTTTCAGTACCCCATATGGCTGCAAATAGGCTGGCACGCTGGGCTCTCATTCTTTCTGCATACCAGTATCACATTAAATACCAAGCTGGGAGAAACAACACACCCGCCGACGCCTTGTCGCGCTTGCCCCTCGCCAATCAGCATATGACATCTGAAGAAACCATGGGTAAAGCAACAGATGGCCATCTTCTACATCTTCGCCTTCAAGATCTCCCTATATCAAAACTGAAACAGGTCAAGAGCACTAAGGATCCACATTTATCCAGGTACTACGATATGTACAGCAGACTTGGCTTGACAGGAAAGAACTAGCACCTGACATCCTCACTTACTACGAGAAGAGAGAAGAAATATCGTGTGAGGAAGAAATATTGCTTTGGCAGGGAAGAATTATTGTTCCACATGAATTGTGAAGAATCATCTGCATGAAGGACATCCGGGTGTGGTGGCGATGGAATGTATTGCTAAGCTTGGTTGCCAGGACTATATCAAGACATCTGGAAAGCCTACAAATGATAACTTGACCTAAAACAATCTTTCAAATAAATGACAATACTAAAAAAACAAAAAACAACAAGAAAACTTGTTATAAACACAAAATAACTAGACATAAGTTATTGTGTAAAATTTAAACAAATTAATTGATCGAAATCAATAAATAAATTCATTATGATATAGACAAGGATAAGTTCGAAGATTAAGATTACAAAAAGGAACTTGTCCCGGGAAATTTTAGAGTAACAAAGAATATATGGAATAGGTCATTAGTAGTTCACTAACAAAAATAAAGGATTTAGTTAGCAACAATATTATACAGAAAATTTGTGATCATTGAAATAAAAAGGTCAATAACTGATCTTTCAATACACTTTTTGTCATTAACGATAAAGATTTTAATCTTCGATAGAAAACATAATGATGAGTGCCTCCATTTTAAAGAACTGAAACTTTAGGGAGAAATTAGATCCATTTTGTAAGTAAAGTTGCAGATTCTATTGGAAAGATACTAATTGTAAAGAGAGATCACAAAGAAGTGACATCACTACCATTTAAAGAAGATAACAATGACTAGACACAAAGAGGCTGGGGTTCGAATCCTCTCCAAGTTTTAATTGCGATCATTAGGAGAAGGGGCGGAGACGGTAACGAGGCAGTACCTCCTCTGAACTGGGGGTTAGGGGCAGGTTCCTGGCTGAGGACGACGGATCTGATTTATAGTCAAGTTTCTTGTTTAGACGTCGGACCGACCCCTACCCCCTGTAGCGTAGGCAGACCCCCCTCTGACTGCTCAGCAAATCTGGGAGCAAAAAAAATCTGATTGGGTGGTCTTGTAATTTCTATAATCAGAATCTTCTCAGAATATATTTTAACTAAGTTTTAACTGCTATAAGACCACAAGTTAACGGTATTAAGAGATGGGGGAAAGTGAAATTGTTTGGGGAGAGAGAAAGTAGTGGGCAAATGGAGTGGGGGAAAGAGCTTGTAGTGGGGGAGAGGCCAAGCGGTGGGGGAGAACCTAATAGTAATGAACCCTTCACCCCCCAAATTATCTGGTCTGCCCAAAATTCACAAAAATGAGGCCCCCATTAGACCGGTGGTATCTTACATAAATTCCCCTACATATAAATTATCGAAATTCGTCAATAGAAAATTAAGGCATTTTATCAATTTTTCGCCACCTTTCACCGTTATCAATTCATTAGATCTCGTCAATAAGATTAGAGATGTAAAGGTACCTCACGGAGCCAAGTTAATATCATTAGACGTCTCTAACCTCTTTACGAATGTCCCCGTAACCGAATGTCTAGAGTTAGTTAGGGGCCTAATAAACAACTCAAATAGGTCCATTTTCGAGAAAATAGAACTTTGTAACCTTTTAGAACCGTGCGTAGAACAAAATTATTTCATCTTCAATAGTGAATTATATAAACAGAAAGAGGGGCTAGCGATGGGGTCCAGCCTGTCTCCCCTGTTAGCTGATATATTCATGGATAGAATTGAGAGGGAAATTCTAGAGAAGTCTCCATTTATCAGTAATATCATGTTTTGGAAGTGGTACGTGGACGATATCTTGATACTTTTTAACGGAACAGAAAGACAAATTAACTTATTTTTTGACTTTGTCAACAAAGTCCATAACAAAATAAAATTCACGTTGGAAATAGGAGGTCAAACCATAAATTTTCTGGACTTGGAGATCAAAATTAATAACAAGAAATTCGAATTTAGCATTCACATAAAACCGACTACAACAGACACGGTAATACACCCATCTTCTAACTGTCCTTCCAGTTACAAATACGCGGCCTTTTATTCCATGTTCCACAGAGCCTACTCAATTCCAATGACCCAACAATCAAAAGATAAAGAACTTAAGATTATTAAGGAAATAGCCAAAAACAATAGCTACCCACAAAAAACAATAAATAAAATTGAAAAGAAGGTCAAAAATCATAATTTTAGGAACAAACTGACCAAATTAGAAACACAAAATAAAGTTTATAATAAATGGGTCAGCTTAACTTACCACCGAAAAATTTCTGAAAAAATAGGTAAAGAGTTGAAAAAAGAAGGTTTCAATATCGGGTTTAAAACTATCAATCCCATAAGCCAGTGCCTAGAGAGAGGTAGGGACAGAACAGATATTGAAAATAAAAGCGGTGTTTATAGTCTAGAGTGTGCGACGTGCAGTCAATTATACATTGGACAGACAGGACGTCGTTTTAGGGAAAGAATTAAAGAACACACGGCCGAAATAAAGAACCGAGGAAACCGTTCTACATTCGCGACCCACATAATTGACAATAGCCACACTTTCGACCCATCTACAGGCATCAAATATCTCCACTATTGCTCAAAAAGCAGGCTACTTAATAGCTTAGAGCAATTAGAAATAAATAAAGCTACCAAAAGGAACATTTGCATGAATGACCAAATTTATTTCAACTATTCCCCTTTGTTAACACCCTGATCCAGTTCTGTTTCCACATATATGTTTGTATTATCTGTTATTAATATTTGGTTCCACATATATGTTTCAAGTTATCTAAATCTTAACATTATTATTAATTTTATTTCTATTTTTTATTATTTACTTGTATTTGTACTTATTTATTTGTTATTTTCCCCGTATTAGTCTAGTGACATTGTTTTATGTAAATTTAGAACTAGGTTTTGTTAAGAAATATTTCATGAGTTAGCTAACGGTACAGCCGGGGGACTCCCAAGTTTTAATAGCACCCTTTGACCTGAGATGTATTTGAAGGGTCGTTCTCTGCAAACTGACTTAGTTCATAACTAGACCTGACGATGGTATAAAGCCGAAACCGGTAGTTATATATGTATATATATCTTTAGTGGAATAGACAATATTTCAAAAATAAGTTTGTTTATTTATTTATTACAAGTTTCCACAATATGTCCGCGTTTCTCAACTTAGAAAATATTCGTTTTGACAATCAGTATTCGTTTTGATGGTCCATATCCTGTTCGGTTATGCTCACTGTCAGTTTGCGTCCTCCATTTGCATACGTGCATACATTATGATTAAAAATAATAAATATTTAATAAGGAATGTTAAAACAAACAAGTATATAATGAATTAAAACTAATAATATAAATAAAAAATATATATAATTTTAAAACTAATATTAATGAGAAGTCATCCTTCACATACTTAATACATATGTATACATGTTCTAGACGAGGCTGTCCGTGCTCAAATACATTTGTTGTTAGACGACTCCAAACGTTCATTATATCATCAAAAAAGTTAATTTTAAATGTATTCAGAAGTGTTAGAAAATGTTATCGCAAAGTAAACTTGATAAATAGTGAAAATAATGGCGCAATTCCCGTCAAAACTTCAACTAGAACCAAAGAAATTAGCTGTTTCAGCCAAAAATGACTTGTTCAATTTTTTTAACGAGGTTACTGAAAAATGTCTAAAATATATTAACTGTCAGAGAAAAAGTACAAAACATGTTTTTGCTTTTTTTGCCAATATTAGTGTTTAAAAAAACAACGAAAAAATCAGTGTTTAAATTTAATATAATTTAATTGCGAAAAAATGGATCGTCCCGTACTTTTACGCCTAAAAATAAAATGAGGCCAATTTCAAGGACTTGGTGCCGTCTGACCGAAGGAGAGGAATGTTGTGCTTCTACTAACTGTTACCAGTAACGTAATCAATAACAGGTAAGGGCCTCTCTCTCTGTTCCAATTGAACCAATCACCATTAATAATAACACTGTATTGTACAATTCCGTCCCCCTATTGTACTTAGTACCGTTGGAATCCACCGCTTTCCCCCTCCATCCATCAGACAGCCTGAGTACGACGTAGCCAGAAGGCAAATCTTAGAAACATTACACAAATGTATCTAGATTTTTAATTTTTTTATATATTGAGTATACGGAAGTATTGTAACCGTGCAAACATCCGAGTTCGAGTTTTTAATGGATTGTCTCGTATCAAGGTCAGAACACTTTTTGGCTATTTTCGCGATTATGTCTGCCTGTGCCTCTCTCTGTCCGTGTGTGTCTGTCTGATTGCAACTTTAGCACTAACTCAGACACGATAGTAGCAGCGACTGTTACTAATTTAAATTTGATTTCATTTTGGCTGAAATCAGATGAAAATCAGATGATTTTACTTCGAGGCCTCTCAACATTTTACGAGGCACCGCTTATATTTATGTCAAAATCAAAAATTTCTACAAATAAACGTTGTAACGAAAAATAAAAGGCACACTTTATATGTAATACATTTTTCCGAAACTCCCCCTCGGTTTGCGAGGTACATGCCGATAACCGTTTTAAAATGGCAACTCAACCCCATTTCTTCATAAGTTTACATTTGGAAAAACTGATTCTTGCTAAATTTCCTTATTAAAATTTCACTCATCGAAATGCCTTTAGATTTGAGATAGAACCAACACGAGCAAAGTTGTATCTCTAAAGAAGGTACTACGAATGTTTAAATAGTAACGCAAGGCAACGAATTAAATTTTTTTTCAATTTTTATTATTAGTTATTGTGACTCATCACTCTGACGCGGGCTGCTATAACTATGAGGTCATATCGCCTACTACCAGAGCTCTCTTTCATGACATGAGCCTGACTACTGTGCCTACCCAGGTTTATTCACCAAGCGTTGGCGTCAATAACGAGTACCAGACATCGTACAGGCTCGGGACCATCGCTTAACGTCCCATCTGAAAGACGGCGTGCTCAATAATTCAATAATTATCTTTATGGAGTGGTTTCATATTTAGAATTAATCATCATAAGTGGTTAGGGTGGCTGCTGTGTAATCGTTAAAGAGCCAGCTCATTTCATGTTTTCGAACTTTTTCCTTGACTAGGGAAACATTTTTCCAAATAAGTTTCTTTAAGTGGGCTCAGCTATACTCCGGAGTGATCCATGTTAACGGTTGTTTGAGCTATAAAGTAGGTTTGAGGGAGGAGCGCCTATTATCCGGATTTGTGGAGCCGCCTGGAGTCTATTCCCTGCGAGGATTTATGCTCCGAGGAATGCCAGCTATGGCCCAATGGCTGCAGGCTCACATCCGCCACGCTCATTTGTTAGCTTCCTTCCAATTCACATGCCAATAATCTCAATGCCATTTATAGTCTTTTTTTTTTTTCTGCTTTGACAACATAAAACGGGGGGGGGGGGTGTCTGCCAACATTTCTGATTTGTGTTTCATGAGACACTCGTTACGTAAAAAAACCAATTGTATCTGCAGTCATTCATCAACTGAGCCATTGAAAAGAAAAACGTATCATTAAAAATGTTAAACTAGCTTAACGCTAGCCACCTTTTCATGGCATTTCATATCGATAACTTCCCGGAGAAACTACGCATGCGCCTGAAACCAAATTATACATGAGTCAAGAAAACCTGTACCTATTCATCTTTATTTTAACTGCAATAAAGCTTTCTTCTTCTCATATATCGTAATAAGGCTGTTTTAGTGAGTTCCAATCATCCAAAAGTCAACTAATTAATTGGAATGTAATTATTGTACAATAAATATCGGCTATGAGTTAGTTATTGTGACTCATGCCCGGGCTTTAACAAGGAGGCCATATCGCCTACTACCAGAGAGGTCTTTCTTCGCTCTGGTGGACATGAGCCCAACTTTACTGTGGGAGTCTTAAATTAAACCCCAAGTTTTAGTAACCAAGTTAGGGGTCATTAACGAGTACTTGATATTGCACAGGCTCGAGACCATCGCTTAACATCCCATTCGAAGGACGGCATGCTGAAGTTGTTTCTTACCTCCCAGATAAAATAAACTAAGAGCCTCAGCCGGTTTCGAACCCGCGATCTTGAGCTTAGTAGACAAGCACGCTACGTCTGAGCTGCCGGCGCCCTCTGTCGCTCATGATAACTTTTTACTCTCAGTTTTTGGACCAAGTGATATGTGAAGGATCATTTTTTTTTAGTTTTTCTTCTAAAAAGCATAAAAAAAGCAAAAAATAACGAAAATACTGCCTATTTCAGAAAAAGTGTATACATATACTTTACTACCAGTGCAAACTGATCCCCGGAACAGAATCGCAACTTCTCTCCTTAGTGCCTTTCGAAGGAAAATTGTCAGAGACCTTACAGCTTCCAACGTCATCATAGCTTCAACTATACCCCACCACTCTTACCGAAATCCCCACTCCTTTACCAAGCTTCTCCCGGCGCTATTTGATTTTTTTCATCTAGTTAGCTCTAAGGTGTCATTTAGAACATCTCAGTATTGTAGTTCTTTACATAAATTAGCTTTTGGAGTTATAGAACTGTGTTGATGAAGGCGCTGTCAAGTGGCAGCCGCCCAAGTTAGGTGTTGGGTTGCTTCACTCGGTTTAATTATTAAGGGGGGATCAGGTTGGACAAAGCCTAATCAAATATCAAAGTTCCCCTCAGGGTCCCTCGCCTCGAGCTATCTGCTGTTCGAAGGAAGGACGGGCAGGACTCGGGTTGCAGAAAGGCTCCCCACATTCAACGGATAAATGGTGGGGACAGGATGTGGGGGTGAAAAGGAGAGTGGTGGGGGGTGAAAAGGAGAGTGGTGGGGGGAAATGGTGAGGGGTGGGGTGAAAAGGAGAGTGGTGGGGTGAAAAGGAGAGTGGTGGGGTGAAAAGGAGAGTGGTGGGGGAGGAAGGAGAGTGGAAGGAAGATTAGATTCTTCTTTGTTAAATTGTTCTTCAGATCTTTTAAACCAGTTACAACTATCTAATTATACGATAAGGAGATTATTGTACTAGGTTGTCGGAAATCGTCTGCAACAACAAATGTATTATGTAAACCAGATCGAAGGAAATAAATAATTGATGGTCGTATTGATTTTTAAAAGGATTTGAAACCATTTAGTATTCTTTTTGTATTCAGTTAAGTAAAGTCTTCTTATGTTAATGAACAGAATCCATGAAGAAGGGAGGGTCCCCCCCACTAAGTAAGTAGGAAGATTTGAGACATCTTCGAGGACTACCGTCGCACAGAGGGAGCGTGGAAGCACAGAGGGAGCATGGAAACACAGAGGGAGCATGGAAGCACAGAGGGAGCATAGAAGCACAGAGGGAGCATGGAAGCACAGAGGGAGCATGGAAGCACAGAGGGAGCATGGAAACACAGAGGACAATTTGGAGCTTCCAAAAATGTCCAAACTTCAGTCTGTGCTCAGATTTGAGATAAGTAGAATAGCAACAGTAACGTACCAAAGACTGTACAACAGGGTGCTGTAGGAAATAGTTGCAACAAGTGTTTAAATATTGTATTTAGTCTCATACACTTGGATTCTAAATGTGGTTAAAATGTCTTCATCGATTAATTGAATATGAGAAAATCTCTTCACGAGGGTAACACAAATTTCAGGAAGTTGACTGGGTATAAGAAAGTCCTGTGTTTTTTTTCTTTTTTTAAATGTTTTGCTCTTTTTTATAATGAACGATCATGACAATGTTCCACTTAAATCGGTCAAGTAGAACCGAAATTGGGTTGGAGTAGCTCGTTTTTTTTTTTTTTTTTTTTTTTTTCTAAAGATATTTTTCTTACTTACAAGGATAGTTGTGTGTTTTCTTTTCACAATTAGCTTTCTCAAAGTTTTATTTTAGTCAGATCGGATCATCTAGCATGCACTTTTGGAACACTGTGTAAAGAGTTGATCACCGAAGTGTAGATTATCCATTAGGTCACAAGTAGACATCCATACAGTCACAAGTTGCATATCTGGGATAGTACTCGTATTACGCGAATGGAAAAAAAATTGTATTTTCTCAATATAGAATATCTTTAAATAACCTATGTATTTCGGCTGTTTTCAAAATGTCCGGTAATAGATTGTCCTCAGTCCGAGCGCCATTTTGAATTTTTAAAAAATCGTAGAGGATTTATCAGGAATGTACTTCCCCAACTCAAATTATGTAGGTATATGTAAAAAATTAAGTTTTTACAATCCCTCTAAACCCTTCCCCTTCTTCGGTCGATTTGGCTGAAAATGAACAGATATTCCTACTAAGGATCCTCATACAAAATCTCGTGTTGATTGATACATTCATTACATCGGCTACAACCCCTTCTCATTACCCCCTTTCTTTACACCTTTTCGGCAGAAAATAATTTATTTACATATGCAATTTCGTGTCGATACATTCATTGCTTATGCTGTTATAAGGGTAATTTACCCACACAAACCCTGCTTCCTTTGACCGATTTAACCGAAATAGGTACCTATGGTTCATATGAGATTCATTCTATCGGCATTATTGTTTCTTCTTGAATTTTGGCTCGGAAGTCATGAAATTTCGGTGGAAACAACATAGAATTTCATACCGATTACATAACATCCCCTATACCTACTACGCGAAGTAAGACGGATATTCATAGGTACTTCCTTATACAGAACTGACCACATATAAACAGGATACTATTTCGATACCTGACAATGGACAGTCATGGTTACGTAAGACCTACAATTCCCATAATACAGAGTATGTAAATATATGCATTATATTGTAATTATGGACCACTGACACAGATTATGAAATTTATTTAAATTATGATATTGAAATATTATTATTTTCCTTATTTCATTTGCATAATCAACAATCCTATATAATTATTTTCACCAGATTCAAATCGAATTACGTAAACACCGTCTGAACAATCCATCTATGATTTTCTGTGCGAAAGTAACACATGAATTTTAATTCATTTTAATACGCATTAAGTTAACGTATTAACTTAATATGAATGCAAAAAACAAATTTTTAAATTTTTTTAAACATTCGTTGCAAAGATACTTACGAGAGACTATCATGATATCTGGTTGTTGCCTATCTACCCACATTGCTATATTAATGAATCGGTGCTACAAGGCCCACCTGTATTCTATATTTCTTCTTTGGCTATTTTGTGTAAAACCAACCAGAACAAATTTTCATCTCTATTTAAGGTTGACTAACATCGTATCTGGTTGAAGGCTCTCTACTGACGTATTTGCATTAATGTGTTTATAGACTAAAGAGGCTACATCCAAACTTAACGTGTTTCTGCACTCCTTCTAAACCTTTGAAATCTTTATTTGGTAGAACTTCCTTACAGTTGTTGCTTTTTTGTGAGTCCTTCGATTTCTGAATTTAACGTCACACCCCGAGTCAGACGTAAGTTTCCGCTCTCCCTCTAAACCCTCAATCTCTTTATTACCCGGATTCGTGTTTGGAACCGTGGATCCGAGTACGGGACTAGAAATACGTTTGGAGGTAGTGCGAAAATTTAGTGTGAATCGAGATGTAGCCACAAATTCGTTAATCATCGGATCAGGTGTAGAAACAAAATTGTGAATAAAATTTGGGTGTACTCCAAAATCCTAAAACTAGAGGATAAAATGTAATTTTTGTCGAGGATAGCGTAATGTTTTTATATTTTTACTCTACCCGCCAAAGAGACATTTTAGTACAACTCCAAAAAGAATCGGATAAGCCGTTCAGAATTGCAAAATTGAATTACCACCTCTGATGCAGAACCAAAAGCTTATATCATTTCTAAAAAAAAAACATGCTTGTAGGTCGGATCTGCACGGACCATTCCCATAGAACCTTCTATTATTCCATACTAAAACTCATTTAATCTAATAGAAGCAAATTTAAAATGTCCCAAAGCTCTTGAAAGCACAGAAAGTTCAGCATAGCTCCGAGCTGCACATATCTTTTTCACTTTTTCTCCCTCCAGATAGAGAATGTAGAGAAAGTGTCAACAAATCAGATTTAATGACATATTTTCATATAGGTTATTTAATGCCTATATGTAAGTACTATACAAATCTTAATTCACTTGGAAGTTCAAAATTGGTGTAGTAGTGTAAGTATACAACCCAAGGCAGGAAAGTCTCTTATACGACCAGTCGGAGGGTGGAGGGGGGAAAGCGTATATGTGATTAGAGGTGTTTTAAATGTCGCGGGCGGGCAGCAATTATATTTTTGAAATCATAGATTTCTGTTTCGGTTTGATCTATTGAACCATTTTCAAATCTGAAAAGTGTCTTTAATTCAAGATTATTTCTAAACGTGTCTATAGGATCAGATTTTAGATCAGATAGCTCTGATATAACCTCGAACTTAAGCCCGGACATAATTCACAATAACTAACTTAAAAATTTTTGTATTTTGAATACACACAAAATGATTCACAGTCGGAGAGCTGTGAAATTACTTTAAACTCATTGAGCAAATTGTAATAGATTAATGCAATAGGTCAAAACTTTCCCAGATTTGGTGTTAGCGTAGTTTACATACAGAGGTAGAGGTCAAACATGCTCCTTCTGGGAGGTTAAACTGACCCCGTTACCAACCTCCTTGTTGAGACGATGGTGAGATCTATCGGCCAACCTTGCAACTACGAACCTCTCCACAGTCCCACCAGAATGCACCCTCTGCTTCATTCTTCATTTACTTTAGTCTCAATTATTATTATTATTATTATTCCCCCAGCTGTACAAAGTATAGGGGAAGTTATGTAACCGGTCAGAAATTCGATGCGCAGTTTACAACGGATTTTTATGTTTTCCGACCTCCTGATTCCAAAAATGGAAAAAAACAATTTTGTCTGTGTTTGTAAATACGATAACTCCCGATAGAATTAATGTATCGACACAAAATTTTATATGTGTATCCAGCCAAATCGGTTATAGGGAAGGGGGGGAGGGGCAGAGAAAAGGACTCGACGAAATACCCTAATAACCGCCGATGTAATCAAAGTGTCGTGCTTCGGAGGGAAAGCAAAAAACCTAATTGCTTAATTCGCGCTGAGGAACTTTATAGCAGCTGATTCCCTTTTTTTTATACTAAATTTGGTACATCTATAATTATTGTAATCATTTGAAAGAGCCGGTAGCTCAGTGGTATATGTGCTTGCTTACTGAACTCATGATCGCGAGTTCAAAACCCGGCCGAGGTTCTTAGTTTATTTTATCTGGGAGCATGCCGTCCTTTGGATGGGACGTTTAGTGACGGTCTCGAGCCTGTACGATGTCAGGTACTCGTTGACCCTTATCCTAGGTGAATAAAAATGTAGGACTACCATAGTATAGCGGCATATCCACCAGAATGACGAAAGAGCGCTCTTGTAAAGCCAGGGCATGAGTCATAATAACTAACTAAAATTTCGTGTCGATATATTGTGATGTCTCCCCTCTAATCCCTCTCATCCTTTTGGTAAGTTTGGCTAAAAATTAATAGGTGTCGTCCTTATGAGCTTCTGGATTGAAAGTGTTCTCCATTCTATCTGGAGTTATCGTTCTCAGAGACAAGAATTTTTTAGAAATTTTATTTTTGGATTCAGAGGTCAAATATGAAATTCGGGTGAAAACCTAACAATGAATTTTTCATCGGTTACATAACTTCCCCTATACTAGATATCGCTGAGGAATTGAAAAATTTGAAGTAAAAACTTCACATACTTCAGAACATTCTACGAATTTATATTGGACAAATTCTACCTGAGATGGAAGTGTCTGGAAGGTTGCCAGGTGATCTGAATATACAGATAGCAACCCGAGGTATTTGTATGAAAGTGAAAAGAATCAAAACTGAAAAAAAAAAAATATATATATATAAACAATGAACAATGGCAAGTTTGGATATTAAGGTTATGAAATAGAACTTATCCCGGGCCATTCTAGATCAACAATATATGCAACTACTACTGACAATCATTTATGATTCTGTTTGTAACAATATCGTATTTGATATCAGGATAAGGTCCTTTTTGTATTAAGTGATGAGGTGTTTTTATTGTGATCCTATGATCGACGCTTTATAATTAGTCTAGTTTTGAAATGTCGCGTGACCGGATATGAAAGTTTTTATAAAATCAACCCCCCCCCCCCCTCAGGTTTCCATTTAAAACTTCCCCTTTTTGCCCCCCCCCCCTCCATCCGTCTACTTTCTACTGTAACCCTGCTATATACAATTTATATATTATCAAGATACATAGAGACGGAACCCAAAAAGTGGCTCATCAAAATTCCAGCTGTTTTTTTTTAAGAACAACTTTTTTCTTCGAGATGACTGTTTTTCACTGTTGACTGTTGACTGTTTTTCACTGTTGACTGTTGACTGTTTTTCACTGTTGACTGTTGACTGTTTTTCACTGTTGACTGTTGACTGTTTTTCACTGTTGACTGTTGACTGTTTTTCACTGTTGACTGTTGACTGTTTTTCACTGTTGACTGTTGACTGTTTTTCACTGTTGACTGTTTTTCACTGTTGACTGTTGACTGTTTTTCACTGTTGACTGTTGACTGTTTTTCACTGTTGACTGTTGACTGTTTTTCACTGTTGACTGATGACTGTTGACTGTTTTTCACTGCTGACTTTGTGCTGATGAAGGCTTTCAGCCATAATGGCCAAACTAAATGTTATCCATATGTGATAGTAAGATGTTGTGGCACGAGATTTCTCATTCAAATAAAAGATGTTGTCTTCCCACTGTCTTATTTTAGACCAGAACCGGTTTTCGACGCAACAGCGTCATCATCAGTGCCAGTTGTCTACTAACCGCTGTGCGGTGTACGTGGGATGAGCCACTGATGATGACGCTGTTGCGTCGAAAACCAGTTCTGGTCTAAAATAAAACAGTGGGGAGACAACATCTTTAAGATATATTTGAACATATATTTTTGTGAAGATTACCTACCTACCTACCTACCTACCTACCTACCTACTTACGAATTACAATTTTATAAAATAAATAATATAATATCAATACATAAATGGTTTGCATTGTTTCTGTATACTGTATGTGTTTTTAAGGGTCTGAGGGTGGTTTAACAACCGAAAGCGCGCACCCTAAGGTTTGCATTGTTTCTGTATACTGTATGTGTTTTTAAGGGTCTGAGGGTGGTTTAACAACCGAAAGCGCGCACCCTAAGGTTTGCATTGTTTCTGTATACTGTATATGTTTTTAAGGGTCTGAGGGTGGTTTAACAACCGAAAGCGCGCACCCTAAGGTTTGCATTGTTTCTGTATACTGTATGTGTTTTTAAGGGTCTGAGGGTGGTTTAACAACCGAAAGCGCGCACCCTAAGGTTTGCATTGTTTCTGTATACTGTATATGTTTTTAAGGGTCTGAGGGTGGTTTAACAACCGAAAGCGCGCACCCTAAGGTTTGCATTGTTTCTGTATACTGTATGTGTTTTTAAGGGTCTGAGGGTGGTTTAACAACCGAAAGCGCGCACCCTAAGTGAAGGAACTATATTTTATTTTCATAATTTTCCTCTACAACGGCAGGAAAATATTCTTTATTTCCCCTAATTATTTTTTCGACGCGAGGAGCTGCTGCTGGGTTGCCGCCTCTCCCATACCATTTGTATGCCAATACTCCCGCTTGGTTGCTGCCAGAGATGCTTTAGCAACAGTTTCTTCGCTTCTTAGTCCTGCCCCTTCAAGAGGAAGTAAAGAGAGACTGGTGTAAAGAATGGCGAAAATGAGACAAAGGAGGCGAATGGTCTGTGAGGTGCTTTATCTCAAAGTTCAGCTTTATGTAGCTAACCACACCTCCCATTATCCGGACCCCCATTATCCGCACCCTTCACTTCACAAACTTCACACCTTTTTTTGTCTTACCCCTAGCAATTTTCCTGACCAAAGAAACTTTCTTGACACACTTTTCATACCTTAACACCAGACATGCCTCCAAACTTTTTCATCTTACTCGAGAATATTTCTTAAGGATGATAATCTTGTGAGCCAACTTTAAACCAAGGGGACCGCTCTGGCCGCAAGTTGAGCAGTTCCGCACCAGTTCTCCGGATAGCTATGTTCAATGCTCATTATTTGTAATATAAATTATTTTTAGTAATTATTCTAAAACAGAGAATAATCATTTACGATAAGACAAAAAATATGTGATGTTGCCATTACGAGACTTTCTTATAACATCCACGCTTACAGATCACTGTCTCCCCCTCCCCTCTTCAAAATCATTTCATTTTGTCTCTTTGTACAGCGTAATCCTGAGAGTGACATTCTTATACCCAGCAAAATGGGGGAGATAGACTGATCTGTAAGTGTGATTGCTATGAGAATGACCGTTAATGGCCAGGCCACATCACTAGTGTATTTAATTCTTCATTTTTATAATTTTTAAAAAACTATCAATAATAAAACCATTTTTTAAAGTTTGTTACTTTTGTCGTATTGATCCTATCTCAAATCTGAGGACCTATAAGCAATTGGAAATTTTATAAGGAACATTTTTGGTAAGAATCAATTTTTTGATAGGACTAACTGTTTTCGGGTAAATCAAAGAAACGTCTAAAAATATGTGTTTCAAACCTACAACTCACGACGGTTTTCGGTATCTCAAAACCGGACGACCAGCAAAAAATATGTATTTTAATGTTCCCTACAAATATTACTTGAAAAGATTTTGATTAGGTCATAAACATAAGACCCCGGAGTAAAGTGTTCTCAATTTTCGGCCAAAATCTAATCATAAGTGACCCCTTCATTCCAAATTTCAAGTTCATAGCTACAACCGTTTTTGTGGTAGAGAGCTTACCAACTTCTCAATTCAAACGTACGCAGGGTACCTTGAAACGTGAAAAGCCGTTAAACTTCGATCTCAGATTTTCGCACGATTACAACACTTCCATATACTATAGGTATAAGAAAGTTAAAAAAAAAAAGTGTTATATGACCACAAAAGGTGTTTGTTATATGAACCTTAATTTACAGATAACTCTCCCCTCAATTCACAAGATATACATTCAGGATGAGCGCTTTAAGTAGTTACACCATCCTCAGGCACTTTAAAAATCAAACAACACATCAACAATACAACCATTTTACACAGTAATATTATTATATTATTTTTTTCATGAAGTTGTAATTCTTTAAGAAATCTATCGAGGAATTCTACAAACTATGGAATGAAAACATTTGTTGATAAACTTGAATATAGGTATATATAATATATAAGAAAAAGAAAGGTATATATAATATATAAGAAAAAGAAAGGTATATATAATATATAAGAAAAAGAAAGGTATATATAATATATAAGAAAAAGAAAGGTATATATAATATATAAGAAATTTTGTGAAAAATAAGTACAAGAATATATATTATATATTCTTGTACTTATTTTTCACAAAATTTCTTACATAATTACATAATATAATGATATTAATGTACATATAAATGGGCTGTATTGTTGATATATATTGCATGTGCTATTTAACGGTCTGAGGATGGTGTAACAACTGAAAGGGACATGCGCACTACCAGCCCTTTCGTTGCTCTGGTGTCATGAGACCGACTCTACTGTGGCCAGTCCTAAATTTTGCCTACCTAGGTTAATCATCTAGAGATGGAGGGGTGTTGTAACGAGAACCTGACATCACATGGGCTCGGGGCCATTGTCACATCCGAAGGACGGCGTGCTCAAGATTGTCAGAACATCTGGTTAAACAAATAGGAAAAATGTTGATATAGTTGTCAAACTTCATTATTTAAAATATACCAGAATGTCTTGGCGTTGTTGGCGAGCTCGATTTTCATTCAGACTAGATCTTTTGGTTACAGAATTCGTCAATAAAAATGTATGATCTCATTTGAAATAAGAAAGTAGAGTTGGAGATCTCATATGGCCGATATTTATTTTTTCACAATTTATTTAACAATTTTAACAGTGAAAACACAATAAGAAAATATGAACATAAGAGAAGTATAGAAATGAAAAGAAACTTAAGTAGGTATAGTTTGTGGTTCTGAAAACAATACATAAAATATGAACATAAGAGAAGTATAGAAATGAAAAGAAACTTAAGTAGGTATAGTTTGTGGTTCTGAAAACAATACATAAAATATGAACATAAGAGAAGTATAGAAATGAAAAGAAACTTAAGTAGGTATAGTTTGTGGTTCTGAAAACAATACATAAAATATGAACATAAGAGAAGTATAGAAATGAAAAGAAACTTAAGTAGGTATAGTTTGTGGTTCTGAAAACAATACATAAAATATGAACATAAGAGAAGTATAGAAATGAAAAGAAACTTAAGTAGGTATAGTTTGTGGTTCTGAAAACAATACATAAAATATGAACATAAGAGAAGTATAGAAATGAAAAGAAACTTAAGTAGGTATAGTTTGTGATTCTGAAAACAATACATAAAATATGAACATAAGAGAAGTATAGAAATGAAAAGAAACTTAAGTAGGTATAGTTTGTGGTTCTGAAAACAATACATAAAATATGAACATAAGAGAAGTATAGAAATGAAAAGAAACTTAAGTAGGTATAGTTTGTGGTTCTGAAAACAATACATAAAATATGAACATAAGAGAAGTATAGAAATGAAAAGAAACTTAAGTAGGTATAGTTTGTGGTTCTGAAAACAATACATAAAATATGAACATAAGAGAAGTATAGAAATGAAAAGAAACTTAAGTAGGTATAGTTTGTGGTTCTGAAAACAATACATAAAATATGAACATAAGAGAAGTATAGAAATGAAAAGAAACTTAAGTAGGTATAGTTTGTGGTTCTGAAAACAATACATAAAATATGAACATAAGAGAAGTATAGAAATGAAAAGAAACTTAAGTAGGTATAGTTTGTGGTTCTGAAAACAATACATAAAATATGAACATAAGAGAAGTATAGAAATGAAAAGAAACTTAAGTAGGTATAGTTTGTGGTTCTGAAAACAATACATAAAATATGAACATAAGAGAAGTATAGAAATGAAAAGAAACTTAAGTAGGTATAGTTTGTGGTTCTGAAAACAATACATAAAATATGAACATAAGAGAAGTATAGAAATGAAAAGAAACTTAAGTAGGTATAGTTTGTGGTTCTGAAAACAATACATAAAATATGAACATAAGAGAAGTATAGAAATGAAAAGAAACTTAAGTAGGTATAGTTTGTGGTTCTGAAAACAATACATAAAATATGAACATAAGAGAAGTATAGAAATGAAAAGAAACTTAAGTAGGTATAGTTTGTGATTCTGAAAACAATACATAAAATATGAACATAAGAGAAGTATAGAAATGAAAAGAAACTTAAGTAGGTATAGTTTGTGGTTCTGAAAACAATACATAAAATATGAACATAAGAGAAGTATAGAAATGAAAAGAAACTTAAGTAGGTATAGTTTGTGGTTCTGAAAACAATACATAAAATATGAACATAAGAGAAGTATAGAAATGAAAAGAAACTTAAGTAGGTATAGTTTGTGGTTCTGAAAACAATACATAAAATATGAACATAAGAGAAGTATAGAAATGAAAAGAAACTTAAGTAGGTATAGTTTGTGGTTCTGAAAACAATACATAAAATATGAACATAAGAGAAGTATAGAAATGAAAAGAAACTTAAGTAGGTATAGTTTGTGGTTCTGAAAACAATACATAAAATATGAACATAAGAGAAGTATAGAAATGAAAAGAAACTTAAGTAGGTATAGTTTGTGGTTCTGAAAACAATACATAAAATATGAACATAAGATAAGTATAGAAATGAAAAGAAACTTAAGTAGGTATAGTTTGTGGTTCTGAAAACAATACATAAAATATGAACATAAGAGAAGTATAGAAATGAAAAGAAACTTAAGTAGGTATAGTTTGTGGTTCTGAAAACAATACATAAAATATGAACATAAGAGAAGTATAGAAATGAAAAGAAACTTAAGTAGGTATAGTTTGTGGTTCTGAAAACAATACATAAAATATGAACATAAGAGAAGTATAGAAATGAAAAGAAACTTAAGTAGGTATAGTTTGTGGTTCTGAAAACAATACATAAAATATGAACATAAGAGAAGTATAGAAATGAAAAGAAACTTAAGTAGGTATAGTTTGTGGTTCTGAAAACAATACATAAAATATGAACATAAGAGAAGTATAGAAATGAAAAGAAACTTAAGTAGGTATAGTTTGTGGTTCTGAAAACAATACATAAAATATGAACATAAGAGAAGTATAGAAATGAAAAGAAACTTAAGTAGGTATAGTTTGTGGTTCTGAAAACAATACATAAAATATGAACATAAGAGAAGTATAGAAATGAAAAGAAACTTAAGTAGGTATAGTTTGTGGTTCTGAAAACAATACATAAAATAAAATATTCATTATATTTTTATTTTATTTTTTATAAAGTAAACTATATTTTGTTTACATTTAGCCGTTTTAACTGAAGATACTGTGGAAATGTCTAAACGTGACTGAGTCTTAAAAAAGACCAACAAATAAGTTGACTAGGATCAAGTAAACAAGGCATGTGACATGGCGATAACAACAAGATAACCTCGTGGAGGAAGTGAAAGTAGCAGACGAGGACAAAGGAAGCTGTGCTGGAGCAGTGCTGTCATCTCAGGCAAACCTCAACCAGTTGTTCTTTACCAACGAATGGCCGGAGTCATTAACTAGTAAAAATATTAAAAAACGTACAATAAAAAGGCTAAAATGTGCAACAAAAAATAAAATTTTGCCATTAACTCTTTTTCTGCGAAAAAAAAAAAATAGGATCTAATTGGTAGGATACAAAAATAAATCTACAAAATAAATAGGCTAAAGGAATTTATTTATACAATTTATAAAGAATATTTTTTACCACCATGTTTTAATTAATTACAGAAGCATATACATATGTATACATTTTTGATTAATAAAATACTAGAGATATGTAAAATACAAAACAGTACACCACATTACTCGAGGCAGAGAATTTGACTTCAATTAAATTTATATATTTTTTTACTTAAGCGTTAAAATTTACTAATAAATACATTTCAAAATTCTTGTCTGAAAAACTATGCCGCCTCTCGCTAAGTACATATTATATTTGTCTTAGCTGGGAAAACGATCTCTCGACGTTGCTTGTGATGGGGCATTTTTTGTAGCTGCTTATAATGTCAGGTTGTAGTAGATCCAATCCAATATCTTCACCAATTATGGCCGCATTGTACTTTTTGAGTTGGTCATATCCGAGATTTTTTCTCAAAACTGTTGTAAATTTGTCGATTATCAAAAGTATTCATTTTCAAAATTACTTACAAATAAATTTTCTAATTACGACAAAATATACAATTTCGTGCAGTAAAAAAAAATAAAACGTGCAATTTTGACAAAAAAGTTAAAAACATGCAATTTCGTGCAAAAAAAAAAATTCATGGTTTTCTGGCACTATAGGCAAAACTCGAAAATGGGTCCCGCCTCTCCTATTTTTTGGTACAGTAATAGATCAAAATTAGTGATTGGTTTGGGAAAAAATAAAAAATGTTCTGTTGCTAAAAAATAAAAAATGTTCTATGTTGCTAAAAAATAAAAAAATATTTGGGAAATACAATAACTTCTTAAAATAAAATAAATAATTTTTTTTAAAGTAAAAATACATTTTCGCTCCTCCCAAAATTTGCAGCCCTAAGCAGATATATCCCCCCGGGTCGTAATGGGGTAATCCAACCCTTAGAGTTCCTCTTCTGTGATAATGTCTCCCCCTAAAATGCTGTATCTCGGAAGCTAATTCGCTTCCATCCATCCTATCACGATTCCTATTAGTTGCCTTTCCTTTCGAGTTTCATGATTTCATGCTTCAACACTTGGGCACTCCACACCCAGGAACATCTTCGTCTGCATGTGTTGTTTTCTCTCCATTACTCCAAAAGGTCTCCAACGCACTTTTTTTATCGGGGTGCGGCACTCTCCCTGGAATATGCACAGCATTAGGCTCTGGTCCTATGAAGGTCCCTGCATCCCCACATGATTCAGTCCACATTTCTTGTTGTTTCAACTGATGCCCGCACTTCTTATGTATCGCACTAAATGCTATAAATTTGTTTACTAGTTACGTTCACGTTTGCTATACTCTTCATATTTCAATATTAGTTTACGCCTCCCCCCCCCCCCCCCCCCCCCCTGTCCCCGTCCCCAACATGTTACAAACAGACCTGCCTGTCGAAAACGATTTAGGTATACCATCAACAATTTTATGTTAATAAGATTACCATTTTAGTTTGGTTAACATACCAGATGGACCAATGGCAAGGTTGATAGGTTGATTAGCGGATGGGCGCTAACAGAGAACGGTACGTTAGCAGCCGAGCTCAGACCGCTATGAGTGTCTCATCAGCTAGGTTCCTGCTATCTTCTCTAGTTCTCTGCCTCTTCAAGACGGAGGTAGGGGCGCTTTCCCGGCCCAAGAGGTACCTCGTCTTTCCAGAGGGCAGCACCTTCTCTGTAAGTATTTTTCCCCCCTTTGGAATTGTCGTGGTACGTTGTTAACGCGGCTTGGTTAGGCCTATTGCCTCTTGTCCCTGCAGCAGCTCTGAGTCGCTGATAATCATAATAATACAAATGTATATTTCTGTTAAACATGGTAACTGAATAAGTCAAACAATTTCATATATCAAAATAGCATATAAATTATATACATGAACCGATATTAAATCTTAGAGTACAAACCCATAGGAGGGTCTAAGAAGTTCCCTGGCGAGATTTGTGGTGGTCAATGGTGAAAGTTGGCCTTTGTCAACAACTATTTTAGTGCGAGGTTTTTATAAACAGTTTTTAGACTTTGTACAGAAGATTAATTTTGATGAACTATAACTTTATTGTCTATCTACATTATTGTATGTAAAATTCAAAATTAAGTTATGTTAAACCATGTAATATAAATATGGCACATGCAGTTAAATATATTCCCTTCCAATAGGGATACTACTGGAAGGAAACCGGAAAAAAAATACCATAGACATGAACAAAAATAAATTATACAGAGAAAATAAATAAATAATAACAAATAAATAAGTAAAATATTATCTTTGCTATTTTATTTTATTCATTTATTTGTTATTATTTATTATAATATATATACATATATAACTTATTTACTATTTATTTTATTGTTATTCAATAAGATAAACAGAAAATAATTTAAACAATGAATGATACTCATAAAAATATTAAACAAAAAATTATTCCGATAGACGTTATAGGATATTGGTGGAGGACCTCTGACAAGGTAATAACAATGAAAGCAAAGTATGAAATAAAGCTCTTATATATGAAATTTCACTTTTATATTATGGCAATTTTTTTTTTTTTTTTTGAACAATGAGTAAAAATCCACTTCCGAATAGAGGGCGCCCTCTAACATAAATATTTTTAGTGGGGAAGGGCATTAAAGAAGTTGATTCACGATAGTTGACATAACCTCATTTTTATTATTTTACTGACGAACACAGGACAGGTAAGTATCGTCCTGTAAAACAAAACCCGATACTGCTACCGTAGTATCGGCTTCAACCGTTCTTCATAATGACATGGATGAATGACCGCCAAGTTGTTAGTTGGATAGAGCGAATTAATCAATGATGTTTTAGTTCTCTTTCTAAAGCCAACAATCTACGGTTTGAGCTAAATATCAATAGTCATATCCTCTGAATCATGCTAAATTGTGTATCGATACATTCATTATATCGAGAGTTATCGTGGTCAAAGACACACACACAGACCCATGAAACCAGATGTTCTGAAAACATTAAATTCCGGTGAAATCTCAAAATAGAATTTCTGACCGATTATATAACTTCCCCTATACTTGGTTGAACTGGGGAAGTAGAAATCCTGTAACTTGCACATCTACCCAAATGGAATATCACTTTGGTATCGTTACCAGTAATGTATGGTAGCTCAAGTATCCATGCCAAAGTATCGGGTAACAAGTATGGATACTTGATATGACATTGTGTCCTAAGTCGGCCCTCAGGAAGCAGGTTGTCCTCCTCTTCCCTTCTCCCTGTAAGATGCTACACCCCCAGCCAGGCCCTCCCCCACAGATATTACACTTGTTATCAACCCAAACTAATAACGACCCCCATCTCCAACTTTCCACTCCCCGCCCCCCCCCCCCCCCCCCCCCGCCACGCCACTCCTCCTTTCCGATTGTTCTCCCATTAAATCTGGATCGTCCTCTTTCCCGTACTTTCCGTCCCATATAAAGGTGGCCATACATGTGTTTGAGTGAAAACCGGTTTGAGACTGGGGTTCCAAATTATCATGAACGATGTCGTGTCAAACGATCCTCTGTGTGGATGCATCAGATGGGAACGACGTTCGCAGTTGTTCCAAATATCTCATGGAACTGGTTTTTACCACTACTACAGTAGAACCTCTATAAGTCGAACATCAAGGGAGACGCCAAAAAATTTGAGTTATAGAGTTTGTGACTTATGGAGGATTTCGGCAGGCGGATTTTGTTTCGACTTGTGGAGGTTAAGATTCATTCTAATTAATTTTGCGTTAGAGAGGTGAAATAAATAAAAATTCAAGTTATAGAGGTAACAAACATATTTATATTTATTACTAGCAGTAATACCCGGCGTTGCCCGGGGAACTTTGACTTTTCTCTCAATATCTCCTATAAGGCTATTCAGTTCCTCGACAGTACATTCATGATGTTATAATTTTCAATTATTCATACGGAATAAGGCTTATAGTCCTTCAACTGTAGTAATGCTAGCTTTGGAGCTAAAACTAATTTATTCAAAAAGATTTCTCATTAATCGTTGCAATGGTTTTCGAGTACCAAAGATTACGTGAGTGGATGCTGGGATGGACCAGGGGTTGATTAAAAAATAGACCTTAACCTTCCGGTAGATAAAACTTATCTATTCAAAAAGATTCCTCATTAATCATTGCAGTGGTTTTTGAGTTACAAAGATTGCGTGGGTGGATGCTGGGATGGACCAGATATTGAGGTACTAATACGCCTATAACCTTCCACAGACGATGACGAACAAATTTAAAAAAAAATTAATCAAATTCATCAAGCCGTTCGTGAGTTATAGCGGTACAACGCACAGACATTTTCAGCTTTATAATATAAAGCTGAAAATGTATATATATTATATACTAGCTGACCCGACAGACGTCGTTCTGTCAAAAGCTATTGGACTGGATTTTTTTTTCATTTATTTTTTTTACTTGGAACCACAGCAAGTTCCTACTTAAGAACACCGGGCACCTTAGATAGTATGCGCCTTGCAACTCCGTGCAACCAGCTATTAAGTTCTTAGGACCGCTGGGCAACACAGATAGTATGTAGTTAGGAACGCAGGGCACCGCAGCTAGTATGTGCCTTGCAACAGCGGATGCCCTAGGTATTTTGTGCTTGAGAACGCTGGTGAGAGCTATTATTTACCGTGCAACGATGCACCTTCAAGGTAATACATGCTTAGGAAACCCACCCTATTAAAATTAGGGCTATTTCCCATGAAATTCCATGACAATCCGACCATTCGTTAATGAGCTACAACTATTTTATGCTAAGGCCTACCCCCAAAACCCCCCTCCCTTTCAAAATGTTGAGATGCCACACACCCTGTTTTTTAATTCGGGCTTCAAGAATACTACACGTGAAATTCCATGACAATCCGATCTTCTGTTAATGACCTATCAGTATCTTTATATTTACGCCTACCCCCACAACTCCCCTCCCTTTTATGACGTCACACCCTTTATTTTTCAATTTGACTTTCAAGAATTCAACATGTGAAATTCCATGACATACCGATCATCCGTTAAAGACCTATCACTATCTTTATATGTAGGCCTACCCCCACAACCCCCCCTCCCGTTCAAAATTTTGAGATGTCACGTACCGTATTTTTCAATTTGGCCTTTAAGAATACTACATGTGAAATTCCAAGACAATCGGATCATCCGTTAAAGACCTATCACTATCTTTATATTAGGGCTAGCCCCCCCCCCCCCCTCCCTTTCAAATTTTGAGACTTAACACATCCTTTTTTTAAATTTGGCTTTTTAGAATACTACATGTGAAATTCCATGACAATCCGACTATTAGTTAATGAGTTACCGGTATCTTTATACTAAGGCCTACCTCCACAACCCCCCCTCCCGTCAAAATGTAGCCAATCAAAAAATTTATATAGATGTAGATATGTAAAAACTGAATAAAACGAAACAGTAAGTAAATGACAAAGATGACAACCAAAGATAAATCGAGGAACTTGCCAGAAGCGAAGATTTAAAAACAATCAAGAAAATAAAACGCACTAAAAACTGATAACACGCACTAAAAACTGAATAAAACGAAACAGTAAGAGTTGTAATTACGTTTTATTCGGCCAAGAAAATAACATGCACTAAAAACTGAATAACACGAAACGGTAAGTAAATGATTTTAGGGTGTCTGAGATCGATTCACTTCATCGATTCATTGTTCACATCGATTATTACGACCCCAAACATCGATTCTTCTATTAATGTATCTCAGATCGCCATCCCTAGAATTAACAGCTAAGAACTCTTCATAAGAACCTTCCTCGGACTTCAACGAATATTTGAAAAAAAAAATTAGCCGAATTGGTCCAGCTGTTCTCGAGTTTTGCGCTTAGCAAAATTTAGCACTCATTTTTATTTTATAGACTAGCTGACCCGACAGACGTCGTTCTGTCAGAAGCTATTGGACCGGATTTTTTTTTTTTGACCACTTGGAACCACAGCAAGTTTCTACTTAAGAACGCCGGGCACCTTAGATAGTATGCGCCTTGCAACTCCTTGCAACCTATTAAGTTCTTAGGACCACTGGGCAACACAGATAGTATGTAGTTAGGAACGCTGGGTACCGCAGCTAGTATGTGCCTTGCAACAGCGGATGCCCTAGTTATTTTGTGCTTAAGAACGCTGGTGAGAGCTATTATTTACCGTGCAACGGTGCACCTTCAAGGTAATACATGCTTAGGAAACCCACCCTATTAAAATTAGGGCTATTTCCCATCTTTAAGAAAGCTCCATGTGAGATTCATTCAGCATTAATGCACCCCCGCCCCTCACGTCGAAAAGGGTCACAGCCAATTTTTAAATATTGCTTTTGAAAATACTATTTAGGTATATGCATGCCCTCCCCATACCCCCCTCCCGTTGACAATTTTGAGACGTCACATGTCCTTTTTTTGTTTTTGTCATTCATAGGATTCATGTCATTCGAAATTCCATGTCAATCGGATCATCCGTTAAAGACCTATCACTATCTTTATATTAGGCCTAGCCCCCCCCCCCCCCCTTTCAAATTTTGAGACTTCACACATCCTTTTTTTAAATTTGGCTTTTTAGAATACTACATGTGAAATTCCATGACAATCCGACTATTAGTTAATGAGTTACCGGTATCGACCCCAAACATCGATTCTTCTATTAATTTATCTCAGATCGCCATCCCTAGAATTAACAGCTAAGAACTCTTCATAAGAACCTTCCTCGGACTTCAACGAATATTTGAAAAAAAAAATTAGCCGAATTGGTCCAGCTGTTCTCGAGTTTTGCGCTTAGCAAAATTTAGCACTCATTTTTATTATATAGATAAATCAACATTATTTCAAAACATCCTTAAAATAAAAAATACGTAGAATATGTAGGTATTAAAAAAAGTCAGTAATTTTTTTTTGCTTTAGACCCAAACAATGGTGTACATTGTCGGCAAATTCTTAAAGTCGGTAACTTATTTTTCTTCTATTTTTCAGTTTGCTTTCTGCATGACAATAAAAGCGATCACCCCCGACGTGGACATCTTCACAGAGGCTGTAGCGGTGGCCGTATCGTACGATCTGCCGCACAACGCGAGCATGCTGGGTCTACATCAGTCTGTAGCCGCCAGACAACGCTCCCATCGGAGTTATGTTTACACCAAGATGGAGACCATACTCAACAGGTATAAAAGCATAGAGGGGCGGGTTGTGTACCCTTTTGTCCAAGGCCTCAGGCCCATTGTCATAATTAAATAGTGTTAATGTAAAATTAAGATATAAATAATAATTGAATCAATAATCTATATAATAAAAATGAATGCTAAATTTTGCTAAGCGCAAAACTCGAGAACGGCTGGACCAATTCGGCTAATGTTTTTTTTCAAATATTCGTTGAAGTCCGAGGAAGGTTCTTATGAAGAGTTCTTAGCTGTTATTTCTAGGGATGGCGATCTGAGATAGATTAATAGAAGAATCGATGTTTGGGGTCGTAATAATCGATGTGAACAATGAATCGATCAAGTGAATCGATCTCAGACACCCTAAAATCATTTACTTACCGTTTCGTGTTATTCAGTTTTTAGTGCATGTTATTTTCTTGGCCGAATAAATAATAGTTTTTACATATCTACATCTATATAATAAAAATGATTGGCTAAATTTTGCACGGGAGGGGGGGTTGTGGAGGTAGGCCTTAGTATAAAGATACCGGTAACTCATTAACTAATAGTCGGATTGTCATGGAATTTCACATGTAGTATTCTAAAAAGCCAAATTTAAAAAAAGGATGTGTGAAGTCTCAAAATTTGAAAGGGGGGGGGGGGAGGGCTAGGCCTAATATAAAGATAGTGATAGGTCTTTAACGGATGATCCGATTGACATGGAATTTCACATGTAGTAACCTTAAACGCCAAATTGAAAAATACGCTACGTGACATCTCAAAATTTTGAACGGGAGGAAGGGTTGTGGGTGTAGGCCTACATATAAAGATAGTGATAGGTCTTTAACGGATGATCGGAATGTCATGGAATTTCACATGTCGAATTCTTGAAAATCAAATTGAAAAATAAAGTGTGTGACGTTACAAAAGGGAGGGGGGTTGTGGGGTTAGGCGTAAATATAAAGATATTTAAAAATTGGACGGGAGGGGCGGGGGTGCATTAATGCTGAATGAATCTCACATGGAGCTTTCTTAAAGATGGGAAATAGCCCTAATTTTAATAGGGTGGGTTTCCTAAGCATGTATTACCTTGAAGGTGCACCGTTGCACGGTAAATAATAGCTCTCACCAGTGTTCTTAAGCACAAAATACCTAGGGCATCCGTTGTTGCAAGGCACATACTAGCTGCGGTACCCAGCGTTCCTAACTACGTACTATCTGTGTTGCCCAGCGGTCCTAAGAACTTAATAGGTTGCACGGAGTTGCAAGGCGCATACTATCTAAGGTGCTCGGCGTTCTTAAGTAGAAACTTGCTGTGGTTCGAAGTGGAAAAAATAAAAAAATCCAGTCCAATAGCTTTTGACCGAACGACGTCTGTCGGGTCAGCTAGTCGATATAATAAAAATGACTGGCTAATTTTGCTAAGCGCAAAACTCGAGAACGGCTGGACCAATTCGGCTAATTTTTTTTTCAAATATTCGTTGAAGTCCGAGGAAGGTTCTTATGAAGAGAGTTCCTAGCGGTCAACTGGAGGGGGGGGGGGGGGGGGCTAAGCACAAAAATTACTCTACCGCATTAACGGATGGACGGGTTATCATGAAATTTCACATGTAGTATTCTTAAAATCCAAGTTAAAAAATAGGCTATGTGGCGTCCATAAATTTTGAACGGTAGGGGGGGTTGTAAGGGGGGCCTAAATATAAAGATAGTGCTAAGTCATTAACGGATGATCGGATTGTCATGGAATTTCATATGTAGTATTCCTAGAGGGCAAATTGAAAAATGCGGTATGTGACTTCTCAACATTTTGAAAGGGAGGGGTTTGTGGGGAAAAGCCTAAATATAAAGATAGTGCTAAGTCATTAACGAATGATCGGATTGTCATGAAATTTCATATGTAGTATTCCTAAAAAGCAAATTGAAAAGTACGCTATGTGACATCTCAAAATTTTCAAAGGCAGTGGGGGTTGTGGGGGTAGGCCTAAATATAAAGATAGTGTTGTCATTAACGGATGCTCGTATTGTCATGGAAGTTTATATGTAGTTTTCTTAAAGGCCAAATTGAAAAATAAGCTATGTGACATTTCAAAATTTTGAACGGGAGGGGGGGTTGTGGGGGTAGGCCTAAATATAAAGATAGTGCTAAGTCTTTAACGAATGATCGGATTGTCATGGAATTTTATATGTAGTATTCCTAAGGGCAAATTGAAAAATGCGCTATATGACATCTCAAAATTTTGAAAGGGAGGGGGGTAGGGGGTTGTGGGGGTAGGCCTAAATATAAAGATAGTGCTAAGTCATTAACGGATGATTGGATTGTCATGGAATTTCATATGTAGTATTTTTAAAGGCCAAATAAAAAAATAGGATGTGTGACGTCACAAAATCGTGAACGTGAGGGGAGTTGTGGGGGTAGGCCTAAATATAAAGATAGTGATCGGTCATTAACAGATGATCGAATTGTCATGGAATTTCACATGTAGTATTAAAAGTAATCGGATTCTCATGAAATTTCATATGTAGTAGTAGTAACTACGTACTAGCTGAGGTGCCCAGCGTTCCTAACTACATACTAGCTGTGGGGCCCGCCGTTGCAAGGTACATACTAGCTGTGGTGCCCAGCGTTTCTAACTACGTACTGGCTGTGGGGTCCGCCGTTGCAAAGCACATACTAGCTGTGGTCACAAGCGTTCTTAAGTACGCACTGGCTAGAACGTCCAGTGACGCTAAGTATTCACTAACTGTGGTTTCCGCCGTTGAATGGCGCGTAATAGCTATGGTGCCCAGGGGTCCTAAAAACTTACTAGCTGGGATGTCTGCCGTTGAAGGACTATAAGCCTTATTCCGTATGAATAATTCAAAATTATATCATGAATTTACTGTTGAAAAATTGAATAGGATTCGAACGAGAGATATTAAGAGAAAATTCAAAGTTCCCCGGGCAACGCCGGGTATTACTGCTAGTAGTGAAATAATAATAATAAAAACAATAAATTACCACATTTCCTGTAGAAATTTTATCTCTGGTCTTTTACTAAATTTTGATTTCTACAGTAATTTCCGAAAAGGGCCCTAAAAAAATATCAAAAGTTCAAGACGTGCAGCTTTGAAGATAGTGCACGTATTTAACAAAAAATTCAATTAACCAACTTTTCGTTTGGATGTTTTAAGAGATACCATATGTTTTTCTAAATTTTGCAAAAATTTTCAAATCGAATCCATAGGTTTTCAAATTATCTTACTGGGCCAACAGGGAAAATGAATAGAATACAATATACGAGAACAAATAATTGGGTTTATTTTCTTACATCTACATTATAAAATTAAAAACTAAACATTGAAACAAAAATCAAAAGAAAAATCGTAAAAACTAATTCTTAAAACTATTTCAATCTTTTTTTTTTTGTTTTATATTTTGGCCATTCATCAAATCAAAGTTATATATTTTTGGGCATATATACTTTGTACATATAAATAAATAACAGTACCATCTTTGTGGATCAATTTTATTGTTAATTCACTCCTACTTAGTTCATCACATCTTAAGCCTAAACACAACTCTCCATCTGCACTCAGACCGTCTCACCACAACCCAGACCTCGACTCGTTTCTACACTAATTCAAAATCAGCTGATGGCCGTGTTTTGATTTCTACTCATTTGTTTTAAAAGAAAATGCATTCATATTATTTATTTACTAATTCAGTTGCTTCTTGGATTTTATAGAAAAATAAATATAATTATTTTTTAAATATTAATGATTTAAATGTGTGTATTTTTTATACATCACACGATATAAGAGTCCCCTGCTAGCTAGCTACTCACCCAAGACATGTATGAAATTCTCTTTCTGAGTTAAAGAACGCCCTTTCAAAGATCCTCCATCGGGTGTGTGCATAGTCTTTACATTTACCTAGAATGTGAAGCCTGGTTTTCTGTGCAGAATGGATCAGGAACTGACCCTAAGAGGTGTTTTCTTATCAGTGGTGCCCTATTATGGTAGCCACAGACTAAAGTTATCATTGATAAGTTAAAATACTTTTTGGAGTGGTTAAATAGATGTGGTTATGACTTGTGTTCAGACTGGGACTAGCGGGTGAGGCATGCATCCTCCGTGCCATCTGTGAGGGAGGCCGGGAACTACCGCCAGGACAGGGTCTCCTCACTGAACTGCTCCGGATCATACTACTGTAAGTACACCTCTTACCGGAGCCCGTTTAAGGTTAAATGTCCCGTATTTTATTATGAATTTATTTCAACAGATGGCACCACTAGTAACAGCGAAAGTATTAAAGGTATTTTGGCTAAACGGCTCAACTTTTTTTAAATATTTTTTTTCCTTTATCTATATAATAAAAATGACTGCATATTTTTGCTAAGCGCAAAACTCGAGAACGGCTGGACCAATTCGGCTAAATTTTTTTTTCAAATATTCATTGAAGTCCGAGGAAGGTTCTTATGAAGAGTTCTTAGCTGTTAATTCTAGGGATGGCGATCTGAGATAGATAAATCGAAGAATCGATGTTTGGGTCGTAATAATCGATTTAAACAAAGAATCGATCAAGTGAATCGATCTCAGACAACCTTTATTCAGTTTTTAGTGCATGTTATTTTCTTGGCCGAATAAAACGTAGTTACAACTCTTACTGTTTCGTTTTCTTCAGTTTTTAGTGCAAGTTATCAGTTTTTAGTGCGTGTTATCAGTTTTTAGTGCGTTTTATTTTCTTGATTGTTTTTAAATCTTCGCTTCTGGCAAGTTCCTCGATTTACCTTTGGTTGTCATCTTTGTCATTTACTAACTGTTTCGTTTTATTCAGTTTTTACATATCTACATCTATATAATAAAAATGATTGGCTAAATTTTGCACGGGAGGGGGGGTTGTGGAGGTAGGCCTTAGTATAAAGATACCGGTAACTCATTAACTAATAGTCGGATTGTCATGGAATTTCACATGTAGTATTCTAAAAAGCCAAATTTAAAAAAAGGATGTGTGAAGTCTCAAAATTTGAAAGGGGGGGGGGGGCTAGGCCTAATATAAAGATAGTGATAGGTCTTTAACGGATGATCCGATTGACATGGAATTTCGAATGACATGAATCCTATGAATGACAAAAACAAAAAAAGGACATGTGACGTCTCAAAATTGTCAACGGGAGGGGGGTATGGGGAGGGCATGCATATACCTAAATAGTATTTTCAAAAGCAATATTTAAAAATTGGCTGTGACCCTTTTCGACGTGAGGGGCGGGGGTGCATTAATGCTGAATGAATCTCACATGGAGCTTTCTTAAAGATGGGAAATAGCCCTAATTTTAATAGGGTGGGTTTCCTAAGCATGTATTACCTTGAAGGTGCACCGTTGCACGGTAAATAATAGCTCTCACCAGCGTTCTTAAGCACAAAATAACTAGGGCATCCGCTGTTGCAAGGCACATACTAGCTGCGGTACCCAGCGTTCCTAACTACATACTATCTGTGTTGCCCAGTGGTCCTAAGAACTTAATAGGTTGCAAGGAGTTGCAAGGCGCATACTATCTAAGGTGCCCGGCGTTCTTAAGTAGAAACTTGCTGTGGTTCCAAGTGGTCAAAAAAAAAAAATCCGGTCCAATAGCTTCTGACAGAACGACGTCTGTCGGGTCAGCTAGTCTATAAAATAAAAATGAGTGCTAAATTTTGCTAAGCGCAAAACTCGAGAACAGCTGGACCAATTCGGCTAATTTTTTTTTTCAAATATTCGTTGAAGTCCGAGGAAGGTTCTTATGAAGAGTTCTTAGCTGTTAATTCTAGGGATGGCGATCTGAGATACATTAATAGAAGAATCGATGTTTGGGGTCGTAATAATCGATGTGAACAATGAATCGATGAAGTGAATCGATCTCAGACACCCTAAAATCATTTACTTACCGTTTCGTGTTATTCAGTTTTTAGTGCATGTTATTTTCTTGGCCGAATAAAACGTAATTACAACTCTTACTGTTTCGTTTTATTCAGTTTTTAGTGCGTGTTATCAGTTTTTAGTGCGTTTTATTTTCTTGATTGTTTTTAAATCTTCGCTTCTGGCAAGTTCCTCGATTTATCTTTGGTTGTCATCTTTGTCATTTACTTACTGTTTCGTTTTATTCAGTTTTTACATATCTACATCTATATAATAAAAATGATTGGCTAAATTTTGCACGGGAGGGGGGGTTGTGGAGGTAGGCCTTAGTATAAAGATACCGGTAACCCATTAACTAATAGTCGGATTGTCATGGAATTTCACATGTAGTATTCTAAAAAGCCAAATTTAAAAAAAGGATGTGTGAAGTCTCAAAATTTGAAAGGGGGGGGGGGGGGGGCTAGGCCTAATATAAAGATAGTGATAGGTCTTTAACGGATGTTCGGAATGTCATGGAATTTGACATGAAGTATGCTTAAAGGCCAAATTGAAGAATACGCTACGTGACATCTCAAAATTTTGAACAGGAGGGGGCCTAAGTATAAATATAGTCCTAGCTAATTAACGGTTGGCCGGATTGTCACGAAATTTGACATGTAGTATTCTTAAAGGCCAAATTGAAAAATACGGTACGTGACATCTCAAAATTTTGAACGGGAGGGGGGGTTGTGGGGGTAGGCCTACATATAAAGATAGTGATAGGTCTTTAACGGATGATCGGTATGTCATGGAATTTCACATGTTGAATTCTTGAAAGTCAATTTGAAAAATAAAGGGTGTGACGTCATAAAAGGGAGGGGAGTTGTGGGGGTAGGCGTAAATATAAAGATACTGATAGGTCATTAACAGATGATCGGATTGTCATGGAATTTCACATGTGGTATTCTTAAAGCCCGAATTAAAAAATAGGGTGTGTGGCATCTCAACATTTTGAAAGGGAGGGGGGTTTTGGGGGTAGGCCTTAGCATAAAATAGTTGTAGCTCATTAACGAATGGTCGGATTGTCATGGAATTTCACATGTAGTATTCTTAAAAGACAAAAACAAAAAAAGGATATGTGACGTCTCAAAATTGTCAACGGGAGGGGGGTATGGGGGGCAAGCATATACCTAAATAGTAGTTTCAAAAGCAATATTTAAAAATTGGCTGTGACCCTTTTGGACGGGAGGGGCGGGGGTCCATTAATGCTGAATGAATCTCACATGGAGCTTTCTTAAAGATGGGAAATAGCCCTAATTTTAATATGTGGGTTTCCTAAGCATGTATTACCTTGAAGGTGCACCGTTGCACGGTAAATAATAGCTCTCACCAGCGTTCTCAAGCACAAAATACCTAGGGCATCCGCTGTTGCAAGGCACATACTAGCTGCGGTGCCCTGCGTTCCTAACTACATACTATCTGTGTTGCCCAGCGGTCCTAAGAACTTAATAGCTGGTTGCACGGAGTTGCAAGGCGCATACTATCTAAGGTGCCCGGTGTTCTTAAGTAGGAACTTGCTGTGGTTCCAAGTAAAAAAAATAAATTAAAAAAAAATCCAGTCCAATAGCTTTTGACAGAACGACGTCTGTCGGGTCAGCTAGTACTCAATATAAATGTAGAATTGATATGACACTCCGTTTTTGTTTTTTTTAATTGTAAATTCGGAATTTTTGATTTTGATTCTGAAAAAGATTTGAACTTTTTGAACCGTCTACTTTCGTCGCCCTACCAGTAATTTTTAAAAAAGGAAAAATATAACATGATTAAAAAAAACAAAAACGGAATGTCATATCAATTCTACATTAATTTGGAGTACAAAGGAAAAAAAAATTTAAAAAGTTAAGCCGTTTAGCCAAAATACCATTAATACTTTTCATAAAATTTAGAGCGCAACGTGGTGGCCGAGCTGAGAACTAAAATAGGGATATTTAACTTTAATGTAATAATAATAATAATATTTATTTACATAAATTAATTTAAGTTTAAACTATTAAATGGTTTTTGGATACGTCATAGGATATTGTTCATCAAAATATAAAATATATATGCAACAACCGATATTAAATCTTAGAATAAAAACAAAAAAGCTAAGAGATAAAAAAATAATATTTAAATAAATTATAAATAATGGAAGATACACAAATATTAAATTCCTTGTATTATAGATACTACTTATATATTTACTTATAATATAATATATATTTCTATAGATAAGTCTCTTTTCCGGACGATATTTCGTGGCGATCACGGGCCAATTCTCAGGTCATAAAAAGCAAAAGTAGAAAAGAAAAATATATATAAATAAAATAATAAAAATCAGTAGAGTAAATACGATATAAAACTAAAAAAATCGATAATAGCAAAAATAGAAGCTTTTATATAAGTAACACATTTATACAATATATGACTATTTTTTTCGTTTTTGAACATTGAAAAAAAAATTTCGTTTCCGAATAGAAGGTTTCCTCTAACATAAACATGGGAAGTGGTTTAAGTGAAGGAGGGCCGGTAGCTCAGTGGTAGTGTGCTAGCTTACTGAGCTCAAGATAGCGGGTTCGAAACTCGGCCGAGGCCCTCAGGTCTTTTATCTGGGAGGTGAAAAAAACCTTGTACATGCGTTCTTCGGATGAGTCATTAAGTGATACCTACTCGTTAAAGTTAAAGATCTCTCCCGAGGTGAACAACAATGTAGGATAGCCAAAAGACAAATAGTAGAGTCGGACCAGAGCGATCGTTCGTCGATGATGTCCGGGCATGAGTCACAACAACTACCTACATAGCATATCATGTAATTGCATTATAATACGGAGCCGAAATACAATATATCTCGCACACTTTAAGACCCCTTTCATACGAGACACTCAGAGTACGTCCACTGTGTCTGAAGACATAGAACTAAATGAGAGCGTTCACATGGGACACGTCTGTCCCCAGCCACTCAGCCATTTTTATAAAACAACAGTATGAGTTTCGATAGTGAAAATTTTATAGAGCTGGTCCGTGAAAGGCCGGCTCTATAGAATGTTTAAATAGAATAATATTCCAACGAAATCATTAAACAGCAATTTTGGAATGAAGTATGAACTTCAATCGTGGCAAAGTTTGAACAATTAATAATAATAATAAAAAATTATTATTATTATTAATTGTTTAACTTTCAATTATTAACATTTTTCCACGATTGAAGATCATACTTCATTCCAAAATTGCTGTTTAATGATTTTGTTTGAACAATTAAGCTAAGCGCGCACTAGGGCGGCACGGCACAGACAGCCGGTACGGCACGGATGGCATTTTTAAAGGTGGGTGCGCGTACTAAACGGGAACTCCCGCCATCCGCACATGGCAGTGTATACTGAGCTACCCTGTGGTGAACAAGGTCAAAATGGATAGTGATGACGAGTGTTTGGTTGTTAGTGCAATTTTGGTAGAAGAAGAGGAAGAGATGCTATCCAAAAAAAAAAATTTTTTGGATTCATCAAATTAATAGAAAAAGACTGACTTTTGGTGAACTTCATACCTTGTTTCCGGACCTTATGGAAGATGATGCTAAATTCTTTCAATACTTCCGAATGACTCAGGAGAAGTTCGAATCCCTTTTTGACCTCATTAAAGATGATTTTCCCGTCTGCTACTGTTGAAATATTTCTGGATAGTTTTGCACTAATAAAATCAATTTGGACACATCCATCTCTTTTTGTAGAAGGGTAGAACTCAACTGACTGTCAATCTGACATGAGGATGACGTGACAACAATTCCAAGGCGTCCGCCGCAGGGCCGCGCTCACTACCCCAGAAATGCCGATGAGTCATCGGTACGGCGGCAGGGCCAGAAATGTCCTGAAGTTCTTCCTCACTGACATTTTAAAACGGCGGAAGGTGCGGAAACCCTGTCCGACCGGCCGTACCGACTAAGTGAGCGCATACACATTTGATTCAATGATATTAATTTTTTTTAATTTTCGTGACGGCCGCCCGTCCGTACCGTGCCGCCTTAGTGCGCGCGTATATTTATCAGATGAATAAAAAAATAAAAAAAGTAAGTACCTTTCTACAATCAATTATATTTTAATAAGTATGTAATAAAATAGAATATTTTAAGGAATATTAATGTAGAAATGTGAGCTCTGGAAGGGTTTATTTCTTTATAAACAAGACACAAATATAAGTTGTGTTGTGGAGGTGAGAGGTCTGGGTTGAGATGTGAAGGTGGACGATCTACCAGTCTAGAGAAATGTTTTAAGCTTAAGGTAGTGAACCAAGTAGGTGTGAAATAACAGTGAAATAGATGCGCAAAGGAGGTACTTTTATTTATTTATATGTACATAATATATACGCCCAAAATATCAAAGAATTATAAATTAGTTTGTATGATTTCTTTTTAAAAAATAATTTTATTTTTTTATTTTTCAATATTTATTTTACCAATTTATAATGTAGGTTTAAATAAAATAAGCCCAAATATTTGTTTTCGTATTCTATGCTATTCATTTTCCCGGTTAACCCAATAAGTTAATTTATACTTTTGGAATGGATCTAACATTTTTGCAAATTTAGAAAAACAATGTGGCATCTCCTTAGTTTTTTTTAAATACGTGCACTTTCTACAAAATTGCACGTCTTGAACTTTCGATATTTTTTTAGGACCCTTTTCGGAAACTACTGTAGAAATCAAAATTTAGTTGAAGACCAGCTATACTTCAGGAAATGTGGTAATTTTATCATTTAATTATTATTAATTTTATTATTTCAATTATTTTCATTTATTTTTATAATAATAATAATAATTTTTATTGTTCAAAGGGATCACCCCTATACAATTGAATCAGTGACCATTACTTTTACAATATTGACATTAACATTTCCAAAATTATATATTGGTCAGCTGGACAAAATGACATACATAATTACAGGAACCTTAAACAAACTAAATAAATAACATAAATAAATAAAGTATAAATAAAATAAGTTCTATACTATGGAAGTTAATAATAAGTTAATAGTAATATACTGTGGAAGTTAAATACATTATTCATTAACAATGAATGATCTTAGTTTCAGAGCGCTGATTATATAATGAAAAATGTTTGAGATATCATTTTTATTATGGGCCAGAAGTAATGTGTGAAAGCTGGATCGGTCTAGAGAAGAGTAGGAAGTTGAATGAATGAAATGAAAAATAATCTTTATTCTGGGACTTTCGTCCCCTAAGAATAATAACATAAGAAGTAGATAAAAGAGTACAAGTATCGACCCATTGAGACAGAATAAAAATAAAGGAAAAGAGGTCTCTAGTAATAAATATAAAATGTTAGAGAGAGGCAATGATTAAAACAATAAAAAACTGGTGAAAATTAGTGATAAAAATAAGAAAAAAACAAAGTATGAATAATAATGTAAAACATAATAACAATAGTGAGTTATATATGAATTTAATCGCAAAAAAACTGGGCAGATGAAACTGGAGTGTGACAATCTGTCCAGTGGAGTGAGAGACTTATAGGAAGACTAGAACTATCTAAAGTTCGAACTATCGAAGTTGGCAGGAGTGTTGGGTGATATCACGTACCCTATGTTGAGCAGAACGTTTAAGGATGCTAGGAAACCATATCCCCCATTAAGATAGGCTGTAGTGTAATGGATTTGCGCGATCTGAATATATTCTTTAAGATTTATAAAAATATATAGGAAATATATATATATATTATATTGGGAGTAGGTATCTCAAGGGGCTGAAAAGGATCAGGTATTAGAAGCTTATCCCATTTTGCCTCCGTCAAGTACCTCTACAGGCTACAGGAGAAGAAGCTGACAGGATGCAATAAAAGTGGGACCTTAGCCGGATAATGGACCCATAAAACCTTCGTTTAGGAGCATATAAACTTCCAGATAAATTTGACGAGTCAAATTAGATGTCTCCAATGAAAATGCCGAAACTTCCCAATATAACAGAGGAGAAGGTAGAAGGAAAAGTAGTGGGGGAAGATGCAAGCCTCAGTTCAAGTCTGGAGTTCAGTCCGTCGGTCGAGATCCACCAGTTGAAGACTACAGTTCTAGTCTAGAGGTGGAGGTGGACAGATGCAGTCGAGATCCACCAGTGGAAGTCTTCAGCTCCACTCGGCAGATGAGCCATTGATGCCCAGACCTTGAGGAGGAACTCAGCCAGCCGACATCCTTTCCACTCGAAAGTCCCCGCAGCGATACCCAGGACCCAGCACCCAGTCAGCTATCTACCCAGCCCCGTCTCTCTACAGTTTTCAGTAGTAATAAAGTTCATATTTTATATTATATTTTTTTTTATTCTTAATTATTAATTGATTTGATTTGTAAATATACTCTGTTAAATATGAGTTGCTAATTTTTCAGTAGTTTGTTTCCCATGCCATCGCAAGTCAATATTGATTTAAGAATTTGGTTTTTCAAAACTCTTTTCGCTGACGAATCCTTCGCCTTTGGTTATAGAAATCCAATTTGTATATTAAAATCAGTAAATTTAAATGATCGTTATATTGGCGATCTGGCATCCTTTGGACATTTTAAATTAGTTAAGACAAAGCATTTTGAGAAAATCTCCGCAGTTTAGATTAAATTTAAATAGAAATCACCATTAGTATTATTAAAAACGCGACGCGCAACTTTAAAATATTACAAGGCAAAATGCCCCCATCTTCGAATTCTTGAAAAAACAGTTGAGATAGGTTGTTTGTAATGCCCGAATTGTAATGTTTCTTAACTTGCAACTTATATCTTCGTATTCCCACTCAGTTGACCTACAGCAACATTACAATAGGTAAATAAAGATTGTCTTTAGTGGAATAGACAATATTTCAAAAAATAAGTTTGTTTTATTTATTTATTACAAATTCCACAATATGTCCGCGTTCCTCAACTTAGAAGTTATTACAATAGGTATCAGAAAACATATGTACATCGCAGACACATAGTTGATATAATCCAGAGATATCTAATCTTCGTCACTATCTTCATCGATCACTGGACTGCAATGGTTCATGTCGAAGATATTTGTGAGAACCTCTGCTGGTCTTATTACCTTAGACAAATATCTGCCGTAACTTAAATGATAGACCAGACTTGCAACTCTCTAGCCTTCTCAAATTGCGGTGGCTGGTGTCTAGAGACACGGTGGCCAGTACACTGAGTATCTCGTGTGAAAGCAGAGTAACTCTGTAGTTTATAATACTCTTCATAGTTTGTCTGTCCAACTGTTGATGTTTTAATGCATTTTTTGACATTGGATAGTTTAAATGGAGCCGACGTACAATATATCTCCCACACTTTATGAAGATTTTGAAGACTCCGTAAATCGGGGGAAACGACTTCCAGTCTCTGGCGCCGCGGTATTGGTTTACTGGTGAAATTTGAAATTTTCTCAATAAATTAATGATGTTTGCGCTTTCTGACTGCTATTATGTTTAACTAGATGTGTCAGTTTGCAAGATTACCTCTTGTTGGTTAGTATATTTCTTTTTGGTAATTTAGTGGAAATTTATAGTTTCAATTTGAGTTTACATTCAGTCCTGTAAAGAAAGGTTAGAAAGGATAGGATCAAAAACAGCTCTGGATCACGGCTAGCTCTAATCCATCAATAGTTTAATCAATCAGTCAATCAGTCCTTTGTATTTAGAATTGTTTTTTGAAACAAGAAACTATTTTAAGTTAATTATAAAATACAGTAAAAAAAAAAAAAAAAAAAAAAAAAAAAACGTGGTGGAGCAATTGAAAAATGGGTTTGTTAGATTGGCCGCCCTGCTAATGGCGGAGACATGAGATCGGAATTAAACCCGGCCTGAACAGGGTCCAATCCCGCCTGGCTCCACACCAGCGAGCGGCTTTACTACCCCACCCCACTCTATCGGGGAAGTTGTGTAATCACTCAAAAATCTAAGTACAGTTTTTACTGGAAGTTCAAGTTTTCTAAACCACTGATTCCATAAACTGAAAAAAAAAAATCTGTCTGTCTGTGAACATGAAAACTCAAATTTTCAGATCTGAATTGGCTAAGGAGGAGGGACTTGTACTCAAAAACCCTATTAACTGCCTATAAATGATGTATCGACACGAAATTTATTATTATTCAAATGTTCCTGAGAAAGACATCTATTTACTTATTTCCAACCAATCGATAGATCGGTTTTAGGAGAGCAGAAATTTAGTTGATTAATTGACACTGGGGAACCGACCGGATTTACCGACAACTTTTCCAATTACCTATTTATGTGTCTATCGGTGTTCACTTGTTATTAGATGTCATTATTAGAATGAGGGTGAGTTTTAAATAACTCAGGTTATTCGGCGTTGCCCGGAAGTAATTGCATTATAATACTTTACCTGAAGCTGATTACGTGCGATATCAGGGAAGAGCTTATTCTCACCCCCCGACCCACACTCTCTCTCTCTCTGCCTCCACAATTTCACTCCCCTCCCCTCCCACCTCGCTACCTTCTTTCATTATTCAAATGAAAATATCTTTCATATTCATTTTAAACATTGAATGTTTCTTATATATTTTTGCTTAAGTTACGTTATCGCAAAGTTACTCCCGGGCAACGCTGGGTAACCCACTAGTTAGTCAAAGTGTAAGAACAAAGTGAAGAACTTCCATCTTCCAAAATAATTTTTATTATAAAAAATGAATAATAGGCAGAATTTACAGAATATGAAATATTTATTTCGGAACTCCTGATATTTGAAACCAAACTATTTCAGTGGAATCTGCAAGGAAACTCTTATACATGGTAGGTACTTTAACGATATTGTTATAGGTACATAATATGTGCTAAATAGTACATATTGCCAAAACAGCTGAGCCGATCGGCATCAAAATTAATAGGCCTTGATTCTTCTTTGTGACAAACATTTTGCAAAAAGAAATAATCAAATCTGTGCATTTTTGCAGAAGTTATCGTAAGAAAAAAAATTCCACAGATGTACAAACAGACAGATACTCAAAGCCGCCGTGCGGATAACGACTCTTCTTGTAGGACAATCAGAATCTGACCTTATCTAGTACATGATTTTTTTTGCCCAATAGTTGGAACCTACTAGCTGGAATTATTGTATCGAAAGATTCCCTCTTAAACCAGATCTGCTGAAGGAGCAGGAACCGATGAGGGGTAGGGATCACAGACTTTCGACCGATCAACAGCCCCGGACATAACCTGCGCTCGCCAGGGGCCTAACGAGGTTTGAGGACAGTGGAGTAGGTGGTAGCACCACCTAGTAACCTAAAGATGAACTACCGTCACGGAAAATCTGTTTGGTTGGGGAAGTTTTAATAACTGTTCTTGGCTCGTGTGAAAATGTCACGGGAAGAGAGTTGGTACCAATCGGGACAAAAATAACGATATCATTGATATATCGCATATCGATGCGTATTGACACCCTACCAAAACTGTAACAATACTGTGTTGGATAACTTGTGTGCAGGTTCCCTGAAGAAGTGGCTGGAGCAGAGCGGGACGAAGATGTGGAGTACCTGAGAGCAAGGAGAGCAGGCCTGGACAACAATAGCGACTGTGGTCAACTTTACAACAGCTGTCCTCTCTCCCTGGTAGCACTGATGTCATCACTGGCTCCTGTCGCTGGCCCGACTGTATGAGGCCAGTTGGTGAGCAAGTCAAGTGAGCTTCATATTGCTAGAAGCAGTGTTCCCACATCCCATTCTCCAAAATTACTTCTCGTCTCTTCAAAATATTGAAAAAATTAAATTATTTTACACAAGTATATGTCCGCGCTCTCTCTTCTTGGATCTCTTTATTTGTTGGACCCATCTGTTTGAGCTCCTTCGATCTCTGAATTTGAGGCTACCAGACCCGGACACTGATCTAGGATTCCCGCATGGTTTCAGACCAGGGCCCGGGTCGACAGTTCCGGCTTCATACATGGTTTCAGACCAGGACCCGGGTCGACAGTTCCGGCTCCATACATGGTTCCAGACCAGGACCCGGGTCGACAGTTCCGGCTCCATACATGGTTTCAGACCAGGACCCGAGTGATGAAAATGAGGGAAATCATAAGGTTAGAGTCCACCAAATCAAGTGATTAAAGGTTTGAAGGGTGAGCGGAAACTTAAATGTGGATCGGGGTGCAGTCTGAAATTCAGATATTGAAGAAACCTCAAAAACATATAAGCAGTAGGTAAAGGTTACTAAATTGAGAGATCAATGGTATACAGAGAGAGCAGAAACTTAGGTGACTTTAGTCGGGGTGTAGCCTTGAATTCAAAAATCGAAGCACACTGAAATGTGTTGAAGGTAAGAGTCGCTTAAATCAAGAGATCACAAGTTTAGAGAGAGGCCGAGAGTGAGAACGGAAGGTTACGTATAATACAATTGTAAACACAGTTAAGAAATACAATGTTAGTAAACACAGTGTTTATTACCATTTTCAAGTACCTACCTAACTTGTTTATTCCACCAGTACCAGCTAAAATAACTGAAGTTAGACAATAGTGCCAGGCAGGGGCGTAGCCAGGGGTAGGGGGGCGTGCCCCCCCCCTGGCCAGAGCAAAAAACCAAGATAAAAATTAAATAAACTAAAAAAATTGTTTTTATTAAAAATGGATTGTTTGCAAGTTACCAATAGGATCTTCAAATTTCCCGTGCGTCTGATTCCTATATCAGCACTGTAAATGTACATGTACAAAACAAGTCATATTACATTTATTTAAATATATATGAATTCCATCATTTCATTTTCTCGCTCAAAATCGTCATTTATGTTATACTTTATACTCTTAAAGCTGATTTTACATGCGCAGTAAAAATGCAAAGCGCAGCAGCAGCAAATGCACGCTATTGGATGTGAGTCATTTAATTCTAAAAACACAGTAACCGCATTGTGCATTTGCTGCTGCTGCGCTTTGCATTTTTGCTGCTCATGTAAAGTCAACTTAAGTATTACAGTCAGTGGTTACCTCAGGGGGAGCTTCTAGAGGTCCGAGTCTCCCAAATTAATAACAAAAAGTCTGCAACGCTAACCGCGGAAACTGCGGGACTGTGCCCCCGGAAGTCTATCCCCCCGTATAAAAACTTTTATTTAGTTTCTGTATTAATATTTCTGTAACAAATAAACAAATAACAATATATATAAAACAACATAATAATAATTTTACTAAAAATAAAGTGTTTATAGTTAATCGCAATTCACCTGAATAAATTAAAAATACACAAAATAATTATTGTTTAAATAATAACTGATATAGCAACAAATTGTGAGAGCCTTCTCTAAAGAATTGTACATTCCACTAAAAAATAAATTACTTTTAGATGCTTAAAGATGTTTCCTTTTCAGGTAAGAGCTGCACTTACCTGCTGCCGGGGATATCTTCCTAATGACACCATATCTGGCTTTCCACTGAAATAGAAATAAAATATTAGTTACATTTAATATTAGATAAAACACAATTATTAGCTATAACAGCTATTTTTTTATATATATTTCTTAGGTAGACTTTCCAAAATTCTAACTCTAATGGACACTGATAGTTTAATGAAGGTAGAAGTTGGACAACATTCATTCGTCTGTCCCTTTAAACTCTTCTCATCGTCAGTCAATTTGGCTGAAAATCAACATCCACTTAATAAGGAAATTTTCTATCCTCATTAAAAATTTTGCGTAGATACATTTATTACCTTGTAATTTATTAAGGAAAAAGGAAAAAAAAGAAGAAGAGTTTATTAAAGCAGTCGCATTTACAGAGGTACAATTATACAATAATCTTCCTTAACCATCATCAATCAGTTAAATTGAAAACAATGCTACTGCTGAAGAGTAAATTTTAAAAAACTCTCAAAGAATAAAAAACAAATACAAAGTAACTAAAATGAATAGAAAATAAATTAATAAACATTCAAAAACCGAGATTAAAATTTAAAATCGTGAACGGATATTTTTGTGTTTCCCTCCCTGAGTTTTCATAGGCTCGGGACCATAGTTTAAAGTCCCATTCGAAAGAAGGCATCTTTAGATCTTTTTAAACTTCCAGATAAAATAAACTAAGGGCCTCGGCCGGGTTTTGAACTTGAGATCTTGAGCTTAATATGTTAGCACGTATATGCAATCTATATCCAGTTACTATGTTATGGCCTAACGAAAATATATATTATTAATAATAAATGATTGACTTTACTAAATTTTATCCGAAAGAAATATTTCACAGTCGGTTCTATTTATAATTCATTTTTCATAATCATTTTTTCCCCCGAATTTTCCTTTGTAGAACAACAGAAAACTGTATGGCTGAATAATGTCGCTCTGAAGCACGACAAAGTAGGACTCCATCTTGACAGACGACTGACTTGAAATAAACATGATACACAGACTCGACAGAAAATGAAACGACGATTTGGACTACTCAAAAGACTACTAGACAAGCGATCTCAACTTCGCCTCAACCATAAACTGGCAGTCTACATGGCCATTATCAGACCTATCTAGACATATGGCGTTCCTCTCTGGGGTTCTGCCGAAGCCCTCACACACCAAAAGAATTCAAGCTATGACAGGGTCTCGTTTATGCAAGTAAACCAGCCAAGAGGGAAAAAAAACTTGTTCCTCAATTGCAAGGCCGATCATTAACAGACCCTAGTACAAATTTTTAAACCCCCCAAATTTTGTGATATCACAACCGGGAAAAATTTGTTTGTGCTTAACTCGTTTCGCTGAACACAGTGATACGAAAAAAATTCTTATTCTTTTCCTCAAAATAAAATCTGAACAATCACACGATGTCCATTCTACCTATCAAACATAACTTTACATCATGACCTAAACATACCATTCTTACACGAAGTAACACAACAAATCTGCACAAGTTCAAGGCACATCCGAACACACTGGTGGAAGCACTGTCGGTCCGGTCCTTGCCGGGCGGGCCTCCTCGGCTACTAAATCGACGTTGGCCGCGTGACCTCCTGCCTGAGGAGGCCGTGGTGCTGACCAGCCTCTTCATCAAGAGACTCGAATGATATGTTTTTCTTTTTATTCTGTTTATATTTCCTTATTGCAATTTATATTCATAGTCGGAAATTTCAAACAAATATAAAAAAAAAAAAAAGATTAACAGAAAAATGAACAAATGTTTATATAAGTAGAAAGGTAGGGGAGGGGAGGGAGGGGGGGGGGGAAGAAGGGGTGGTGTAGATAGATAGTTGAAGTGAGATGTTGGCCAAGTGAGCGCAGCACGGCAGCACGCTATCTGCCCCCAACACTATCCGTCTATCGTCCTCATCCGGGGTTACACTTATTAATGGTACGCAGCTCAACCCAATCCTCCTTCCTCTAACATGATAATCTATATTTATTGTTATAGCTCTTCCTCAAACAAAATTTGTTACAATAATCTCATTGTCAGACCTGAAGCCTAACTCAGTCTGAGAACTAGCCGAGTTCACCTTAGCGTTAGTTAGTTATTATAACTCATGCCCGGGCTTTAACTACGAGGTCATATCGCCTACTACCAGAGCGCTCTTTCATCACATGAGTCAGACTCTACTGTGGGAGTCTTAAATTTTGCCTACCCAGGTTTATTCACCCAGGGGTCTTTAACGAGTATCTGACATCGTACCGGCTCGGGACCATCCGAAGGACGATATGCTCAAGTTTTTTTCATCTCTCTGATAAAAAATGTTAAGCCCTCGGTCGGGCTTCGAACCCGTGACCTTCAGCTCAGAAGACAAGCACGCTTCCACTGAGATACGGGTGCCCCTCAAACTATATCAACTAATAAAATTTATTTTTAAAAAAGATGTCCGTGAATCACCGGCAATGTACTTCCCCAGAACGAATTAATAAATTACGTTTTCTCCCCCTCCTCCGATCCCCCCCCCCCTCCCATATAAAATTTCGTGTCGATACCTCATTCTGTCGGGGGTTCACAGACATACACATTCAGACACATAGGATTTTTTTAACTTCTTTTATTTTTTATTTTTGGGTCGGAAAACAAGAAATATCGTTGAAAACTGAACATCCGAAGGACGGCGTGCTCGAGGTTTTTTCACCTACCAAATAAAAAAAAACAAGTTACTTCAAAAGTAGTCAAGTTATCAACTATTTAATAATAAAGTGAAAAATGTATTATAATTCATTAGGTAATAGTAAAGTGGGCGGAGCTTCATCGCTGCCGTGGACTCTCAACGAACTGAGTATAGCTAGCTACAAGTTTCGTTTAATTAAAATACAAAAAAAAAATTATACTTTGTGATGTACACTACGGAACATTTTTTTAATGAATATTTTAATGAAAAGAGGTAATTTTTTTTTATTATAATCTAATATCATATATATATTAGATATATATCAAGGTGTTTGAGAAACAAAACAAGAAAACATATAAAAAACAGCTGTGAAATAGTGTTAAAAATGTAATGGAGTCGTGAGCTAGCTCTAAAACGGTGCATGTGGTTTTGATATGTTTTAAATAAAAATGAAGTTGAACAATTAGATGAAAGTTGACTGGGGTGGAATTAAAGTGTGAAGAGTTGACGGGGTCTGGTTTTTGTGGTAGAGGCGTCGAGAAGGTACAATTAATAATATATATTTTTCAATATGCCCAAATAAAAAAAGAAATAGTTTTTTTTAAGTATTAATTTAATGTTTTTGTGCCATTGTAAATTTTTGTTTTGTTTGTTCAAATAAGTTTTTTTTTAAATTTAAATATGTAAATATAGATAATAACCCAATTATTTGTCCTCTTCAAATTCTATCCTATTCATCTTCCCTGTTGTCCCAGTAGTATCATTTAAAAAACCTTTGGATTAGAAATTAATATTTTTTAAAATTATTAAAAATTGGTATCTCTTTGTGAATCCAAGTGTAAAGTTTGTTTAATTGAATTTTTTTTTCGTTGTATACGTGTACTTTCTTAAAAATTGCACGTCTTAAATTATTGATAATATTTTTTTAGGGCAATTTTCGGCAAACTACTGTAGAAATCAAAATTTAAATAAACAAAAGAGATCAAATTTCTACAGGAAATGTGGTAGCAAACAAGTTATTATCACATTTTTGGCATATCCCTTGTGTGGACGATTTTCGCCACAAAGCCCCATCATATTTTGGCAAAACCTTGATGGGAGAAGTTTTTTTATATTAATTAAAGTAGGGAAATAGGTTGAAAAAGATGAAAAGGATAGAATAGAGACAAATAAGGGTTACATTTAATTTTGAGAAATAATTTTTTTTTGCCAACTTCAAAAGAAGGTTACTATTTTATATAACATTGTTTTTGTTTAGTAATTATATATTTAGTAAAGTAAGAAAATGCCAATTACCAGAGGACAAGCGAGATTAGAGGAGGAAAGTAGAGAGGAAGGGTCAAGTTCGGAGGAAAGATCCGATATGGAGTTATCGGAAGATAGAGAAAGGGAGACTCCAGCCGCAATGGAGTCCATGCAGGGTACAGGTGAGGAGTCGCAAGGGGAGGGGGTAAATAAAGATAAAGAAAAAGAGGGCATTGCTGCTCCTCCTGATATGGAATGGCTCCGTGTTGTGTTGACAAAGTTAACTGGGGATATGGGAAATTTAAGGGGGGATATGGGAAATTTAAGGGGGGATATTGGAAATATCAATCAAAAAATAGAAGAACAGGGTAGAGATTTAAGGGGGGATATGAATCAAAAAATGAAAGAGCAAGGAATAGAATTAAGGGGGGATATTGGAAATATCAATCAAAAAATAGAAGAACAGGGTAGAAATTTAAGAGGGGATATGAATCAAAAAATGGAAGAGCAAAGTAATAAATTAGGAAATTTTGTAACAAAGTTAACTGGGGAAATGGGAAATTTAAGGGGGGATATTGGAAATATCAATCAAAAAATAGAAGAACAGGGAAAAGAATTAAAGGGAGAGATGGGAAATTTAAGAGGTGACATCCAATTTTTGGAAGCGAGATTAGATAAAAAGGTGGACAATTTGATGAACCAATTAGAGAAAATTCAAATAGAAAATGAAAGAGTTGAAAGTAGGATAAATAAAGCAGGAGAAAACTTAGAAAAGCACTTTATTCAAAAAATTAACAAGTTGGATGAAGGGAATTCTGAAGTAGAAAAAGAGGTTCTTATTATTGACAGTCAGTCACAAGTTGATGAGGTAGAAGGAACAGAGAAAGAGGTGGAGGAAGAGAGTCAAAATGTAGAAAAATTAGTATTAAGTGAAATTCAAGAAAATAGGATGAATGTTGATGTGGATGGACAGAGTGAAAGGAACATTTGGATGTTATTAGACAAAACAAACGAACAGACTGAGGACAACAAACAAAAGACAAATTTTAATTTTAAAGAAAATATAGTTAAAACTTACAGACAAACTGGAAACAGAAAGGAGGCTAATAAAAGTTATAAGAACAATTTTAAAAAAGGAGTAAGAGAATTTAAACAGGTATTAAGGACAAAATTAACACTGAACAAATATTTAGAAAAGGGGGAGGGGATTTTTAAAGACATAATTCGCCGGGGCATCCGGAAAAAGATAAAATTAAATTTGGGCTTTGCAATATAATTGCATTCGCCACTTTTTATAGTGAACCTATTTTTTTTTGCAACTCGGATGAGTTTGAGGAAATGACTGACAGACTAACATGACAGAATTAGGATTAATTTAAAATATGACGAAGTGACATTGGACTAATATAATAGTATGAATGATACATTTATTTTTGGATGAGAGAATTTTGGTATATGAAGAGTATGGATGAATTTTGGTATAGTTCTGCGTTTAAATTAATTAGGATTTAAATTAATTAGGAATTATATTTTTTTTAGGATTAGATTATATGTTAGGATCAGTATAAAATTATCCAAGAATTATATTTAAGGATTAGTCACCCAAATTTAATATGTGAAAGTTTTTTTTTATTTAAAAGTTACTTATTAATAATGATTATTGAAAATTAAAACATATACATATAACTGATTGATTTTGAACGAACATAATATGGAAGAAGATAGATTTTTTTTATTATATTTTTTATTACAAATGTTAGAAAGATAAAATCAGCAGGCTGAGAGATGCCTAGATCTCTTTGGAGACATGACGAACTTCCTGAGGCCGAGTCAAGGGGACAGATTTTCTGTTTCGGAACTGTTCAGCTAGGATACCGGACGTGACTAAATCATAATAATATTATAAATTAGAAAGACGAACGAAAATGTATAGAAGCCTTGAAAGGATAATATATTATATAAATTGTATGTATGCATAGGTTAGTAAATTTTTGTTATTATAAATTCTATTATTTAGACAATTTCATTTATTATTTTGAGTAACATTTTTTTCTACGTAAATTTGTTTAATAGAGAGAGTAGATGGGAATGGGAAGAGTTGTAGGAGCAAATTATATAACTTTAGGAATAGGAACAAACAAAGGGTAATATTAATTAGAGAAGTTTTGAATTAATTGCTGATGACATTCTTTTAGACGTCGGGATTATATTGATTTGTTTTGGGAGAATTTATTTTTTTAATCCTAGTAAGAGCTAGTGATTAATTGGAGATTTATATTTTTTTTTGATCTGCGAGAGATGATTTTTTTGTGTCGACTAGAAAGAACTAGCGATATATATATAGGAGATTTATGATGTAGTGTTGGTTGCCTACCTGAGATAGGAGGAACCGTATTTTTGCTACGTCAACGATGAAGTTATTATTATTAGGGAGTTATTATTAGGGAAGTAAATTGAAATGAAATATATGTGAGATACATTTTTTTTAGTTAGGAAGTATGAAGGACGTCTCAAAGAATTTAATACCTCAAAAGACAAGTACTATATATATTAAATAAATTAAATTTGTATTCCTTACTACCCGGCGTGAGGCCTAATTTTGATTGTTAAGTAATATTTTGGAAGTGTGATGAAGTAAATAAAAAAGGATTTATTTAATTTTTATTTCAAGTAAATTTTTTTATATACAATCTTTTTATATAATTATTTTGAATACATACAATTGTATATTGATGGTAAAGGCGGAAAGTAAAATAATTGGCAATTTCTTAAATCTGCATCCAACATGATTATTTCCAAACTTAATTTCATGACTCTGACTGATCCTGTAAATATGTAAAAATTTAGTATTATATTTTTTTATGTTCAATTAGTTCCAATTTTTATAAATTTAAGTTAACATTTTCTTTAGGTTAAGGATTAATTGTAAATTTTTAGATTAATATTTGTTTTTGTTTATTAGAAATTAGGTACGTGTATATATATAAGTTTAATAATTGTAAATAGTTATAAAAAAATAAAAAATGGGCAAATATGTATAAAAAGAGCGTCGAATTGGGCATATAAAAAATAAAAATAAATCAGTGAGTGTAAGTGAGAGAGAGACTTCGATACATCGTTGAGCAATGAGTTGAAGACATCAAGGAGCCAGCCAACATGTGCGTTTGAGGAGGAAGCTAATCTACCTGTGTATTGGAGGAAGACGTTAATCCATCTGTGTATTGAAGGAGGAAGCTTATCATGTGGATTCGAGGAAGAAGCTAATCAACCTGTGTATAGGAAGAAATTAAATCTGAAAGAACTTATAAAAAAAAAAAAAAAAAAAAAAAAAAATTTTGTGAACAAACATTTTTTTTTAAAAAGAAGGAAAAGGCAAATGTGATGTACACTACGGAACATTTTTTTAATGAATATTTTAATGAAAAGAGGTAATTTTTTTTTATTATAATCTAATATCATATATATATTAGATATATATCAAGGTGTTTGAGAAACAAAACAAGAAAACATATAAAAAACAGCTGTGAAATAGTGTTAAAAATGTAATGGAGTCGTGAGCTAGCTCTAAAACGGTGCATGTGGTTTTGATATGTTTTAAATAAAAATGAAGTTGAACAATTAGATGAAAGTTGACTGGGGTGGAATTAAAGTGTGAAGAGTTGACGGGGTCTGGTTTTTGTGGTAGAGGCGTCGAGAAGGTACAATTAATAATATATATTTTTCAATATGCCCAAATAAAAAAAGAAATAGTTTTTTTTAAGTATTAATTTAATGTTTTTGTGCCATTGTAAATTTTTGTTTTGTTTGTTCAAATAAGTTTTTTTTTAAATTTAAATATGTAAATATAGATAATAACCCAATTATTTGTCCTCTTCAAATTCTATCCTATTCATCTTCCCTGTTGTCCCAGTAGTATCATTTAAAAAACCTTTGGATTAGAAATTAATATTTTTTAAAATTATTAAAAATTGGTATCTCTTTGTGAATCCAAGTGTAAAGTTTGTTTAATTGAATTTTTTTTCGTTGTATACGTGTACTTTCTTAAAAATTGCACGTCTTAAATTATTGATAATATTTTTTTAGGGCAATTTTCGGCAAACTACTGTAGAAATCAAAATTTAAATAAACAAAAGAGATCAAATTTCTACAGGAAATGTGGTAGCAAACAAGTTATTATCACAACTTTTTAATTTTGAGTTACTTTACTACTCAACTACACTACAAATGTATTTACATGTTTATGTTTACATTACAAATTTCTTGACAAGGTTGCTAAAATTTAATTAAAAAAATTCTGTTACAAATAACGAAAACAGAGCTTAAAGAATGAGCTGTGTGTGGAGAGTCGTGAGCCTGTCTGAATATAAATGTTCTTCTTAGAGAGAAACTAAACATGATTTCTTGTTTATAGCGTAACCAGACTCCCCCCCCCCCCCCTCCTTCATCCGCTACCCTCCCCCTAAATTTATATCGCATATAAATTTTTATATTTGTACTCAAGAAAGATACCTAAGTGCGCAATGTGAGGATAAAACAATTTTGGTGTGCTTAGGAAAAGGAGAGGGGGGGGGGGGGGGGGCCTGTTTTAGTATTCAAAAATATTGGACAGTTTGGAGGTAGGTGTAATAAATTATAGAAAAAAAAACATATATATATATTTGTGTGAAATCGATCGATATGGAGGCATACATAATGAGGGTTGCGATGATCTCATGTAGGTATGCTACATAATGTTGGACCGTTACGGAGCAGTGGCGGATCTACTGACGCCAAGGCGCAGTCCACAAAGCCAATGGGGCCTCGCTTACGTAGCACGGCTACTTTACGTAGACGCCTCTTCTCATACTCTATTAATCGTTAAGTGTATCGTGACTCTTTTTCAATTGTTTTCTTTATTTAAAAAATTTATTTTTTAAAGAATTGTGGATAGCCAACATTTTACTTCCACCGCTATATGATGTATAGGGGGAGTGATGTAATCGGTCAAAAATTCGATGCGGCGTTTTCAACAGAATTTCATGTTTTCCGACCTCCTGATTCCAAATATGAAAAAAAAAAATTTGTCTATCTTCTGTCTATCTGTGTGTCTGTGAATACGACACCTCCCGATAGAATGAATGTATCGACACGAATTTTTATATATGAGATCAAAACCCCATAAGGACAATTTCCATTTTCAGCCAAATCGGCCAAGGGGAAGGGGGATTAGAGGAAAGACCTAACTCAAAAACTCTAATAACTGCCGTTGTAATGGATATATCGACATAAAAGTTCATATGTGTGAATTCACAACTCCATAAGGACGACATTTATTAATTTTCAACAAATATAAATAAATCAGCAAAAGGGAAGGGGGGATCAATTCAAAAACCCTAATAACTGTAATGAAATGAGAATTTAGGAGGCCCTAGGTAAGTCAACTGTTGAATAATAGAGCAAACGGTCGACTGGTTTTGTAGGAGAGCTAAAAGTTAGTTGATTAATTCGTTGTGGGGAAGTACATTGCCGGTGATTCACGGACGACTTTTTAAAATAAGTTTTCCTTCTTATCGACCAGATAATCGACCTTTAAGCAGATGCCGGTATACGCGCTATGATCGATGCGGATAACGCCTCTACACGGAGCCACATTAGACATACCTCCTGCTTATCCTGACTTTCGGAACTTTTCCATTTATCAATATTTGTTTTGATGGACCTAAGTTTATTTGTTAGGTCCATGTTAGTCCACACAGAGGCCAAGCTCTCTTTTATTTTTATACTAAACTTGTTTTTAACTAAACAAATAACGGATACTCCATTATAATATTGTCAAGATAATTGTACTTGACTTCTGAGCTCAAGGTCGTGGGTTCGTAACCCGACCGAGGCCCTTAGTTTATTTTATCTGGGAGGTAAAATAAACTTAAGCACGCCGTCCTTCGGATGGGACGTTAAGCGATGGTCCCGAGCCTGTACGATGTCAGGTACTCGTTAAAGACCCCTAACCTAGATGAATAAAAATTTAGGGTAGGCAAAATTTAGGACTCCCACAGTAGAGTCGGGCTCATGTCCACCAGAGTGACGAAAGAGCGCTCTGGTAGTAGGCGATATGACCTCGTTGTTAAAGCCCGGGCATGAGTCATAAAACCAAACCAAACCAAGATAATTGTATGAAAATGAAATGTGTTATTATTAAAGTTGTGCTGTCATTGTGAAATGCTTGTTCAAGAATTAGTGAAGAGTGATTCTGATAAAGTGTGATGTGATTGTAAACTTAGTGGAAAGTTTGCCAGAGTCCTGATAGGAAGGAGATGGGCAACAATTCAGGGCAAACTGTGATCTATATAACGAGGCAAACCGTGATCTATATAACTGTGGTCTACGTAACATGAATAACAGTTACAATTAAATAGAGCACCCGTTCCCAATCTTTACCCCCCCCCCCCCCCCCCCCCCTCCTATACAAAGTTGTACAAGTTATGGAATAGGGAAAAAATTACATACTGAGTTTTCATCGAAATTTCATATTTTTCCACCGCTGAATCCAAATTTGAACAACAAACAACACGATAACTCCCTATAGAATGAATATATTGACACATAATTTTATATATATATATAAAATATATATATATGAACATATATAAATATATATATATATATATATATATATATATATAAACCCAATAGAGGGACTGCCGAAGTAATGAACGTATGGATACAGAATGTTATACGAGAATCAAAACGACACCTTTTAATTTTTAGCCAAATTAAATGAAGCGGAAAAGAGTTTAAATAGAAGAAGAGTGAAACCATAAAAAATGATTTGATTAGAAATAATATAACATTCGAGATGGGGAAGTACGTTGCCAATGATTCACGCATGACTTTTTGTCATTGTTTATTACGGAGAAGAATGTTTTTCTAGATGAACGCTAAAGCTGCAAGGACAGACATCATAGCTGCCCAAGTAAACACTAGCTTGTCGAACTCAAAAAACCTGGGTCAGTCTGTTTAATTAATTGTACAAAACTACATTTTAGTAATCATTTATAAGAATCTTCAAGGGAACAAAATGAATTCCATATTCGAAATTACTTTAAATTGATAGAAGCTTGTTTTAATATATCTGTTGGCCATTAATGTATATAATTGAAATACTTCCGACCCTACAACTCAAAATAAGTGAATAAAACCTTTTTTATAAAGTGTTTATTATTTTTAAAAAATATATGTTGTGGCCATTACAGGACTTTCTTATACGAACCACGCTTACAGATCACTCTCTCTTCCCCTCCCCTCCTCAAAAGCATTTCTCTTCGTACAGCGTAATCCTGGGAGTGACATTCTTATATCCAGTAATGCCAGTATGAAATAATTTTGAGACGGGAGAGGTGGAGAGAGGTGATCTGTAAGTGTTGTTCGTATCACATACATTTTCACTAGATTTTCGGAGGGCGCCGGTAGCTCAGTGGTATGCGTGCTTGACATCTGAGCTCAAGGTCGTGGGTTCAAAACCCGGACGGGGCCCTTAGGTTATTTTATCTGGGAGGTAAAATAAACTTAAGCATGCCGTCCTTCGGATGGGACGTTAAGCGATGGTCCTGAGCCTGTACGATGTCAGTTACTCGTTAAAGACCTACCCTAGGTGAATAAAAATTTAGGGTAGGCAACATTTAGGACTCCCACAATAGAGTCGGGACCTTGTCCACCAGAGCGACGAAAGAGCGCTCTGGTACCTAGTAGGCGATATGACCTCGTAGTTAAAACCTAACCTTTGAAATATTTCCTACGGTAATTTTTTCTCATTGCTTTTAGGAGGTATAACTTTTGTCGTATTGATCCTGTCTCAAATCTAAGGGTGTGATTGGAAATTTAATGAGGAACATTTTTGGTGAAGCCAAGTCTTCGATATGACAAACCGTTTTCGGGTAAATCGAGGAAACGTCTAAAAAGATGTGTTTCAAAACTACATTTCAGGACGGTTTTTGTCATGTATCTCAGAAACCGAACGACTTAAAAAAATTGTGTTGCATACAGAATATGTATTTTAGTTTTTTCTACAACTTTTACATGAAAAGACTTTCGATTAGATCGAAAACGTAAGCGGTATCTTGTAAAATGTACTTAGGTCTAAACTAAAGTGGTCTCAATTTTCGTCGAATTGCGGCCAAAATCTAATCAGATCAAAGTTAGAACATGTGACCACTTCATTCCAAATTTCACGTTCATAGCTACAATCGTTGTTGCGGTAGAGCGTTCACAACTTTACCATCACATACACACACGCACAGACAGACATCAATGCGAATATGATCAAAAACGTATTGAGGGGACCTTGAAACGTGAAAATCCGTTGAAACCTCGATCTCGGATTTTTGTGCGATTACAATACTTCCTTATAGTACTTAGTTATATGAAATTAAAAAGAGAACAATAGTAATTGTAATAACAATTACAACTTGCTATTGTGTATAAACACTTTTACATAAACATTATTGTTTATAAATAAACAGTGTATGAAGATAAAACTAAAAAAAAAATTTCGGTACGTCATATTTTTAGAAATAGTAATCAGTAATCTACATTGGAATATTGCACACTTTCTCGAGGGGGCATTGAGCACCCTTCATTGTTTGTTTGTTTGTTTGATGTTTTAAGGTTCTTGATCATTACACCTACCTGTTCACTCTTCATTGATACTACTGTTTACCAAACCTGTTTGTCTCCAACTACATGCACTCAGTATTTTAATGTTTTTTTGTTTGTTTTTTTTACATATATATATATATACCTACTACTACTTATATATATATATATATATATATACAGTGGTGGATTAACCAATAGGCAAACCTAGATAGGTGCCTAGGGCCCCCGATGATAAAGGGGCCCCCGATGCTGAAGGCCCTAATGTCTAAAAAAAAAAAAGAAAACCTTGTCACTTTTAAAATGATTTTACACGCTTTTGGGAAAAATAATTCAGGTCAAATTTGACAAGGAATTTGACCCGAGTTATTTTTCCCAATAAAAGGTATGAGGGGCCCCCTATTAAGCATGATTTTTTTAAAAATAAAAAACAAATCGGCTTTTTCATTTTTCACAATGTTATTTCAGTTTTCCCAAAAAAGGTAATAGGTCAATAAATTTATAAAAAAAATTGCTGAAAAGTTTTCGTTTTTTATTGGGGGGGGGGGGGGGGGGGGGGGGGGGGGGGTTAAAAATAGGGGGGCCCCGCATTTGCAATCACCTAGGGCCCCGCAGAAGCTTAATCCGCCACTGTATATATATATATATATATATATACCACTACTTATATACTTATAAATATAAATTTTTTTTACATATACCTATATACATGATATTGTTATGTTTGTATATTTATTACCTATTTTTTTTTTTACTTTTTTTTTAACTGTTTCTGTTATTTATTTATTTATTTTTTAACTTGTTCATATACTAAATAAAAAAGTTTAAAAAAAAATTAGCAATATTATATTTATTTTTTATTTTTTAAATTTAGTTTCGACTAGATTCAGGTTCGCTTCAGTAAGAAATATTAGCGTCAGGTTGATACGCTGTTCGTCATCGCCTACACATTGCGTGAGAGACCTAGGTATGTCCAACCTGTGCAGACCACCACCCTTCATTGTAATATTATATACCAGGTGTACCCGATGAAATCTTGTTAGGGAAAAAAATCAAGGAAAATTACAGGGAAAAAATATTTTTTCCTTGATTTCAAGTTTATAAATATGTAAATTTTCAAGTTGAAATATGATCTTGTTTGTAAAAAAAATATGTTGGTTTCATTATGACATCCATTTTCAAAATGAATTTTAAAAGAGAAGATGAACAGAAAGCCCCACCCGTGATCCGTTTTCATTTCTGTCCAGCAATAGCCGGAGTTATCTGCCCCAAAGTTGAATTATCGCTGTTTGCTTTACCGAATTGAATGAATAGTTATTATTGTAACCTAATTAATTTGCTCCTTCTGATAATTATTACTTTAATTCCAAAATCATTAAATGTTTTATTTATTAGTATTAAAAATAACAATAAAAACTTGTCGGTGAAACACCGGCTATGTACTTCCCCAGGACGAATTAATCAATTAAACTTTATGCCCCCCTCCAAAACCAGTCGACCGTTTGCGCTAATATTCAACAGTTGACTTACTAAATCGTCATGCTAAATTCAGTCTCAATTAATTCATTACATGGGCAGTAATTATGGTTTTTGAATTGAGCCCCATCCCTGAACCCCCCCTTCAGCCGATATCACTGAACATTAGTGAGTGTCATACTAATGGGATTTTGAATTGAGCCCCATGCCTGAACCCCCCCTTCAGCCGATATCACTGAACATTAGTGAGTGTCATACTAATGGGATTTTGAATTGAGCCCCCTCCCTGAACCCCCCCTTCAGCCGATATCACTGAACATTAGTGAGTGTCGTACTAATGGGATTTTGAATTGAGCCCCATCCCTGAACCCCCCCTTCAGCCGATATCACTGAACATTAGTGAGTGTCATACTAATGGGATTTTGAATTGAGCCCCCTCCCTGAACCCCCCCTTCAGCCGATATCACTGAACATTAGTGAGTGTCATACTAATGGGATTTTGAATTGAGCCCCCTCCCTGAACCCCCCCTTCAGCCGATATCACTGAATATTAGTGAGTGTCATACTAATGGGATTTTGAATTGAGCCCCCTCCCTGAACCCCCCCTTCAGCCGATATCACTGAACATTAGTGAGTGTCATACTAATGGGATTTTGAATTGAGCCCCCTCCCTGAACCCCCCCTTCAGCCGATATCACTGAACATTAGTGAGTGTCATACTAATGGGATTTTGAATTCACATATGAAACTTTGTGTCGATACATTCATTATATCAGCAGTTATTAGAGTTTTTATGTTAAGCTCCCCTTCCTTTGGTCGATTTGGCTGAAAAACAATAGATGTCGCCGTCAGAGGGTTCTGAATTTACATATAACATTTGCTTCGATATATACAGACAGACTTTTTCTTTCATATTTGTAATCTGTTGGTCGGAAAACAGGAAATTCCGTTGAAAACACGCATCGAATTGTTGACCTATTACATAACTTCCCCTATACTTGGTATAGCTGGAAAGTAAAAACTGAGCAAGTGGATGTTATATTTAAAAAATGTCTGCGCATCCCTAAGAAGGGGAGGTATTTTTAAAACACAACATTCATTTGGTTAATGTAAATATATATATTTTTTTAACTATCTTAATTTGATCAAACACTCAATGATTTCGTAGTCAAGTCATACTTATTAGTAAACACAAAATGGTCAAGGAATTTGGTACAAAATAATCTAACATAATAATTAAGCACGATAAAACAAATAAACAGAAAAATCACGTTTGGTGGCGGATAATGATTATATGTTATAACAAAATAATCAACACAAATTTAAATCAACAATTAAAGTTTCCATCAGTCTTCATCCAGTCTTATACAATAAGTATCCTCAATTAAATAAGCCTTAATTTTATATGGTGGTATAGGTGAAAAAGTGGCCAGTTAGGTCCAGTTTCCATCAGTCTTCATCCAGTCTTATACAATAAGTATCCTCAATTAAATAAGCCTTAATTTTATATGGTGGTATAGGTGAAAAAGTGGCCAGTTAGGTCCAGTTTCCATCAGTCTTCATCCAGTCTTATACAATAAGTATCCTCAATTAAATAAGCCTTAATTTTATATGGTGGTATAGGTGAAAAAGTGGCCAGTTAGGTCCAGTTTCCATCAGTCTTCATCCAGTCTTATACAATAAGTATCCTCAATTAAATAAGCCTTAATTTTATATGGTGGTATAGGTGAAAAAGTGGCCAGTTAGGTCCAGTTTCCATCAGTCTTCATCCAGTCTTATACAATAAGTATCCTCAATTAAATAAGCCTTAATTTTATATGGTGGTATAGGTGAAAAAGTGGCCAGTTAGGTCCAGTTTCCATCAGTCTTCATCCAGTCTTATACAATAAGTATCCTCAATTAAATAAGCCTTAATTTTATATGGTGGTATAGGTGAAAAAGTGGCCAGTTAGGTCCAGTTTCCATCAGTCTTCATCCAGTCTTATACAATAAGTATCCTCAATTAAATAAGCCTTAATTTTATATGGTGGTATAGGTGAAAAAGTGGCCAGTTAGGTCCAGTTTCCATCAGTCTTCATCCAGTCTTATACAATAAGTATCCTCAATTAAATAAGCCTTAATTTTATATGGTGGTATAGGTGAAAAAGTGGCCAGTTAGGTCCAGTTTCCATCAGTCTTCATCCAGTCTTATACAATAAGTATCCTCAATTAAATAAGCCTTAATTTTATATGGTGGTATAGGTGAAAAAGTGGCCAGTTAGGTCCAGTTTCCATCAGTCTTCATCCAGTCTTATACAATAAGTATCCTCAATTAAATAAGCCTTAATTTTATATGGTGGTATAGGTGAAAAAGTGGCCAGTTAGGTCCAGTTTCCATCAGTCTTCATCCAGTCTTATACAATAAGTATCCTCAATTAAATAAGCCTTAATTTTATATGGTGGTATAGGTGAAAAAGTGGCCAGTTAGGTCCAGTTTCCATCAGTCTTCATCCAGTCTTATACAATAAGTATCCTCAATTAAATAAGCCTTAATTTTATATGGTGGTATAGGTGAAAAAGTGGCCAGTTAGGTCCAGTTTCCATCAGTCTTCATCCAGTCTTATACAATAAGTATCCTCAATTAAATAAGCCTTAATTTTATATGGTGGTATAGGTGAAAAAGTGGCCAGTTAGGTCCAGTTTCCATCAGTCTTCATCCAGTCTTATACAATAAGTATCCTCAATTAAATAAGCCTTAATTTTATATGGTGGTATAGGTGAAAAAGTGGCCAGTTAGGTCCAGTTTCCATCAGTCTTCATCCAGTCTTATACAATAAGTATCCTCAATTAAATAAGCCTTAATTTTATATGGTGGTATAGGTGAAAAAGTGGCCAGTTAGGTCCAAGCAATATTTATTTTTATGTACGTTTCGACCTCTTATGGGCCATTATCATCAGAAACGGTTGCTTATAAACATTTATGAGAAATGTGCCTCCTATTTGGAACAACCGTTTCTGATGATAATGGCCCATAAGAGGTCGAAACGTAAATAAAAATAAATATTGCTTGGACCTAACTGGCCACTTTTTCACCTATACCACCATATAGAAAAAAGGTCCCAACCAAAAAACAATGCCTTAAATTTATTTTATTTTTTTTTCAGCAAATCGGTCCAACACTTTTTCAGCTTAAATTGTATTTCTTACTATTTCATTCTTGTTCAGCTAATAGCACTAAATGTACTCTAAAAAACAATTATTTTCACTTAATAATCTTATAACTCGACAGTGGCTGGACGGAAAGAAAACGTATCACGGGTTTGGCTTTCTGTTGGTCTTCTTTTAACATTTATTATACAAAATAGAGGTCATAATGAAAACACAACTTTTTGTTTTTAATGTCGACGACCAAGGTCATATTTATTTCAACTTCAAAATTATCATATTTATAAACTAGAAGCTAAGGGAAAACTCTCCAGAATAATTCTCGATTTTCGTTCCCTGACGAGATATTAACGATTAGGTAATTTTATCTGGAACACCCTTTATATAGATTAGTTGTTACTTTGGTAACGTTTTTCCGTTACCTTTTGTTCCTTGGAATTTACTTTAGTTCATTCGTGATAGATCCATAGCTTGAAAAAATTGATTGGACTTGTTCGGTGGATTCTTGACAAAAATCCGACTTGGAATGGACGGTTCCCTTGGTCTTGACTTACAGTGCCTACCTCTTCCTGGTGGATATTGATTGTTCCACTAAATGTAGCTACAGAATGGTTCGAAGTGGGCTGTTAGGGAGCGGTATAGAGTCAGATTAGCTGTCGAAACCACAGTTATTAGGAACACGCTATCCTGCGGCAACAACATTCAGGAGCTGGAGGGGTTAGAACGGGATTCGACAACTATTCGGCTGTCAACAGATCCAACACCCTCAAAGTACTCGAGTTCTTCATTCAGGCTGTACGTTGGGTTATTTTGAAAACTATTTGGGTTTTGTCCGTTTTAGGTTGAACAAAGACCATACTTCTAAGTTGAGGAACGCGGACATATTGTGGAATTTGTAATAAATAAATAAAACAAACTTATTTATTTAAAGACCATACTGTGTTTCTGATTTTGTGGGACCATGGCTTGATTACTATTAGTCCGGTGTGATAAAGCTACAGAATCTAAAACTATAATATAAGAAACATTTTTATTTTAAACTTTTTTTGTGCATTACCTATTTGTTAGAAATTACAGAGATAAATAACATTGCGAAAGAGGCGAGAGGTAACAAAATGACACACCCTAACATCCCCCTCCCTTATTTCTTCTTCGCCAGGAGCCGACAAACCGGCTGAACACTGGGTAGTCGGTCTCCGTCACCAGTTGCCGTTGGTCCAGTGCCAGATCCGATCCTGTCTCCCGAATTAACTCTACCCTATCCTGGTCGTACAGCGGTCATTCGAGGACTACATGTTCTGCAGGCTCGATGCCGCCGCATGAACAGCTCGGGTTATTCCTCCTCTTAAAGAAGAAGAGCTTGAAGTTAAAATCTCCGTGACCTGTTAATATCTGGGACATCCAGTGATCAGGTTCTGAGTCAAGGGTTACCTGGACGTCCGGGAGATATGTATAAGTCGTTCTGCCATCCGGAGATCGTGATCACCGTTGTAGCCATTTCTTAATTATCCATTTCTAGAAAATGTTCTTACAACGCTCTTGTCTGGACTGTCCGCGCATCTCTTCTTCCAGGGTTAGGCGTTAGGGATCATCAATATCTGTTCCTAAATGCATATTGAGACTGTCCGCGCATCTCTTCTTCCAGGGTTAGGCGTTAGGGATCATCAATATCTGTTCCTAAATGCATATTGAGTCTAGAGTAGTAGGAGGCGACAGCACCATCCAAGGCCAAGTCTATGGGGTGTGCTCCCGCCAGCACCTGTAGAGAGAGTACAAGTCCCTTAACTCTTAAAAGGGCTGCTCTCTGGGCTTGCAACAGAAGCATGCGGTGCCACTTCGTGGGGCGATGCCACCAGCCGGCAGCAGCATACCTCGCTACAGCCACGAATACTCCGGTGTAGTTGGTTCTATAATCTCTGTTATATTTTCTAGTAATATTCAATTAATTTTCATTTGAAATATTTAATATCAACTTTTTTGCTATTTTGTAGTCAACGACGGGTCACACTGCTAGTATAAAAGTACTTCAAAACCAAAGTAGGTGGCGTGTGGAGATATAAGTCTTCTTCAAATTATTAGTTTCGTTATTTGTTCAAACATGTTGTCAAAAAATATATTCACATGCACTGGATGCACTCCGGAGCTCGTTCAGCAAGTTCCTATGTAATTTATACAAATAGTATACTGGCTTTCCGAACTTCAATGCAACACTCCAACATCACTCTGAGGTACGGATGCAGTTCCAAACTCCAATGCAACACTCCAACATCACTCTGAGGTACGGATGCAGTTCCAAACTTCAATGCAACACTCCAACATCACTCTGAGGTACGGATGCAGTTCCAAACTTCAATGCAACACTCCAACATCACTCTGAGGTACGGATGCAGTTCCAAACTTCAATGCAACACTCCAACATCACTCTGAGGTACGGATGCAGTTCCAAACTTCAATGCAACACTCCAACATCACTCTGAGATACGGATGCAGTTCCAAACATGAAACAACACCACTTTCCATCATCATTTCTTAACCTGGTTTAATCTATTATCGCCCTCATACTATACATATATTTTTTTAAATTATTGCTATAAATTTCAGCTTCTTCATATAATTGTTCTTCTTTAATTGCTTTGTCCTTAAACCAAGATGCCTGTGAAAAATTCCAAAATGATCATCGTGGTAGCTGGCCAATATGCCTCAGCATAACGTCATAACTGAGAAAAAAAAATACTATATTTTTTTCAATGAGAGGCTATGTTTTCCTTTTCATATTCTGTAACTAGATTTTTCGAAAATAGAAAGTGACACAAATAATATTGATTGGATGTATATGTCTGTAGGTATTCAGGGGACCCAAATGTCACTACCATATTCATTTTTCTCCCAGATCTTACACTCGCAGACCTGAAACAATTACCATTTTTCATCATTCGCAGGGCTTCAACCATGAGCCAGTTTCTCTTTCGAACAGCACGTTATGAATTTTCTGTAAAATTAAAAATGACGTTGATCTGACAAGTATTACTGGAGATTTTCTATCAACGGAATACACTATTTGGGTTTAAACATAAACTTCAAAAAATAATATCAAGAACTAAAGAAATGTTATTCATTATAATGTACGTAATACGTCTGTTACTGTGAAAAACCCGACATTGGTGCACCTGAATGTCGGCAGACACCAACTGAAAGCGACATTGAAAGAACAAAAAATGTATTTCATTCTATTCGGACATTGGCTGGTGATAGTCGACATGGACAGTAGGCTGCGGTGAATGTTGAATAAAATACGAAGACAGAGGAGGTTATCTGCAGTAGGTCACTTCACTAAAAGGATCGACGGAAGGTTCAAAATGGAATCCTTTTGGATATATAATATTATTCGTATATGATAGGTAGGTAGGTACATGATTTGTTCTTTTCGTACCATACTCGTGTATCCATAAAATAAAATGTTGATCCTCCAGTCGGCCCTTTCAGTGAAGCAGGACAGGTTCTCGAGAGGGAAAACCTAATTCATAAATGCGAATATTTCATTCGTAAAACATTGTTGTACTCACTTTCGCCAAATGACTTCGGGAATGGACGCATTGACCAGTTAATGTGCACATTAGCCGCTCAACACACATTTACCGGAAGATAACAGTTTATTTAATTCAACCAAATGCAAACTGGACAAAAATTAAGTAGGATAGTTACCCTATGGAGATCCCTGAATTTGAGATATCCGTGGACTATGATAAGCAGGTCATCGTCTTCTGTGGGACTCGCTAAGTCCTTGGCGGGGGAGCTAGCAGCGGCACTGAGGAACATGTCGAGTGGCCGACTGAGGGGCGGTCACTGAAGGGGTCTTCCGAGCTGTGGGGGCGGGAGGGTTGTGACTGGGGGGTGGAGTTGTAGACACCTCTAAAGAGACGGAGTCAGGAAGGATGGATATGATATGGCAAGGTGGCACTAAATACCACCTCCTCATGTGGGCCTGCCTTCTAGTCTACTGTATCTGACCGCGGCTACCTGATCGCCAGGGGACAGCCTCCCAGGTGCAACGTTTGCCACCTCCCACTAAGTGTTTACCATATCTTCACAGAGTGCTCCTTCTATGAAGACCTTCTCATGAAGAATGATGTTCTAAAGAGCTTGGAGGAGGCGCTGGAGGATAGCCCTACCATTCTGGATAGTTATTGATCTTCTAAACGAAATCGGGTTTTATCAAAGAATTTGAACTCAACTCTGATTGTGTTAATTTGTCGACGTCGGTTGCTATCAGTTGATTAGGACTTAAACAGTGGTCTTGCCCTTGTGGGTACCCCTGGGGGCCCGGGTGGGTGGCGTGCTGGGTTAGGGGTCCTGGGGCCTCTGGACTGGAACAGTGGACGGCCTCCCTCACATGCACACCCTCATCATGAAGCCTCGCCATCTCCTCAATTAACCCTAATGCGTACATATAGAGAGAGTGGCCGGTGGTGCTGTTTCACCCCCTCTTGTTTGGCCTGCCTGGACTCTCCGTTATTTGGATAGATTGCCCTGGTTTAGTAAGGACAAGAAATATAACGCGATATGGAGATAATAACCTGAGTGGTTGTTCGCTACTAATAAACCAACCCACTGACAGCCAGAAAGCAGTGTACAGTAGGACCCAGGCAGGATGAATATGATATGGCAATATATACCC